>CM039086.1:68939469-70139469 GCA_022113865.1 Chimonanthus praecox | reverse complement strand
TGGTCTCCAACTGACTATAGGCCAATGCACCTGCCTGAGAGGGTCCATGAAAAGCCAACTGAACTGTGCTAACGACCTATTTTTACTGAAAATATCCTCCAGTAGAAGAGTTAAAATTTTCTAATTTCAATGGCTTATACGCCCCAACTGGTGATCCATTCAAATCCTCATACACATCCACCATATATACCACAATAAGATCACCAAAACACATGTTTCAGAAAATAAATGACAGATGAATCATCAAACAGAGCTATATAACTCCACTCCTAAGACGCCCGTTGGTTGACAGACGCAAAAGGAAGGTTGTGGACTCGTCAATAAATCCAAAATGACTCTAAAATGCATCGCCAATGACTTGTTTTAAGAATGTAGGACTAATTTCTGATCCTTGACTAATCCCTGACCCTCACTGCGCCACGCTTCAGTGGAGCTTCCTACTATCCCCTTCCAGGGAAGCGGTGCAAAGGATCCGAACTCCTCCTAACTACTAAATCTCTGATGAGAAGATAAAAATACTCCAAAAACTCTGATTTTAGTCACTAATGAACTACTATTCTGCAAAAAAAAAACTAGCTCCTAGACAAACACAGAGAATAATCTACTTTCTAAGAAAATCAAATTCAGGAATCAAGTTTTCCATTTTTAACAAAAAGGCTTACAGTGAAAACGGTGCGAATATGTCGACAAATTGAAGTGTGTAGATCGGATCCGATTTACTGTTGAGACTCCCCCAATTCAATGGAATCGGTTCCTGCAAGGAATGGGAAAAAGGAAAGAATGGAATTTGGAATACTCAGAAAAGGAATTTACATAATGACGTGACAGAAAAGAATAAAGTGAAGAAAATCCAAAAAAAACGGAGAGAATTGAAGGAGAAGAAAAGAGTGCACCTGCTAAAAATCAGTTGGAACTGAAATCCGAGGAAGAGAAAAAGGAGGAGACGAAGAAATTGCGTGTAGAAAAACGTTACTTTCTCCAGACGGTAGCAGCTAACCACTGCTCCTGCGGTAGCGGTGTGGGCCTGAACTCGTGTGTGTCTGTGGTACACCCAACGAATGAATTTGCTCAAATTGACACCTGGCAAAAGAAAATTATAAATATGAGGTTATTAAAATTTCCATTTTTGAATAATCTTTCTAATGCAGCAATTTTCCTTTAAAATATTTAAATAAATATGAAATTTATTAATTTATCAAATTAAAATTAAAGAATAAAATGGCGAGATAAGTCACTCACTCATATCAATATTTTCTCCTTTACACACATCATTGAGTCTTTTGAAGTTCGTGTTAAAATAAATTTCCCATGTGATTATAAAGATTGGGTTAGGGTGTAAATATCGGTCGATACGTATCGTATCGGCCGATATGATACGATTTTGAAACCGTATCATATCGGTTGATACGTCGATATCTCGACCGTATCATATCGGCTGATATGTTAATATTGGATTTTTTTTTTTAAAAAAAAGAAAAAGAGAAGAGAGAATAATATCAGCTGATAACGATCTATCAGTCGATATATTGTATCGGACGATACCGAATATTTTACCCCTGGATTAGGCCATATACTCACGTGAATAGTGATTTTAATTAAAAAAGAAGAAGAGTGGTATAAATAGTTGTTTAAACTCATAAAATATTAAGTTGAGTAATCAATAAGATTTTTTGAGTTTGTGAAAAAACATTAAATTTCATTGATTATACTTCCTCAGTCTCATTTTAATTGTCCCATTTTAAATTTTTGAATTTTTTAAAGAAGGACTTTCAAAAGACTTATGAACTTCTTTCCAATATCCTATAACTCTTTCAATAAAAAAGAGATATATAGTCAAAGTAGATAGAGAGAGAATCAAAATGACATATCAGACAACTATTTTTGGACAATTCCAAAATGCATATGATACAATTAAATTGGGACAGACTAATTATATTATTTGGTGTCTTCTAAACTATGATGATTCCAGTTGTACTAAACAAAGAATTCCGATGGGCTCCAATTAGGGTTACCATGTGGGGGTTAAAGGGGGGTAATGTGCTCATTTGAAGGAATTTGAGAGTGAAATTAGAATTTTTAAAATATAAAAGATATTAATTGTAATGTCTGAGAGATCCTTACAGATACAAGTTATTATCTATATTTATAGAATAAAAGATTTTTTTTTTTTTATGTTCAAAAAATCTAAGACCTCCACTTCTCATCGAATCTGAGAGCACAAGTAAAATTCTGAATACACACATCCTCTTGCTAGTCATGGTCAGGGAGTGGCCATGGGATTCGAATTTCAGACCTCTAGTTCTTGGGATAAAATGTCGGCTAGTTGAACTACCCCGTCCAAGGTGAGAGGTAAAGTATTATTGTCACGCCCCGAACCCAGATGTGGGCCCAGAACGAGACTAATTTTTTTTTTTTTAAAACAATAAATTATAATCACCCAACGTCATAACTGGGCTGGATCTTCAAGTTTACCAAAATCCGATCCTAGAAAATGTCACACGTGCTTGTCACACATGAACTCAAACCTATACCATATGTCCCCATATACAAACCTATATCACAAAACGAATATTTTCATTTATCTCATCAGTGTTACGAACGAAACATAGCGGATACAATGTATACGACATTAAAACTTACATACATGAGTTTCTTATGCTACATAAGACATATTTATAATAAAAACACACAAAATAGCCAAAGGTACGCTTGGTTTCCACGTGCGGAAAACCACAGACAATTCCCAAGTTCCGACTCCTAACAAGTCACCATTGGTTCCTCCAGCCCATATCCTGCATTGTAAGGGACGTGAGCTACTAGCCCAGTGAGGAAAGCTCACCATAAAATCCAACATACAATATTCATAGAATAAATAACAATGCATGTTCCATAAATGAAACGCAGTTAATCCACTTAACTCATTTTCACCATAACATCCAACATATTATATGAAACAATAAATAATGCATGTTTCATGAATGCAATGCGGTTAATCCACTTAACCAATTTTCACCCTAGGATCACTTTCTAATGTGTTTTATCAATTTTTACCAAGGTCAGCCCCCATTTAGCAACTTGCAAGTACATAAGGTCTCCGTTACCCGGTCTACTAGTCCAGTCAACACCAACGGTTGATGGCGGTCGACCACAGCCTACTAACACGTCCAACCCAACGGTTCGCAAACGGCGTTCGGTCTAACATCACAAGGTCTCCATGACCCGGTCTACTAGCCCATCCAACACCAACGGTTGATGGCGATCGACCATACCCTACTAACACGTCCAACCCATCGATTCGCAAACGGTGTTCGGCTAATCTCATCAATTATAACCCAATGGCCAATATTCAACTTTACAAAGTTATTATCTTCCATAGATTTAACTTATGATCATAATTATCACATGCAAATATCAAATGCATGCTAATGCATGATTTCCAGTGCCCTCCTTACACAGGGACTTATTCTGAGAGAACCACCATATTTCAGCCTTACCATTTGGTGTATCCAATACCAATACCAGAGATCAATAAAATAATCAATATCACACAATATATAAAACTGGATTTAATAACACGAATGCCTTCACCCAGTTTTTACCCGACAATTCCCAGACTCTCCATGGGTCCATACTGCGTTAGAGACTACAAGTCCTCGACTCCCCGACACCGTTTTAACGCCTACGTTCTAAACAGTTAGAACATTAACATCCCTTACATGTAGGCAATGTCAGGTCTCGTATTCTGGACCTATATAGCCTTTTCCATCTTTTAATTGACCATGGGTCCCATTTCAGTCTGGTGTTAGTGGGTTTAACATATAACACAATACAAGTGTTGGTTAGAGTCTCCTCACCTTCTCCGGTTGAGTTTTTCACAGAAAACTGTAAGATAGAGTAAAATGTATAAATTTTCTATTTGTCAGTATATACTCATAACAATTTTCCAAATCCTGTGCTATTTTTCCAGAAAACATGATATGTGTAATGAGTCACGTAGGCTCTTTCTACTCCTTTAACTTATGTCAGAAAGTTAGTTGTCAGCCATTCAAAACATTACAATAAAATGAAAAATGTAAAGTACTCAGTGCCTTCTCTCATATTGTCTTCTGGAGAAAGGACCATGGAGACGTATTGTGAGAGGCCCAGAGGGTACATAGACAGTAAAGTAAATAAAAGTACTCAGTGCCCTATACTCGTATTGTCTTCTGGAAGAAGGACCATGGAGACGTATTGAGAATTTGGCCCAGATGGTACAGAGACAGTAAAGTAAATAAAAGTACTCAGTGCCCTATCCTCGTATTGTCTTCTGGAAGAAGGACCATGGAGACGTATTGAGAATATGACCCAGAGGTACAGTACATGAATTTAAACACACAAGGCGGAAAAATAAACACACAATAGTCAGCTGGAGTTAATCTTTTCCCCGATTTTACTTAGGGTCAAAAATTATATTTTGAACGTAAAATAATACGAATCTTGAGGGTAAAATTTAAATTTTAAGAGGAAATCTATTTTTCCTCCATTAAAAAAAATCTCATTTTTTTGAACCCCAATAGTAAGCTATTTTACTCATAATTTGCTATGGAGTTAATAAAAATAAAAATAGAATTATTTCGATATCTTGGGTGCAAAATTCTGTGTAAGATTGATTAAATTTGAAAACCCTTAAAAGAATACGGGAAATCCGAACGTTCGGCTGCTGCTGGTATGGCCAAAGCAAGAGAAAGAAGAGGAAAATAGGAGAGAGATGATTTGCTGTTTTTGAAAGAGGGAGTGAGAGCAAAACGGCAGAGGAGTTTTTTTTTTTCTTTACTTTCTGATTTCCTCGCCGATTACACATCATACAAGTTGCCTAAGCTATTCGTTAGCTTTAGGATTTTGATAACTTGTGCGTTTATTATTACATATTTTAATAATTATTATTACAACTGCCACCAACCGCATAGGCAATTGGCGGTGTTGTAATCTTTCAGCACGACTACAAGCTACGACCGTAGCTTTAAGACCTCTCTTTCCTCTGTTTTCTGATATTATTTTATAATATAATATTAGTTTATTCTTTTTACTATTTACATCTATGTCCTTTCTCTTATCGGGGTATTTCAGGGTCTCACTAAATTGATATAATTGGTTCAGTAGGTCAAGTATTAAAAATTAAGCATGGTATTAAAATTTGGAGTGAAATCTATCTCAAAAACCCAGTGTTTTCGTTAAAAATCACCGTTTTAACAAAATGTTCTAATGTTAAAGATTCTTTTTGAAAGTATCCAACCTTATAGTTTGATAGAGTAAATTTGTCTGATAAAAACATCCTAAAATTTCAAAGTGTTTTGAAATCAAAAACCACATTTTCCAAGTGAAAGATTATTCAACGGCCCATATTTCACGGCTTGAAGTAAATATCAAAAACTCACTATTTTAGAGTGTAAAGAAATAAATAGCTTAGTTATAATACAGATTGAGTACTGACTCTCTCTGTATATTTTTAGGACTTCCTCTACCCTGTCAAATTGGGGTTTTACCACTTTAAAACTTAGGGGTAAAATAAATTAGCGAAATTATAACGAGATTGACATGTCATTAGGTCCGAAATTTAAAAATAATACATAACTTAAAATTTGAAGTTCAAAATAAGTCAAATGACTGAGTTTATAAAGCAGCTAAGGTTTAAGTCTAAAATAATATTATTATTATATTAGTAACTCACCCATATATCTTTGAAACTTAATTAGAAGAGTTATCGGATTCAGATCGAGTCAAACTTAGATCCATTTAAAACTTATTTGATACTTTTTACGATTAGAGGAAAATAATTTATAATTAATGGATAAAAATTATTTAACTAATCACAATTAATCATAATTAACTCCTAAATTGGCCTGGGGTATTACAATTATGGTCATATTCTATTTAAAATATTGAAAGTTTGAAACTGCTATCTTCATCTATGGACGTAGGTTTATTGGTGAACCACGTAAATTTCATGTATTTCTTTATCCATGTTATTTATTTCTCAACAAATTGTTTCAACTTAAGTTGGATTCTCTGAGTTTTTTTAGAAGAAAAAAATATACTATTTCACCCTTTTGTATAAATTAGGTCTAAAAACACAAATACTGTGATAAGATGTGGAGAGTAAAAGCAAGTAAGCAACAACGATACATATTGGTCTGATTTTAACCCAACCAGCTATGAATGTCCACAATTATGCAGAGCATTTGCATTTCCATATCCACTACCATTGCTTTGGGTTGTATTCTCCACCAGGGGTATAAATATCGGTCAATACATATCGTATCGGCCGATATGTATCAGTTTTGAAAGAGTGAATATCGGCCGATATTCACCTTCTCGGTCGATACATAGGCCGTATCATATCGGCTGATATCGACTGGAGAGAGAAAAATATTGGCCGATATATCGGCCGATAACGGTATTTAAACCCCTGTTCTCCAGTGCCATCTTGAAAGCAGATTCACATATTTGATGCTTAACATGTAAATATTGTTTTTTCATGGGGTTGATTTCAAATTATTTTTTAAACAACTAACGGTTTGACCAGGGTTGGCCTTGGCTTAAGGCCAAATAGACGGTCGCTTAGGGCCTCCCAATTTGACCAATGGTCTAGGGCCCCCACCATGTACTTTCTCTAGGGCCTATGACTTCTACTAGTGTGCTGGGCTTCTCCTGGAATTTCAGGGCCAGTCTTAGATTTGTCTCGCACTTTGGCCGATCATTCATGACAAAATGATAACAATATTTATTCAAATCTAAAACACTGAAAAAAAAATTCAAAACCTCTACTTCTTTGCAGCCTCCCGTAGGCATAAAGTGATTACGGGATTCGAAAATGAAATCTCTAGTAAATCTCTCGTGCAAGGTATAATTTGTTCTTAAATGACTCCGTAGATCATCTTTTTTATGCTAGATGTACTTTTTAATAAATATTTTTATTTTCAATAATTTTTTATCATTCTAAATCAATGTTATCAAACCCGACCTGATCCGCGCTTAATCCGACTGAAACACGGGTCGGTTCATTTTAAGATCCTTTTGAATTAAAAATCCTTTGCTACCCACGGATCATCAAAAACCCTTGGTTTTTTTAAATGAAGAAATGAAGATGAATATTTTGGTTTTTTTGAGAATATGATTTTTGGATTATTAAATTTTAATATTTACAATTGGATTTGTGAGAAGAACAAATGTTTTTTTATGAAATATAACTTTAGTTAATAATTTAATATTATATTAATAGCATGTATTTGACCGGATTTGACTATGAGTCAACTCAGTTGAACCTTATTTAATTCACCATTCTTTCAAAATGAGTCACTCTATGGGCCACGTTTTAAAACATTTTTCTAAATACTAAATATGCATGGGAGACTTACTAAAATTTTGAGAAAATGTGTTGGCTTTCAAATTATAGGGGAGAAGTCAACATTCAAGTAAAATATCTCTTTAACTTTATATGGTATGTCAATCATTCTGTAGCTTATCTTACTATTCCCACTCCAGCTCAGAAGGAGAACATGCCATTTGCAGGGAGCCTTTCAATCAAAGTATATTTCCATGCTTGAACCCACTAATTACTCTATTTACAAATTACGGAGGAGTAATAGTAACTTTCTTAAGAAGAAGAGATAGATGCAGGTGGGCTCTGGCTTTAATTCAACTAGAGCACTGCCTAGGACCCTCTAATATGACCAATGGCTCATAAGGCTCCGATATCTAGAGCCCTTAAGACGTTAAGGCCGGTACTGGATAGATGGTATCTATTTCTGCCACAACAGGCATTTCATATATTCTTATGCAAGGCCAATAGACTTGCCAAAAAGGGAGGGACTAGAAAAATTGAGCTAGGATAATCGGGTACAGAATTTAGGTTAGAAAGTTCAATTTTGTATAAAGTGGGACCTAAGCTAAGTTGATGTTCGATTTAGAAGTCTTGAATTCAATTCTTACTCCACTTCCAAAAAGTTATTCTTCAACTCTCCTTAAATTTATTTAATGTACGTGGATAGAGATATTTATATATGTTTCAAAATTTAATTGGACATTCTAATAAGTCTGAACACCTTAATCATATGCTAAACTTATTTTGAATGACTAAAATTCCTAATATTTTAATTTTTAACCATATTTAGTTAGGTGTTTGAAAAACTTAAAATCAACATTTTTAAAATCCATCATTCTCAATGATTGAACCTAGTTCAACTTTGACTATCGGTTTGATTATATTTAAAACATTTTCAAAGTTCAAACTTTCAAAACCTCTCATTAACTAGTAGTTCATTTTGAATTTTTGACGGTTGACCCTCAATAACTCTCAAAGGTTTGGAACTTTTTATGTTAGACTATTGGACTACTTTGTTATTTATAATTATAATCAGTGTAAACAAGATATTTAAAAAATGTGATTATTAATTTGTTATATTTTTTTATATTTTGTTGTTGTCATTTTACATTTTATAACTTTTTATGTATTATTGTAGATTTTAATTATTTATTAATAGTGAATTGACTAATTAGGTAGATAATATTATATAAAACATCATGATGATATCACATGTTTAATCAAATTTGACCATGGTTGAATTTGGGTTGAACTTTCTCCTGTGATCAATATTGTTTAAAAGATTTTTAAATTATCCACAACGTGTTTGTTTATCATTTAAGGTCAATACACTCATCTAATATAGCATGCTCATTTTTTAGTCTTTAAATAAATATTTAAATTTAAATAGAGCCATATTTTGGTTTCATTTGTTTTCAAAGTTTTTATATATATAAGTTGAAGATTGTGTAATTAAATTATAATATACTCTTTAATTTGATGAGAAAAGATATTATATCTCGTCATGTATGAAATATATTTTTGAATTTCTTTAACCATAATTAGTTTAAGTGCTTGATGTAAAATGAGAGTGGACATGGTATTTTGATGTGACTAGGTAGAATCGTAAAGGATTTATTATATATTATACATTTCAATCATTTTTTAAATATTATTAAATAGTTACAAAATATTTTTAAAATATGAAGAATGATCTTATATTATTATTTTAATGATAAATATGACAGCTAATAGTGACACTTAGGATTTATAAAATTATATTTTAAAATTTATAGAACTACAGAATTGAGAATAACAAGAATTTGACAAATTTTGATATTTAAATATTTGATGTATCAAAGGTTTTGAGATTTGAAATATCGGCTGATAAAGGTGGAGTCGATATCAAGATTTAAATCTATGCTATCGGTCATTTCCTATAAAATTGCTCTTCATTATATGAACTCGATATATATTTGTAGAGACATATGCATATGCTTAGAGAATTAGTCTTTAAAATCTCTAAAGACCGAACGCAATTTGATCTTAAAAAATGATCAATTCAATAATATATGAAATTTAAAAAAAAGTAAATATACATTAGTTTGTATCGTTATGGCTAAAATCTAATGAATGATTTAATGTTTTACAACTTAAACATCACTTGTCCAAAAATGATAATTTATTTGCATGTAATTTTATATTGAATATTAACCGATTTCTAGACATCGTGGATATTTTTAAAATTTAGGAGAAAATTTAAATTTCGTTTCGGTGTAGAGAAATGAATTCTTCCGGTCAAAATTTGTAAGCGCATAGCCGGCCCAACGATTAGGCCTCAGCCGATCATCCGTCCTTGGACTGCACGTCAGGAATTTGCAGAGAAGAGGAAGGATGGCGTTTTCTTCCAACGGAATGGGGAAGAATGTGATGCTTCCGGTATCCTATCCTCCCAGAAACGGCGATGACAGTCTTTTCAAGGGCTCCGCCATGACCAAGCGTGGTGCCTATGCCGCCATCTCTTATATGGCTTGTGCCGGTTCGTCTCTGTCTCTGTTTGTCTGTATCTATCTTTCCATCTATTTGCATCCATGTCCAATTGGTTCCCATATCTGAGTTACACCCACCCGTTATATGCAGATTCATTGAATGACTCCCTTCTTTACCAATCATACTTGCCTTAAAAGAACCATTCATATACTCATCCAATTCAGGTCTTTTTTTAAAAAAAAAAATAAATCCTAGCACACAGTATATCAAAGCGCAACTCTTATAGGCAATCTATCTCAATTTATCATGGTTGGAACCACATATAGTTCGCAACATGAAAACTTCACATGGTGTGTTCAATTGAATGCTCCCCTTTTTATGTTATTGCTGCCCTTTTGATTTTTTTTTTTTTTTTTAAATAATGGTAAATTCAAAGATGTTTCTATTTTTTATTATTTATTTTACTTTGATCTATGGATGAGAATTGATGATGGCTATTGTCTTTGTTCTTTTATCATTCAAATGTGTCACCTTTTTGCTTCATTTTGAGAAATGACTAGGTGTATAAGACATACAAAAATAAGGTTGGATCCTGTATATCCACCTTTTTCCAATGGATGATGTATATGTTAGATGAGTGACTGATGGCATAATTTATGATAGGGTCAATTAGAGAACTCAAAAAGCTGACCCATGATGCATGGAATACTGGATGATGATGATGATGATGGTGGTGGTGGTGGTGGATATGCAGGACCTGATCTTATCATGGTCAAGTCTCCTGCATATGATCATTTATCTTATCTTCTTCGGTTTTAATCAGTGGGTGAATAATTGATGATTCTTGTCTTCTTGGATCTTTTCTTAATAATTTTTTTCACTGATTAAAATTTCTCTCCCTTTTTCTTTTTGAATATCCATTTCTTTGGTTAATGAGTTGTTTGTTGGAATGAAAAGTTGACAGCAAGAAAGACTTCTGCTGTAGCATTGGGTATTGAAATTTTGTTCTGCGATACAGTAGCATGAAAAACACGAACCCATGAGTGATCTTTCCTGTTGGAGCTGGGGAGACTGGTATTATTGTGCATGATTTATATTCTTATTTTGTACTAGTGAAGATTAAGGGTCTTCTGTATGGTTTTTGAATTCAGACATATGTTTTTCCTTAGTCCTGGGTTTTGAATTCAGACACATGTTCTTCGTTCTATTCATCTTTAGAAAAGACCTCTTCCCATCTATCTTATGGTTACCTGTGAGTTTTAATTCTCCATTCTTCCCAATTTAAGGGCAGCTCATTGTCAATCAGTGCTTTACATAACACTTCTAACTATCTCATTCTAAATCCTAATTGGATTCCTCCTTCTAGCAGTAACTTGAACTAGTAAGCCCTTAGTTCTTTGGTAGGTGTTTTTCGTACCATCTTTTGACATACCATGGTTCAAAATATCAGTTGATACTCATCGAATTGGTTAGTGCAAACTGAGTAGGCGAGTATCGATTGGAGTTGGTACAGTTCTTTTCTAGAAAGTGACACATGAAAATATTGCATAATTTGAATTTATTGCCGACATGTCAGCTGATATGAAATTACTTGCCAATGTGGAATCAACTGATATATCAACTGAAGCTTCAAAATATCACCCAGTGGACAATTAATTAAAAAAGGTTCTTGTTTTATTTTCTTTTTCATTTCTTTCTTACTTCTCCCCATTTTCTCTGTTGGAGACTAAAATATCAATCTTGAAGGAGATTTGCAGAAGAAAACCCCATTTTTGATGTTTTAAAAGTCAATGCTTACCTACAAGCAAAAATGGCATAGGCCTTTGCCATTTTTGCATGCTTCTGTCACTCACTCTCTCTCTCTCTCTCTCTCCCAAACTACTTATGAATTAGTATGGTGATCAACTATTTCTAGTTATATATCTTTGAACCAAAATGGATGGTAGAATAAGTAGAAGTGTAGATCTCTAAATAATCAAGTTCATGAATACATAGTATAGTTCATGATCTTAAAGCAATGTAGGATGTACTTGGTCTAAGGGGGACTGTACTATCCCATATGCTGTGTTAGACTGAAAACGGTGATCAACTGCACACACACACCTTGGTATGGGGCCCACCAAATGGGGTCGTGATGAGTCTATCGGAAAAGTCTTTGTTTGAGTTGAGTGGTCTCCTCCGGCTTGTGGTGTCTTTAAGTTTAATGTTGATGGGGCCTCGAAAGGTAAACCGGGTCCGGCTGGTATTGGGGGCGTTCTTCAAGACCATTTGGGTTCCATTAGTGTTGTCTTTTCAGAATCTGTGGGGTCTAAAGAATCTAATGAGGCAGAACTTCTTGGTATACGGAGAGCCTTATCCTTAGGGTCTATTTTAGAGGGGGTGAAATTAGTAGTTGAGAGCGATTCCACCAATGCCATTAAATGGGCTAAAGGGGAGAAACGTCCTCCGTGGAGGCTTGCTACTTTGATACGGGAGATAAAGGGGTTGGTGGCGTCAATGGATGTTTCGTTCTCGCTCGTTAGCCGCTCAGCTAATGGGGTGGCGGACTTCTTTGCGAAGAATGGTGTAGATGGAACTATAAGGGGAACTTTTCATATATCGGGTGGATAGTCTTTGTGCTTTTATTTTTGCTTTTGTTTCTTTGGGTGTTTGTTATTTAGTAGTTTTTATTGGTCTATACCTCTTAGGCCCCTTTTGTACTCCTCTCTTATTATCTTTTGTATTCTTGTTCTTTTAATGAAATTTTAACCTTTCAAAAAAAAGTATAAGGCCCATAAAAAATCACCTCGATCGGATCAATGAAGCTATGTTTTTTAAGGCCTCAAAGTTTTAAGATAAAAGAATAATTTAAATTGCTTAAAATTTTGAAGAGTTTTAAAAATGTGGCTTGACTGATTTAATCAAGGTTATTTTTGGTAGGCTACATATTCAAAGAAAGACCTTTCCAGTTTCCAACAGACCCGTCACTGGGCCCCATACCTAGGTATGTAGGGCAATACCGCACACATAAGTGTGCGGGTGATCATTTTACTAGATTGAATACAAACTTTAAAATCCAAAAAAATTCAATATTTGATTTTTTTTTATTAAGGGGCTTTGAAATTTCACACTAATACAATTTGGTAAACCAATAATTGATATTATCAACTAGTCCATGTCACATATTAGTTGGAATATACATACTAACTGATACTAATATTTTGAACCATCAACTTAATCAAGCTAATATGTTCATTTTCTTTTATATTGGAGAAATTCTAATTCTACATCCCAATGCATCTTGGCCACGTGAGTAAATTTACTTGAGGTCTAATCATTATCCCAAAAAGAAGTCTCTTAATTTAATTAGTAATATCTCTTCTGTTATTATCTCCTAAAAAAGTAACTGAATAAGTCTCTTTAGTTGAAGCGGCATTCAATGATCAGTTAGGACTCCACCTTTTTTTATTCTAGTTGCCTTTTCCACCTTAGCATATTGAATTTACAATATCCTTGGAAAGCATCAATTATGTTCTTATTATATATTATATATATATATATCTTTTAATTTCATCCGAACAACAAAATCCATCACATTGGCTATGTTTGGATGAGGGAGAGTTAAAGTAGGGGGTTCGTGGTGAAGGTGAAAACAAAGTTCTCTTGCAAGCTGGAATCACCCTATTTATACTTTTGTTACTTTTTAACTCATTTGTTCGGTACTTTGAGATGTAGAACTTGTCAAGGGGTGCAACTTGGGTCGGGGCTGACCTGCACTAGCTCGAAGGCACCCAAAAATCTTAAATTTTGGTCATCTTGGCCAAGGCCTAAGTTCAATTTGGGCTAAAAAATGGGGCCAATTTAAAATTAGATTGGTCTAAGGCCTAAGCTGGCCTGAAAGCTAAATTTAGATTTAAGCCTAATTTAAACTTGAGGGCCATAGCATGCACTTATTAATCTAAATACTTCAAAATTTTAATCATCCAGTTTTTAACTCAACCTAATCCTTTGGAATTCAAAGTCACCTCACAAGATGCAACTTTTTTTTTTGTAACATGGGTATCCCCACCCAACATTGGAGGTGAGGCTAATCCCACAAGCATGTGTAAATCTCCCAATCCACACACACTAAGTAAGTTGATGAGGAGTAACCCCATGGGGAGTGGCCTGGAGGAGTTTAGCGCGAATCAAACTCAAGACCTCGCTTCATGAGGCTAGTGTCTTGACCGTCAAGCCAACCCTTCCAGGTTAGGATTGTCCCTTTAGGTGTGATCGCTTCTTGTACTTTTTGCAGTTTCAATTAAGAATCTAATTATCTGTTTCTTCATTGGCTAGTTTGTCTCCTTCATTTGGAAATCTTTCCTATCCCTTTGTGGCGTCTCTTGGACTCTCCACCAAAGTTTGGGGGAATATATCTTGAGCTTGGGAAGAAGTCTAGTAGGTGGCGAGTTTGTGGTTGGCTATTTCGGAGCTATTTGATGGTCTATGCAGAAGGAGTGGAATTTAATAATTTTTTAAAGGTGACAATTTTTATTGACAAATGAAAAAAAAACAGTTGAGACTGAACTCAAACAACAAACAAAATTGCTAGGTTATCCACAAGAATGAAAAAAGGAATTTCATAACTTTTGAGGACAAAGAATGTTCGTTTCGCGATATCTTCGAATTGGCAAAGGCTAGAGTAATTTATTGGTTATAGACAAATTTGAGTTATTTGGCACTTCGTATGTTCTGTTACATGATTGGATGGCTGTTTTGGATGATTGAGCTAGAAAGCATAAGATCTTGGGAAGGTGGCACCATTCGAGGCCAAGTTCACTTTAGAGTAAGCTTACTATGGAAGGGGTTTTGGCTAATGCTATCAGGTGTGATTGGGTTAAGAAGAATCCTTTGTGGAAGCTGCTTCTCACTTTCAGAGGGATTAGACATTTGAGTAGTTCCTTGGATATCACTTTCATTCATGTTCGTGGATTAGCAAATGGAGTAGCTGACTTTTTTGCAAAGTTGGGCATTGTCAAATCTGATTTGTTGCTAGATTTTTCTTTGAATCGATTGTATTTTTTCCTTTTCTTTTCATTTCTTCCCTTGGGGTTTGGGTTGTGCCAAGCTCAGCCATTCCATCTCTTTGTATTTGTTTTCTTTTGATTAATGATATTTTTTGAGCTACCTTGTCAGAAAAAATAAAAAATCAAACTCTAAATAGAACTTGGAATTACATATATTCTTGTGTAGACAAGCTTTTGTTATATCTAAACTTGGCCCATTAGCAATATTGGGATATAATGGGAAAGAATGAGGGAGGAAAAAGGTAAATGGAGTACCTTTCAAAAAAAAAAAGGTTAATGGAGCAAGGGCCCCAAATTTATTTAAATCGGGCTTAGGTCGTAAAAAAAAAAAAACTAGATAACTATGCAAATAAACATGCATCAACGTCATGATCATTCTAGCTCATGTTTTGATTTAAAAGCACCCCAAACAAAGCACCATTATATAGGCCATAAACTTAGCGTTTCAGTGCAAGTAATGAGGCTGAGATCAGAGGTCGGATATAAAAGCTATCAGTGAAATACAGAGCAACAGAAAATTCAGAAAGTGAAAGAAAAAAAGAAAGAAAAAAGGGAAAAGTATGAATGGTAGCCTAGGTGTTGCAGTCGACCCTTTCTCTCTCCAGGAGGTCTATAAATGCCCCCCTTGAGGCCTTTTTTTTGGGCCAAGGTACTTTGGAGCAATAGGGAGAATTTTGGAGACCTTATGGAATTTAAGGAAGATTCGAGCATGGAATCCTTAATAGGTTGTATGTTTTTCATGGTGAGGTTTTTGTGGGAACTTTTCGTTTCATGTCATCATCAAGATGTCGTAAATCACAAAGTGTGTGTGGGCTGGAAATTTGGAATGAAAATTCTTTCCATTATTTCCTGGCAACTACTAGTTTTTTTTTTTGATTTTGAGAATATTAAGTGTGGAATCATGATGAAAATTGTGGAGCTTTTCTCTCAAAAGTAGCGAACAAAGCTTAAGAGAAAAACTTGGAACTTTTTTCTTTCTTTTCGTTTTTAGCGCTGCTTGGAATTCCATATTCCATGGACAATTTTTTGACAAACTATACATCAGATTGGGGTATTTTTCTGATTCATACGTTTGTGGTTCTATTCCTCGTTAGTGCTTCTAGAAAGGGTGGTGTTTGGAGAAAAAAGTGACGAACAATTCCAAGAAATTGTTTGTTTTCTTACTGTTGATTGAGAATTCCTCTCTTCTGAAAAACAGAATTTTGGGAATAGTAATTGGAAGTTTCCATTCATATAGCGCTTCTAGAAGTGGGTTAAATCCATAAGGATCCACTATAAGACCCTTTTCATGGAAATCTACATTAGAAAATGGGAAACATTATGAATTTATGATGCTTGACACAGGGAAATTGTGAAGCACTTATTTTCTCCTTACAAAGGGTGTGATAGGGTAGCTTTCCAAAAAAAAGCCATTGACCAGTATGTAGAATGAATAGAAATTTTTATTTGTGGACTATCAAGTTTTAGGAATTGAAATTTGTTTGCACATTTTTTATGAACATCTTATATAATTTCTATGATATTCATTAGAGATGGACTTTTCCTTAAAGGGCTATCCAAATCAATTGCCTTGGTGCTTTATCGTATACCTTCTTTAAACTGACAACTATATGTAGAATTTTCCTTCTCACTAAACTTTTCCATTAGCTTTCTCAGTAGGATTAAACCACCCCCGCGATATCCCCCTCCCTCCTGAATTCTCTTTGGGATTTCCCTAGCATGAAGCCGAACTGTTTCTTGGAAATTCTAGATTGGTATGTGCACTATTACTCTTGTTTTGTTGTATGACTCATAAATTTGACTCAACAAATACCAGAGCCAATGCTAGCTCTAACCCTCGCTAAGATAACCCATCCTTTGTGAGAATAGAATCCTTTTATGGACAACATTTTTCTTTCGTAGGAAAGATGCTAGATGTGCTCTGCTTGTTGCCTTCTTGTCTTTGATTAATTCATATGTTGTTGTGCAATATCACTTGAATGATACATGTTCTCTAGTTTATTTTAATAGAAAAGGTTCTCTACTTGTCGTGGCTTGAAGTTTAAAACCTCTCTCACTCTCTCTTTCTCACACACACACACACACGTGTACATGCACGCCCACCTTCTTCTTCCCCTTCTTTTAGTTTATTTATTGAGCACGCTACAGGTTCTTATGAAGTTTGAATATGTTGCCACATAAAGCATATTCTGCAGATCTTAATCTTGATTAGACTCCAAATGTTTTTGTTCAAAATAATGAATTTTTTATGGTAACATGATAGTGTTAATATGATTGATTGAGAAGTTTTTTTACGTCATTTGAAACATGCTTCTTTCCACGTGTCTAACTACTTTATTTTTACCTGTGATACTCAGTACTTCTGGTGATGTTTAACAAAGCAGCACTTTCTTCTTATAATTTTCCATGTGCAAATGTCATCACCCTTTTTCAGGTAGCTTTTTTGCTTGGTGAACTTATAAGCTTTTTTCTTTTCAAAAAATACCCATCTATTAAATATGCAGTTATCATTTCTTTAACTTATTTTTTCGTTTTCCAGAGGGAATTGCTTATTTGTATTCTTTAGGTCTTTAGAATTAATTAGTGAGAAGCTGATTGTTAGAAAATAGATTGGATTTGTTGGCAATTTTCCAATTGCATATAATATTTAGGGGTTGTTTTGATGTACCACGAGTTGGGCCTCATTTGTTTATTATTATTTTTTTGAGCTTTAACGAAGAAATTGTATTAAAATAAGAGAAAGTACAAATATCAAGTACAAAAGACTTATACCTGAGAAAGAGCAGAAAGTATATAGGAAGATTAAAAAAAATGGAGTCAAAGTACAAAGGCTGTCATCCTTATTAACTTCTACAAAGTCAAATGAAGACAACACCCTCTTTTTCCTTTTCTACCTCGCGCTTAACAAAAAAGTCTGCGACACCATTCTCCAACCTCCTAACTAGCGTGAAAATAAGGGTGTCTGCCTAGTGTGACTATACCACTATACCATCACATGCTTTAACATTCTGTGAATAGCAATCCACTATTATGCTAGGAATAATTATGTTGATGTGGTAAGAAAGGGTGACCGTTAATTATGGAGTGATTTTCGATTGAATTGAGTGGAAGGCTGGAAATGAATAGCTGACACTAGATAATACGTCATCAAATAATGATAGTGGTATCTTGTTAGGGTAACAAATGGTGTTCAAGGCAGATTGATGCAAGTTGCATATGCTCTCTTGACCCTCTCTAATTTAGAAGTACATTTTGTCATACAAGTGAATGTGTTTGAGGGCATATGCGTAAGTTATCAAGTTAGTTTAATCCTTCTATAAGTGCCATCACTTATGTCAAGTTTGTATTACAATTTGTTTAAAGTTGCTGTTTTGCTTCATAGCACTCAGTTACATGGTTCCTCAGACTTTCATTAACTACTGTCTTTCCACCAGGCATCTGTTACATTTTAATATCTAGTAGAATTCTGGTTGATTGTTACTATGCATATTGTTTTGGCATTAGAGCATTGAATCAATGGAGTCACTTATGTTTCAGATGATTTGCTCAACTGCAATTTTGTATGCAATGAGGCGCTGGAAGATTATTTCTTTCACAGTAGGTGAATCCTGGAGCGTTTCTGATAACTCTTCTTCAAGTCTTGTACCATTTGAGACATTGGTTCATACCTTGCCTCTTGGAGTATCATATTTACTTTACATGGTATGTTTGCAATTGTCTAAAAGTTTCAAATTTCTTTACGTGGAAACAATGTATCTTCCTCATATAAACAATTTACCTGATATTTCTCTTCATTGGTGAAAGCTGGCCACAATGGAATCTGTGCGGGGAGTAAATGTTCCCATGTACACCACTCTCAGGCGTACTACTGTTGTATTTACGATGATTGTGGAATATCTTCTGACAGGTCAGAAGTATACATCTTCTGTTATTGGCAGGTAACCATTTTTTTCCCATTGTTTTTTAACAAGTGCACACACTATTAACAGCATTGAACTCGTACCGATCTCTAGCCAGGGTTTTGAACATATCAGTCAAAGACGTGCCTAAGGCTTCTAAGGAACTAGAAAGGGTTTTGCTTCTAAATATTACTAGATGAGGCACAGGTGTGCTTAAATGAAAAAATGTGTGCTCAGGTGCACTTAGTTGTGCCTTGTCGCCTTTTCATTTTTTTTCCTTCTTAAATGTTAAAAATGTAAACATTTGGAAAAGTGTTGACTTTCAAGAATGAGAATCTTATGATATGTCGGGGATCTCTAATAAAAAGTATCCATGCCTGAAACGTATCTTGATGTCCGAAATTTGGATAGGATGGCTCCTATGTAAGGATTATACTGCCCCCAATTTCTATGAAATACAATTTGCTCATTGAATGATTTTTTTATTTTTTATTTTAGCGGTAGATTTTCATTGAATGATAAGAAACTAATCTTTACTTCTAAGACTCTAGATATTCAAGGAATATTTTTACGTTCCTCTTAAGTGTTAAAATATAAATAGAAAACATATGGGTATTAACATTTAACATTTAATATTAAAAAACTTAAAATATAAATGAACTAGGTTAGGGTTAGGGTCTAGGGCAAAGTAAAAAGAGAGAGAGACTGAGAGGGAGATAGGACGATGAAAATGAGGAATATATTGAGGATATAGACAAGTTTGATGATCATATTGGCGATGACAATGATGATAATTATGAAGGATTTATGGAATGAAAGTCATGTTTTTTATATGTTTGAGATAGACTGTTTTGATTGGTTTGGTGGAGGGACTGTGATACAAACATTTTCCTGTTGATGATATGACATTGGGATGATGACTTATTCATGATTTTGAATTTTTATTTCTTGGTTCTATCATTAGGCTTTTGTTATTAACTTTTCATATTATGCAATTGGGCTTTTTACATTTGATACATTTTCTTTTCAGTATATACATTGCATTGTTTTAGTTTTTTTTGAAACATTAACGACTAAATTCGATTAAAACGAGAAGAGAATACAAGATAGGGATCTAAGTATAGGAGATATATACCCAGAGCCAATAAAAAGGAAAAACAATAAAAAGAAGAAAGGAAAAACACGAAATAAAAGAAAAGATACATCAAAAGATCTACCCAACACAGGATCCAAAAGGAGACCCCTACTCCCCAACCACCCAAGGCTGATGAGATGAAAAAATTTCCAATGCTGGACTTTGTATATGAATACCAACTTTCGCCAAGAAGTCTGCTACACAATTTGCTGAACGAGGTGTATGAGTGAAGGTGATGCCGTATAGTTGGTTTTTATTTTCTTCTCCATTGAGTGCTTAAGATGCTGACAGCCTCTCGAATGCATTGGTTTGAACTAATTATGTACAATGCCTACTTTATGTGAGAGATAATATTCATTATAAAGGTGAGTTTAGGCAGTTTAATTATTTAATTTATCAAAGGCATGGTTACTAATGGTCTTTGTCATGTAATCTTAAGTTGCTGTTGAATTACTATAATGCACAGAG
The DNA here is from genome assembly GCA_022113865.1 of Chimonanthus praecox. Classification (NCBI taxonomy): domain Eukaryota; kingdom Viridiplantae; phylum Streptophyta; class Magnoliopsida; order Laurales; family Calycanthaceae; genus Chimonanthus; species Chimonanthus praecox. The sequence goes on along the minus strand of CM039086.1, from coordinate 70,119,093 downwards.
TCATTGATATACAAAAAAACATGCACATGTTTTACCTTAACACTGAGAGCTTTTTGTTTCTGATTATCTTCTCACTGGTTAAAAACTAAGGGTTTTATCAGTGTGGGGTTGATTGTATTTGGAGCTGTCATTGCGGGAGCTCGTGACTTGTCATATGACTCCTATGGCTATGCTGTTGTTTTCATATCCAACATCACTACAGCAATATACCTGGCAACTATTGCCCGTATTGGTAGTACCTTCCTCTTATCTTTCTTTTTAACTTCTTCTTTACTAAGGCTTAATGTTTAGTTTGCTGCCTGTTTTATGTTGTCTTTGAATGTTCAGGGAAGTCTAGCGGTCTCAATAGCTTCGGTTTAATGTGGTGCAATGGTAATTTGTTACTTTTATCAATTGTTGAAATGGTATTTGCCATTGATGGGACTTTTCTGTTTTTAAACTTTGTTGCTCAATATTCAGAGGATGGAGACCAATGAGTACTTCTATTCATATTGTTCCTATATTTTGCTAGGATTGATATGTGGACCAATTTTGCTATTTTGGACATTTATCCGAGGTGATCTGGAGATGACCATGAATTTTCCTCATTTATACTCTCTTGGGTTTCAGGTACTTCTGATTATGAGCAAAACTCTTTTTCTTAAAATGGATTTACTCTGTGTGTGTGTGTATATATCTATATATATATATTATATATATATGTTCCTCCCCCATCCCCCCCTCCACTTCCTATTTAACCCGTTTAACAAGACCCGAAATAGACCTAACCTGAACTAGACCCGGCCTGACCTGTTGCCGGGCCTCGCCCATCACGTGGGTGCAATTTTTGTTCTCAGATGGTGGACTCCACACTTTGAGACGTATGATAGGGCCCCACTAGATTAAAACTTTGTATAGGAGGTCCTACCCATAACCTATACAGTGAGACTTGTTAGTGCAAAAGAGTGATGTTTGAGGTGTGCACAGTAGGGCCCCATGATTATCTGCCTACATGACAGTAAGCAGTAGTGTCATGTATGGTGTGACCAAAATGGTGGACCAATAATTTTTCTTCTTACATGTGCTTGGTGGCCTGCTTATATATGCCTATGCTTCAAGCATGGGATCTGCTTGTTATAGACTATCATCATCATTGCAATTTTCATATCTATGTGGATCAACATCATAATGGATTCTCTGTTTCCATGCCATCCTATCAAAAAACATTCTCTGTCCATCATGTCCTTTCTAACTGCCTTAGTCCAAGTCTTTAATGGTCTCATCCTTCTAGTACGTTCAACTTGTACCCTCCAATTTTTCATAGTGTTTGTTTCTAGTCTTTCACAGTTTTACATACGTAGGGTTCTCCATGGGCTAGGTTTGGGCTGAGCTCCACTCTATCTCAGCCTGAGTTCATTTATATTTATAAAGCCCAAGATCTCTTGAAGCCCATTGACCTTTTATTCTTGAGGCGCAAGTATGCTGCCACTTGTTGAAGCTTGCTTGCAAAACTTTATGAAGAAAATCCCAACCTCTTTCCCTTCCCAAGATTGTGCATAAAAAACCCAAAGAAACAAAGACTGAAATCCATAGCAATATTGGAAAGCAATGTTTTCCCTCTCATTAGAAAAATGAGGTTCCCTTGTTTAGACGTTGTGACTATGAGTACCATCTGACAGTGCTTGAAGCTCTTTTTCCCCATCATCGTGGGGATTACATTTTGACTATGAGAGGCTTAGTCTAAGCAAGTGAGAGATGCAATCAATGAAGAGATAACCCAATATTTGCATTGTGTCCTCATGCTTGCATTCATCATATTTTTGACAAAAGAAGACACCCAATTCAATATTCTTGGCAGGAAAAAATCATTTGGACATAGATGATATGGTATTCACCTTGCATGCTATATAGTACTGGTTGTTACATTCTTCAATGAAATTTTTACACCCATCTTTACCTATATATATATAATGAGGATATTTGACTTCAATTTGAGTTAAAAAAACCATTGATCAACACCATGAATTTCCACCGTTGGATAAAATTGAATTTTTTGGGAGCTTAAAAAACATGGCTTCACTTATCCAATCAAGGTGATTTAAGACATGCAACTTATTCAAATAAAGACCTTTCCAACCAACTCATCTCCATAGGCCATGGTGGTTTCACATAGGGGTTTCCAAATTACAATTTGAGGATGCATCTCTAGGTGATCCTCATTCCTCTAATGCTATAGAGACCACAAAATAGCTACAAGGGATTGCTTCCACAAAATGTGGTGAGTAGAGGTACCAAATCAGCTGCACCAAGTGTTTATGAAACAACAAGATTGCTTCTTTGATGTAAAGATAACAAGTATTCACAAGTTTGTTCATGTAGGAGATAGGCAAACTAAATGGCGAGACTTATGGTTATGGGAAAACAGTGTAGATAGGGCTGACATGTATTTTTGATTTGAGTTGGATTAAATGGGAAAGAAAAACATCAAGGGGTTGTTTTGTCCATGGTAAAGAGGGATACTCATGTACAATATTGAGGTTGCACATGTAGGAGTGACAAAAGAGTGTAGGTCTCATATACTGTATGATGAATCCTTGTATCTGTCCTTTATCTTCTTTACGGAGTTTTGTTTCCAATCCCAGACTTTTCTAGTAGATAAGGTTTGATTGCTTTGGATGAGTAATATTTGATTAGGCTTTATTTATTTGGGTTTAAAAGCTTTAGACTCACAAATTAATCTAAAAAAGCATTACATTCCATTGATGAATAAAGAAGTTTATCAACAATGATTCTTATATCCTTATGTGCTACAATCGTCCTACCTTTCAAATGGAGGTAGACCGACTCTAATTAGATCAAGTTTGTCATGTTTCCCCACCTTTTTTTTCTTTTTTTTGTTTGAAATACCCAAGGGAGTGGCAAAGAAAGTAGGGAAAATCTAGAGACATTTTCTTCGGGAGGGCAAGGGACATGTTAGGAAAATCCACCTAGTGAAATGGGAAGAACCTAAAGAAATTAGGGATAATGGGGGATTGGGGCTATATAGTATTAGGGATAGAAATCACGCCTTGTTATGCAAATGGCTTTGGAGGTTTTCAGTTGAAAAGGAGGTTTGTGGAGGAAGGCTTTGGTAGCTAGGTATGGAGAGGCAGGTTTGGGGGGGTTGGAGATTAGGTATTAGGGCGGCTAAGTAGGGCTCGGTGGAAGTGAAAACTCTGGTAAGAATAAGGAATGGCGGGGGAAGGATCGGTGAGTTTTTCAGTTAGGGATCAATCTCCTGGTAGGAAATGGAAAGAGAGTGTTGTTTTGGAAGGACAAGTGGGTGGGGGAGAGACCACTTATGATCATTTCCCAGATTGTTTAGAATTGCACTGAATCAGGATGCATTGGTTAGCGAATACTATGATGGAGTGAATGATGCTCCTCTGTAGTTATCCCATTTAGAAGGTGAAATGGAATTTGATAAGATGGCTTTCGGTTTGTAAGTAGTTCCTTGGACTGGCTCTGGACGACTTCTACTTTTCTTGGGAAGGGTGCATGAGGGGAGCTGGGAAAGCTAGAAAACCAAGGGTCGATTGGATAGCGCCACCTCAAGACTTTTTTAAGTTTAACGTGGATGGGGCAGCAAGAGGTAAACCAATCCCCTCAGGAATAGGAGGGGTGTTGCATGATGATAAGGGTAGGATAATATTAGCATTTTCTGAACCTTTAAGCATCATAGAGTCAATGAGGCAGAACTGAGAGAAATTTGGAGAGCATTTCAGATTTGGTGTAGGTTTGGAAATGGAAAGCTTATTGCCGAAGGTGATTCGACTAACGCCATCTCATGGGCTAGCAATAGGAAGTCCCCCCTCGTGGAAGCTGGTTATCATTTTTAGGAACATTAGGATGTTGTGTAGGTTGGGAGATATCATTTTTCACACACAGTTCTCGATCGGCGAACAATATTGATGATTTTCTAGCAAAGGTGGGAGCACAGAAACATAGTCCCGGAGGTGCTCTGATCAAGATTCCTTCTTGGTGTATGGGAGTTGGGTAACTGTATATGTATATCTATATTAGAGGCGGTGTATTTTACATATAGTATTTTCAGTTGTTTCTTCTGATATTTCACTTGATAGCCATGTATATCTCTCCTATACGTGGCGTATCTTTCTTGTACCATTTTCATCATTTAATGAATTTATTTGTTACTGTTTCAAAAAAGAAAAAAAAGTTGAAGTTTCTGAAGCACTTGATTGATCTACAATCGAAATCGAGGTGGGACAATGGTCTATATTTTAACCATTTAATTGCTTCATTTATGTGCTATTTCTTATCTTCATTACAAAATCGCTCTTGAAGAATCCATAGCATAGTCAAAGGTGCTCACTGTTGCAACCATTAAGGTTGTGGGCTCGAGTCAAGTCAACATCAAAAGAAAAAACGCTGACTTAAGTAGACAGTGCAGTAACCTAGTACTAGTAATTTTCTAGTCCCTTTCTAATTACTGTTAAAAAGAAAAAGAAAAAACCTGTATTTAGTGTGTCATTGCTAGGTAGGTTGAGGGTCAGAGGGAAGTCACCATCCCTGTAATCAGGATATATGAGGCATTTCTGTGTCCCATAGACATTGAAAGATGTGGGTTACGTCCTCTCTTCCCTTTTGTCCATACTTATATTCTGGCATCATGGGGAGAACATGTTCTGTTAGCTTTATTATGTCCATAGGGAGTATTATAATGAACTAATTAGAGGATTGGATTGACTCTTTTGCAGGCTGTGATGCTGTGTTCCTGTATAATGGCCTTTTTCTTAAACTACAGTATATTTTTGAACACGACTCTAAACTCTGCAGTTACTCAGACAATGTGTGGTAACTTGAAGGTTTGCACTCAAGCTAACCAACCAATTTGTTGTATCTGTCTGTCTATTCATCTATTGATTGTTATGCTGTTTCTTGTAGGATCTGTTTACTGTCGGATTTGGTTGGATATTGTTTGGCGGGCTACCATTTGATCTGGTGTGTGAAAACATGCTTCTCAATTTAATCCGCCACTGATGTGCTATGAGTTTTTTGGTCTTGATGCATCTGGGCATTTACAGTATCCCGATGTTCCAGTCTGGTCATAGAAATGATTAATTTACAGACCCCACTTATCTCCCTCTAAAATAAGCTATTTATAGATCACACTTTGAATTGGGTGTGTCTCAATTCGAGTTGGAAGGGCTGGGCATCCGATGTTTGGCATACAACTTGATGGTTAAAAACTAAAGCCAGCAAGGGGTATGTAAAATAAATAGATTTAAGTTTAGGTCAAAAGTTGGATGTTCATATACTTTCATTTTGGATGATATCTGCTTCCTAATTTACTGTGGAATCCTTCAAAGCAATGATTCAATCATTCGGCATGGCCCCACTTGGACAGACTGGGATTACTAGGTTATGTGCATGTCCTGATGCATCAGAATTGAATTCTTCTTCCTGTATCATTTTGTTTTTTTCCTGGACTCTAAGCAAGTAACCCTTTGTGTTCTCTCAGGTAAACATTGTTGGGCAGTGTCTGGGCTTCTTTGGCTCTGGTTTATATGCATACTGTAAACTCAAAGGGAAGTGATGTTTGTATGTCTCAATGATCTCAAAGAATGGTAAGGATTATTGGATTAGGAACATGCAGGAAGGCATTCAGTAGAAATTTTCCAGCTGAGTGTCCTTGTTCTCCTATTTCTCATTCTAGTTTATCTATAAACACGCATGAATGTTTCTTGACTAAAAAGGAGGAAAATGCATGAAATGTTGCATGGAAGAACACAGAGAGGTTTTATGGTCTTCATTGACCAGATTTTCAATGTTATGCTGACCTGGAACACTGCTCATCTTCTGTTTAATGCTGGGTGCAGTGTAAATGTTTCAGATTCAGACACTAATGAAAATTCCTCACCACTAGAGAGAGAGGTGGTGGTGGTTTTGTGGTAGTTTTGACCTGTGTAGCCATATTGTTCAACTAACTGCTGTTTATTTCACAGGTGACGTTTAAGATGAATTGTTATGTCTAATGATTTTTTTTTTTTTGAAATTATTCATGCTTTCCTTTTCTATGATGAACTGTGGGCCCAGTGAGTGGATCCTTTGAAAGTGGACTTCTATAGAACACTCTTTCTCGTAGGTCTCTTTATTAAAAAAGTATTTAAGTTGCTTTTATTGCATCTGACATAGTAAAAGGTGTCAACAGAAGTGGGTACTTTAGAGTGTTATAGAAATTCACTTCTTCTAAGAGGGTCCAGATTCTTAGTCTTGCATGTCTTCGTGCTTTTCATCACAAGTTTGTGGCAGAGGGGCCCACCACACTTTATTAGGAAATTGAATTTTAACCGGTTGGTTTATTTTCCAGAATCCACTCTTCATTTGAATGACTTGGGAAAAATGCATGGGTATGAATTGATTTTCATAGGAAAATTGTGAGCAAATGTTGTAAGTTTCTATTTTTTAGGGAAAAAAATTCAAGATGCACTCTAGAGAAATGAATTCTAGTAGGTCTGTTTATTTTCCTAAGAAACCTTTTTTTGTGTGGAGTTTCTGAAAAAAGTGTGCTGTTCTTAGGAAGCTGTATCTCTTGGAACCATGGTTTAAAACCTTTAAACTTGAACTTAAGACTCGAAATTGTATCGAGTCAAGTGACTTGGTTGAGTTTTTTGACTTGATTTGACAAAATTCGATATAACTCATTGACTCCTTTGACTCAAAATTCTACTGAGTTAAGTAAACTTGGATTGACTTGTCTGAGTTTTTTCAAGTTTTTAAACTATTCTTTGAACTGATTTTGTTTAGATAAAATTACAAATAAGCTGTCTCACTTCAGCTTTTCATGTGCAGAAGAACCCAGTATTTCTGTTGGGTCACTTTGGCCTACGTTAATGCGTTTGTTTGAAAAATATGTGTTTAAATATGGAGCTTATCAAAAATTATTTTGATTATTTTGCCCGCATAGATGTGGCTCAATTGGTGAACTTTAGGAATAGATCAGCGGTCCTGAGTTCGACTCTCTTGGCTTATCTGACAAATAGGGCTTGTGTGCAGTTTTGTTTCTCTTTCAATGTAGAGTGAAGATATTCATGATAATAAAAAATATTTTATTTTTTTTGCATTTTAATAATTTTTAAAACTTAGTCTGGAAGTAGTATATGTGATAGATAACTGAAATAGATATAAATATATTGTGTTGATGGGGATATTAGTATCATGGTGTATAAAATTAGGAATAAATGAAAAAGGTCAATTGTTGTCTCAACGGAAGGGAGATGAAGGATGCTATTTAGAACACCAGAAATAATGCATGACAGAAAATTGGAATTGTTGTGTGGAAGGTTTATAGGGTGAATTGTCAAAGTCCATCCAGGAAGCCCAACTCGGTGCATGGGCTCCCTACATGGGTCCAAAAAACGGTGGACCTCGGGTCCACCGTTTTTCAGCCGATCGGGTGATTTTTTTTCTCTCTATTTTTTTTTTTACAAATCTCGGCCGTATCGGCAAGATCTAGTCCGTACGGCCGATACATCTCATATCGGCCGAGATATCTTGGGCGTAAAAAACGAGATATCTCGGCCGATATGAGATATCTCGGCCGTTTTTTTGACCCCTCCTCCCTATGAGGCCCATTTTTTATAATCCAACCCACTTAAAAATATATTGCTTTTTTATTTAAATTTAGATTCAAAGTTTATGCAATTTGGTGCATCTTCACTATTGCATTGAACATCATAGATTAAAAATACTCACCCAAAAGTATTATTTCGATTTAAAAAAAAAATTAAGTGTTAGAAAGATTCAATGGGCTTCTTTTGGATTGTTTGAGAAGTCTTTTGATCATGGGAATAGGTCTCATCTTGTAACATGGCCCACAACTTTTCAGCTAGGACATCTGCTACACGTCTACAGATACCCAATTTTGTAAGGTGAGAACCGTTAACTTAATCTGTTGTACGTAGAAAGAAAATTTAATTAAATATGCATATGGAAATTATGTTAGGGTATCCCACACGGGGTAGTTCACCTGGTAACATTCTGTTTCAGGAAGCGGAATGGTGCGAGTTTGAATCCTCGTGGCGTAATCCGGTGGCTATCCTGTGGGATTGTGGAACGTCACATGAAGGGGGGTTGAGTAGAGCTGTGAGCGAAGTTCCTCCCCTCCGTCATAAAAAAAATTATGTTAGGGTTGGGCTTGGGCCTGAGCCGCATATGTTCCTAATTAGCCATACTTTGTACACTTCAATTTCTTTGATTCTGTTGATATTTTTTTCCTGACATGGAGTCGTGTATCTTATTTTCTTTCATTATTTCTGTCACAAAGTTAACTTTTTCAATTACCTCATTTGAATTACAAGTGAGAGGGTTGAAAGATTTCCCATTCTTCATTTCAGTTTGGGTATTGAAGGATTTCCAATTTGTTATTTCAGTATGGCTTTGGACTTGCAGAACTCAGCTCCCTCGGCCCAGGTTGGACTCGTCCATGCGTCTTTTGTTGTTGGGCCAAACTTTAATAAATGGCTTGAGTATTGGCTATGGTGACCCAGCCATTATTATAATGTCAGTTGCTGTTTCTGAATGCTTTTTTAACTTTACCGTTTTTGAATCATGATATGAGGACATCGCTTGCCTCTTGTAAGGTGAGTTTGTAGATTAGGGAGTTGTTAAAACATAGCATAATAAAATTTACTATCATCCAACTTAATTTGGTGACAATGGGTCATTAATTTATATTTAGATGAATATTTTAAAGCCTTAGATTGGGTGGTTATAAATATTTACAGAGTTATTTTTTTTATGACCAAGTTGTCTAGATTTTTTAAAGCACTCGACTAATCTTTTGAGTATGTGACAGTTTTCATACCTGCATAGATCGAGTAATTCTACGGGAAGTGACTGTTTAAGGTGGAGTAGGAATCGAATTTAGAATTTATCCCTTCTGTGGTGAGTTCCTGAGTATCACTTCAACCCCTTTGGTTTAAAGTTTTAAGAGGTGGTTTATTTAAGAGTGCTTTTAATATAGTAGAGTTTATTTGAGTCCGAGACACCTTGGTAAGAATACAGTTAAAGGTTGTGAGTTTGAATCATGTCATTCATAAATAATTGTGGTAATACTAAAAGCTTGAGACATTTTAGGTATGTTTTATAATTTTCACTAATTCATTGTTTTTGTGAAATAAAAAATATTATCATGATAATTAAAAATCTAAAAAAAAATCTATTTCATGCAACATATATATTCCCTCCTAAGCATATTGATTTGGAATCCCAAATTTTGAATGATCTTAGTTTTAAAATTCCATACTTTAGCTAATAATTCCAAATTCACTAATTTTTTTTCTTCTGAAAACTGAGTCATAGTAATTGGGTGAGTTTCTTTCTAATAATATTGAGTTTAAAAACTCCTAAACGGATGGCCTAGTAGTTGGACAGAAGACTTTAAAATTGAAGTCTTGGATTCAATCTCTCTTAAATTCAATCAAGGGCTACTCTCTGTGGGATATATAAAGAGTTAGGTATCACTATTTGAACTCGGCATTTGTATAGGGAGGCGTGCACATGTCCCAAAAGATCAGTCAGGCGAGACACTTAGACACTTTTCGTCATTAAAAAAATATTGAGTTTAAAAATATAATATTTTATAAATTTGACAAAAACTATTAGCAAGTTGATAAATGTTGAATATTGCAACTTTATTACAGAAACAAGGGCTGTCATCTTCCAATCCAAGTGGGAAATATAAGGAATCACCATCCAAGTTTGAGATGGATGATGACATTCAATGTCAATACTCAATAGTGTATGGAAATGAGAGAGAGAGAGAGAGAGAGAGAGAGAGAGGGGGAGAGAGAAGAGAGAGAGAGGCTCAAAAACCAATGATTTCTCCAGAGAAAGGAACTCCCCACATGTTCCGGGAGATAGTAACCGGTATAAAAGGCGTAAGGCATTCCCATGAGAGAAGAGAAGGAAGCCATGGCAAGAGCTCGAGTTTTGGGATAGAGAGATGTGTCTTCCTTGTCTCCACTATCAGACAAAAACAATGGCCTAATTGCCATGCATCACTCAAAACATAATTCTCGTTTACTTTCACCAACCAAATACTCACTCACCCACTCGCAAAAACCCGAAAAATTAATAAAAATAACTCAAAATTGAATAAATTGCTTCTAACCTTTTTCAAATCACATTTAATTCACGATTCAACTCGAAAAATAGTTGAATTCTTTTAATTGAAAAATCAACGTCGATCGATAGCTGACAAAACCTTCTTGTCGTTGCAATGATACTTATCTACAGCCCTAAAATCGATGATACGTATGGGTTGATATTTTGAAATATTTTCTCAATAGAAAATTATGTGACCAATGAATTATTTAAAATGCATCCTATTGGATAAGCTATTTTTTTTTTTTTTTTCATTTTGGAAGTTAAAAATTCAGATAATATTTATCCTAACGATAGCTGTTCCATCGACAATAATGTTTTGGGTTATAGATTATAAACTTGGTTTGGATTTAGTAAGCAAAATTAATATAATGAATGACTTTGGTTATTGAATAAATGAGTCCTACTTAAAAAACAGGAGGCATAATCTATCGATGAGTTTTTTCTAGAACTTTTTGTATTACAAATTTAGAATACGCACTGTCCACTTTTTAAAATACACAGCTTTTATTATTTTTTTTAGTAGAGTCGGAATCAAATTTAAGATTCGTGTTTTCTAAGATGACCATCACTTCAATTCCTTTTGCGTTCATTACTATATTTATATAATTAAGAAATACGTTAAAAATATTGAAAAAATAACACCTTTTTTTATCAATCACTAATCTAATAGTTACGAAATTAAGTTGTTATATTAGAATGAACAACAGTCATTAAGGGAGGGTGTGGGCAGGGATTTAAATACCGGGTATACCGGTATATCGGCCGATATGCATATCGGCCGATATACCGGCCGGTAAATTTCTCTCTCTTCCGATTTTTTTTTTTTTTGTACTAAATATCGCCGATATTTGATGGGTCCCACTACCGATATTTTTTTTTTTTTTTTAAAAAAACCATACTTTCCAGCCCGATAAATACAATATCGGGCGATATTGGGCCGATATTCGGACCGATATATCGCCCGTATCGGCCGATATTGTATTTTTTTTTAAAAAAAAAAAGGAAAACAAATCTAATATACCGATATTTTGGAATATCGGCCGATATTAGGGCCGATATTGGGGACCGTTTATCGCCCATATCGGCCGATATTCCAACAGTACGGCCGATACTTATCGTATCGGCCGATATTTCAAGGTTTCAAAAACCGGTATATATCGGCCGATACGATAAGTATCGGCCGATATTTAAACCTTAGGGTGTGGGTGACAATACTTGGACTCAACTCATCTGACTAAATTTTTAATCAGGATATGTCAACTTTGTGACTCAGTTGAATTATATTTTTTTGTTTAGATTAACCTATTATTATAGGTAAATTATTGATCTATTTCTTTTTTATTCCAGTGAAGAGTTAAATTACTTTAATTGATGACATTTTGGAAAAAAATATTCATTCATGATTTATTCAAACTGAAACCGGTGTAATTTGAAAACAAAGAACAAAATGTGAAATGATATTATTTTAAATTAAAAGGAGACAAGATAAAATATGGAGAAGAATGTACAGTAGAGGTTTTTACTTAAATGTCATTTATTCAAATTATTTTCACTGTAAATAACAGTTTAAATTACAGTGAATTTAAATTAGGCTAACTAAATTTAACTTGGATGAATCATTAAATCTCCTTAAAACTCAGTAGGACTTAAATAACTCACTGAGTTTTCCAACCTCGGGAGAAATTATCTCCTAAGTAAAAGTTCTTGAGAATTTTCTTAGTCAAACTTTGTTATTGAAAATCAGGCTCTAATAGATGAGTGTAACGACCGTAGACCACGTGAGTTAAGAATGCCAGTTGATATGAACTCAATTGACTCGACTTAAAATGGGACTGAGTTTAATCTAAATAATCTAGGTAATAGGACACGTGGCAGAATATCCTGACTAGGGTTGCAACTGTGGTCGAGTTTTGATCTGACCTGCATGAATCGACCCAAGAAAACATGTAAGTCGGATTGAGAATTTTTGGTTAGTGGGTCGCGTCAGGTTGAGGATTTTACAAGTTAACCCGACCTCAACCCGACCCGGCTAAAATTGGGCTAAAATTGTTTCAAAATGAGGGTCTGATCAGGATTCGGGTTGACTTGGGTTAGAATTTGAGTTGTGTCGGGTTTTAAAGTTCAGGTCAAGTTGGGTTTCATAAATGTCAACTCGGGTCGGGTAGAGTTTTAAAGAACCCGATCTGCCCGATTCGAGTTGCAACCCTAATCCTGACTCAATTAAATATAACCAGGCCGAAATTTATCCAACTCATTATGAAACTCATGTAAGATATAATGGTATTATTAATGGATCAGCTCAGTCCTAATTTAATTTATTTTAAATTAGAGGTCGAGTAGAAATGAAATATCTAACCAAAAATCAGTGGCTATTTATATTTTATACCATTGAAAACAATTACATTAATATTTCTTATCATAAATGGTATCAGGGTTTTTTAATAAAAACTAAAAAGGGTCCACTCATCACGCGAGTAAGGACATGTACACGTGTGGCACAGCCGATGAGCTGACCACCTTGATTCTTGGGCCTGTGGGCCCACTTTATGGGCAGACCCGCACGTGTGAAAGGTTAGCACGTGTTGCGAAGAAACCAGTTAAGGTGTTAACCACATCAGTCGTGTCAGAATTTTTTTTTGTAGCAAGTCTCATTATTAGGTATCGCATGCGTGAATGAAAGATGCTTTTAGAATGTTACAAGTTCAGTTGAAGTCCAAAAGAGACTTCTCTTTTGATATGCTCTACAAGACACCAACAGCAAAAAGGAAAAAGATGGTTTGAATATTTTTTTTCATTAAAAAATGGTTTGATTTCTCTTAAATCTTAATGAGTGTTTTTTTATAGTAGATAGAATATTATAATTTTCTTCTATTTTCTTGAAAAATATTTTTTTGAATTTATGTGTATTGTAATTGATTTCAAGAAGGGTTAGAACAAGTTCTTCAAGTTTGAAAGGTAATTGTCTAATTTAATATTTTTTTCATTTTTTTTTTTTAAATTTGCTCTAAAATAATTTCAGTTTTGAAGTTTCTTGTTAAAATAATTTAATAAAATGATATTGTGTGTTCATTGAATTGAATGGAGATGCTTTAATGCGATTGATATAATTTACAGGGTATTGTTTTAATTTTTTAATTTTCCAACATTAATGCAATTGATATATTGGTATTATCGATATAGCGTATCAGCTTATATGTATCGGTTAACATTTTAGGAAAGATTTTCTTTTCTAATATTCCATTATACAAACAACATCTTTTTAAAAGGAAAATTTATTAAATTTTTATATATTAATCTAAAATGTTGTTACAACTTATAGGGTTATCTTTTACCATTTCTTAAAGACATGAATCTTGCCTAAGGATGCCAGCTATCTAAGTAGGGTAGCTTGAGTTGACTGGGCTAGGGTTTTGGACCAAGTGTCGAAGCATATTCAAAACTTAGATTATGTTGGTCTGGGGTGGGCTTGGCAATTAACAAGTAGGGCCCAAACTTTTGCCTTTTCATTTGAGTGTGGATTGCCAATGATGTCTGCATTCCATTGTCCCAATATCTTCATCAACAGTATCACTAAATAATATTATATTATATTTAAACTTTTCGAGTTAAATCGAATAAATCTATCATAAATGGTCCTTTTAGATGGAGTGAAATCAAATTCAAGATTCTCGCTTCCTCAAGCGAAGAGGCTATTTATCACTTTTATTTTATATATGACAGTCATCATTTCAAATTTAATGATTTTTTTTTGGAGTTGCTTGTATTGTCTTAGTATATTCCACTTGGATTGTTTAACCATGGGTTCCAATTTTACGATTAAAAAAACCTTTGAATTTTAAGCAAAGCTAAGAAGGGTTTTGTTCTTCTTTCTTTTGAAGAACTCAATTGTTATGCAATCTTCGATTTCAAGTATCATATTAAAAAGGGTAATGATGACATTGATGTTGATTAATTAATACTTATTTATGATTATTGATCTTTGTAATAACGTAGTTAGCAAGTTTATTTTCTTTTTGTGTGTTTGTGTTTGGTGAGTCCATGTCTCCCACAAAAATTGTATTTAACAATAGTAGTAATGAGACTTTCAAGTGAGATATTCTTCTCCATGAGTAGAAAGGGGATTATGTGATTCAGTGAAATATGTAGAGGTCTCTATAAATATAAGTGGTTAATTGCTCATTCTATCTACTCTATAAAATAATAATAAATTAGACAAATCAAATTTTCATTAACCAAATCACAAGGGCTGAATGATTCTTAGAAGTGTGCAATTTTTTTTTTTTTTTCTGATAATATGAGTATCTTCACTCCAATTTAGATGTGCGATTAATGTTATAGGTATACAAAACTACCTAAAAAGCTCGTGTATTAAAACAACTTGAGAATAATCAAACTCATGACTGCTAATATAATTCTAAAAGTTTAGCCGAACTCAACTATTCATGTGGGTCATTTGAATTTTATGGAATTATAACATCCTCCAATCCCCAATTTTACTAAACCTGAGATGGATGATCTATAATCTATACAATTCAATAAAAGAAACTCTAATTTGGAAGGACATGCATTTATTTTGTTCCCTTTCATTCCTACCACATCATTCTAACTTTTTAAGTGAAGTAAATAGTTGAAATAGATTCAATAAGAATTTAAAAATACAAGAAAAATGATGATTTTGATATTTTTTATTACCGCCATTGACAATCTTATTTGTTAAATTGCAATCTAATTTTGTGAATTTTACTTCTTTATTCATTTTTATTTAAAATTACACTTTCTCATATTGCAATATAGTCTATGTCAGAGACATATCAAATAGGTCCTTTTTTATTTCTCTCCTTTAATTAGAATTACTCAATGATTTTCTTTACAAGGGAGGATGAACCAATGTAGATAGATTCAATCTGAAATTGACTTGTTTAATAAATGAGTAACTCAATTTGAACTCGTTTTATAAATATGTAGACTTAATTTGAACATGTTTATAAATGAGTAAATCTAACTATTGTCATATCTATATGCAAAACATTCAATCACCAGAGTTCTACACCTATTTAAACGAACAATTCAAATAAAAGTTTAAGATAAACCTAACTAATTTAATCCATTTAACACGATTTGAAATAAACTTTGATCCAAAATCCATCTGATCTAACACATTTGCCTAGTCTAAATGGTAGGGTGGTATGAGTTATGTGGCAGATAGCAACTGTTGCTATATACCTTGTAAATAAGTTTGAGAAAGGGATTTTTTATTCTAGGATCTGGTGATAGGAAGAAAGAGAAAAAATAAATAAAAATGGAGGAATTGTTGAAGGCGTGGGGGAATATATCTGGGCCAACTGAGCCACTCAGATCATGAAAAACCCAACAAAACCCTCCCTCTCATCACTCTGTCCTTAAACATTCATGAATATCTTAATTAAATATTTGCTTCATCTGTCATTAGAATAGAAATTTTATTATTAAAATGGAAAAGAAAAGAAAAGGGTGGTGAATTACGCACCCTACAAAGCCTTACAAAACAAGGAAACGAGGAAATAAAAATCAAAGGCTGTTCCCCTTCTGCAACTCAAGGCAGAGCTCTTTTACCGCCGTTGTCTCCGCTTTGGGTTGGCCAAATTCTCTCTCTCTCTCTCTCTCTCTAGACTTTGTTATCTTATCTACGTACCCTTCCCTCCCGAAACTTCTTTCAAGACAGAAGAATCCCTTTGCTGACATTCTGCGCTCATGTTCCCAAGATTCCCCCCACCATCTTCCCTTTGATGTATTTCCTTTCCTTTCATTTTTATCTCATCATTAATTTAAATAAGTTACAAATCTCTTTCTCTCACCATTATCATATATTTTTAAATTTGACACTAATTGAGAAAAAAAAAACACGAATACCTTCTATTTCCATTGAAGTGTACTGTTCTTAATATGAAGTCGAATTTATAAATGTGCTGTCCTGTATGTGCGTATGGTGGGCTGAAATGGCTCTTATCTAGGCTAACCCGAATCTTACAAATGTGGGTCTTTACTAAAAATCATTGCAAGCACTATTAAACTATTTTTGTTTGGATTAAATGGTTCACAGTACAATTTATGGTGTGCCATATCTATAAAAAACACTGATGTCTCTTTAATTTTTTTTTATTTAACACTTAGAGAACGGTCCTTTTCACTGTAAGGAGGTCCACCCATGGCTTTTATTAATGTTAAATGGTCTAGACCATTGATCAAGAGCCCACAAAATTGATGATTCCTGTGGTATCTGCATGGTTCATGTGAGTGGGGTCTTGACTGTCCATATCTGAAGGGAAATACTTGCCAAATTTAATAAAAACCGTACAAGTTTATTCCCTCTTCTCTTCTCTTCTATATATGTAAAGACGCAATGAAAGGTGGTACTTTGTATAATATACAATGTATGATAACAGAAAGGAGGAAAAGTGTTTGTTTGGTTTTATGGTGTGGGAGAATATTTCAGGTGCATGCGCAGAGAGGGGTCTCTTGAATTTATGAGTAGAAGCTAAGCATGACACACGTTAAAGTAAGCTGCTCCCCTTCTCATCATTCCACTCACCCTCTCCACCTTCTCATCCCGAGGCAAACCCTTCCCTTATACATTCTCTCTTCACTTCCATAATCCATCCAAACAACCCTCAATCTCCTCTCTTCTACCTCCTCTTCACCTTCCCAAATCCCATTTCTCTTCTCTTCTTCATCTTTCCATTGCTACCATACATACTTCATGTTGGGACTTGGCTTCCAACCCAAAAGAGTAGTATGATAGGTGGAGCGACCCAATTTCATATAAGTCATTCACAATGTCCCCCTTGAACGAGGCTCTCCGGCAAATAAAACGTCGTCAACCATTCCGTTTCGGCTAGGGTATCTCTGAGTCCACATGCGTTGTATTGGGATTTAACTTTGATACCACAGTTGGAATTGGGTTTCCAGCCCCTGATAGGTAGAGTGACCCAGTCTCATATAATTCATTAGTTTTCTCCCTTACAACCGATGTGAAACTCTTGCTCGCACCCCCAACACTTCAATCACTTCTTATTGATGCTCCTCAGAGTGGTATTTACTGCTATAAGCATCTGTTACTACTTACCAATGCTTACAGAGTTCAAAGAAGATCTTCCACATCGTATTTCTGTACGACCCAAATGAGTAAACGATGTACATCTCCTTCAGTTACCTGTTACGACAACGACTGCAATCACCTTTAACCAGTATTCACGTTATCTGCTATCTGCTGCTGATGTTTGTAGACATGAATGTAGGTTGGTTGCACTACTTCTGTCCTCCTTTCTCACCACCTTCTGTCACAATCCAAATTAGAAGACAGAGACATGAGGTAGGGAATGAGTGAATTGATGTATTATTATTGTTCATGATCTCATGTCACCATGAATCTATAAATCACTTTGCACCGTCCACTATCGATAGTGCAGGCAATCCCATTAGTCACTATCCATCGAATCTGAGTTTCTTCCTTTTATCCGAAGACCGAAAATCATGATTTGATGCTCCATTTAATCATTTCCACCCCACTTTTCTTATGTCTATAAAATACTAAAGGTTTTTATTTTATATTTTGCTACCTTTCCCTGTGGACCTCTCTCTCTCTCTCTGTCCTTCTATTTTGGAACGAGTTCATTAGGGGTTGGAGAAGAGTAGAAGGCGATGTTGGTGAGGTTCAATCTAACGACGGATTTACAGTAAATATGTAAAACGATCTCAGATTGAGCCGCGCCAATATCACTCTTCTTTGTATTTTCCTCTCCTTTCCTCCTATAAACCCTAATCAAATTTATCTTCTCCTTCACATTTTTCATGTTCCCAATCCTAATCCAAGTAACATACTCAAATCATATTCTTCACTGATGATGCAATCTTAACCGTTTGATAGTTGACATGTAGGATTTTTTTTGAATAATATGGGTATCTCACGGATAAACAAAACCACCTACAAACCTCGAGAGGAGTCGAATGTAAAACCTTGAAAATGATATAAAAAGTACTACATGTTCTTGAACTCCAATAATAAATGAGAATGAAATGAAATGGGCTCATAATCTAATTACATCATGTCCATTTTATTTCATTCCCACTTATTTTCACAGTCAAATATGAAAATCATCCATATGATTTGCCTCTAATGGTTCATCCACAGTCTAATCAATATTTATATTATTTAGTAACGTCTGGGCTTTTTATTTTCAATTTTGCACAGGTCTTGCTTGACATTAAACTTTGATACTGGCTATAAATATGTTGTAATTTTTGTTGCTTTGCAACTGAGTTTTAAATGCAAAAATCTTCTAATTTACTTGTTAAACGTGGATTAAAAAAATGATTTAGTCGTCTTTTTTTGTTCAAGGAATCAAGGTTTGTCATTATTGCAAACAGTAAGTTAATGTGACTCGAAGTAGTGTGAGATACCATCCAAATCTTATTCTATTCATTTTTATTTTTAAAGACTTAGATGATGGGAACTATGTGGGCCATCTCACTCTCTTTGGTTGTACATTAAGACCCACCATTTTTGAAGACTAGAAGGAATGAGAGCCTGAAGCTTGAAGTTGCCGCAGAGAAAGGTAGTCTGTAACGAGGTAAGGGTCACTTGTACTTTGAGATAATATTTTCAAGGGACTAATGCACATTTTTATAAGAAGATTTTATATATCATAATTATAATAATATCCATATTTTATTTTATTTTAATTTACATATGAGAAACTCAGACATTGTCCTACTAAAACCCCCACGGTGAACCCACTATTCCTAACACACACTAAGATTAATCTATACGAGCACAAACCCACAACCTCCTGCTTCCTGAGGTGGGAGGTAAACCAATTGAGCTACACCCATATTTTTTGTAACAAAGGATATTAAGTTTATTTTTTTATTTATTCATCATCATTTAAACAGTGTAAAGATATATATAAGTGTCTCCTCTTAACAGGATGTTCCTATCACTTTCTTTTTCAATGGAATAGTTTTTAAATAGGATAAGATGCTATTTTTTTTTATATATATCACTATTTAAATAATTTTAAATATTAAAAAGATGTTGATTGACTCTATAGAATGAAGAAAAAGGAAAAGGAAATCTATCAAATTAAGCGTGAGTTGGCTTGTGCATGTTTGAGTCCATATAAAAAATATTAAATGACAAACCTGATGAAACTTATGAAATAAATTGAGAAATGATTTCATAAAAATTTATTCTTGTAAGTTTTTATAAAAGAAGCATTCTCTCTAAGCTGGTTTTGAATTGAACGGTTGAGTGACTGACCTGGAGCCGAATATGGTATTTATAAACTCAAACTCTAATCTAATCTTAAATTAAACACATCTTTTAATTAGAGATTAACTCAAACATAGAATTCTAACTAAATATGAACTCTAATAATGTTATAGCATTCCTTTAAATTCAAGTAAATTCACTATTGAGTTTACAATTATTGAACTAAAAATTAATAACTAGATAATCCAACGGTCGGATGACGCTATCTAATGGAGCTGTAGTAGATCAATGGTGAAGATGTGTCATATGTTGCAGGCGCTCAGAGAAGAGGGATTGCTGGTGTTGATTGTTGTGCAAACGCCGAACAGGAAGGGGCGAAGAGATGATGCAAGATGCTAGGATGCAAACGGTACTGCAGGGATGCACAGGCAGGTTGTTGGTTGCAGAGGACAACAAAATCAAGATTGCAGAGAGGCCAATTGCAAATCAAGGGAATGCAGAGAATGGTTGCAAGATGGATTACAGACATGCAAAGAGCAGGAAATACAGAGAGAAGACAAACCGAACGAGATTTAGGAAGAAGACAGTGATCTAAATAGAAGACTGCAAGAAAAAAAGAAGAAAAAATAAAAGGACGGTGGCTGCTTGTGAATCTGGCGAACTGGGAAATCCCGATGAGTCAGCAACTCAACGACGAACAGGTCTTCTATTACATAATATTCTCTTCTATAACAATCTTATGCATAGCTTCTTTTATAAAAAAAAATTACATCATAAAAATTTAAGTTGGAGATACATAGAGGTTTTTTTTTTTAAATGTTAGGTTAGTATTTCATTCAAAAGGAGAGTCCAAAAGGACAATAAACAAAAGCTCACAACCCGGGTCAGACCAGAACAACCATATCAACAGCAGAAAAGAATATAGGGCCAACAACCCAAAATACAAAAAGGCCTATAATAAAGCAAAATATATAAACAAGCTCAATTAAGAAGTTAGAGAGATTGGAGCTTGCAAGAAAATGTCAGAATCCTCAGTAGAGTGATCATCGTTGGGATACAAAAGATCAAAGCAAACAATCCCGTGATCAAATTATTATTTTTGATCCAACTGGTTAACACCCAGTTTCCTCATTTACTGGATGTTCAGACCGATGCATTAAGAAATATCAACATGCATGGACTTCAAATTATTTGAAGAATCAAGACCAAGTCTTTCGGTTCACTCACTTTGTGTTTGAAGAATCAAGACCAAGTCGTCGAGTTGACACGTCTGCTCTTCCAGGTTATGACTCAATTGGACTCTGAGTGGACTCGGATTTTTGAGCAATTGAATTATGCTTCATGCTTGTAATGTTTGATTGGTGAAGAAAGTGAATATAGTAATTTAACAATTATAAATAATTTCAATTTAATTATAATAATAATTTGATCACATCCTAATCATATGATATCTAAGAATAACATTACATGTCCAATCTTTTCACATTCCTGTCTAGGACATATGAATATGACACTACACTTTTAGGAACTAGGCCCATTTTTAATTCATTTTTTTTATTTTTTATTATATATATGGCCATCATTCTCATTCTTTATTAAAATGTCCAAGAACTCGTCGTTGTAAGTGTGGAATACATGTACATCAATTTTGATAATACGAAATGTGGATCTCATTGATCATACTCATGCAATAAATGATAGAGATGGGAATGGGTTTATGACAATTTGATATTTTAATTGCATAATTTAATAATTAATAATAGATTAAGATACAAATATTTCAATTCATTTTAAAATTTTGAGCCAGAACATGAAGTTGAGTTTTATAGTCGTAGCATATCTACGTCGATTTAGATCCATACACATTAACTTGAATGGCATTAGTGTAAATAACAATACAAGCTATGGTATACAATTTATATTATATGTAGTACATAATATTGATATCTATTATATTGTATAATGTATGATTGGACTTCTCAAACCCAAAAACTCGGAAATTCTCAACACCTCTCAAATTAGAATGTAAAAAAAAAAATTATAAAATACAGGCGTAAGGGGGTACCGTACAGGTGCACCGAATTTTTATCCTTGAATTTCAAAGTATTAGAACAAAAACAGATTAATTTACTGAATGTGTAAAAAAATTGATGAACTTCAAACGGAAATTTTTTTCATTTTATCTTATTTGGTAGGGCCGTGTGAAAAATGGAAATGTATTCCACCTTGTGCAAACTGAAAACATATTGCATGTCAATAAGGGAAGTTGTGAGTCATGATAGGATAGAATAGAAGCGTAACAAAAGTAACAAAAGATTTAGTAGAGGCCAGGCCTTAGGAAGGTCCATATCAACTGCAAATGGACTTGGAATCGGGCTTGCATTAGGCCTAAACCTGGTTTGTGTATCATTTGGGCTGAAAACCATACCCAGGAATGACTCTGAACATGTGTAGCAAAACTATCCCATGATTTATTTTTGTGCGGAGACAAGCATAGGTCTGGTCATATACCTTTTGGGCAGGCCCATTTTTTATGCAAGTGTCAGTCTACCTAAAAATCTAAAATCCAGCAGCCTTTCTCTATCGTTGCTTGAGCTTACCAACTTAGAAAAGCTCGAGCGCAAGCCCTCATTTGTGCATGGGGCACAAATTGGGCTGTTTTATTCTGAGCCTGCAGAAAAAGCCGATGTAAAGTCAGCTCGGGATGATATGGGCTGGTATAATTATGGCCCAAAACAGTAGGCCTGAATTTGAAAATAGGTTATTCTGGGCCCAGTGCAGATGACGCTCAAGCCCATCCAAAAAACCAACTTTGAGCCCGAAATTGAGAAAGACAACATTTCTGATCTTGTTTACAAATTTTATGTTTGAATATCAGATTTATTTAATATATTAGTATACTTTTTATAAGAGTTTAACTTAGTCTAAACTAATACTGCTTCAGCCTGAGAAAAGCTCAAGTCCAAATGCACCCAAAGTATAATTAGAGTTTAACATCCTCATTCTCGTGCGACTCTGGACACAGCAGTATTTTGCTCCCTTATGGAGTTTGCTTAAATAAAGTGCATTAACATGTTTCACATGTGAACAATCAAATGCTTGGGGCCTTTTGCGAAAAGTAAGGGAAAAAAAGATATATATCGCCGATATCATCTGATATCGGTGGTTTTAATTAAAAATAATAATAATAAGAGAGATATTTCGCGACCGATATATCGGCCGAATCCGAATTTCCAACCCCTACTTAAAACTACTAACAGGGATACTTGTTAGCAGAGACAAAATCAATCCAATCCTTCACATTAATGGAGCTGAAAATAATGTTCGAATACACTAGTAAATCAGAAATACAATAGAACCAAGAAAAATATTGACTGATATCACATCCCATATGCATGCATAGAGTCAAAATTAACACGACTAGTGCATATGGACCCAAACAGCCCAAACCATGACCCTCACCATAGATGGAGCATAGCCCCAAATTATTATTTAAGCAGACAATCCAAACTGCCATTCAGTGGACATTTGTCTGTTGAAATTGGACTCTTTCAAGTACATTTTCATCCTAATTCATTTGATGGTCACTGATCAGAGAGCTTAGATTAAGTGCAATTTTGGTGATGCCATCGCTCACAACACGCTGCATCCTGTAATATGATGATGCAGAAAATATTGTACCGAGTGTCTTCCATCAAGCAAATGCAAACAGCCAAACACTTCACCTACAAGATGGCAGTGTGATCCCATGGCAAACGAACGCAAGCACCACATAGATGACAATCAAAAGGAGAATTATCAATGCAACCCTGTCAGAAAGACACCATCCCTCAAATGAGCTTTTCAATTGTGTTACTATCAAAAGTTAAAAAGGTAGCAAAGACAAAGCAAAAGTTCTATGACCTTAGTAGACATTAAAATTTGCACTTCAATCAAGGCATATCAAAATGTAAACAAAAGAGAAAAATAAATAAAGCTAGAAGTACAAATTTATTCATCAAACAAGTGCCAATATGAGCCTTCCTCCTAACTTAATGACCACTTGCAACAGAATATGATGCCCATGTATTCGCATCATTTTTTATTCCTTCTAATGCCTTCCAATTCTTCATGCCAAGGCAGTTTCTGGTCTTCTACATGTTTCCAAGCCATTTTAAATGGCATTCACTCGTCTTATCATCTACTAGGACTGCCTTAAGAGTTCCTCTATTTTACTCATTTCTAATTCTATCTTTCAATGTCACTGAACACATCCATCTTAGTATAGGCATCCTCCATTACAATTTCTATATCTACTTCTCTTTTCTTTGTCACCCAACATTCAGCCCCTCTACTTTGACCCAAAAAAAATACACAACTCCACTTGTGTGGACCACCTGATGAATTAAATTGCTCATTTCTGAGCCAGGTCATCTGCAAAGATGGATCCACCTTATAATGAGTTGGATGTAGTAGATGGGTGCAAGAACCACTGGCAGCGTAGCTCCATGTGAAATGCATACACGAAATCCCAAGCTCATGTCTAGCAAAATTCCTATCCCCAATAGTCATCCTAGGTAACAAGATAGCAAAACCTAGGTGCCTCGACATGAAAAGAACCAAAGCCAAGACAGTACGACCACTTAAGTTAGCTGGTAAGTATACCGCAAATAGCATCTGACAGTGTCCTTTAAATTAAGTTGTTCATCCTTCAAATAAAAATTAAGTTGTTTGTAAGGGCATTTATTAATATTCATAATTATATATGATAATCTATAGTTTTCTCCTTAGATACATGGACTATGACTTCAGTGATGATGATGATGAAGATGATGACGACGACAATGACAACTATGAAAATGATGAATCTCTAATTGTTTCTCTTATCAGGAATTCATTGTGCGTCGTACGAACCATGCACGAGATCTGAGCCTTATTTATTTATTTTGAAATTACAAGATCTGAGCCATATACCAGATTGGATATGGCCAACTCACTGACCAATTTTGAGGCATACCACATTGGATTCCCCCTTTTTTAAAATTATGTTTCATAGTTGACCCTTGAGCACTTGAAATCCATAGCAATGAAAAGCCAATCAAATATGGCAATCCATGCATAGACCTCATCATTCTAATTTCCTTCACAATTCATGACCCTGGTGGCTCCACAGAATTATGAAGCAGCCGTACTAAAGTTTTCCCTGAAGTAAATATATAAAGCATGGACCAATTGAATCTACACTACTTATGGAACAAACATTATGTGTATATGTGGCTGGTTTCATAACCCGAATCACTCACTAGGTAGAACCCATCCGCATAAGCAATGGAACATAGATCTCCCAAACCAAATAATTGTTGTGGAGTGGAGTATCATTTTATCTATACCTGCAAGGAGTACCAATTAATCTAGTCATACTCCACTCAACAACAATCGAGTAGTAGAATTGCAAATTGACAAATTGTGAATGCAAATGGACAGTTAAAGATGTAAAACAACAATATTCAACAGCAAAAGAATGACCACTCAGACAATTCTCATGAAAACCATCTTATTCTGAGAACCGTCAAAAGAACCATCTCTCAGTACACCTAAGTGGATCAGCTAGATGAATCAATCACTGAAATATGGGCAAACCCATTTAGAATGACTGGGCTAAGCAAAATGTTGACTCACTCAGCTTGTGCCTTCAAGAATATCCCTAACACGAATAATCAATAGCATGGCTCTCAGTCTCGAGTTTATTCACTTGCATATTTTCAACTGTTGCTAAAATGCTACCTTATCCAGACTACAAAGCTTTAATTTAGAGGCTTGCAACAGGAAACATGAGAAAGAATATAAATGCACATGTCAATAATTTAAGCATATAAGCAAGTGCAATTAATAAAAAGAGGCATAAAAGCATGCAAAGGAAAATGGTTAGGATTCAATCCACATACGTAAGCTTGACATTTCTCCACCAAACATTGTTCCTAAAACGACGAGCTTGCTTTTTGAAACGGATTGTATTTCCTTGCATATTTGCAGTTTTATCAACCAGCAACTCCAAACGATCTCCTCTTTGTAAAACCTTGTCAATATTCTCTATCATGACATTGCGCACCTATCAAATCATAAAAACATTCAGATAACAATAACTAAAATCTACTATACTTTAGAATCACATTATCTAAATTTTCATGAATCATCATTAATGGCTCGGAAAAGGGACGCATCCTCCAGGCCAAAGACTGAAGTTAGACAAAGTGCTTGCAGTAGAATCTAGGAGAGGGACAATAATGCACTGGTTGGGTATAGGCTGACCTCTAATAAATATATGGTGAAGAGATTTTTTTTTCAAACACAACCAACAATGAACAAGGGTTAAAGCACCTGATACACCAAAGCATGAGTAAGCCATCTACATATGGATGAATATCCAAAAATTGGAGACCTCATACAAACCAATTAACTTTTAATATGAATACTTATCATTAAGATCTCCTTCATTGTTACCATTCAGAAAAAAGAGGATTCTATTTATTCTTTACATTCCTTTTTTTTTTTTTGAAGACCTACTCTTTACATTCATTCAACACAACAATTTCCATTCTTTGAAATGTCAATGCTATAAAATTGTTTGATTTTTCTGTCATTAGCTGAAGGTTATAGGATTGATAGGATATGGATCTAATAATGACTATGCTGATCTAAAGGTTGTCGGGAATTTCTCAAACATGTGTGATATACTAAAAAAACTACAAACATAGCTAGCAACCAATCTACCATTTGTGTATGGAACTCAAATCACATGTGCACCCTTAAGTGGGGCCCATGTGAAAGGGTTTGTTGGAAAGTTATATACTTGAAAAGGAAGGGCATCAAGAATCATCTTGGTTGGATCACAAAAGCCTACCTGACTCATTTCACCTTTCATGCGATTTATTCTATCTGCATTTGGATCATTTGAATAATAATCCATTTGTTGGCTAAGAACCCTTGAAAACTCATCATTCATGGCATATGCAAGTGCAGAATGAATAGCACGGCCATATGTCTTGACAAATCTTCCATGAATATCCTCAAGAAATGAAAAAGGGATTCGCCCTACACATACAATGTAATAATCAGTCCTTAAGGTGTCATACAAAGTAAATGAGATGACATGTACAAATTATATTTTTTTTCCAATGACATTTGATAATGATATGTTTGAACATATGAGAGTTATAAAAAAAAAAAAAAACCATGTCAACAAGCACATAGCTTAGAAACAAAGATAAAGCTGAACAGAAGGTTGCATTTGGGTCCCTTTTTTAACTTTTTATGTTTCCAATTATGTTGTGAAAGCTAAAGAGAGAGAATAAACAACTCTTTCCTGGAAACTTTTTTTTTTAATAGTAACTCTTTCCTGGAAACTTATACAGTATACTGATGTAATTTTTTGTTTGGATCAATAGAACCATAAAACAACGAAAAAGAGGCATCAACCACTCAACTTGGGTCACAAACCATTCTTAGGCATTTCTTCCAACATCTTGATCAATCAGCCTGGTGCCATCCTTGGAAGTCATTCAGACAAGTGCCTAAAAATTTACCTTAATTTCTCTCAAAAAATTGAGCTTGAAATGCATCTTCTGCTGTTGTGATGGTGATCTAAAAAATTTAAAAGCACATTTTTATTCCTTTTTACTCCATATTTAACCAAAGAATGACAGGGGATACTAGCATGTCATGGAGATGCTTCCCGTCCCAAAATGGCTAACCACTATGAGTACCCCCCCACCTCACCCCACCCAAACACACACCCAAGGTGGGACTCAACACACGCCCGTGTGACAGGCTCCCCGGCCCAATCCCTGGCACCCTTCCCAAGGGACCCACACCTCTTTCATGTAGGGCCCACACGTGGGATCTCCGCTGCAGTGCTCCCGAGCCCACACGATAGTGTCCACCACTTGTCAATGAGGCGCTTCCCGTCCCAAAATGGTTAACCACTATAGGTGGTGCCTACTCCCCCACCCCTATAAGCTCAGGACCTTCCCAACACACATCCGATGTGCTACTCAACATAGGCCCACGTGACAAGCAGCCCAATAGTTACAAACCTATTACATCCAAGAATAGCAAAGGGCTCTATGTTACTGGGGAATTGCCGAGTAGACCCCAAAAAGAAGAATAAGTGACATACCATTCTAAAGGAGAAACACAAAAATAAGTGGTCTACTTCCTGCAGAAGGGAAGACAAGCAAGACATGCATTAACCAGAATACATTGCATGCTTCTAAGGTGGTCAATAATCTACTTGGATCCTTCTCTTGTACTCTCTTCTCGTTTCAATGGAATTAAGTCGTTAATGTTTCAAAAAAAAGGAAGTTAATAATCAAAATCTCTTCAAGTACTGCAGTCAGCAAAATGAAAGAATCCATAAAAAGCAAGAATCTCCCAAAGATAGGCAGGAACTAATGGAGAGGCATGATAAGGAATCAGCCACTTGGAAAAAAAATGACTGAGAATATCTGATCACCACTTGGCAATCAGACCATATTACAACTGGAGAAGTCCATTTCCAACTGTAACTCGATAATGAGAACTACAAAATCTTTAACCTCTCTTCCTTTCAAATTTCTCCTGAAGATAGGTGATCAGATAATTCCTTCATTAATTACCTCGATGAAAAGAGCCACAAGAACATCTATTCGTAGAGACACTATACAAGTGAGAAGATTCTTATCGTGCCCCTCCTTGATTCCTGCCCATCTTGCCCATTTGTTAAATGGGTCAATAGACTCAACCCAGACAAATTTCCAGTCGGATTAGAAATTGCCACCATCACTCCAGACATCCACATTAACATGCAAATCTCCATCACCATTACTTGACCTACTTGTCCTTTCTTCATCGCCAAGATTATGCCCCATATATCACTTCAGGTCTAAATTTCATCCTATATAAATGTCCCCATAGTCAACATGACTCTTCTATCACACAACAGGCTAATAGCTTGCCTACACTTAACCCATCATTTGTCATTCTACTATCTTTATCCAAACCAAACCCTCTGTTTCATCCTACAGTTGCACCGAAGTACTAAAAAAATTATAACAATGTGGTAATATATCATTTTCAATTTATTTAGTTCAACCTTGCCACCTAGCATCCATCCTGCCAGCTGTCCAAACTTCCAAACTAGACTCTCCTATTGGTTTGTCTTTAAGTACCGAATATTTATCACAATGTGGTACTGTGCCTTTATCAATTTTCATTAGGTTATCCTCTCCATTCTCAAATCCACTAAAACAAAATTTCATATATTTGTCTTTATTCTACTAATGGTCAATCAGTTCACATCCAAAATGTTCCTCACAAATCCAATTTGTTATCTGATTCACTTCTCACAAGTTATACTATATCATCTACAAACGACACACAATAGGAACCTTAATCTTTGATATCTAATATTAGGTTGTCTATAACTAAACAAATAAATAAGGTCTCAAAGCGAATATTTGGTGAAGTCAACTCCAAGTAAGAATCTCACCATCTCTACCGTGCACTACTTTTACAATCGTTACCCTTTCATGCATAGCCCAAATGCTCTAAATATACCTATTATGGATGTGTTTTCTTTTCAATGTTTTCCAAATTATTTGCCTTCACACCCTAATGCACCTTCTAAAAAAGTCTTTTTTTCATCTCTGAACTTGTAAGTTATGTTAGTAGAAAGATGATTTCTATTTGGTAACTCTTGAGATTGCAAAGTTGCTTGATTGAAAAGCATCAATTATGGATGCAGTGCTCATAACTGACGAATGTTTAGACTCCCAGCATAAAGCAAGGAACAAAGGCTATTTTGTAAGCTTGATCTCAAGAAGGCCTATGACATGGTAAACTGGATTTTTCTCAAGTTTTGTTTGGCTAATATAGGCATGTGCCTAGATTAATGAGTTTCTCCTTCACTTACTTTTCTAATTTGGAGCATGGCTCACCCAAAGGCTTTTCTAAAAGCTCTAGAGGCATTAGGAAAAGTGATCTTCTATCTCCAACACTTTTCATGATTGCTGCCAAAGCTCTCAGCATCCTCATCTCTAAAGCAACTAGCCTTAATCTCATCAGAAGGTATCAGTTTGATGGCACCTCTTTGAAGTTTCACCATATGCAATTTTGGACAACAACATCTTTTCCTACGACAACAATGATGACTATCTCCAAAACCCCCACACCATGCTTGGGTGGTTTGAGTTTGCTTCAGGTCTCCACATAAATTACCACAACAGTGAACCTTTTGGCATCAATGTTGATTTGGACGAGAGTAACTTCCTTGTTAAAGTGTTTGGCTGTAAAGTTGGTGTGCTTCCTTCCACCTATCTGGGCCTCCCACTCTGCGATTGTTTGTTTTCTTCATTGCTCCTTGGTTTCTTCAGTGGGAAAGGAATTATTGCATCTTCAAGGATAAAGTTAACTCTCACCAATCAATGGCACTTCGTGTTAAAACCAAATGCATTTTTTGGGCTTCAACTCTTACAGAATTCCCAGGTATCGAATCAGACTTATTCCGTGCTTGGAAGTAAAGTATTAGCATCAATTAGTCAATCATCTTTTTGTTCTTTGCCTTTGTGGAGACCCCCTTCTTGTCTTCCTTTCTCTTGCTCTTGTTAGTAGCTCAAGTGATTTCCTCTTTGTGTAATGGTGAACTTGTACTGTTTTGCAATAAAACTTCAATTACCATTTAGAAAAAGAAAGAAGGAAAACAGGAAAAAAACAGATGAGTCCTAAAGTCTCATGCTATGACTCATACATTCAGTATCTATGGTTCGCACAAGTTTGGTTCCCTTAATTCATATAAAAGGAGACTATAATAATTTTTCCCATTCTTTGGGCATTTTCTTAAACTAATATTTTGTTAAAATTCAAGTTAACCAACTACCATAGTTTCAAGCAAAACACATACTTCTGTAGAGTTATCATTGGTCATAATATTTTTACTCTATTTCAATTATTTTGCTAACCATTCCTTCATTTGCTTTTGCTTTTATATCAACTTTACTTGCATATTCAACCTTTTCCTTTATTTCTTTACCAACTTTGCTCACATACTCGAATATTTTGAAAAAGATCTTGATATTCTCTTCATACCTTTGTCACAGCAACATCTTCTGATATTTTCAAGATATCACTAAAAGTAAGAATATCTTAACATTTCACATATCGCAAGGCACAACGACATATGAACTCCACGATAAGTACATGAAATCTCTATACTAATTGAATTTCTACATTTGTAAGTTTTAAATGCATTTCAAATGTAATTTTATACTTCCTAGTCATTTTAATTTCTCAATGCTTTCCCAATGATATCAGCAGTAGCAGCAGAAACTGTCCCATCTATTTGGAATCGGCCTTTTGAGTCATTTCTGTTCTGCCTGTGAATGATCATTTCCCTCATCACGCTACATTTTATCATGCCCTTCTTAACTCTTTTCTCCTCATTGTCCCTCCCACCTGCAGTTCATAATTTTTTATAAAGGGACTTTCCTGTTTGTATAGGTACGTGATGAAATCATCTTATCCATCTCTAGTAAATTATAAAATACCCCCGTACTACCTCCTTCCCATATTATCCCAAGAACATATTTTTTTCAACCGTTAAAATGAGATAGCAAGCAGACTGCAAACCAACACTTACTTATTCACTCGATCAATTCACTGACTGAATTTAATCCTCCAAACTCAAGATCAATATCATAATCGGGACAAAAATAAACCTAGCTAACTGCTGAATCAATTAATTAACTGAGTTTAGCATTCTAGATTTGAGAGAGAGAAAGAGACTGACTTCCAGCGGAGTCATCGGCCATGCAGAGAACGGTGAGGCCATCGGTGCGCTTGACGTGGAAGACATAGCGGTCCTGAGAGTAAGATACGTGACTGTTGTCGGTGCCGGGGATCTTGTCGAGAATCTGGCGACCGATGGCGCTCGCGTTCGTTTGAGTCGCACTGAATTCCGCCAGCACCACCGATTCCCTCGCCACCATTGAATAAAGTATCGCCATCCACACGATCAGTCAAATCAGTCGATCTCAGATGAAATCGATGGCTAGGATTTGTTTTTGTTTTTGTTTTGTTACGACAATGAAAATGGTGGATTATCTTTCTCTCTGTCTCTCCTTCTTCTTCTTCTCCCTTCTGCTCGCGGGAATGGTGTCGAAATATTTAGACACGCAGAAAGGAGACTGTTTATTTTCCAATTTATTTATTTTTATTTGCTTGTTTTAATACAGTTGTTTGTTTGTTTTGAAGGGAATTCTTTAAACGGTAAACTTACCAACATCCGGCTTAAATAGTCTCCGATGACAACGCATCTCGAGGCAAATGGCAATCAATGGTTAATATATAAAGTTAGGCTTTCATTATCCAGCTGTTTACTTTGAAATTACAATTTCTTGATTTATTATTTATTATGTAAATTTATAGACAAGGCAATTATTTATTTATTTATCAAATTAATCGATATCTGATTCAGATACATTTCTGGAATTGATTGATTTATTATTTTAAATTTTTATATAAATTCATCTATTTTAAAAAATAATTTGGCTTAACTCAACTTCTTTATAAAATCAATCAATATAGTCAACAAAAAGTTAATTTTAAATTTAAATTTGGAATTATTATTTTTTTATTAAAAAAAATGAGATCTATTAGTTGATATAATAAAACTGACCCCATATCAGCATCATCGTGTAAAAATTTCATGCAGTTTATGGGAAATTTTAATAATTTAAAATACTAAAATCCCAAGCCTCAATTACATAAATTATTAATGATTATTGATGCTGTCTTTTTATTTAATGCTCGAGATGCCACATCCCAGTGAAACGTGGCCCTTGATCCCTTACGAAAACACTAACTTGATATGAGTCCTTGTGACTCAGGTTTTTTATCTTAATATAATTATTTTTATATATTAACCTTATTCAATTAAATTATGGATCATGATCATATTAATTATAAAATAAAATTTTATTATAATATATTTATTTTTTCGATTTTAGAAAATAAAAGTAATAACTATTAGAAAACTGCACATTTTATTTAGTTTAAATCAGTGGTTGTATATATTAAGTAACATAATTATTTTTTTAATTCTCACAAAAATAACTATTTATTTTATTTTATAAAGTTAATGAACCTTGATTCATTATAAAATATTATTTATTTTTAGTTGAGTAATGAGGCATCCATGACTCAACTGTGTCAGTTTAGCCGTGTCCAATCACTGAGACTCGTCGCTGCCTCGCTGGCCATGTTCTGTCAAAACTCAAAAGTTATTTCATTTGATAACTGCATAATAATGTTTATTTGCTGACAGCCTGGCATATAATTCTTTGCTCTCATTAAGAACTTAACTCGTGATTTAATTATAATAGGAGTAGTGAACATCTAAATAAAAATCTGTCTTCTGCTTCTGGATAAATACATTGTCTGGATTAAAGAGGCAGTAAGAAAATAATTTTGGTTGAGATTTTAAATTTTGACAAAAAACTCTCACCATTTATATTAGAAGAATGATGTCTAAATATAATTTTTTTTTTACAAAATAATTTAAAATATCACGTTTTTTATATATGAGAATGTTAGTTAAAACTCTGGATACACGTGACCCTGCAAACCACAGGCATTGAGTGGTTATGGGACTCGAATATGTAATCTCTCGTTCTTGAGCTAAAAAAATTTAGCTTAATTTGATTTATGAAATTATACAAAAACTAATTTCAGCTGAGATCTCTCTATAATTAATTCTTTTCATTTGTTTTGATTCAATTCAAATTTTGCCTGAAATTAGGGCAAATATTTTTATGCAACTTATTTTTGTATTTCTTTCTTTTCATTCTTTGTTGCTTTGATGGAATTTCAACACCCTTCTATTCTTATTTTCCAAATCTTTCCTTTCTTTAAATGTTGACCGTTACCAATTGGCTAGATTTTTAACCTAGGTCTTCGTTGGCAGCAAAGAAGATTTTTTTTAAAATAAAAAAGATTTCTTTGCATGATCTTCTGATGTTGAAGGTGCTAAGATCAATGCCTTTAGAATCTGTTTTGAAATCCCAGCAAAGAAATCCTTTAGACAGAAAATCACGGTGTCTAAATGGCTACTATTTTTTATTTTAATTAAATAGTGTAATATCAGCCGAAATTTAATGCTTGGCCCATACAATGTAAATATCAGCCAATACGGCATATATGTATTGGTTAAAATATCAGCCGATATATATTGTATTGGCTGATACATATCAAGTATTAAATTTCGATATATATCGACCGATACGTAAGATGTATAGTGCAAATAGTGCAACTGGATCCAAAACTGATATATATGGAATTTTTACTACAACTTTTGCTAAAGCTTTAAATATATCAGTAATAATTATACTTTTAATTTTGAGAGAGAGGTTACAATGCCAAACCAAGTCAAACCAGCCTCATCTTCTCTCACTATGTATAGTTTTCATACGTGGAAAAGATACAAGTTAGACCGAATCAACAGTACCAGCCCTGAAATCTCAGGGGCCCTAAGCGCATTGCATTGGTAGGGCCCTAGGCCCTAGACCTTGAGAGCAGTGCAAGTGGAGACCCTACAGCCCATTGATCACATTGTGGGACCCTAGGTAGCGATCTAATTGGCCTAAAGTCAGAGCCGGCCCTGCAAATGAAATAGAGATAAATAGAGCCAATATTCCATTTCCAACCGCACACAAATTCATGAGCTCCATCTATGCATATAAAATAGAATTATCTATAGGCTAATTATTCTCTTCAAACTTTCATTTAACCAAACAACTTTGCCGCTACAAGGAGGCATTCTCCCTTTACAACACTCTCGCCCTCTCCTCTCCTCTCTCTGTTTTCTTCTTTTCTTTTTCCATTCCTATGCATTCCCTTCTCTTTCATCTCATTCTTTTGGATTTGGGTTTGAGCTTGAAATTTTCACTCCCACGTTAATAGTTGTACAAGAGCATTTTTAAGGAAACTAGGGTATTGATTTTCATCAGAGAGGTTTTACATTTACCATGAATTAAGCTTCATATGATTAAATGAAGTGGATAAATGACTTCATGAATAATATTCAAGGGAAACTCCTCCACCTGATAAATCAATGACTTTAAGTAATCAAAAGTTTAAAATAAAAAATCACAATCCTAGAATGATTAAATGAAATCTGAATTTTATTCATCCATTGCCTTTCTCATTTTCGATATATTTTATGCAAAAATGCTTGGTTAGGGATGAAAATTTGACTTGAAAGCATTAAAGCCCGAAGAATCAAACCCTAGAAAAGGTAGGTTCAAACATAAATTTTTAGAAAAATTATAATTGGACCAAGTTTGGATAAAAGTTAAAGCCCGATTACTAGACTTGAGCCGAACTCGATTATATATGTGTACGTGTGAGGTCACAGTTGCATCTAGTCTTTTTTTTTTTCAATTAAACCAAGACTTATGAAAAATTAATTAATTAAGTTGAAAGCCCAATAAATTATTGACATATATACTTAAATTTCATTAAATTTAAATAAAAAATCTCTACGGGTGAATCCACTACCCTTAGGACACCCGGGGTTTTAATAGGACTGTGGCGAAGCTTCCCACACGTAAATTTAAAAAAGAAAAAAATTAAATAAAAAACACTTAATTTCAATGAACAAAATCAATTAGCATCGTTATTTCTTATAATGACATGATGTGACTTGGAAAATTAAAGTAAGATATATTTTCTACTTTTATTTGTAAAAGATCTTGACATCTTGTGATCAAGCCTCTCTCATCACGCAAAAAGGGACACTCTCTTTATTTCTGTATGTAGTGTGTAAGGATTTAAAGGTTTACACGTTAGTACAATAACATTTTTTTCATTTTGAATCGATTGGAATTTGAACCTAATCTTCTCTGTCTTCTCTCCCTACTAAGGAAGACAAACCTGTGTCGCATTTGCACGAACAAAATGGGAACTCCCATCTGTTGAAAGAGGGAAACCCATGAGGAAAAAAAAAAGTTCCGCGAAGAAAAGCAAGAAAAGGGTGCATTCCTTTGCAGCAGTAGGATCTACCAGAAGCATTTCATCATGTTGATGAGGACATGGAAAAGATAGTTTTCTCTGTGAAGAAGATCTCTCTGGACCAAACGCTCCAAGTTGGTGTCCCGCGGGAGCAACTCACTGTAATAAAGAATGGTCGTGAACGATGCGGCCGGATGATTCACAAGCGACCACAAGAGCCGTACTAGCGAGCGTATCAAAATAGGATGAAGTGACTGGAAGGGGAAAAACAGAGTATTAAACATTGTAATCGTTTTTTTAAGTAAACGTGAAAAAATTCATTTTCCAAAATCATTTTATATCTATTTGGTAATTTAATCCATTTTTTAAAAAAAAAAATCCATATGGGTGTGTTACTGTTGCATATTGTGGAAGTGGGTGGGAGAAAAAATAGAGAAATTGGAAAAGGAAAAGCAGAGCAACTCCATGGATATTTAATTTATTCGACAGTGTGGATTTTGATTCAAGATGAGAAACGTTATCAAGTGGCAGTGGAGTGTTTCTGTGCAGGGGTGTTCTTAGCAGAAAAATATTCTAAAATCTAGTTTTATAGCAGATAGAATGGTTTTCTTTCATAGTTTAGAATCTTAAAACTTGCACTCAACTCAAAGTTCAAATGAACAAGTAAATAAAACTTTCTAAATCTTTTAAAAACTCAACGTTGACTTAGTCAACTTGCAATCCAACCAAACCAAGTGAACTCCAGCTCACTCGAGTTTTTCTGGGTTATAAACTATGATGCTTTTCTGCTGAAAACTGTCTTAAAATCAATCTCTGAAATTCATTTTTCCAGCATTTTCAATGAAAACACATCTGCCTTCCTCTGCAGCAAACATTTTTTCGCATTGGGTACAGTTAAGATGAGACAAACATAGCCTCTAAGTCCTTATTTATTAAGAACATGCAACTCGTATGAGAGAACACTTCAAAATAAACACACAAACATAGCATGTTTATATGAGTTATTTACAGCAGATCCCATCATATATTTGTTTTGGATTACTGATTAAAATTGTAATTTCAAATCAAGCATGACACAGAGAGAGAGAGAGAGAGAGAGAGTACCATTATGACTGAGGAGGAAGGACTGGGAGTATGAGAGTGAGCAGTGAGCATTCAAGTGGTAGGAACTAGGAAGTGTAAGCAAAGAAGAATCAAATGGTGGGCGTGAAAAAGATCATGATAGAAGAAATGGAGCAAGCAATGACAGTAGAATATGGGATGGGAGGTAGAGGGAGAGAGGGATTGGCTCTACAATCCTTCTCTGCTATCTGCCAATCTTCACCTGCTTTTCATACCTACTATTCTTTTTCAATCATCTTTCTATCTAATATCTAATCCAACGGTCTAAACTTTAAACTATAGAACATGAAGGGACTTCCCCCTCTCTCTTACTAACCCATGTATTAATAGGCTCATTTCTGTAGAAAATAAGTAAATAGCAATCATCATATAACTTTTTCACCGGTGCCCTCAATTCTTTTTTTATTATTTTAGGGAAGATCCAAGGAAAGGCCCAAAACTAATGAGTTCTCTAACAGGGGACGGGTTCTTTTTTCAAATATATACTCATCGAGGTAAAAAAATTCCTTCAATTCTCATAAAAGGGAAGGGTTTTTTCCTGAATTTTAAAGAATTTTACGATGGGATAGGCATAAGCAGGGTCGAGATATCAGTCGATACGAAACGTATCGGCAGATATGATACGGGTTTTAAGCCCTATATAATATCTGCCGATACGTGTTATATTGGCCGTATAGCCTTCATATCGGCCGATATATCACCAAATCATATCGGTCCGATATCGGCCGATATGATTAATATCGGTATTTAAAAAAAAATCAAAATGGTGATGGCCCCAGGTCAAAATATCGGCCGATATTTATATTTTCAATTTTTTTTAACCTTCTTTTTCGGTTTTTTTATATTTTTTAATTTAGAAAAAATAAAATAATAAAATAATACGGATATTTAAAAAAAACGAAAAGGGGAGAGAGAATTATATTGGCCGAATTATTGGCCGGGGCGTTTTTTACACCCCTGGGCGTAAGAGTCTGTTCAATATTTTATCATCAAATTACTCTTTCTTTTATGTTTAGTTTTGACTGTTGATGAGTATTTATATTTTAGACACGATCTAATGATGAGATAAATTGAGTGAATATTATTCAATCGACTTTGGAATGATTTTTCCATGGGCAACATCACCATTTAATCCAATGGTGAGATTAACTCAAAATGAATTCAAATTGGGTTCGATTTTTTTTTTTAAGATCAAGGTATCCAGGCATTGTACCTGACTAATCTTTTGAGCATGTGTAAATTCTCAATCTTCAAATACCGAGTAGAGAATAATAGAGTGACCCTTTTTGTATTGAGGTGGACTTGATCCCAAGACTACCCGCAAACTAGGGTTGCAACTCGGGTCGGGTTATAACCCGACCCAAGAAATCATGCAGGTCAGGTCAAGAATTTCGGACCAGAGGTCGGTCGGGCTGAGAAGATAAAAACCCGCATGAAATTTGGGTCAAGAATTTCGGGCCAGCGGTCGGGTCGGGCTGAGAAGATAAAAACCCGCAT
This sequence comes from Chimonanthus praecox, assembly GCA_022113865.1. Lineage (NCBI taxonomy): Eukaryota > Viridiplantae > Streptophyta > Magnoliopsida > Laurales > Calycanthaceae > Chimonanthus > Chimonanthus praecox. Next base: position 70,081,058 of record CM039086.1, on the reverse strand, counting down.
GAAATTCGGGTCGGGCCAGGTTGAGGATTTTAAAAGTTAACCGACCCGACCTGACTTAACCCGACCCGACTCGGCTAAAATGGGTTCAGAATGCGGTCGGGTCAGAATTCGGGTTGATTCGAGTTAGAATTCGGGTCGGGTCAGGTTCTAGAATTTGGGTTGAGAATTCAGGTCGGGTTTCATATATATCAGCTCGGGTCGAGTTGGGTTTTAATAAATCCAACCCACCCAACCTGAGTTGCAGCCCTACTGCAAACCAACCCATCAAAGGTAGATAGAAGCATGCATAGGTGAAAATATCAACGTCTGGTATCAGCCGATATAAATCAGATTTTAAGAAGTGATATATATTGAGCGATACGATATATATCGGCCAATATGTATAAAATCATTATATATCGGCTGATATATGCATTTTTTAATTTTTTTAATTCTAAAAAATAAAATAAAATTGATCAATATTTGAAAAAAAAAATCATCTAATCTTTTTAACTAAGGAAAGAATATTTCAATTTAAATCTCAGCTTGAAGATCCATCATATCTCTGTCGGCAGAAATCTCCCTAAAAAAGTAGAGTTTGCTTTGAAAGATAATCTCAAATTCCTGGCGTTGCTTAATGAGGAGATTGAAACGTGCAAGAAATTAAATTAACATTGTGGTCGAGTCATCAATGGAGTGTATTTCTATTAATTCATGGCTGTTTCCAAAATTTTGGACTAAATTTTAGCCCATGCATTACCGAAATTTCAACGGTGTTAATGGGACTTGGAGATAATCAAGGGCATTAAATTACCATGTAGTGTACAATCAACTCAATTATTGTGTTTTTATCATTTTATTGTCTATATCCTAATTTATTTATTTTTTGGATTAACGTGTGGGAAATTCAGATGCAGTTTTAGTAACGGATGAGCTTACTACCTCCAAGGTACACTAAGATTAGGCCATGGGGGCTCGAATCCATAACCTCCCATTTTCTGAGGCGGAAGACAACCAGTTGAGCTACATCATGTGGGTATCCTAATTGTGCATAACTTTTGTCCTTTCTATAAATTAAGTGACCATTTCAAGAAAAATTAAAACAACTCATATAGATCGTTGTTAGTCATACCGATTCGGCACATCATGATTAATTAGGCATGAGTTTCAAATTCAGAACAAATTAGACCTAGATTCCACCTAAAGTTTCTAAAATATTATCCCAATTTTGATTTAAAAATCATACCGACATTTAATGATTATTTTAAAAAAAATCTAATTTTTTTTGTAATTTTTCATAATTTTTTATAATATTTGAAATTTTCACATTCATAACTTAGAAATAATATTTGAACATATAAATGGCCAATATTTAATGAAAAAATTGCATATGCCTGATATTTGCTCTGATGCTAAATGTTAAGTACCATAGCAATAAACAAAAAGCTCCAGAATTATGGATCACGGAAAATCAAGTCCTTAAACCTATCTCACATTATGTTGGCCCAACGTGATGGCAAATACGGGGGCTAAGCCCACTAAGCATAAAAAGTGTCTGACAAACCATTGCCAACTTTCAGGTGTCTGGGTATCATAGTTTCCAAAATTGTCATTGGGATCAACATGTATTATTGACGGCATATGGACTTCAACTAGCTGAAACTGTATTCCTTCCAAATTGTTTAAAAAAAAAAATTGAAGGGATCTGCAACTTCTGAAAGGATGTACAATTATTTTAAATATATATATTATGCCTTCTAGGCTTCTGGCCGAGCTCTCTACAAATCAAATTTGGGAGTACCAGTGAATCCTTTGAAAATAACCAGCCAAGAAGCAGCTTTGACTAGGCTGATAGAGCCACCACCAAATGAACCACCTACTTGTCACTGAAAACCTGATTATGCCTCCCTTTAATACATCAAACATACAAAATAAACCCATGAATACAATAGCTTTTCACTCCTAAACATGATTTGTTTTTCCTGTCTTCAAGTATTCCAAACAGAGCCTGAAACTTTGAAATGCATACAATCTGAATATCTCATTCCTGATATAAGTTCAGATGTCTCTTGCAATGAAAAGGATTCCCTTCACAGAGTTAATGAGATGAGTGGGCGTTGGAAACCAGTATTCTGTAAGGTCCATTTTAGTTACAGCACCTTTGAGGCACATGATCAATCTTATGAAGACAGTGAAACTGTACATCAGGAACCTAAATTGAGCAGCAAAATAGTCTCTGTCCTCTTTCTCGTGCTTCTTCGTGAAGATTTATCCCTGTTGGACGTGGTGGACACGCTATTGCCAGCCTCTTCGCTGAAAATGGGATTTTAAACACCTCAGCATGCTATCCAACTCTGTATGCATATGATAAATGTTGCAAATGATACCATAATACCTATTTCATAAAAGAGTTCATTGACATTTTGCGCTGTTTTTGCAGATGTTTCAATAAAAGACAGCCCATTTTCTCGAGCATATGATTCACCTTCCTGCAATAATCAATGGTCAAATTATCACCCTTAATCAGTTGACACTCTTGAAGAGGGCAGAGACATGCGTTAACATGCATCAAAAGGAATTAAAGGTTAAGCTTCATTAGACGTACGGTTTCATGATGCATACTATTTCATAACTATGGGGACCCATTTTCAACGATCAACAGGGACCATATGAAACATATGGTGTCTTATAAAGAACCAGATTTTCATTTTTCCTCTCAACACCACAAACCTTACTGAAAAAGTGGTGGTGGTGGTGGAGGTCGGGGTTGGTTATGCTTTGCTTAGGATTTATGTCATAGTAAACAAATAATTACTTCGAGGTCCCAAATAATAGTAAAATGCATAGCCAAAAAAACATTACAGATAAGAAAACTGAAAGAGTCGATGTAAGAATTCAACTAGGGCCTCTTTTCATTCATGAGTATCAATTAAAAATTTGATCATATAATTTTTGACATTTTGCAATTATAAAACTTATAACTAGGCCTCTGAAAACAACGATTCATAGAACCGATTAGATTGAATAAGAGAACGTTATTCTATTGCATCATTTACTTCATTCAGGGTGCTTCCGAATAAAGAGAAATACAATTCAAAAGCCAGTGAGCTTTGTTTAAAAGAAAGATGTCTCTCTAATGGATAATGATGATGATGACAACATCTCTCTAATAGTGGGGTACTCCAGTTCTCCATCCAATTTCTTTGTAACAGCAATTAAGCCAATAAAAAAAGGGAACTAGGATGGAGAAAGAAGGTAAGTCATGGCTCAGATTCTTACGCTCCTCAAATATATTTAAACAACCCTTCAGGCAGTAGCATGGCATAAAATTATGAATAAGCGGAACTCCAAGGAACATAATAAGATACAAGAGAGAAACAAAACCTGCAACACTTTACAGTTACCTCATTATCCACTTTTCTCTTACTTTCTAAGTCAGCTTTGTTAGCCACCAACGTTATCACCAAATTTGCATTTCCTGGAAAAAAGATCATTTAAAAAAATATAAGATGCAGTAGAAGGTTGCCCCTAATGTGTATCATCGTACCTACAACATTTTATGGCTGCAAGATTTAACACATTCAAGGACAAACATTGTTGATGGAAAAAAGAAAAACGATGCTTAAACGAACTACCTTGTCTCTGCAGTTCTTGAACCCATTTTTTGGCTCTTACAAAAGAATCCTAAAGGCAAAAACCAAGGTTATACCAGTTAGAAGCAACTCTTCTTCTTTATCAATAAGAAGAATAATGAATTAACATTGAATAAAGAGATGAAGTAGAGAAGTCAAAGATTCTTCAACTCACATCCTCCAACAAACACTTGCAAGAATAAGATGTTCCAAAATCAAGATGACAGGGCAGCAAGAAGGACCATTATGCACAAACATTGATATTCTCTAAGGGCGAGCTCCATTGGGCCAAGCCATTACCCATATGGACAATCATCTATTTGCAGATTGTAATTTTTTTGTTTTCATTATTTCATCAGCTTTTGTTTAGAATGGAAGAAAATTTGCCCTCATAAGAAGCCAAAGGTTTAATGAGGAAAACCCAATTAATGCACTAATACACAAGAAAGAGTCAGATGTGATGGACAAGAAAGGAAAGGGGGAGATATAAAAGGTTCTTTCTTCTTGAATAGAGAAGAGGATGAGTCTAGCATGTGATAGATATGGTCTTAAAAAATCATCATTAAAGCCAGTTGTCCCATCTGTCTAGGGTCGGCATTCACAATTGAATTTGGCAAATTTTTTGCACAGCCATAGGACTCAAACCTCAAAGCTTTGGTTGCAAAAAACAAGTACTTACCAACCATGTTACAAGCTCTTGTCAAATGAAAATTGAGGATTTTTTTTGTAAGAAACAACTGACAATCTTGTCTCAATCTCTATGTGTGTGTGAAAGAGAGAGAGAGAGAGAGAGAGAGAGAGAGAGAGAGAGAGAATCAACTGTGTGTAACTGAAAGTTTCAATTTATATGTGTGAAATAATGTAGTAGTTTATCGTTTTGGCATATTATAACAAAAGGGAAATCATATGCACCATCATAATGTTCGAAGTTGGTCCCATCAAATCATTTCAACTCTCAGTTTTTGAGCATTAAAGTTAAAATATTAGATAAATACATAATATTTGACACTCAATCCAACAATTAGGATGACTTGGATGGACAACAACCCTAGTAAACTTTGAATTCAAAGCGTAAAACAGTTTAGATTGATCATCCCATGGGCGCCACATGAAAGCTGTACACTTGATCAGGCTATCCACCCAAGCATTTCTTCTTCTTTTTTAAAGATGCATTTCTTATATTTCAAATTATTTTATATTAAAATCACAATAGAACTTCATACTAAAGCCACCGTTTATTTTTAGTATTATTTCTTTATCTTATGCCTAAAACTAAAAAATTAATAGCATTTTGATGGTTGAGAAGTAGGGATAAATAGGGAGATTAGTGTCATATTCTGCATTTGTCATAGTTCGCATGAAGAAAGTGCAATCCTTAGTTGACTTTTAAAAGTGCTTCGAAACATGATCCAAGCCTCCTAAAGTGTTGATCAGCCCAAAATTTCATATTTCATATGTAGGAGAAAAGGCCCCTTTTCCTTAATTTTGTCAAAGGTAAGAAACCAAGAGAGGAGACCACATTTCAAATCAGAGCAATATGGTTCTTTTTTAAATTCTTATAAAAACACTTGTATTTATCATGGACATCCCAAAACTCAATACCAAGAACCACCGATCTTTTGGTGACAGACAAGCAAAGCAGCATCTTCGTTTTTACCAAGCAAAGACAATTCATTAACAAAGTTCATTTTCTGTACACCCATAATTCCAAATCCAACTTCATTCCACATTTTCACTTAGGTAAGTTTCCTTTCATGAACTCCATTTTTTTTCAAAAATCTATACCTAAAATCCCTCATCCTCATGGGTATCCTACCAAGTCATGTATAGACCTGAAAGTGCTTTTGATTTGATTCATTTTTTAAATAGTTGGAACTCCTCTCATGTCCAGCTCAATAGAATGAGCTGAAAGATCACATGGAAGCATCAAAATTAGGAGCACTGGTAACCAGGCATCCCATGCTCCCAACACAAGAAATGTTATGCTTTATCATGACCATTAAAACTACAAAGGATAGTTTTGGCGAGAACTGAACTCCTTGAACTAAATTATATGGTTGACAACCAGTGTATTTACAAAACTGTGTACACTGATTTATCAATGATCATTCACACTATATAGTAGGTCAAACAACTAAGAAAGTAACTAAAAGTATTTTAAACTGACATAATACCATGCTTGAAATGTCATAGACCACAACAGCAGCAGCTGCCCCACGGTAATACATGGGGGTTAAGCTATGATAACGCTCTTGTCCAGCTGTATCCCATATGTCAAATTTTACAGTAGCCTCGTTTATTGATAATGTTTGTGAGAAGAAAGCTGCTCCTATTGTTGATTCCTGAAAATAAACTAAATGTCAATGACCCTTCAGGATAATAAGACTCAGTCAAGCCACCAAACAGCTATAATACCCAGACACTTCAAAGTAGATAACTTTCCCATGTCATGTTGTTGAATAGTTCATTTTTATGAGTAAAATTTTTATCATTACCATATCAATGACATGCCCTTGCCTTGTCCATGCCAGGCCTAGGCATCATATCAAAACAGAGGCAGAAAACAAGAGAAGCAAACCTGATATTCAAAAAACTGGCCTTTGACAAACCTCAGTACTAAACTGGTTTTCCCAGTTCCCATGGCACCAACAAGTACCTACAGAAATCATAGATAAAATCAAGAAAATCACAGGAATCCTTATGTAATGCTTGTGTAAATAAAATAACAGGATAAATTATCAGAGAAATTCATACTAAAATAAAAGAAATATGTGTTATTTGTCCTACAGATGAAAAAAGTGTGATAAAATCACCCAAACCCAGTATGTTCTGTGCAGGAAAAGTTGCTTATTTACAGATAGTTACCATGTATCTTCGTTGTTGCAAATTATCAAAAAAAAATGGGATGCCATGACATAGAACAGCAGAACAAATACTCAGAAGTGATACAGATTAGCCAATCAAGTGGTCCTGTGTGATACTTTCTCACATTCAAGAATACCACTCTCACCACAGCCCCTTCAGACTAATTCACTTCTTTCACTTCTCAGCTATTGAGCAAAACCTTCACCCTGTAATGATGCAATGGCCTTCATACAAAACAATGGGCCAAACCTTTGAATCGGATTAAAAAGTGGATAAGTGCCCAGTCTGGATCTATAGGCTTCCCTTCTATCAACTTCAACGTAATGTCCTAGTTTTCCATCCATCAATGGTGCACACTCTTGATGAACAGAAGGATCATTTGAACAAAGTGATAGGACATCCAAAGTGATGTCAGTAATGACAATGAAATATATACAATAATATTAAGTATGATTGGTCAAATATTAATATCAACCTTGCAGCAGCATAGACGAGCCTCAATCCAGATCACTAAAATAGACAACATCAAAAGGAAATGACCTTTTATCTAGAAAATGGAAAAACACAAACCTTTCAACTTTGATGTGTGTTAATCAGTATCTAGGGTAATGAAATCCTCTCCATGTACATTCTTGGTAATAATATGGATTATCATGATTAGCATAAAACATTTGCAGCTAATTAGGCAATGGCAGCAAGAGCTGCAATACCATTAGTAATAATCAACAAAGCCTTATCATATCTAACCATTGTGAATTCTATTTTCTACAAATCACTCTTTGGCACTAAATTCTGTCACTTCACACATCAACATGGCAATTGTAACCATTGTCGCAGACATGAGATATAATTATTGGGATATAATTATCTTCACCGGATAATATCAGGATATTTCAAATTGTTGCAGAAAATCTAATTTAAAATGTTAAAATATAAATTTAAAATGGACAGAGATGTTGGGTAATTATCATGAAAACATTATTACATCGTCATCATACTATCCTGAAATATCATGGTTCTGTCATTCTAGCGATATTTTTCAAAATATCATAAGATATTATCCTGAGATAATACTAGATACTTATCAAAACATGTGAGATGTTTTTTCAGTGCTTGAAACTATTCATTCCTCCTCCCTTTCTGTTGTTGCCATGTTCATAATAATAATAATAATTATTATTGTTATTTATTATTTCTTCTCCTTCTAGTACTTCACAAATAATATATAGATGAGACCATTGCCATGAAATCCATCACCAACCAAAAATCTCATAAAATACTGTTATTAAGGGTTGATAGATAGGATCTAGAAGTAATCCATAAGACCAAAGTTCAAAAAAGTCTATGCATTGACAGGTTTTTACTAAAAATCAACGTGAAAAGAGACTCAAAGTCGAAGACATTTAACGGTCAGTTGAAGTGGAGCTTAATCCACATGTGAGTGTAACGAAGAATCGATCAAACAACCAAATTTACGAGTGATTACTCAGAATTTATCAAATTGGCTAGTGTCCAATTCAAGAGGGATAGTGAGCTAGAAACATCAGGTGCCATAAATTTAAGACCCACAAAAAAAAAACCCAATAAAATCTGATTTTTAAAATTCAGTGGATTGAAAACCATTTATTTAAATGGTACTCGACAAGAACAGGGATGGCAAGGATTTAAAAAAGAAAAAGGAAAACGTACCTACCAGCTTCGCCTGTATGTTCCTCTTGTTGGCTGTCCTCGCCATCCTGAAATGGCACTGAATATAATGCAACGGAACGGTGAGAGGGTTCGTTCTGCCCTTTGCGGAAGTTTTGCTCCCTTTCTTCTCCGTTGGTTGCGTTCTCTCGAAATAGAGAGAGAAATGGAAATGAGAACGGAATCAACGGGTGCATGATTCGTCTGATCTTCAGAATTGAAAGGGAGAAGGGTAGATTTGACATGCATTTGACTGGTAGTTTGAATACAACCGGGTCGGGCCGCTTCTTCACCTGCTCTCCTGAGTCCTGACTCCCGAGAGAACATCTTCTAAACCGGCGATTTGAATGCACTTTTCAATATTTTTATATTTTCTCCGTTTCTTCTCTCAACGAAAAGAATATAACCAAAATGCTAGTATATATGTTTTATTCCGTAATTTATCCATTAAATTAATAGATTAAAGATAGTTTACAAAACGTAAACAAGCTTTATGAATGAATTTATCGTTTAATAATCTTTATCTGATAATTCAAAGAAATTAGAGTAACAGCGTGAGCTCGAGCAATTCGTATCTCAAAAAGCTGTTTAAATTCGACTTTTACACTATACAATTCTTTCCCATATAAGTGGACTTTTAGCATTTTAGAGTATCGATTCTCTTGTTGACCGATTTTATTGTGTAGGATGTAAGATAATTTAAATATTTTTTAATAAAGAGACTAATGAAAAAGAGTAATCTATAAAAAAAAAAATTATAAAGGATCCTGATTCCCTACCTGCATAGAAAGTTTTAAAATTAATATTAGAAAAAGGACACAGACAAGGCCCAACGTTTTTGTTCTGAGATAGAAAGACCCATGTGAAATTCTCTTTAATTAAAAAATTAAGTTCATATTCAACTTTTTATAATGTTGAGTTTCAATCAATGTGAAGTTGTTTGCACGGCATGTGGTGCTACCTTCAGAAGTAAAAGTAGAAATAAAGAATGAGAAGAAATAATCATTTTTTATTTTTTTTTAAATAAATCTTAACTCAAAAGAGGAAATGAGGAAAAAAAAATAGAAAATCGTTTAATTTTTCTTAATTTCTATTCATCCTAATAAATCCACCTAAAGTCCACACCATAAAGACATGCAAATGTAAATGTACGTAAGTTTTATATATATTTATGAAACGGTTTTCCACTTAAAATTATCCCACACCATTACAGTCCCTGAACATAGTTAAATTTTTTTTTCAGTCAATACTAATTTTAATCGAATCAAATTTTGATTTAAACAAGACGATCTAAGCTTACTCGACTCAATAGAATTTCGAATTAGGTGAATCAACGAATTGTATTGAGTTTTTTAAATCAAAATGAGAAACTTATCTCAACTACTCAACCCGAAACTATTTCAAATCAAGTCCGAATTTTAAAATTTTAAACTATAATTTTTTTTATAAATTTTAACTTGATTAATTGAGACCTAATATATACACATGCACTCCATACACACAACAGACAGAATTGTGTAACATGGGGCTCTACTGAAAATCGTATATTATCATTTTTCTCCAATTTCTTAATAGCCATCACAATCATTGTCTAGTTTCTCAATAAATAAATGAAATATATAATTTTTTTCCTTAAAAAAAGTGAAAGCATTTGCGTAAAGGTTGGTATTAAATCTCTGGTTTTTTTTTCAGGCCTCTGTCTCTGTTACTTGCTGCATCATCAAACTCTGAAGCCAACGAGTTTTTTTTTTTATATAATCTTGCAAACTTGCCTTCTACAATAATTCATCCACGTTCTTAAGCAACTCAGTTTCACTCAAATCTTCACATATCGCCTGGCCATGCATGTATATAACATATGTTTGGATGATGAGAAAGAACAAAAAACAGAGACAATCAATCAGTTCATAAACCAAACAGAGTTGAATCCATCGAGTCTTCCACGAGAGATGAACATGAAAACCTCCTACTCTTGGTCAGTAATCTTTGTCTTACTGCCTCTCTTGAGAACAGCCAAACCAGACCCAGACCCACTCCAAGATTTCTGTGTGGCAGATGAATCCAGTCATCAAACCTTCTTATTCAATGGTGAACCCTGCATGAACCCATCAATGGCACTCCCTTCCCACTTCATGACATCGGCCTTGTCGAGGGCCGGCGACACCCGCACAAATCTATTCGGCTTCAATGTCACCCTCACCAATACAAAAAACCTGCCTGGATTGAACACACAAGGGCTAGCCATGGCCCGAATCGACATAGCCGCAGGCGGGCTAGTTCCACCCCACGCGCATCCACGAGCCTCGGAGGTAACCATCCTCATCAGGGGCTCTCTTCTTGTTGGCTTCGTCGACACATCCAATCGTCTCTTCACTCAACAGCTCCGGCCCGGTGACGCGTTTGTGTTCCCAAGAGCCATGGTCCATTTCTTACAAAATCTTGATCGAGTCAATGCTGCAATAGCCATATCTGGGCTCAACAGTCAGAATCCTGGAGCACAACTATCTGCCCTGGCCAATTTTGCATCAAAGCCGTCATTTCCCAATGAAGTTCTGAAGAAATCGTATCAAATCAGTGGGCAAGATGTTGAGAGGATCCGGAAAAACCTTGGTGGTTGATCGCTGATTCCTTCATGGTTCAAAAACTCAGTTTAAAAATCTACCTAACTCATTGAGTTTGGCCCATACTGGGTTGAAAAGCTCAACTCGGTTGAAGTTGAGTCTGTCTGGTATAAGCTTCAAGTTTTTGAACTGTAATGTTATTACAAACAAAATAATTGAACCTTACAATTTAACCACTTATAAAATGTTATTTTTTTTTAATTTACGTGTGGAAAACAGTGGGAAACCCAATGTAAAACTTCCACCGGTGATACTTAGTGTCCTCACGGTACACCAGGTTAGACCATGAATGTTCGAACTTGACACCTCCCACTTTTTGAGTCACGAGGTTAACCAATTAATTTCATATTATAAGAATGCCATCAAGAAGTGTTTGTTTGATCTTAATTCTCAAATCAATGTCAACCACTCGATGGATGGATTGATCTTTGAGATAATTAGAAAATTAAACCTCTTGCTTCATTCAAATATAATAAACTAAATGAGATATTTAGATTACTAAAATATCTAATTTAACTTCAACTGATTAAAGGCCATGAAATTATTTTTTGATGTTGAAAATCAGAGAGTTAGAAATATCAAATGCCTCTTAATTTTTCATACATTGGTAGATTCAAAGTTCTATTTTTATTTTGTATGGGAGGATAAGGTCTACAATCATATTAAACTACAACTTTAAGAGAATAGATTAAAATTCATGTAACGTGTATTAAATTGGAAAAAAAAAATTAAAATAATAAAAAATTAAAACTTCTTTTATAATATAGAATAATTATAATTGTGAGCGTCAGCAATTGTGCAGTGGCAGTCATTGGGCCACCATGAGTCGACGCCATGGTCTCAAGACTACAACTAAGGATGGCAATGGGCAAGGCTTAGGCCAGGCCCAGAATAGACAAGTCGAGTCCAATAAAAAGCCCAATAGGAAGCTCGAGCCCAAGGGATACTCAAAGTGGGAAAAATAGTTTTTTATATAAAATTTGGTCCACTTGTAACTTATCAAAATTATTTTCAATATCTGTAGTTGATTTTAACACGTTAATTAAAAATAGAAAATATACATAAAATGTTGAGGCTTGGTATTGGACTTTGAACTTGAGCATTGATATGTCATTCGAGCCCAATTAGCAATCAGGGTATAAATGAATGTCAGGCCCTATGACAAAATTGCCTATCATTATATGCACTCGGTGTATATTTTTATTGGATTCATATTCATTTTATTTTTTATTTTTATTTTACTAGTAAATTAGATTAAATCTCAACTTAAAAATTATTAAATTTTATAAATTTCAAAACTTACAATTAGTGCAATTTATTTAAGATGATGTTTAGTAAAATTTAGCCCATGATCTTCAGTCTATTTTAGTCTAACCATCATTCAAAAAAAATAAATAAAATGAGGCCCATTAATTGACCCATTCAATTTTTTCTAAAAATAAGTTAAAAAACAATTTATTTTTACAGAGCGCCTCACTTAACTGATTTAAAAAAAAAACGTCAATAATTTTTGAAAAACTCTAACAAAACCTTTTACATTGAAAGCTTCCTAAGAGCCATAATAGCAAATGAATCTTGTACTCAGGGGTCCGAAACTCCGAATATCGGCCGATATACCGATATCTCGGCCGATATTAACCGTTTTTTGTAAAAAAAATGAAAGAAAAATATTGGTTGATACTAAATTTTATACCCCAGCTTGCAATGTATATAATTAGGTGTTACGTAGAGAGGACCATATCTGTATTATCAATTATCAATTGATACATATCGAACAATATTGGCCAATGATACATTGTAGCCCACTCGTGGGCCCAACCCACAGCATCTCTTCCACCTTTCCTTCGTCCTTCATTCATACAACATTCTCCCCAAGGGTAATAACATATCGGCAGAGAGATATCAGAAAAAAAAAAAATGATTTTTTTTATTAAAAAAAAAAATTTTGATTTTTTTTATTAAAAAAAAAATAGAAGAGAAAAATTTATAACAGATTTCCACACCGACTCTTCGTATCCATGTTCATATTTCCCACTTCTGTTCACATTAAATGCAAACAACCCCATTAGCCAATAACACCTCTAGGTATCTAATCACCCGTTCATCAGAGCCATTAATGATAACTCTTTCGTATTCCTTTAATATCCCTAAGCTTTTCCCTAATTACCAAACCCGTTCCCTTCCCTTCCCATCTTTCTCCAAGTTATTGTGGGACCCATTTGACCCATTCAAACTGTGAGAGCAGGTTGTTACCAAAACCTTTAAACCCGATCCCCTCCGCTGCCTCAAGCTATCGCTTCTGCTACATTAAGTGATCAATAGTTATTTTTTAATTAAAAAATACTTTTGACATTTGTTCAAGTTGAATCTTGCAATAGATGTGATTTAACAGCGATTCAGAACCAAGTTATTTAAGATGAATGGCATTTATCAATTTTAAATATTTTTTTCTTTAAAATTTGAATATTTCGAATTATTTTCACTACTTTTTTCTAAATATTATTTATAAGATAATCTTAAATTAAAGGTTTTTTGTGAAAATATTTAATGAAATAATATCTAGGGACTATGAAATTCAATGAAGATGTGTTGATGTAATTTGTATAGTTTGTAGGGTGTGTACTATTTTTTAAAACAATTGATCAAACTTGGTTTTCTAACTTAAAAGTCATTTTCAATTTTTTTTTTTTAATAAATGAAATGATATACAAATATTTTTAAAATGAATCAAGATCTCTTAATGAATCAATATCTTTATGAAACTCATAACCTTTACAATAAAAAATTTATGAATTTCAATAAAAGATAAATGTAACTAGAGATATGAGAACATAAATTTCATGTTAGGTGTTTTCTTATATTGACTTTCTACTTTATAAAATATTCAAATTTTTAAGATATACTTTATTTTTAATTGAAATTTCAACCTTTAAAAGTCTAAAACTCTATAAACAACGACAGTTTTATTTGAAAAAAATATGTTCACCCTAAGTTTTATAGTTTTTTTTTTTTTATATTAAAAAGAAAATAGGAAAGACCTATGTTGGAGATAAACAGGAACGGCCCTGAGATTTTGGAGGCCCTAGGCGAACTTTTAATATGGGCCTTTGTTAACCCCAAGGTTTCAACCCAAGGATATATGGGTATTTTGATGACCACAAACCATTAAAGTGTGATATTTAATATTTCAAATGATGTTACTCAATGAGACAGGTATCACATTTACAAAGAAGAAAGAAGGGCAAGATCAATTGAAGATCAATGCAAGTGATCGGATGACTTATCAATCTCTGAAGTTCAAACGGCAAATGATATAAGTATTGAAGATTGAAGATTGAAGATCAAACTTGTGTTCTTAGTAGTTGGTCATGAGTGTTAAGAATAAAATGTAAAGTTACTCAATTGTTGAACACCATGGCTCAAGTCACCCTCTAGTGGACCATAGGAAAACCAAGCTTTATCTTATGCTTAAATCCCCAAGACTATGTGTTTGAAATGACCAAAATGAAGCCAAAACTACACAAAACATACTTAAGGTCATTTCAGTCGACTGAACTTGATGTTTCAGTCGACTGAATCAATGGATCAATAGGGAGACGAGATTTCAGTCGACTGAATAAATATTTCAGCCGACTGAAATGCCGTATTTTCACTGAGGAGTGTTTTCAGTCGACTGAACTTATGTTTCAGTCGACTGAAATGCTAGCTGTTCATAAACAGAATTTTCAGTCGACTGAAATTATGGTTCAGCCGACTGAAAATCAAAATGTTCATACCTTGCAGTTTTCAGTCGACTGAATTATCAGATTCAGCCGACTGAATTATTCACAGATAAACTGTTTGTAACTCGGGGCACTTTCAGTCGACTGAATACTCACTTCAGTCGACTGAATCGCAAAACGGTAATAATTTTTGAACATTAAATGCTCTCCCCAACGGCTCCTTACTTCATTTAATGCTTGGCAACGGTTCTAAATATGACAAAATTATAAAACGAAGCTTCAAATGAGTAAATGGGTTGTTGAATCACTTGAAATTAAGAGAAATCAATTGAAATCAAATCTCAAGCATACTCTAGCTCAAAACCCATCACTTGCAATCTTACCTTGAGCCATTTTCAGTTCAACTCTTTGAGCAACTCTTAGAAAACTAGATTTGTAAACATTTGAGAGTTACTCCTAAGCTTACATTGTAACCTTCTACATTTTCTTGAAAGATAAAGTTTGAGAAGGGTTGGTGTAACCCTTGTGAAGGAGAAGGGTGTCCTCACCTTCAAGCATTGTAATAGGTTTCTTCTCCACCCTTGAAGGAGAAGTTTAGTGCATTTAATCCTCAAGTGGTGTACTTGAGGCGAGGACGTAGGCAAGAACGCCGAACCTCGTAAAAATCTCGGGTTCAATCTCTCCATCTCTTCTCATCTCCTCTTTTATATTTTGGCATTTATTTACTACTGGTTTGCATCTTATTTTTCTTAAATTGTGAAATTAAAGAAAACCCAAAAAGTTTGCATTGACCCAATTCACCCCCCCTCTAGGGTCAATTTCTGGGCAACAATTGGTACCAGAGCTCAGATTCTCTGAATTACTTAACCGTTTGAGAAATCGATCGAATGGCAAACTTTGGGGGATCTTCTTATGGAGAAGGATATTCAATTAATAGACCTCCATTGTTCAATGGAAGTGACTACAATTTCTGGAAAACTAGGATGCAAATTTTCTTACAATCAATGGACCATCACATATGGGAAGCTATTGAATTTGGGCCCTTTGTTCCAAAAGGACTAATTGACCTTGCTCCTAAACCTAGAGAGCTTTGGGATGAGAATGATCATAGGCTTAATCAGTATAATTCTCAAGCCATGAACATTCTATTTTGTGCTCTTGACCGAAATGAATTTAATAGAGTTTCATCTTGCAAATCGGCCAAGGAAATTTGGGATAAGCTTCTAGTGACTTATGAAGGCACTAATCAAGTGAAGAAATCAAAAATTCATAGGCTTGTACACTCATATGAACTATTCAATATGGAGCCAAATGAATCCATTTCTTCCATGTTTACTAGATTCACAAAGATTATAAATGAACTTAATGCCCTTGGAAAGACTTATTCTAATGAAGATAATGTGAGCAAAATTCTTAGGTCATTGCCAGATTCTTGGGAGTCGAAGTCAACGGCGATAATAGAAGCAAAAGATATCTCCATATTGGGACTTGATGAACTTTGGGATCTCTCATGACCCATGAGATTTCCATGAATGGTCGGAAGGAAATTGCCAAAGAAAAGAAGTCTCTTGCATTTAAAGCCTCACCAAAGGAGACATATGTTGATCAAGAAGAAGAAGAAGATAGTGAGGATGAAAATGAAGACTTGGTCTTGATCACCCGTAAATTCAAGAGTCTCTTGAGAAGAAGCAATCAATTTCGAAAGAAGCCATTCAAAAAGGATGGCTATAAGGGAGATTCAAGCAAGAAAGAGCCCCTCACTTGTTTTAATTGTGGCAAAATGGGACACATCAAAGCCGAATGTCCGCTATTGAAGAAAGATGACAAGAAGCTTAAAAAGAAAGCATTCAAAGCCGCATGGTTGGAGTCCGATAGCGAATCGGATGGTGAATCTTCCAAAAACCACACGGCAAATATTTGTTTCATGGCAAACGAAGATGAGGTAAATCCTACACTTGACTCTTTAGAAAATGATGCACCTAGTGTAGAAGAACTAGTTGACTCACTAAAGGAAATGTACAAGGATCTTAAAAAACAAGGAAAAGAAAATGTCACTCTTAGAAGAGATAACTCCTCACTTTCAAAAGAACTTGAAAAGTTGAAACTTGAAAACGGAGAGCTTAACAAAAAGGTTCTTGCCCATGAAAAACTTGAAAAAGAATTGAAAGAGAAGATTGATAAAATTTCAAGACTACCTAAATTTCCATGTCCATACAAGAAGGAAAATATTGTCTTGGAAGAAAAATTGAATAACTTAACTAAGTCTCTTGAGAAATTTACCATGGGAAAGAAAAATTTGGATATGTTATTGGGAAATCAAAGATGTGTTTTTAACAAAGAAGGATTAGGATATAATCCCAAAGCAAAGAAATCATTTTACAAAAACTTCTTTGTCAAAACTTCATCTTCTACCTCTCCACACATTACTTGCAACTTTTGTGGAAAGAATGGACATATTTCTTATTCTTGCTCAATTAGGAAAGCAAAAGGGCTAACAAAAATGATTTGGGTTCCAAAAAGGAACATTGCCTTATGATCTAATCCAAATGGACCCAACTCTACATGGGGACCAAGAAGAATTACTTAAATGTGTTTTGTAGATATGCATGAAATCAACGCCAAGAAAAGACAAGTGGTTTCTTGATAGTGGATGCTCAAGACACATGACGGGAGACAAATCAAAATTCATCTCTCTCTCTCTCAAAGATGGTGGATTTGTTACCTTTGGTGACAACTCCAAGGGCAAGATCATCGGTAAAGGTAAAATTGGTAATGATCCTTTACTTTCCATTGAAGATGTACTATTGGTAGATGGGTTGAAACATGATTTACTTAGTGTAAGTCAACTTTGTGATAAAGGCAATAAGGTAGTATTTGAATCAAACAAATGTTCTATTAGAAATGCTAGCAATGATAAAGAAATGTTCATAGCATATAGAGATGAAAATGTTTATACCATTGACTTTGATAAAATGCTTAACCAAAATGTTAAATGTCTTGCTGTCATAAATGAAAATAGTTGGTTATGGCATAGAAGACTAGGACATGCTCACATGGAACTTATTTCAAATCTATCCAAATTTGAATTAGTTGATGGCTTGCCTAAGGCCAAATTTGCCAAGGATAGAATTTGTGATGCATGCCAATTTGGAAAACAAATCAAAAGTTCTTTTAAAAGCAAAAAGCATATATCTACCTCTAGGCCTCTTCAACTATTGCATTTAGATTTGTTTGGTCCTAGCAAAGTTCAAAGTATGGGTGGTAAGTCATATGCATTTGTGATTGTTGATGATTATTCTCGCTTCTCTTGGGTGTTATATCTAGCTCACAAAAATGATGCACCTAAAGCTTTTGCAAAATTTTGTAGAAGAGTCCAAAATGAAAAAGGATATGCAATCAACAACATTAGAAGTGATAGGGGTAGAGAATTCGAAAATCATGAAATGGAAATACTTTGTGATGAAAATGGTTTTGGTCACAATTTCTCTGCTCCTAGAAATCCTCAACAAAACGGAGTAGTTGAAAGAAAGAATAGAACACTTCAAGAAATAGCTAGAACCATGCTCAATGAACATAAGTTACCAACATACTTTTGGGCCGAAGCCGTAAGCACGGGTTGCCATGTTATAAATAGGGTAACAATTAGAAAAGGATTGGATAAGACCCCTTATGAAATATGGAATGGTAGAAAACCAAACATTGGATACTTTAGAGTTTTTGGATGCAAGTGCTTTATACTAAACACCAAAGATCAATTAGGAAAATTCGATCCAAAATCAGATGAAGGAATTTTTGTTGGCTATTCTCCCATTAGCAAAGCATATAGAGTATAACAAGAGAACATCAATTGTGGAGGAATCGATTCATGTGGTCTTTGATGAAGCCAACCCTTTTGAAATAAAAAAGGATCTTGATGATGAGGTTGTAATTTTGGAAAAAGAGATGAATCAACTTGATATCCAAGACAATTCTAACAATGAATTAAATGCTTCAAATAGTAGTGGAAGAGAAGATAGTGAAGACGTCAAACCAAACAATGATCTTCCTAAGGCTTGGAGTTTTGTAAGAGATCACCCAAAAGATCAAATTATTGGTGAACCATCTCAAGGAATAGCCACTAGATCTAAACTTAGAAGCGCTTGTAACAACATGGCTTTTGTCTCTCAAATCGAACCAAAGAACATTCAAGAAGCCGAATTAGATGAGTTTTGGATAATTGCCATGCAAGAAGAACTAAATCAATTTGAAAGAAACAAAGTATGGGAGCTTGTGCCTATGCCTAAGGATCACTCAATAATTGGCACAAAGTGGGTTTTTAGAAATAAAAAGGATGAGGAAGGAAATATTGTTAGAAACAAAGCTAGATTAGTAGCCCAAGGTTACAACCAAGAAGAAGGGATAGATTATGAGGAAACCTTTGCCCCGGTTGCTAGGCTAGAAGCCATAAGAATGTTGCTTGCATATGCTTGTTTCAAAAATTTCAAATTATTTCAAATGGATGTGAAAAGTGCCTTTCTAAATGGTTTCATCTCCGAAGAAGTTTATGTAAAACAACCACCCGGATTTGAAAATCATGAATTTCCTAATCATGTCTACAAATTGACAAAGGCATTGTATGGTTTAAAGCAAGCACCTAGAGCATGGTATGATAGGCTTAGTAATTTTCTCATTAAAAATGGCTTTACAAGAGGAAAAATTGACACTACTTTATTTATTAAATCTCTAGACAATGACATGCTCATTATACAAATATATGTAGATGACATTATTTTTGGATCTACAAATGAACAACTTTGTAAAGAATTTGCGAAAATCATGCATGATGAATTCGAGATGAGTATGATGGGTGAACTAACCTTCTTCCTAGGTTTACAAATCAAGCAATCTTGTGAAGGAATTTATAAATCAATCAAAATATGTCAAAGACCTTCTCAAGAAATTTGGAATGAATGAAGCTAAATCAATTGGGACTCCTATGAGCCCATCTACCAAGCTTGACAAGGATGATTGTGGCAAACCCGTTGATATGAAACTCTATAGAGGCATGATAGGAAGTTTGTTGTACTTAACCGCTAGTAGACCGGATATAATGTTTAGTGTATGCTTGTGTGCACGTTTTCAATCATGCCCCAAGGAATCACATCTTGTTGCCGTAAAACGTATTTTCCGATATTTGATTGGCACTATTGATTTGGGCTTATGGTATCCTAAAACACTTCACTCGAATTAGTAAGTTATTCGGATGCGGACTTTGCCGGTTGTAAAATTGATAGAAAAAGCACGAGTGGGACTTGTCACTTTCTTGGACTCTCCCTCGTATCTTGGTTCAGTAAAAGCAAAATTCAGTGGCCTTATCCACAGCTGAAGCAGAATACGTAGCTGCCGGGAGTTGTTGTGCTCAAGTGTTGTACATGAAACAACAATTGGAAGATTTTGGACTTAATTATGATCGCATTCCAATTAGGTGTGACAATACAAGTGCTATAAATTTGTCAAAAAATCCCATACAACACTCTAGAACTAAGCACATTGAAATTAGACACCATTTCATTAGAGACCATGTGCAAAGAGGTGATGTTCAATTAGAATTTGTAAGCACGGACCATCAATTGGCCGATATTTTTACAAAACCTCTTCCTGAAGATCGATTTTGTACAATCATAAAAGATTTGGGAATGTACCTCAGTAGGGATGTGTGTTGAATTTAAAAAAAAAAAAAAAAAAAAAAAAAAAAAAAAAAAAAAAAAAAAAAAAAAAGGGGCAGTCACGTTCAGCCGACTGATATTCATATTTCAGTCGACTGAAATATTCCTATGCACTGGGTATTGTTTTCTTCTTATCTTTCAGCCGACTGAAAATACCTTTCAGCCGACTGAACCATTCGGCTACTCATTTTCAGCCGACTGAAACTCATTTTCAGTCGACTAATTTTGTCTCTGTTTATTGTCTGTTCTCGGCGCCCTATTTCAGTCGACTGAACATAAATTTTCAGCCGACTGAACCCAGCGATTACCATTTTCAGCCGCCTAAAAATATTTTTCAGCCGACTGAATCGCGCAGGCATTTTTTTCAGCCGACTGAAAATCATTTTCAGCCGACTGATTTTCTCTCTGACTGACTGTCTGCCTCCGAGACCTTTTTCAGCCGACTGAACATACGCTTCAGTCGACTGAAACGCGCGATAAAGTTTTCTTTAACCCTCGTTTTTTTCCTTTTTTTTTTTTTTTCGTAAAATCCTTTTCCCTCTTCCTCTTACGACCTAATTCCCTTTCCTTTTCCCTCTTTCGCTCGATCTCTCTCTTCTTCCCTACCTCTTTCCGTCCTTGTTCCCTCCTTCCCCAAATTTTTTCTTCCATCCGTTTTTCCTTTCTTTTCCCTTGTTCGGCTCTCTTCTTCCCCTTCTCTTCGTGTCCACTCCTTCCTCCCTCGATCTCCGCTATGGCCCCCAAACGACAGTCTCGCGATCAAGGTCAACTGGCTGAGACCGATCGACGGTCGAAAAGAATGAGTGACACTCGTCTTCACTTCGTCTCACAAGATGCGGAAAGTGCTTACACTCTTCATTTCATGTTTCGCAAAGTGGTTTTCGGTAAAATCGTCTCTCTCTCTTTCTTTGATCAATTTGCAAATCAATTTCCATTTAGAGCACATTTTGACTATCAAGGATGGACCCCGTTTATCGAAATTGTTCGCCCCTCCTATCCTACACTCGTCAAACAATTTTATGCAAATTTTTCTCTAAAAGCAAATCCCTTGAATCCTCGTGTTGAATCCTCCGTGAGTGGCACTCCCTTTTCTTTTAACCGAGAGGATTTAGGAACCATTATTCAAGCCCCCTCCGATGGTCCTACAATGTATAAAACTAATACTTGGATTGATGGTTTCGATGCTGTAGAGGCCCTAAAATTGATTTGTGAACGAAATGATATTGTTGAACCCTTTCAGCCGATTGCATCCCAACTCTCATTAGAAGCTCGGCTGATTCATCATATTATTTGTCACAATATTCTTCCGCGGTCTGGGTCCTATAATCATGTCACCTATTTTGATGTTTATCTCATTTGGGCCCTTATTCAACATCACTTAGTAAATCTTCCCTACCTCATCATATGTTTCATGAGAGATTGCCAAAAGCGCAAGAAGACTCTGCCTTATGGAAAACTCCTTTCATTCCTATTTGAACATTTCGATGTCCGCTGCCCACGAGACTTAGAAGACATTGGTGCTGCCAATGATGCCTATTGTGATCATACCCTTAAGAATATGGGGTACAAGCTTGTTGGCGATTCTTGGGAACCCACTCCTGCAAGGTTGAAGAAAATTCAGCCTCCTGAGCAAGCCGCAGAGGAGCAAGCCTATCATGATCAGGATATCGGCATGCCAGCCTCTCCTCCTCCCTCTGGTGGTCCCTCTAGCTCCAATGAGGACATTCAGCGTGTTTTTGCTGCTATTGAATCTCTCCGAATCGATGTTGCAGAAATAGGGGTAAATGTCGACCTTCTCCGCACTCAATGTGAGAGTATTCGTGAATTTGTTAAAGATCGATTCGATGCCTCTCGTGATGACACTGATCGGGTGCACCTTCAGCTAAGCCGTCTCATGGCCCGTCTTGGCCTCGAGTGACACTTGCCCTCTTCTCTTTTTGCTGATGCCATAGGGGGAGAAATATCAAAGATTGCACTTGAAATTTTGTACATGACCCACTAAGTTCTAACCTGTGTAAAAGTCCTTGACTTAATCAAATTTAATGGGTTCATATTACTTGTGCAAATGTTGTTTCTTTTATGATTTTTATCTACATATCTCAATATGGTTGAATTGATTGTGTATGATGGATATGATGCATTTATTTTATTTAGAAATACATCCATGAAGATAGGGGGAGAATTCTTATCAGGTGGCTGTAGTTTAGTGGTGAGAATTCTTATCATACCTTGAAGAAAATGGAAAATTTGTTTCTATACATGAAGTAAGGGGGAGGATCACAAATTGTGTATCCTTTATTTATGGTTTGTGTGCAATGGTTTGTCATCATCAAAAAGGGGGAGATTGTTAACCCCAAGGTTTCAACCCAAGGATATATGGGTATTTTGATGACCACAAACCATTAAAGTGTGATATTTAATATTTCAAATGATGTTACTCAATGAGACAGGTATCACATTTACAAAGAAGAAAGAAGGGCAAGATCAATTGAAGATCAATGCAAGTGATCGGATGACTTATCAATCTCTGAAGTTCAAACGGCAAATGATATAAGTATTGAAGATTGAAGATTGAAGATCAAACTTGTGTTCTTAGTAGTTGGTCATGAGTGTTAAGAATAAAATGTAAAGTTACTCAATTGTTGAACACCATGGCTCAAGTCACCCTCTAGTGGACCATAGGAAAACCAAGCTTTATCTTATGCTTAAATCCCCAAGACTATGTGTTTGAAATGACCAAAATGAAGCCAAAACTACACAAAACATACTTAAGGTCATTTCAGTCGACTGAACTTGATGTTTCAGTCGACTGAATCAATGGATCAATAGGGAGACGAGATTTCAGTCGACTGAATAAATATTTCAGCCGACTGAAATGCCGTATTTTCACTGAGGAGTGTTTTCAGTCGACTGAACTTATGTTTCAGTCGACTGAAATGCTAGCTGTTCATAAACAGAATTTTCAGTCGACTGAAATTATGGTTCAGCCGACTGAAAATCAAAATGTTCATACCTTGCAGTTTTCAGTCGACTGAATTATCAGATTCAGCCGACTGAATTATTCACAGATAAACTGTTTGTAACTCGGGCACTTTCAGTCGACTGAATACTCACTTCAGTCGACTGAATCGCAAAACGGTAATAATTTTTGAACATTAAATGCTCTCCCCAACGGCTCCTTACTTCATTTAATGCTTGGCAACGGTTCTAAATATGACAAAATTATAAAACGAAGCTTCAAATGAGTAAATGGGTTGTTGAATCACTTGAAATTAAGAGAAATCAATTGAAATCAAATCTCAAGCATACTCTAGCTCAAAACCCATCACTTGCAATCTTACCTTGAGCCATTTTCAGTTCAACTCTTTGAGCAACTCTTAGAAAACTAGATTTGTAAACATTTGAGAGTTACTCCTAAGCTTACATTGTAACCTTCTACATTTTCTTGAAAGATAAAGTTTGAGAAGGGTTGGTGTAACCCTTGTGAAGGAGAAGGGTGTCCTCACCTTCAAGCATTGTAATAGGTTTCTTCTCCACCCTTGAAGGAGAAGTTTAGTGCATTTAATCCTCAAGTGGTGTACTTGAGGCGAGGACGTAGGCAAGAACGCCGAACCTCGTAAAAATCTCGGGTTCAATCTCTCCAATCTCTTCTCATCTCCTCTTTTATATTTTGGCATTTATTTACTACTGGTTTGCATCTTATTTTTCTTAAATTGTGAAATTAAAGAAAACCCAAAAAGTTTGCATTGACCCAATTCACCCCCCCTCTAGGGTCAATTTCTGGGCAACAGCCTTTTATATACTCACAAAAAATAAAATCATATATATTTTTTATAAAGTGTGAAACATCTAAATAAAATATCATAATCAAATTTGTAATAAAATATTATTTAAAATTTATTCTTTTGTGATGATATTGGGATGCAAAATTACTATTTTCAAGTTTTTTTAATATTTATTTTTCAATATATAAGATAGTTAATCTATTCAATCTTTTTTATGATATTGTAGACCGAATATAAGATTTTATCAGTTTTAACTTTGAAAAACTTCTTTTTGTAAAACTGTAATTGATATAATCAACATTATTTATAAGCAATTCATGCATTTGGAAAACAACAATTAATTATTTTTATATAATTTAGCAATTCAATTGTTTGTTTTACTTATTTTGGTACTGCATCTTTTATCATATTCGAATGCAACCCTAATACAAATTTTCATTTGAAACGAAGATATTATTGTTGTTTTAATTTTTCAAAATTTCTAGATTTAAAAATAAAATATAAATTAAACATTATCTTAATTATAATGATTTATACTTGTACATTACATCTAATAAAATCTACATTGATCAAATGAATAAAACTATGTTTTTACATTTCTTCAAATTTTAAAATCTTTAAATTATTTTTAATTCAAAATTATTAACTCAATATAGATTTCTCTTTCGCGCTATTTAGATTATACATATATTTTTAAAGATTCTTTATTAATTAAAATTATTGTTATTTTTATTATTATTCTCAAGCTCAATAAAATGAGGATTATAATAATTGTTATTATGATTGTTATTGTTATCATTATTGTTAAACTCGGTAAAAATAATAATTATTATACAGAACTAGACAATGATGGATTTGTACTTCTGAATGCATTATTAACTATTAAATACATAATAAATGAGCTTATGGACTCGGCAGCCTTATTTATTTGGGGTTTTAGGCGGCAGCCTAGTTCGTCTATAACCAGAGCGGACCATGATAAATTGTTAATACCACGATATATCTATATCAGTAATATCAACTAGATGATATTTAAACTTAACATCATTATATCTCTTGATTTTAAAATTTTAAATATCAATAATACATGCTCATCAAAATTATATAATTTAAATTATTGATCCTCGCGGGTCTAACTCGATGTTTTCCCCGAGTCCTTGACTCTCTTTATGTACGGAGATATTCCTCTTACCGATCGGAATTAGAAGAAGACGTTCCCGTCTTCGACCGTTTCCTCCCTCGTGCTCAGTAGTCAGTACTTACACTGATGACACAAAAGCTTCCGGTTTCCCTCCTCTGCTCCGAATCCAACCTCCGTCACTTCTTCTCCCTTTCCCTCTGTCTCTGCCCTTCAATTTGGTAACGCAAAAGGAAAGAAGTAGCGGAAGAAGTAGCCGAGGGTTTTGATACGAGGCCAGAAAAGCAAAAGCGAAGCAGCAGCGGAAGGCTAGGTTTTTCTTCTCTGCAATTCCGAGCTATGAGCCCCATCCAGAACTTCGAGCAGCATGCTCAGCGCCTCCTGGACCCCACTCTTCGTAATACCTTCTTTCTTACTCTCTCTCTCTCTCTCTCTCTCTAAATTGCTCTCTTATTTTCTCTTAAATTCCTCGTTCATCTCCATTTCTCGTTTGAAAGTAACCGTTTTTAATGAAATATGGGTTACACTAACTTTATTCATTGATCACCAGGGCATTTTCCCATGGTTACACTAATTTCCACCCTTTGGTTAAAAATATTATTCCTTAGAAACAAGATAAATCAAATGGAAGAAGAAACAAGATATTGACCCAATTAATGGTGGAAAAGAAGGTTGTTAGGAGGATAAATAAAAAAGAACAAAGCAGAAGGAGAAGAAAAAACAAGATCTTGACCAAATCGATGGTGGAAAAGAAGGTGTGGGCGGGTCGGAGTTGTGAACATGGAGGAGAGTCCTTGGTCCAACAATTGTTTTGGGTTAGGAAATGACGGAGAGACATAGAAGATTGCGTACTAGTTTCTATAAGGGACTGGTTTTTACTGTCAAACCAACATTGTAAGATTAAAAATAGTTTTCTGATCTATTTTTTCAATATATAAACTACTAGAGCCCAGGTTTTGGGCTGTCCTTTTGAGTTTGAGCTTGTATAAACTTGAGCCTGGTCTATTTACCTATTGGGTTTTTCTTCAATGATTGGGTCCAAGCGATTAGCATTTTAGCTAAAAATTGGTGCATATGTACTATTTTTGTTTGCTTGGTTTCTTTGGCTTTAGGATCAAATTCCCATCCCTAAGTGTAGCATCATCCAAATGGAGCCTGCTCTCTTCTTCCATTTTGTTTCTCTCTCTAAATTTTTGTTTCATAAAGTCAATATTTCTCTCCCCATCTCCTTAGTGTCCAATTGGATGTATCAAAAGGATACACTAATTTCTAATGAAAATAGTTAAATTCATTCTTCAATCCTACACCCATCCCTCCACCACCTCCATTTCCATATATTTTCCCTTTTTCCTTCCCTTGTTTATTTGGATCGTGGAAAGGGAGAAGTAGTGTTTCTTGGAAAGCAACTATTGTTATAAACAAGAAGATTTAATTTCTAACTTCGGATGCATGGAAAGGAACATGAAGAAGCAAGAAGAGAAATCTTTGCTTTTTGGAGGAGAGTAACAAGTGGAAAAGAAAAGAAAAGAAAAAAATGGAGACAAATTGAATGGTGAATTGTATGGAAAGGAAAGTACTTCTTTTTCATCATCCTCATCAAAGCGATTTATCCCATTAATCAGGGTTGGTATTTGTATTTGGATTTGGCATGTTTCTTTCTTCTATAGGGTGACCACCTATTGGACATCCATAGGACTTGAACCCACAACCTTCAGGTTGCAACGATGAACACTTACCAACTGTGCTAGAGGTTCAGGAAAGTACATTATTTCAAACTAAAAAAAGTTCGACTATTTTTTCAACATTTCTTTTCTCAGAAAGTACTTCCATTCCACTCTCTTTTCCCCACCTCCATGTTCATTTTTTTCTGAAAGCCATACCTGTCTTTTCTGCTTTGTTAAGATACATTGGAAAACAAACTACTTTCTTGGAAACTTGTCATTTTTGGAATTTGTTTGGTTAAATGGATGCACATTATAGGAAAATTAGCAGAAACAGGAACTTGATTTTCTGAATGAATTTCCTGAAAACATGTGCATTTGGAAAACATGTATCTGCTGTTCTCTTATTTGGGTGCCCTTATCCAGGAATTCCCTTTTTTTTTTTTTTGTGTGATGACCGAGGTGTCCAGGGCTTCTTAGAGCACCCGACTAGTCATCGCTTCATCGGGGCGTGTGTAAGCCTCCCTACCCACACACACCAGATAAAACTACGAGGAGTGGCCCTTTCGGTGGGATGGGATTCTGTTTTGCTATTTGGCTATCCCGAAAAATCCATATTCTCATGATCAATTTTTTATGGGCCTAGAAATTTCACATTCATATGATCTGTAAAAGAGAGAGTCTTCTATCTTGGAAGTAGATATTCTGGTAATGCTGAATTTCCTCTTAGACATACTTCAAAAAGAAAAAAAAGGATTCTTCTGTACATCAGGCCCTTCAGGCATAACATCATTCGACTTTCTGGGAAAGTGAATTTCTGATTTGAATTGCAGGTATCCATGACTTAAGAAATTACTCAAATAAAGAACATCAATAAAAACTGTTATTTTCCATTTTTAGTTAAGAACTCTTATTTTCTAGTGTCCACTTTCCTTTTCATGCATGGTTCCTTCGTCCTCCTCATTCTTCTCCTCCTCTTAAATTCCCTTTATTGGATTAATGGAAAGGAAAGTACTTTCTTCGAAATTGTTCCATGCATTCAAATGGAGCCATGTTTCTGTTTCTTCTCTCTCTTTCAAGAAAGAGGTGATTTTAGTTTCTCTTTGATTGATTTCTTTCATGGAAACACTGATTCAGTTTCTAACTTTAAGTTTTGATATATATATTTTTTGCAAACAGAAATTCAGGCGCGTCTCCAGATGGCAATGGAAGTGCGTGACAGCCTTGAGATCGCGCACACATCGGAATATCTCAACTTCCTAAAATGTTACTTCCGTGCATTCTCGGCAATCCTAACGCAAATGACATCTCCGCAATTCTCTGACAATCATGAACACAAGTTACGTAATGTCATCGTGGAGATTCTCAATCGACTCCCTCATAGTGAGGTCCTCCGCCCTTTTGTCCAGGACCTCCTTAAGGTTGCTATGCATGTCCTTACCACTGACAACGAGGAAAATGGCCTTATCTGCATCCGCATCATCTTTGATCTCCTCCGCAACTTTCGCCCTAGCCTAGAGACTGAGGTCCAGCCCTTCTTGGACTTTGTTTGCAAGATTTATCAAAATTTTAGAGTCACTGTTGGATACTTCTTTGAGGATGCTGTGGGGGGAGGGGGAGGAGAGGATAACAAGCCACCTGCGCCTTTACAGGAAAATTCTGGTTCAGGGGCAGGTATGCAGCAGCTTAATCCAAGTACGAGGTCATTCAAGGTTGTCACGGAGAGCCCACTCGTCGTGATGTTCCTTTTTCAGCTTTATGGACGGCTTGTTCAGACCAATATCCCCCATCTTTTACCATTGATGGTTACTGCCATATCAGTACCTGGGCCTGAAAAAGTCTCGCCTCAGTCTAAGAACCACTTCATTGAGTTGAAGGGTGCGCAAGTTAAGGTCGGAGGTTCTTTTATCCTAACATTTTTAAAGCTTTCTTTTTCTAACATCATTTATCCTACCATTGCAACTGAGTTCACTGACGCTATCTTATTTCTTTTTTTGGCAATTTGTTCCAGACTGTCTCCTTTTTAACTTACCTGCTCAAGAGTTTTGCCGAGTATATTAGGCAACATGAAGAAAGCATATGCAAAAGCATTGTGAATCTTCTTGTTACTTGCCCGGATTCTGTTTCCATTCGGAAGGTAGGAAATTGTTTTTCGATTATTTACTCTGGTTTTTCAAGCCCTTTATTTATACTGATAGATGCAAGAATACTCGATACAGGAACTATTGGTAGCATTAAAGCATGTTCTTGGCACAGATTTCAAGCGTGGTTTGTTCCCCTTAATTGACACCTTACTGGAAGAGAGGTACTGTTTTTTAGTCGTTTTATCTGAGAAAGATGGTTTCCTTTTTACACATGATGGTTATGTTGTTCTTAGCTTGTGTTTTTTTTTCTCTACCTCTGTGTGTGATCTTGAATGAAATATTCACTCCAAAACAGGATGCGAAAGGAAAACAGCAATGGGGTATATCCTTTCAACTCCTAAATCGTTGGCCACTTCTGTGTTACTCTTAGCAGTTAATTTTGTTTTGTTCTGCCCAAAACGGCCGAAACATTTTGGTTTCAGTTCTGGTGAAAAAACATATTGGAACAGCTTCCAATTGGCCAGAATGGGTGGCACCCATTCCACGTTATTGTTTTCATTTTTTTTAATCTGTCCACACACACACTCACACACACACACAGATATATTATACAGCCATATTGTGATAGTGATTAAGAGTACACTTAATAGGTTACAGCTGGATCAAATTTCATCTCAAATCTCAATTTCAGTCACTTGATCTTAGTGGTGAAAATTACTAGGCGTTCTTAATTCATTGATGCCTAGTAACTTTAATCACTAAGATTGAGTGGTTGGAAGTTGAAATTTGGTCCACTTGTAGTTCGTCAAGGTATTTCATTTCATATGGTTGATATTTTATGGATTTGACGAAAATTGAAAAGAATGAAATGGGTCTAGTGTACCAATATGTTATAAGTTTTGACGATTTTAAATGTAATTAGTATTCCTATTGGAGTAAATTCAAACCCTCTTAAATTAGTATTTGATAATTACACTATTATAACTTTAGATTAAGAACATGAATAGGTATATAATGATAATTTATCATTTTTCTTTGTATAGCTTAGTTTGAAATAATGAAAATAATTTATTGCAACATTTTTATAAGTTTATAGTGTTTTTTCATATTTTATGATTTTTATTTTTTTATTTTTATATTGTTTTTACGAAATGGAACACTGGAATGCTGGAACATTGTGCTATCGAGACAAAATTGGTACGGGTTTTGGAACGGATTTGACAACTATGGTGTTACCTTCTTCTTGGAGGGCTCTCCTTCCATTGTTTATTTTCACCCTTGAATAAAATTGTCAAATAGGATACTTGTACACTCCTCATCCATTATCCATGTGATTGACTTATTTCTAGCGAGCTCAAACATCTCTCCCACCACTTTTTCTTTTGTGTAAATATTCTTGAATTCCTTCCCTTCATATTGACCTAGAATTGTCACTAGAATAGAATTCCATTGTATGTGTTTCCTCCCTCTAAGCGATCCACTTCCCAACTATCAAGCACCCCAAGTTGGAATTACCCATTATCCAATCGCTTTTACACATCTCTCACAAAAGGGCATCTGCAAAAGTGATGACCCTTACTCTTCTTCGCCTCTCCACACAATAAACAAGATAAATCAACATCTTAGGCAACACTTTCATTCCCATCAAATTACACCTTGTCACTACTTTCATTTTTGCTGCCCCCAACTCCCAAGTAGAAGGCTTAAACCCTAGGTGGAGCCTTCCTCCTCCAAACCACTAATTTTGGCACAACAATCCTACTAACCTTTTTTTTTTTTGAAACATTAACATCTTCATTTATTAAAAAACAAAGAGTGAATACATGAGGGGGGATCAAGTATAGGAGAATTATACCAGGTTCCAAGATAAGGGAAAAACAATAGAAAAAAAAAAAAACATAAGGCAAAAGAAAAGGAACATACAACACTATATAAGAAAACTCTCCTCCCAACAAAAGAAACAATAAGTAGTCCCCTACTCGCCAATTTCCCAAGGTTGATATGATGAAAACAGTTTCAAAGCCGGTCTTTATTTGTGTTCACCCACTTTCGCTAAGAAGTCCGCCACACTTTTCGCTGATCTAGGTCTATGTATGAAAATGATATTGCCCGTCCTGTATAACCTCCTGATGTCCCTAATAATGCTTATCAGCCTCAACCTGGGGGGGGGGGGTTCACCTTTGATAATAAGATTACCGCTCTTAAACCTAGACCAAACTTGTAAAGCTCTCCTTATTGCTCTCAGTTCTGCCTCATTTGACTCCATTATCTCTAATGGTTCGGAAAATGCTAGAAACATCCTACCCCTATCATCATGCAACACACCTTCTATTCCAGTCGACCCGAGTTTACCCCTTGTTGCCCCATCCAGATTGAATTTACATGATCCTAGGGGGGGCGCTACCCACTCGACTTTATGTTTCCCAACTTTCCCAATCCCTTTCATACAATCTTCCCAAGACAAATAGAAATCCTCAGGTGTTAGTCCCATGAATTCCTTGCACATTGACAACCATCTTCTCAACTGCCATTTCGCCCTTTCAAAAACCTCTCTAGATGCCCCCCTCTTCTCCTCAATAATCCTCCCGCTGCATTGTTTTCAAATTGCCCATGAGACCGCCGACAGTACCATTCTCCCTGCTATCCTACTTCTACCTTTAAATGGCCTCCCCAATCCATGGCGACATTGAATCCTCTTCTCCATTTGCTATAATCCACGGGCAACCGAATAAATTCAAAAAAGAGCACCATACAACCCACATGAAACGAAACTTCCATAACAAGTGGTCTACTCTCTCCTCTTCTTCTTCTCACAGTGGACATACTGTTGAATAAGACACAAAGAATATAGTGTGTCTTCCTTAATCAAGGAGAGAACCTATCATTTATATTTATAGAGAAAAAAAGGAATACAAATATGGAAGATAAACTAAAAGAGGAAAACCCTAAAGTTGGTAAGTATAATATTGGTAAGCACCAATTAAGGAAAAGACTAAATTGGAAAATATAATAATAGTAACTGATAAATTAAAGAAACTGATAAATTAAAGAAACTGCTAAATATATCTCAACACCCCCCCCACAAGAAGTTGGTAAGTATAATATTGGTAAGCACCAATTAAGGAAAAGACTAAATTGGAAAATACAATAATAGTAACTGATAAATTAAAGAAACTGCTAAATATATCTCAACACTCCCCCCACAAGCTCAAGTGGGTCCCACTTGAGGTTGAACATATTGAACTTGACGATCCAATGATGATGCCATATTATTGGAATGAAAGCGGATCAACAAGAATCTCCAAAAACAGAGCTTGGTCGAAGCCTGGAACCAGTTGACGCCCCGCAGTATCATGTACCGAAACAAATACTAGAGAAAGAACAGTGGAAACTCAATGCTGGAAATAGCAAGATTGCAACTCCACCATATAGATGTATATGTCTCTAAAGAACGGCAGAGAAAATGAGGGATCCCGCCGACTAAAAATGTTCCGGTGGCCAGATCTGATGCCGGGAAGTGCTAGTTGCAGAGAGAAGAACCGCTAGTAAGCATAAATATCCGCTAAAGAAGTCCGCCGCAAAGAGAAACTGGTCCGACGAGGAACAACAATGTGGGCAGGAACAGTAAAACGGAGTAAAACTTAAACCTCCATTCAACAAGACCAAAGAATAGATCTCAAAGGCATCCGCTAGCATTCAAACTCAAAACAACGTCATACAAATGACTGTAGAGTTGTGGGAATTATAGGTTCAAATCTGAAGAAAGACTAAAGATCTAAGGGAGCAAACAAAGATGGCCCTATGAACCACTCACAAAATGCAGGGAAAATAATCTAAAATGAGAGGTCAAAGGACTGGAGAATCAGATCTTGGGGGCTAATGGAGAATTGTATGGCAAACAAAAGAAGGGAGTGAGGAGTTTATTTACTTATTGAGATTCAGGGACACCAGCGAATAACAGAGCATGATAAAACAAAGAGGCATAATGAAATCACCCACGCAGATCTGTGCTACAGCCGTGTGCAGATCAGGAGGTGGCTGTCTCAGTGGAGAACACTGGGACTGTTGCAAACAAATAGTAGAAAACACCAGATGCGGCAGGATTGTGGCAAAAAGCAGCAGTAAGAAAAAGGCAGGGCTGTTCGTCGGCTGCCAACAAGAAGACTGCAGTCGATGGAGAGGCTTCTCTTTCCAGAAGAAGTAATATATGATGGCAGCAACATTGAAGATCTGGCAGCATTAGATCTGAGAAATTCCTTCTTGTGGGGACCGATCGCCTGGCTGCAGACAGATCAGCAAATAGATCTGTAACTACGGCCAGATCAACCAAAAAAGGTTGGAACTGAGCAACGTGGAGCCACTGTGTTCTCGCTCCGCCTGTCTTCTGCTCACTAAAAACCCAGATCTGCAAAAAACTGGTCCAGTTTTTGTCCAGATAAAAGAGATCTGTAAACAGATCAAACAGTCGTGCAATAAGATTTGAATTTGTGCAATCAGATCGGCGTGACAACCTGCTGAAAGAAGATCTGGCCTGTTGAACCCAGATCTGCAGTGGTCTCTTAGAGAGACGGAACTGGCTGGCCAAGATCTGAGTGGACTTTATTCTCGTCACAGATCAAGAAACAGGCAGCACCGCCGACATAACAAAGAGGCAGAGCGGAATCGCAAGTGTCGCAGAGGAACATCGTAGATCTGCAAATCAATTCTAAAAAAAACTGGGGTGGTCTCAGCCGAGGCAGATTTGCAGGAAGGCAACAGTTCCGATCGTCTTCAGATCAGCAGCAGCACAGATCTGGCGAGGGAAGATTGCAGAGGAGGATCTGTTTTCCCTTCGAGTCGCTGCCTGTTGGCAGAGAGGAGAAAGCAGCAAAAACAACCCAGACGCAGCAGGAACTGCTGAAAGAAACACGAAAAACATCGATCTGGCTTGGGCCGTGATCGGCAAACACCAGATCTGTTTGACGTGCACAGATCAGCGTCCCAGATCTGAACCAAACAGATTGAAAATACATACAGATCTGTAAACGTTGGCACTGCAGGAAACGCCTGACAGCAGACTAGAGATGTTGGGATAGGCTGCGTGGGTTTTGCAAACAGAAAACAGGGATGGAAATGTCTTGATCTAGATGTCCCTCCTTCCCTCTGCCGTTGTATCTCCTCCGGCAGAGGGAGAGAACAAGAGTAGTGCTCAGTGAAGGCTCACTCAAGCGGATCTAATTCCCTGGCTGATACTATGTTGAATAAGACACAAAGAATATAGTATGTCTTCCTTAATCAAGGAGAGACCCTATCATTTATATTTATAGAGAAAAAGGGAATACAAATATGGAAGATAAACTAAAAGAGGAAAACCCTGAAGTTGGTAACTATAATATTGGTAAGCACCAATTAAGGAAAATACTAAATTGGAAAATACAATAATAGTAACTGATAAATTAAAGAAACTGCTAGACACATACTGTAGGAGCTTCGTCAGAAAGAGCGCCCCTTCTCTTAAGGTTATGTCTCACTGGGATCCTCTTTTTCAAGGTTGTCCACATAAAGATCTGGATTCTAAGGGGGATCTTATTGTTCCAGGCAAGGTTGCATATAGGCGTTGGATTTAGATTTGCTGCCTTTAGGACTGAATTTACCAAGAAGGACCCTGATGGCTCCATGGACCAAATCCACTTGTCCTCCTCCTCAAACCACAATCTAGTTTCTCTTAGGATTCCAATCAAGGCTTGGTGTGTATCTTTTTCAAAATCATGCAAGGTCCTTTTGAAAAAGATGGACCACTGTGGAACATTATTGACCTCACTATAGTAGTCACTGATCAATGCTTCACGGCTTAGAGACACTCTAAAAAATCTGAGAAATACTTCCATTATTGATCTCTCCCCCACCCAAATGTCTTTCCAAATCGACACCCTGTTGCCCTTCCCAACTAGAAACCTAACTCCCTTTTGGAATACCTCACCAATCCTTCCTTCCCCACTTCCTAACCTCACTAAGGCTTTCACTACCGACGATATCTCTGATGCTGTAAATCCCCAATCCCCCTTTCTCTCTGATATCTCTACCCTCTTCCCATTTCACCAGGTGGATTTTCCTAGCATCCCCCTTCCCCTCCCAAAGGAAGTCTCTTTGAATTTTCTCCATCTTTTTTGGCACTCCCTTGGGTATTTCATACAAAGAGAGGTAGTAGGTAGGAAGATTCACCAAGCATGATTATTTTTTGAAATGCATTCACCTAGCATGATTTGATTAGAGTTACACTACCTCCCAATGAGTGGTAAGATTTACTCCAGGCATTCAATTTCTTCAATATCCTTTCTATCACGGGCTCTCAAAACTATTTGGATCTTGGATTCCCACCTTAAATGTTGCTTTGACGGCCATGACCTACCTTTCTTTATACGGTTTCCTATCTCTTCTTCTAGCTCCATGATGATTGTTTCTCCTTTCCGTATGTCAAAGACCACTGACATGGTAACACTTTGTTTCTATATTTTAATCTCACTAAACCCAAATCACCCTTTTCTTTTGACTTGATCACCATTTTTTAGCTAACTTGTAAAGAATATCATTGCAATAAAGAATGTGTCAGAACTTGAATAGGTGTAGCTCAGTTGGCTTGAGCTTCTAGGTATAGACTAGAGGCCTTAGGTTCGGCTCTCCTTGGAGTTACTTAATACATGAGGCTTGTAGGTGGTTTCATGCATCCATGGGATTAGTCATTGGCCAACTTGAGAATGTGAACTACTTCAAACTCCTTGTGATGGATGATTTGTATCACTTCTTCAATCTTACCTAAAAGTCTTTGAGGACATTGATCAATGTTAATTGTTCTATGCACTACTCTGCCCGTGCCAATGCCCATTTGACCCATTTTCATTTTTAGATCAAGTATGAAAAAATTTACCTAATCATTCACCTTTAAATGTAAAATATCAATGGTTGGTTGAGATTCTCTAGTAGACCCTTTAACAAGGTATAATAGAGATTCTTGGCTTGAAAGCCCAAATGTTTGACATAGGTCCATATAGTTTATTATGTATGTATATAGGGTGATGAGCACATGTGCATTACATTGCATGAGTATTGTGCATGCCCCTCATATAAGGCCCATTTGGGACCAAAGGGATGGGTTGGTTGGAAAGTTCTTTTTTGGATGTCAGCATACCAAAATAAGCTTGAATCTATGATACACGGGCATGTTCATGGGGCTCATGTCAATGTGCGGACATGGTACAACGACCGATACTGCACGGGAACGTAGGTGAACATTGATAGGGAGATGGAGTGTGTATGTACCGAGAACATAGAGATTGAAAAGAAAAATCTGCCACCGAAGAAGCAGATGCAAGGAGGTGATGACCATTGCAAGAGAGAGCCCCTCATTCCAATTCTCTTTCTTTCCCTCTTAATTCTCTCTTCCCCTTTTATTTTTCTCATGGGTACCACTCTTCTCAGTTCTCTTACGTTCTCTCTTATTTCTCTCTCTCTCACTTATTTCCCAAGTGGGCACCCTCAAAGTTGTTCTCCTTTTCAATTTGCCTCTTCTACTTCTTGGTTTTGCCTCCTATATTTTGTATATGGGCTGAAATGTAGGCATGTCTCTTTTGTTCTGACATATATTTTTATAATTTCAATTTAAAATTAAAAATTAAAAATTAAAAATTAAAAATTTAAATTATAATCTAAAATAACTTAAAATAATTAAAATGACATGTATAAAAAAATTCATAATTCATATATAAATTATGAAATAACTAGAAATTAAAATATGATTTAAAATAACTTAAAAATTATTAACAAGACCACATCTAAAACTTTATATACATATAAATAAAATGTGTCATGTCCTTGCTGTCCCTGTTTGTGTGTCTTAAATTTTTAACTATGCCATGTCCTGTGCCCTATATCCATTCCCATGTCCGTTCCCGGGCATCACATGCTTGAATGGATCATTGCTGGTACTGTTTTTAAGGTTGCAGAGATAAATGGTGCTTTTGGGCATGGCTTAGACCCCCCAATGCTTGTAACTCAGAATGGGGCCAAATGGGGTGGGATCCAATCCAAGGGGGAGGTGTTTCAGAGGCTGCTATTAGAAAACTTGTTTTTGTATATAACATGTTTGGGGTGTGGACGTGCATCATAAGGCACAATTTGGTCATTGATATGCTCAATAGTTCATGAGGATGGGTGTGCATGTACTTTGAAAGGTCTATGCAGGATTAGGGACCGCCAAAAATCAACTTGATTGGATTTCTGTGTATAATTTTTGAGGCCCCAATGGTGTCCACGGTTAAAAATGTGGTAGGAAACTTTGGGGGTCCATTGGCTACAAGGAATGCATTGCAAATGTACTTTTTTGTTTTTTAATAATTTACTTGATTTTTAGGAAATATATTTTCTTTCTCCCCAATAAGTACAATTCTCATAGTATGGGCAATTCAAAGGCAATGAAATTGAAATCTTGAAATAGAGTGAAAAGACACCAAATTGGAGGGGGATAAGGGGGAGATAATTAACTCGGAGTGGTTGGCCTGACGGTCAAGAAGCTTCCCTCATGAATGGAGGTCTTAGGTTTGATTCACGCTCGACCTCTTCGGGCCACTCTCCATGGGGTTACTTCCCATCGAAGAATCCGGTGTGTGTGCAC
Source organism: Chimonanthus praecox (assembly GCA_022113865.1). Classification (NCBI taxonomy): domain Eukaryota; kingdom Viridiplantae; phylum Streptophyta; class Magnoliopsida; order Laurales; family Calycanthaceae; genus Chimonanthus; species Chimonanthus praecox. Next base: position 70,043,533 of record CM039086.1, on the reverse strand, counting down.
ATGCCCTGAAGGATTAGTCGGGTGAGACACCTGGACACCTTTGGTCAAAAAAAAAAGATAAAGGGGGAGACAGGAAAACGTAAACTTCTTAAGTGACCATCCAAGCATCCACTTATGAGAATTTCCGGAAAATAAGGTAAATGTCTAGTGGATTACTATTCAATTCCGATGGTGGAAACATGGTTGGCTTTGGGAGCTGGGGAACTAGGTGGAAGATTGTCTAGGTGGGCACCGTTGTGCTGCTGTGCACAGTAACTCACCTGATCTTTGTAGTGCTATATTCACAAATATGTTGCAATGATTGGAATGCCTTATTTTGTGTCCAAGAGAGTATACACATTCTTACACTTGGGCATATGAGTTGGCATCTACATATGTGCATATGCATGTCTATTACTAACAAGATGTGTTTATTCCTTCTTATTTTTGTAGTTGTTGCAATGTTTTACTATTATTTATTATCATTCTGTAGTTAATTTCATTGTGTCTTGTTATTTGTTTAGGGTTCTAGTGGGTACTGGTCGAGCATGTTTTGAGACATTGAGACCTTTAGCTTATAGCCTTCTTGCAGAGATTATTCATCATGTCAGAGTGGACCTTACACTCTCACAGGTATTCTACTACCTTTTTTCCCTGTCATGGGCATTGTTTAGTGCTTACTTGTTACCTTTTGCTGATTTAGAGAAAAAAAAGGAAATTTCTTGGTAGATCATGACGGTCTTGTCTTGCTAGTACAATCAAAGTGGCCAAACTCTCATTGACTATACCACTCTGCATTGAATGTCATAGAATATGAACGCCACCTTACGAAACTCTGATTATTTACTATAATCATTAATCAACAATGTCATAGATGCTAATTCCTAGATCCAATCTCCTAAAAGGCTGTGTCCATTTGATTTATATCGTTGAGCTATCTGATGTAGATTTTAAACAGTTAAAAATAGGATCTTTGAAACTGCATTTGAATTAGGAGAAAATTCTAGTAGAAAGTGAAGGGGATTCTAGCATCTGTACAGTAGTAGATTTTTTTTTAGTGGATTCTACTGCTTGTGCGATAGATTCATTTTATTTTATGTTTTAAATTGGAGGAAAAAAGGGGAGGTGGTTGGTATAAACCATCTTTTGCTTAAGTGGAGAAAATGATGATGTTTCAAGACATTGCCATGGTACATTTTCTTCTACGTAATGGGTGCTTGAGCGGAAACTGTGCAGTTTCTCCATTTCTACTTCCGCCCAATCCGAACAAAGACTTTGGCAACCTACTTTTTCTCTCTATGTGCAGTTCATTGTGGTTAGTTCTGCACGGTGACACAACCTGCGGGCCTAAAAAGAATGCATTTATCTGGCATAATGTTCTATTTTTCATCGTTTTTATTCTCTTTGCTCCTGCTTGGGTTCTTTGTGGGTGTTTTGGGGTACCAGTTTCTCTCTTTATTGTATCTGTTGTATTTGCAATTTTGCGCCTCTGGTGTTTTTTCATTATCAATACAATTACCATTTCAAAAGAAAAAGAGAGTTCTTTAACCCTAATTTGAGATAAAAAACAGAGTTTTATATTGTACACCTTAGTCAAATTGAGATGAAGAATGAATAATTGAATGTCGTATGCAAGTAGGGAGTGATGTAGTCCTCAAGGATTGGATTAGACTACTACATGCCTATGGGCTTAGTAAACTAGGGCATGCCAATATTGAGAAATTATCCCATGTGAACCAGATGACTAATTTTTTAAAGGGCTTATATTAGATGGTGAGAATGAATTAGTTTGGTAGATCTACCTTTGAGTAGGAAGTTCCACAAAATTCAACTTGAAAAGATTATTCTAGATATAATTTTAAAGGCAAAATACTTCTAACCGTCAATAGGATTTGAGCTTAATCCAACGGTGAGCGTATCTCGAAAAGAGTCCAAATTGGCTATAAATTTAATTTGTGGGATGATAATGAGTATGGGAGATAAAAACGGTGTAAATATAGGCTAAATAAAAATGTGAAATGATCATCCTCCTCTTGGTAATACTATGAGGATAAGTGAGTCAACCAACCATCCAACTGTTGAATAGCTTTTCATCAATGGTTGGATTTGTTTGCTTTACAATGGATGCTGGATTCACTCATCCTCATGTAGTTACCATGAGGATGACAGTATGATCATTACTCTAATAAAAAATTAGTTGTCTGGTTCACGATGGATAATTTCTGTTATTATTTCTTTGTTTTATTTGTGAAGTTATCCAATGTGCATGCTTAGTTGAATGTTGCCCACCAGCTTCTCTTTTTCTCATTCCTTATGCTGTTTAGTGAGACTTTGTTTAGTGATTCTCCAACAGCTTCCGAGTGTGATATGAAATCCAAAAGATGCAGCAGTATATCACTATATCATATACGATAAGTAAATTGAGGGAATTAATGAATCAATAGCAAAATAGGAATATCATATACCATATGGATAAAAGTCTAAAATGTGTCATTTAAAAAAAAAAAAAACATGGCTGTGCATTCAAGTCAGCTAACCATTAAACAAAAATAAATGAAAAGAATTATGTACCCTGTTATTTTTTTGTTTTTGTTTCCATCTTACAGTTATTATTACTTGGGTTTCTAGCTGTATTGTTTGCAATGTTTCTTGTGGGATTTTAATTTCAATCTTACATTCATTTTACATTATGCAGTTGTCAAGAATTATTTACTTGTTCTCCAGAAACATGCATGACTCATCATTGACCTTGAGTGTCCATACTACTTGTGCACGTCTAATGTTAAATCTGGTAAGAATTGTTCCTTCATCCCAATATGGACAAAATGGAAATGATGCCATTCCACTTCATATTATGTAATATGTGGAATTGACCAATCACTTATCAACTGATTTTCTATTTGTAGGTGGAGCCCATATTTGAGAAAGGTGTTGATCAACAAACTATGGATGAAGCAAGAATATTATTGGTTTGAATCACTAAATCTTTATGAAGCAATCTCAGTACTTATTCACTAATCTTATGATCTTCATCATCACCACCATCACTACTGTCACCATCATTGTTGTTGTTGTCATAGCCATCATCTCTTGAAAGATATCATTGGCATCATTATCATCATTAGAGAAGTGCTCAGCATCAGTACTGTGCTTATGGCAGTTATCTGTCCCTGTAGTCTCCTTTGTTTGTATTTGGCTGGTGTTAAATTCGGCGTGGATTGGTTTCAGTGGTTTGGCCCATGTGTTCTGCCAGCCAATGGCAACTTTTGAAGTTTCTAGCAGAAATGATCAAGTTCTGTCAACACTGTCCAACTGTTGAGCCGTCTTGGTTTTTTCAAGTGGGAGGCATGATAAAGTAAAGCACAGTTAACTTCAGTCTGCCCTTACCCATTTGATCATTCCAATGTTGGGTCCACTGTTGGATAGCATTAGAAGGGGGGCATGCAATTCATTTGGGTTGTAAGGATGGATGATTAAGTGGTTGGATTTGATAAAAATGTGGTGCCACATGGCCAGATAGTTCATGGTGGTGCTTGAGCATTTATTATTGTTGTTATTATTATTGGGAAATACTCATGTCATTATTGTCGTCTTCATCTTCAATATCTGGTGGTTTAACTTGGCTTTATTGTGTTCCCTTTAATAGGGAAGGATTTTGGATGCTTTTGTAGGGAAGTTTGGCACCTTCAAGCGTACTATTCCACAGGTAAAAGTATCATAGCGATACTGGAATTTGTATTTGTAATTTCAATGTGTTTTTATTGGGCATTTGTTTAATATAAAATTCCGTTTGCTGCTTATTCTCAGGAAAAATTACTCACTATTATTTTCTAGATCAAAATTTAATGCCTGACAGGATGAAATTCTGCACTGTACTTAAAGTTAGTGGTTCTAGATAATTCAGAATGAGTTTGTTTGTGCAAGCTTTCTACTGTTGGAACTAACGGAAAATAAAAAAAAAAGCTCTCGGAAACTATTATGCATGTCCACATCACGCCACTATTATAAACTTGTTTGGCTTAGATGAGATTTGGATTGATACTGTGGTTCCGTCTTCTACTTTTCCTCCTCGGTTGTCCTGTAAAAATTAGTTTGTAGCATGATTACAACAGGTTGCTTTCATTGGACATATCATCACTACTTAGTTGGCTCTTTTTGATTGCCCGAAAATCATAGATGCCCCTGAAAAATAAAGGAGTTACCTGGTTGGTATAACTGAGTCACTTGTAAAATATTTTCTTTGAGTGCTTCTTTCTCTGAAACGGTGATTCTTGGGTCACCCACATATCCTGTTGATTTCATGCTTCTCCCACTTATTGACTGGGAAGTTTTTCCTTGCTATGGGATCAACATATTATCAAAATCTCCCATGGAATTGCTTGCAATTTTTTTGCTTGATTCCAAATATAGCCTTCATCTTTGAACCCGTATTTATTATGGTTTTAATAGATCTGGTTGCAGTTGAGCATGCTTACTGAATTACTGTGCATTAACCATTTCATTCTCATTTATTTGAAAGAACATGATCTTTCAATTTACATTGAGATCTTTTAATTTCTTGATTTGTTTAGACATTTTTTGGAAATCTTGTTTGGCACAATCTCTGTTGTAAACATTGTGATGTAGCACGTGCCGTGCGTTGCACGTGTGACCAGAGAGTGCCCCAATCAACGAAGGAAACAAGAAGGTTTCCTTCCAGCACAACACCGACACCAACGGATTCGTCGGGAAACCCAGGCAGTCTATTATTGAGAGTTTTTTTAATTTTTTTTTTCTGATTATTGATTTGTATTAGAATCTCATTCGGGATCACGAGAAATACAATTTTTATCAATGGAAAATTAAATCGATCTCTCGTTTTGGGATTTTCTCCCATTCTACCTTCTTTTCCTTCCTCGGACAGACAATGTTGTGTTCTTTCTCTTTGTTTCCTCTGTGGGTTTTAAGCAATCACCTGAGCGACAACACCCCATGGAGTTTCAGCCGACGACTCTGCCAAAGATCGAACACCTCTGCAGTGCTGAGCAGTGCCTCTGCTCACTGTTTTGCAGCCACCACTTGGCAACCTTCATGCCACAATGCCCAGATCCACCATCTCCATACCCTGCCTCAGCCGAACCCATCACAGCCCACCTCCATCTCCATTGAATCCCAATGCCTCGTCCCACCAAAATCTTATTAATCCCATCACCCGTCTATTCTCTGCTTCACAACGGCCACTCCATACACCTCTCTATTTCCAGGCTTTCTTTCTTTTTTTTTTCTTCCACCCCCATTCACTCAAGGCAACCTAGCAAATCCCATTTAAGCCCATTAGATGACCATACCCACCTTGCATTTACTGCTTGTCAACCCAAAGATCTCATTGGATCCATTAACCCCTTTCACCTTGAGCGTACCATACCCTTGTTTTCTTTCCTTCATATATATATATATATATATAATATATATATATTAAAATCTCGTTAACCCATTTAATCACCTCAATTAATTCCACCAATCCCATCTTCACAGGCCTTCTGGCATGTGGAGAACTATTGTTGCGTGTGTGGACAAATTTAAAGATGGGATCAAATTTAAGGTGGGGCATAGTAACAAAGTTAAGTTTTGACCGACTCGTGGTGTGACAATTCTACTTTGACATCTCGTTCTCCGTCTCTTTACTGGCTATCTCAGATTCCGACTGGGGTCATTTCAGATTTCTACTCCATTAGTAGTGATCAGGTTGTTTGGGATATTTCCATTCGGCGTAACCTGTCTGACGCCGAGATTGATGACTTCTCAACTCTTCTTCATATTATTTCTACCTATCGGATCTGAACCTCCAACGAAGACTGCCTTGTTTGGTGGCCGGACACGAATGGTTGTTTTTCCGTTAAGTCATTCTTCAAGTGGAACAATCGGGTCTCTACTTTTGCCATCGTCAACCCTGACATTTGGACTTCAAAAGCTCATCCTCATGCAATTTGTTTCCTATGGATTGCGGGTGGGGAAAATTCTGACCCAATACAACTTGCGCAAACGTCGAAAAATCATTGTTAGTAATCAAGTCTACATGGCTAGTCACTATTTTTCTTCAATATGATGAACAAAGCTCTTCTCTCTGCAACATGTCAGTCTCCATGGCCTATACCATCTTTCCTGACCCAAGAATTTGAGTCTCTTCAATAATTAACAAGAAAAAAAGTTAGCTCAATAAATAATTGAGCTTTGAAAGATGCTTTAAGCATGCTCAAGGTTTGTGCAAAGTGATACACCTTTTGAATCTAACATGATCATCAGCTAGACAAATCCACCGACACCACCCTTCTCATCATACAGTACATTAACTATTTTCGTTGGCTTGGGTTATTATCGTTGTTGCATTTGAGTTTTGTATGTCTGTTGGAGTTTGCATGTTTTTGAACTTCGCATGACCATCTGCTATGTCATAGAATGAAGCTGGAAACCATTGGAATAACATTTTTTGGGCTCTTGATAGAGGCATCACCCTTTCTATTATTGGAGATACTCCCCTTTTTGGTATCGCTCAACCCTTTTTTTGGGTTGTCATTCAGCTGCTTAATGATATTAAAACAAGTGGAATGCGACTAAAAAACAAGGGATTCATCCCCAATTATCGGACAAGGGTTGTGCCTCTATCATAACTCCTTTTTTTGGCTTATTGATGGGAATATAATGCCTTTTATAATCTTTTTTTGTTGTTCTTTTCTATATTCCTTTAGTGCCTTGTTTCAAACTTTATGATTATAATTTTTTTTTTAATATGGATGTGGTTTACGAACTAGTTGTTGGAAGAAGGTGAGGAAGGAAGAGATCGTTGCACATTGCGGTCAAAGCTTGAACTTCCAGTCCAGGTATTTTCATGAGCACTTTTTTTTGAACATGACGAGATGTTATTAAAATGAATAAAACAAAGACAGTGTAGAAAAAAAGACCATATTTTACAACCCTCTATTCATGGACACTTTGGTTGTGAAGATTGATTCATTTGATTCTTGAATTAAATAGATAAATCTATTACACACATTATCAAACCGCACTACAAAAAGCACACTAATTATATTGACCCACATCATGGAGTTGCCTTCTTCAAATGAACTGGTTGTGGGTGCTGACTAATTATTTGGTACTTAAAATATATTTGCCCAATATTTAGTGAGCTGTCAAGATGAATGAGATAAGCACTAATTATAAATGTCCATTGTTCATAAGCTTGAAGTGGCTCCGACTTGGTGAAGTTGCCCAAATCATTCATATTTAAGAATGCCTCTTCTTTTTTTGAAGACTTAATCTTTCTACCATATTTTTCCCTCACACAATTTGCATCAATGTTTCCAAATCTCTCTAGCATTACGATTAAAAAAAAAGAACCTCTCTAGCATTGCTTTCCTTAATCTCTCATCGAATTTATCCAATTCTTGAGAGATTGGTATTCCCCCTCAATCTCTTCAGAAGTCTCTATTCCCCCTCAATTCTTGAGAGTTTGTATTTTTATTTATTTGTTTTTAAATCTTTGACAAATTTATTGGCTTTGATCAATCACTGCAGGCAGTTCTAAATTTGCAAGTCCCATTGGAGCATTCTAAAGAAGTCAGTGATTGTAAACATTTGATTAAGACTTTGGTCATGGGTAATATGATCATAGACCTTTAATACTTACATTGTGCCATCCTTTTTTTTTTTTTTCTCCAGAATGGAATTGTGTTAATCTGTTGATTCCCTTTTTAAGATAGCAATTATATGGATATTTAGTTATTTGTCATGGTCTTTCTTGGAGTTCCATTATGCATATTCTCTGGATGCTCTTCGTCAATCTGTGGATGAGTTTCTTCACAGATTTTGCTTCATTTGTCGTCTTCACATAGATGTTTAGATATGATACTTCTAGGATTACGAATTATATGGCATGGCACTTGTAGTATTACGAATTATATGGCAGCATTTTACATTGTGTATGCTGTTTAATATTTTTTGCAGGAATGAAGACAATAATTTGGAGCATCACCCATGCCCATTTACCTCGAGGGCAAGGTCCACAACCATCTAATTCAGCACTCTCACAGATGCAGGTAAATTGTTCATTTTACAAACCCTTTTTTTTTTAAATATATATGTTTTTTTTTTTGGGTGTGGGCGTCACAACCAACAATTGTGGCTAACTGACATGTGCAGGTTTCCCCATCGTCAAATGTGGCACTTCCTCAAGTATTTAAAGGGATGCGAGAAGATGAGGTAATTTGACAGTAAATGGTTGAATTGATGATGGTTATTGGTTGGGTCTTGCTAGAGATGTCTACTAATGGATACTTGTCATCGAAAATGTGGCACTTAGCAATGGGAGTTGTACCAATGTAAAGTTAATCCATACAACAAAAAACAGTCAGATTTGTCCTTTTTATCTGCCTGATCTATGTTGATGAAATGGATGTCTTTCATGATCTCATTTTTTATCAGTCCATTTTGTGGTGTTAGATTGGGTGGTTGGAAATGATCAATGGGGTTAACCTTTTGCTTTGGGGTTTATTCATAATACTTGCTTCTGTGGCTGGTGGCCCTCCATTGCCACATCTCTCTCTCTCTCTCACACACACACACACACACACACACATACACACATACACACATAATGTCAAGTTTCTTTAGGGTTCTACTTTATTCTGTTAATGGTTCTCCAATGTCATTTGAATGTATTTCGGTAGGTTGAAAGGCTTCTGGTGTTCTGAAGAGTGGCGTACACTGTTTGGCACTCTTTAAAGAGAAAGATGAGGAGAAGGAAATGCTGCATCTTTATTCCCAGATTTTGGCTATAATGGAGCCACGCGACCTCATGGACATGTTCTCAATGTGTATGCCAGAACTTTTTGAGTGCATGATTAGTAACACTCAATTGCTTCACATATTTAGTACACTTCTTCATACACAGAAGGTTCAGAGGCCATTTGTCGATGTGTTGGTTAATTTTCTTGTTAGCAGCAAACTTGATGCTTTGAAGAACCCAGATACCGCAGCAGCAAAACTTGTCCTGCATCTTTTTCGGTTATTATTTGTAGCCGTTGCTAAGTTTCCACAAGAATGTGAGCGTATTTTGCAGCCACATGTGCCTGTTATTATGGAAGTTTGCATGAAGAATGCTACAGAGGTTGAAAAACCAGTTGGTTATGTGCAACTTCTTCGCACAATGTTCCGATCTCTGAATGTAGGCAAGTTTGAACTTTTGTTGCGAGATTTAGTACCTAGCTTGCAACCTTGCCTAAATATGCTATTGGCAATGGTTGATGGACCAATGGGTGAAGATATGAAGGACCTTGTGATTGAACTTTGCCTAACATTGCCTGCGAAGTTAAGTTCTTTGCTTCCTTACCTGCCCCGTTTGATGAAGCCTCTAGTTTTAGCGTTGAAAGGAAGTGATGACCTTGTGGGCTTAGGTTTGAGGACACTTGAATTCTGGATTGACAGTTTGAATCCTGATTTCTTGGAACCAAGCATGGCAAATGTGATATCAGAAGTGATTTTAGCTTTATGGTCGCACTTGAGGCCTACTCCATATCCATGGGGTGGGAAAGCTTTGCAATTGCTTGGCAAGTTAGGTGGTCGCAATAGACGCTTTCTTAAAGAGCCTCTTACACTTGAGTGCAAAGAGAACCCCGAACATGGACTTCGTTCAATTCTCACTTTTGAGCCATCAACTCCATTTTTAGTGCCTTTGGATCGCTGTATTTATTTGGCTGTAGCTGCTGTGATGCAAAATAGTAGTGCGATGGAGGCTTTCTATAGAAAGCAAGCATTGAAATTCCTTCGTGTTTGCTTAGCATCTGTGCTAAATTTGCGTGGGAACATAGAAGATGAAGGTGCTACCCCTGGGGTTTTGGCGACTTTGTTAGTTTCCTCAGTGGATCCCTCACTACGTCAAACAGAGACTTCTGAGATGAAGGTTTGTTTGGATATGTTATTTTTAATTTAAGTATCTAATAATTTGTTGGTATTGTTGTAGTAGCATACATTTGTTCACGCCATTTGTGGAGGTCCACCTATGGATTTTGTTAACATAGTCTTGCTGGATATCTATTATTTTCTTTCAGAAAAGATAGTTGTTATTATTTGCAGTCTTTTTATTATTTATTATTATTTTCACCAAGGGCTTGTGTTGAATCCATATTTCTTCGTATTTGTTATGGATAATTTGACATAAGAAATCCAAGATACGATCCTTTGTATGCTGCTTGTAGACAATATAGTACTAATTAGTGAAACATGCAATCAATTAATTGCAACTGTAGAGGAAAACTTTGGGTAGGAACGAACTGAGGATTAATTGTACAATGAGCAAGCACATGAAATGCAATTTTAGTGGAATCGAAAATATGGAGGACAGACCAATCAAAGTTGATAAAGCGAGTAGAACATTGTGATAAATTTAAGTGTTTAGGTTCTGTTGTAGAGATAGGTGATGAATTGGTTTGGGTGTAGCTTGTGGGATGGGTATAGGGTGAGCAAAATGTAGGATGCAAGTTTTGGTGTTTTATGTGATTTTAAGTACTTTGGACTTAAAGGACGATTCAGTTATAACAAACATTAGACTAGCAATCATTTTAAAAAAAAAAGGTACTAGCAATGCTCATGGAAGGGAGTGTTGGGAATGAAGAAAAGACAAGTAGAAAAGGTACAAGATATGTTTTGAGATGGTTGAGTTGGGTAACATTTAAACTGAATTAGAAATGTTTTATTTCTCTCTCTTTGAAACGGTGACAAGAATATGTTTATTGAAAACGAAAAAGAAAGAAAAAGTACTTAACATACAACATCCTCCTCTGCAGCCCCAATTTGAAGCATCAAAAGAGGTAAAAACCCAAACTTGACAGGATTCGTCTAAACCCCTGTAACATGCAATACATCAAAAGCTCCTAAACAAAATTACTATCCACTCCCATCTTTTCCTTTTTTTTTTGGCAATGAACATGCCCTATTGGAAGGTTTACCAAACAACATTGACAATCCATGCCATCTTTTCTTTTGCATAAAAAATTCTCCCTCACCCACCTGCAGGCCACTTCTGCACTATCCTCATCCTTTAATTGGATTCCCTCATCTCACATAAAATTTAAGCATTTTAGGGACATGGGACACCTCAAATTTTCAGTGCAGTTAAACCCACCAAACCATCCTTGTTGCGATCTCCTCATCACAATTTGATCTGCCCCCAACATCTTTGGAACTCAAGGGGCCGACCATGTTTTGAATAGAGCTAGATGGGCTAAAAACATGTTAAGCCCACACAAACCCCCATCTAACCCCTTTAAACCCTCCCAACACTGCTGCTTTCCCTTGCAACATCAGATCCATCAAAGGAAACCGATCCACTGTCTCCTTGGACCAACTTGCAAATAGGCCAAACTATTTTTAGCCCAACACCAGTCATAGAAGACTGAGAGTCAACATGTGAGATAAAGCTAACATCTTAATCACGTTTGAAAGACCATTCACTCGAGAATTGTGAAAACCATGAAACTCACAAGACAGGTTGGAAGACAACCTAATAAACTAGCCCTTAGAGACGTGACATGTGGTGTGATAAACTGATCTGAAATAAATTCAAAGCCCCTACTCGTTTACTGGATAGACGAGTGGGACCCAAATCTGGATCGTTTTCCGGCAACACACACATACAAATGGGAAGTAAGAGACTGAGACAATATTTTTTTTAACGTGGTAAAACCCTTTGAATGAGAGAAACCTTCAGGTGCTAATCTAGGCAAAATATCCACTAAAAATGAGTAGTCTTACAAATAATGTTCCTTGCATCTGAGATACACTAAAAACAAGAGTGAAATAGGGAGTGGCATCCTCCAACTTCTTCTACTCTTCTGACATCTCATTCTTGCTCCTTCTGCTGTCTCTGCAACTTGAAGAAGTCTTTAAAATTGAGAGGGAGAGAATCCACTCCTCTCCTCTCTTTTCTTGGATGAGAATTTTCTCCCAAACACAGTGCACCAATCTCTCCACCATGGATATGTGGGCTCTCTGGTCCACATATGTCTCCACGATAAGTGCGCCGATTCCACCATGGCTATGTGGTCTCTCTGGTCTGCATTTGCTTCCAAGAATAGTGGGCCACCATGCAAAAAGTGGACCCCCAAGAAATCTGGGCCACCGTGGACGAAAGAGTGGACCTTTTTCATCTCCTAAAACTTCCTCTTTTGTAAGCCTATCTATTGGTTCGGTTACAACTCTCTCTGGGTTGATTCCAACCATCAAGAACTGGAAGGAACCACCAGGAACCACCATATGCACGAATTGGAAAAGCAGAAACTGCTCTGAACTGCCGTCTTAACGTACCAGTCGATGTACTAGATGATGTACCAGTTGACTGGTACTATCTGAGAGCTATCCGTTCTTCCAGACATGTAGTCGATGATGTACCAGTCGACTGGTACATCGACTGGTGTTAACAGAGCTGTTTTTGAGCTTCACACAGTCTTCAATCGATGTATCAGTTGACTGATCATATTTGGATGGATTTTTCTTCATTTTTCCCCACCGTCTTCGGTATTGTAATGCATCAAGATCCACCTGGATCATAAACCTTTCAAGGCATTGTCCTTCTTCATTCCTCTAGATTTATTATCTACTCCCTTTATCAATGCTCCCACATTGTAACTGCAAGTTGTTGGAAAAACTCCTGTCTTGCCACCTGTCATCATTACCATGTATCCTGCCATTCAAATTGATTTTAAAAATTCGGATCCTGTTCTCCTCTCCTCTTGGATTAACGACTCAAAATTCTTATCCACCTGCCCAAATGTATGCCCACGATACCATTTGCATGTTTGACTGCATAGTCTGGAAGCATAGGAACCACTTTTCCACCTCTCCCATCTCAGATGCTGAGATTGAATATGAAATGCCCTTACTTATGGTACTGCCTGTTAGATATTTCCTTTATAAGACAAACTCAACTCATGCATAAAAATAAATAGAAAAACAGTAAAAAAAGGACATCTATAACTTTTCAAAAAAAAAGGGACATCTAATATAGGGGTCAAAGGCTTTGTTGATGATTACGGCAATGATAGTTTGTGTTTACCTTGACTTTATGATAATGTTTTTGATGCTGCTGCTGCTGCTGATGATAATTATAATGATGCTTCTTGTGTACTTTAGGAAATGGGTCTTCTTTTGCTTAAATGCATACTTACTGTATTCTTGGTACACCTTGGCAGGTTGACTTGGGTGTGAAGACAAAAACTCAACTTGTGGCTGAGAAATCTGTTTTTAAGATTCTTTTGACGACTGTAATTGCGGCTAGTGCTGAACCAGATCTCCTTGACCCTAAGGATGATTTTGTTATCAATATTTGTCGTCATTTTGCTATGATTTTCCATGTTGATTATTCTTCTGGAAATTCTTCTGTTGCTGCTGGGCCTTTTGTGGGTTCAATGCTTACTTCATCTACTAGCAATGTGTCTGGTAAATCCAGAAGTTCTACTGGTTCAAATTTGAAGGAGTTGGACCCTTTGATATTTTTAGATGCATTGGTGGATGTTCTTGCTGATGAAAACAGGCTGCATGCTAAAGCTGCTCTTAGTGCCTTAAATGTGTTTGCTGAAACACTTCTCTTTCTTGCTCGCTCAAAACACACTGGTCTACTTACTTCGAGGGGAGGTCCAGGCACTCCAATGATGGTCTCCAGTCCATCTATGAATCCTGTCTATTCTCCTCCTCCCGGTGTTCGGATTCCTGTATTTGAGCAGCTTTTGCCTCGACTTTTGCATTGTTGTTATGGGAATTCATGGCAAGCACAAATTGGAGGTGTCATGGGACTGGGTGCTTTGGTTGGTAAAGTCACAGTTGAGACTCTGTGCCTTTTCCAAGTCAAAATAGTCCGTGGTTTAGTTTATGTGCTAAAACGGCTTCCTATGCATGCTAATAAGGAGCAGGAAGAAACCGGTCAAGTGCTTACACAGGTCTTGCGTGTAGTGAATAATGTTGATGAGGCAAACAGTGAGCCTCGCAAGCAAAGCTTTCAGGGAGTTGTTGAATTTCTTGCTTTGGAGTTGTTCAATGCTAATGCATCTGTTGTAGTGAGAAAGAATGTGCAATCATGCTTGGCACTTTTGGCTAGTAGGACAGGCAGTGAGGTGTCTGAACTGCTTGAGCCTCTGTACCAACCTATGCTTCAGCCTCTGATAATGCGGCCGCTCAGGTCAAAGAATGTTGAACAACAGGTGTTGTCTTTTACCATTAGCAACCGAGCTATGAGTTTGTGAAAATTGAGGATTCTTTCTGTATGAAATGTAATGTAATTTATTTTACTTATATGCAGGTTGGTACTGTTATGGCCTTGAACTTTTGCTTGGCCTTGAGACCCCCTCTTCTTAAGCTGACTCAAGAGTTGGTTAATTTCTTGCAAGAGGCTCTTCAAATTGCAGAGGCTGATGAGAACGTTTGGGTTGTGAAATTTATGAATCCAAAAGTGGCAACAACACTAAACAAACTCAGAACAGCATGCATTGAATTGCTTTGTACAGCAATGGCCTGGGCAGATTTTAAGACACAAAATCATGCTGAATTGCGAGCAAAGATCATATCTATGTTTTTCAAATCTTTAACATGTCGTACACCTGAAATAGTTGCTGTTGCGAAGGAGGGACTTCGGCAGGTTTGTTCTTGAGACTTGAACCTCAGCAGGCCTTTTAGACATGCAGCTGCATTTTTTTTTAATCATTTTAACTTTTAGAACAATTCCTGGGTAGTCAAAGAACTTGATGACACAAGGTCTTGTAGGTTATTCAGCAGCAACGGATGCCTAAAGACCTCCTACAGAGCAGTCTCAGGCCAATTTTAGTGAACTTGGCACATACTAAAAGCCTCACCATGCCTCTTTTGCAAGGTCTAGCTCGCTTGCTTGAACTTCTATCCAATTGGTTTAATGTTACTCTGGGTGGCAAGTTATTAGAGCACCTAAAGAAATGGCTAGAGCCTGAAAAGCTGGCACAGTGCCAGAAGTCTTGGAAAGCTGGTGAGGAACCGAAGATTGCAGCAGGTAATCACTTATTTCTTTTATTATCGTCTTTGATTGTCAGTCGTGCTGATGTAAATATATCATTCTTGTGGGTGTTTAATTTTTGCTTTTGTTTGTCATTTCACAGCCATCATTGAGCTTTTCCACCTTCTTCCTCAAGCAGCAGGAAAGTTTTTAGATGAGCTGGTGAGCCTGACAATAGACTTGGAAGGGGCACTTCCCCAGGGGCAATTTTATAGCGAAATTAACAGTCCATATCGCCTTCCACTAACTAAATTTTTGAATCGGTATGCAACTGATGCTGTAGACTATTTTCTTGCTCGGTTGGGCCAACCAAAGTACTTTAGAAGGTGAGAATAAGATTAATAAATTTGGAAGTGCTGATTCAGTTTGTGGCAGATTTCATTGATGATTTCTCTTTTTATTGTTTGGTTTAGGTTTATGTACATAATATGCTCAGATGCTGGTCAACCACTCAGAGAAGAGCTTGCCAAGTCGCCACAGAAGATATTGTCTAGTGCTTTTCCTCAATTCTTTCCAAAACTTGAAGGATCTTTAAGTCCTGCTCCTTCAATGAGTGATGAAGGCATTGTTTCTCAAACTGAGAATCTAACTAGCGCACCTCCCACAGCTGTTGTTGCAAGCTCAGATGCTTATTTTCAGGGACTTGCCCTTATTTCAGCATTGGTTAAGCTGATGCCCGACTGGTTGCAGGCCAACCGTATTGTTTTTGATACATTGGTAGTTGTTTGGAAGTCACCAGCTAGGATGTCTCGTTTACAAAATGAGCAGGAGCTGAGCTTGGTGCAAGTATGTTTCATTGATAGGGCTTAAGTATATATATTTTGGAATTTGAAAATGCATGCCTACTCTTTCAACGCTCATTCACTTGTGAAAATAATCATTACTGGAACTGCCTACTATATTTTTAATTTGGATACATAATTTTGTAGGTCCAATGTTTGTTGATAGGTCACACATCTTTGTACAACACATATCACAATACTAATGATTAAAAACAAACACACTCACACATACACACATCACGAGGATTCGTTGATATTATCGCCATATGTTTGTCTGCATGTGTGAGCCCGGGTTCCAATTCAATCAAATGGGCTAGGGGTGTGAAGCGCCCTCCATGGAGGCTAATCACACTAGTAAGGGAAATAAAGGGTCTAACCGTGGGCCAGGAGGCTTCTTTCACTCATATCAGTCGATCGGCAAATGGAGTAGCGGATTTATTTGCTAAAAATGGAGTTGAAGGGTCGATTTTGGGTGTCTTCCATTTATCAGGAGGATAATTGTTTTGTTGTGGAGGTGTTCTTTTTAGTTGTTTTGTTTTTTAGCTGTTTTCTCTTGGGCCTTGTTTCTTGTCTTTTGGTTTCTTGTGTTGTATCTATCTTTTTTTATTAATGAAATTTCTTCTTTACCACTCAAAAAAAATGTGTGCGCCTGGGTTTGCTTGTGTGCCATGAAGTTTCTGGAGGTGTGTTTATATACATGCACATGTGTGTGCATGTGCATGTCTTTTAAATGGAATGGTGGACTTTTCAGATAGAAAAAAGGGTTCTCAACATTCTTAGGATATCAACTGCGATCTTTTTGGATTAGAATACAATCTTAGAAAGGAAACATCAATGCATCACCCATCAATGATTTATCTTTTCAAAATTCATGACAAGTTCCGAATTATCTTCAATTATGGAACCAACCTAATGTCCTACCTTTCCAATTTTTGAAATTTCCTTCCAAATAAAAGTTCCCCCTTTCTAAGAGACTTCACCTGGAACCCAACCTTTAACAAGTTCTCCATATTTTAATTTGGTTACTTCTGTCCACAACACTTCTTTTTCTTCACCAAACCTCCTCCCACCTAATTAAATGTATTTTTTTTCTTATATCCAACCCTATCTCAAAGGAAAGCCCGTTGGATCTTTTCGAGAATTTTAGCAACTTTGACTGGGGTTCTAAAGAGGGATGGGAAATAAATAGTAAGTTGAGAATGGATTTTAGGAGGAAAATGCAGCCACCAAAAGATAACTACGATATCTTCCAAAAAGTTTCAAGCGAAATCTTTTAGTGACAGGTTCCCAAAATGAAAGGTTTCCGGGTTCCCTCCCATAGGGAGGCCAAGATGTGAAAATGAGAAAATGCCGTAGCACATCCTATGGTGTTTACAAGATGCTAGATCCCATCATCTAGAGAGAGAACACCTGCAATAACACTCTTCAAGTGAAATCACAGGTTCCCAAAATGAAAGGTTTCTGGGTTCCCTCCCATAGGGAGGCCAAGATGTGAAAATGGGAAATGCTGTATTACATTCTATGGTGTTTACAAGATGCTAGATCCTATCTTCTAGAGAGTGAACACCTGCAATAACACTCTTCAAGGCCAGAGATCCCTTGGAAACACTTCAGGACGCTAAATGCATTAACAAGTTGGTCTTCAACATGTAGAAAATTATGGTGTCATCTGTGAAGTGAAGGTGGGAAGTATAGAGGTTTGAATCGGCGATGCAGAATCCACTGATAAAACCTTTAGTGTTAGATTTCTGGAATATGCCACAAAGACCTTCATAACAATGGAGAAAGGAAGAGGGGAGAGAGGATAACCTTGTCTAAGCCCTCAATTACATTTGAAAGAGCCTTGGGTGATCTAATCACCAATATGGAGAAAAAAAGGGGAAGAAATGCATTTCTTCATGGTCATAAAAAATGCATTTCTTCATCTAAGAACTCCATTTAGCACCAAAACCAAATCGATGCAATATGTGTAGGAGGTATGACCAATCTTCATGATCATAAGCTTTTTCCAAATCTTCTTTGCAAACAACCCTCAATTCCCTTGCCCTTTCCCTAGAAGTAATGCATTCATTGGCCATCAAGATGTTGAAAATCTGTTCTTCTTTAAAAGTTCAAATTCAGAAGTTATGAAGGGCATAATCTCTCTCAGCCTTCTGGTGAGTACTTTAGCAATGACATTGTAATGGCTTTTCACCAAACTGATAGGCCTAAACTTTGAAAGCTATAGGTCCTTCCACCTTTGGAATTAGGGTAATAAAAGTGGCATTTGTATCGCTATAGAATTTACCCCTTTGGTAGAATTCGTTAGAAAACCTTCATTAGAATTTACCCCTTGTTGGAATTTGATGATATCCCAATGATGCTGAAAGAAAGTTATTGAGAAGCTGTCCGATTCTGGTAGCTTTGTCCGACATTGGTTCCATGATTGCTTTATGCACTTCATCCTCGAAAGCTCTTTTCAACCATAATGCCTTTTTTTATGGCACCCCAACAAAGTCAATTCTATCAAGCTAAGATATCAAACAACCCTTTTGAGAGTAGAGTTTCTAGAAATAATCCACATCTTCCATTGCAGTCTTTGCTTATCCTTAATAATTTTCTCTTTAATCAGCAGACAGGCCATATAGTTGGCCAATCTATGAAAGAATATCAATGTTCTTGTCACCTTCATTTAGCCAAGTAGCTCTAGAGCGCTACCTCCATGTCATCTCTTCCCTTCTCAAGAACTCCTCTGGCTCTTGTTAGAGAGCAAGTTCCTGTTGAATTTCTTCAGGTGAAAGGAGGTGCGTGTTCTTGCTATCAAACTCCTGAATATCATTCAATAATACCTATTTCTTCTCTTTATCATGCCCAAAGTGCTCTTTTTTTTATTTTTTTGTGGATATTTAGTTTTGTTTCAATACCTCAGTTTCTTCTCAAATTTGAAAGCTGCCCACCCCTTGAAATTCATACTCATTCCACCAAAAGTTCACTGGTGTCAGGATATCCTGGTGTTCTAATCACTGATTCTCAAATCTGAATTGGGAAGGCCATTCACAATATCACCTGAGTCAAGCATTTTAGTAGGTAATCTCAAAAACATCCTCGTTAAGGGCTAAGGCAAGGGAGTCAGGATGTTGCTGTTCCCACTTAGGCATGTCTTCTGGCCCTTGAAAGTTGACATATACATCATTGATTTTTGCATGGGCATTCTCACAAGTTTAGAATGATGGGATGGTGGTGAAACTTACTTTATATTGTTCCTATGGTCACTTGCAAATCCAATCACATCCATGTATCAGCTTTGGCTTAGGTGGGTAAAAAAATTGTCATCTTGCCATCATGCAGAAATTTGCTCTAACTGGATATCTATACCATATATATTTTAAATATATATATCTATACTATATTATCATATAGTGTATAAGCTAATATACACTGATATAAGCTAATATATTCTAATAAAATATTTCACAGGTACACAAACAGAGCTTGGTCAATTAGGATAATTAACTTAATTTTAAGAGGATCATTAGTTCTTATAAATGGGTTCTACAGGCCATATCAATTCATTGCTTCACATGTTGTATCCTTTTTTTGTTAATTTTTTTTTTGTGGGAATTCTTGCCTAATGTTTGAACTGTTTCCTTTGTATAGCCTATTATTTACTTGTGATGCGACTTGTGATCTCAGGTGAAGGAAAGCAAATGGCTTGTCAAATGTTTTCTGAATTACTTACGGCATGATAAATCTGAAGTCAATGTTTTATTTGATATGCTATCTATATTTTTGGTCCACACTCGTATTGATTATACCTTTCTGAAGGAATTCTATATCATTGAGGTATGTAAGTCACTGACATGAACAAAAATGTTATATATGCATTTTAATTTTTCAAACTTACTTTTGTTGTTTTGTTTTGCCTAGGAAGGTTAATGCGTTGAGTGTCTTTTCAATGTTCTTGAATACAGGTTGCTGAAGGCTATTCTCCAGATATGAAGAAGACTCTTCTCTTACATTTTTTGCATCTTTTCCAATCGAAACAACTTGGCCATGATCACTTGGTTGTTGCCATGCAAATGCTCATCCTCCCAATGTTAGCACACGCTTTTCAGAATGGCCAGAGTTGGGAAGTTGTTGACCAAACTATCATTAAAACAATTGTTGACAAACTCCTCGATCCTCCAGAAGAGGTGATTCCTTTTATGATTTATGTCTCTTACAGCCAAGCCATGTTTTAACTTGTGCACTTGTGAATATGTGCTGAAGAATGTAAGACATTTCAATAACCATCTTGTCCTCTTGTAGGTTAGTGCAGAATATGATGAGCCTTTGAGGATTGAACTTTTGCAGCTTGCTACATTGCTTCTAAAATATCTACAAAATGACCTTGTTCATCATCGGAAAGAACTTATTAAATTCGGTTGGAATCATCTCAAGCGTGAGGATAGTGCAAGTAAACAGTGGGCATTTGTCAATGTTTGCCACTTCTTGGAGGCCTACCAGGCTCCAGAAAAGATTATACTCCAGGTACCTTTGTTATTTAATTGGCATTAGTGAATGTTTGCCACTTTTATTGTGTTTCCACTCAAAAAGAAGAAAAAGTGTTGTTATTTTCCAATTTGAGGATTCTTAGAAGAATCACAGTCCACATTATGGAGAAAGCTAGATTGCAAATTGTGGACTCTGGGTTCATAATTTGTGAAATGCCACATGCCAACTATCTTGACTAGCTAGGTTGGAGACTTTCTTTTTCCCTAATATTTAACATTTACTATATAAAACTTACGAAATGAAATTTGAGTATCAAGATGCAAAATTTCCATATTGATTGGCATTTAAGGTGTTTTTCATAGAAAAAAAATATTGACATATAAAAGTTTAAATAAGGTTTTAGTTGAGATTGCTTGGATTCTAATCCACCAATAATCCAGTTCACGATTTGTTTGATTGTGGAATGCAGGGAGTTTGATAGAACATTGAAATCATTTTATTGTCTAGGTGATATTATTGGTTGTGAATAATGTTGTAGTTTTTGTTTTTGTCATCCATCAACTTGTACATTGTGTGACTAAAACAATTGATGTTTTTCTGTGTCCATGTTGCCATTTGCTGTAACAGTCACATTCATTCTTAATCTTATCTTGGTTCAAAAATTGAAAACACCTCTTAATTGACCAAGAAACCATTACATGCATATATGATATCCATAAAAAGACCATTTCATGGCAAGTGCATCGATGCAAATTTCATTTTCGTATAAAGATGAAATGGTAATTACACATAAGAATCATGCCCTACAATGGACCACAAGGTAGACTGTATGAATAAGAAGTATGCACATGTTGTGGAAAGAGTTGGATTGCTTTTCTACTTCTGCAGTTCTGCCTTGCATAGGTGATTTTTGAAATGTTAATCCCAAAGATGACCCTTATCATGATCATCCAATCGCCGGAAAAAATCAAGGATTTAAGAGGGGAATGAAATATGGGGAAAAGGTATCTGATGGACTATTTTTTACATTTCTGTTTTGGAACAATACACTTGGACTTGTTCCCTCACATATCACACTTTCCTTGAATGGACCCACAATCCCCATGAATAGACATATATAAACATTCCGAACTGCTCAATCGACGCTCTCAATTGCCATGTGTGCTAAATTTCATTGAGAATGCTGCAATACTAACCCTCTTTTTTTGAGAGATAAGAGTAAATAATTATTTGTAAGGAAGCTTGAGTTACAGCCCAAAGAGAAATTGGGAAGATTAACTGTTTCAGATTGCTACATCTTTTTCTGTTTAAGAGCGAAATTTGTCTTCTTACACCAATTGCAAAACCATTTATGGGTGGTACCTGCTTTTCCTTTGAGTTGTAATATGACTCGTGCTTACCAACATCATAAAGAAATATGATTGTGGCAGTGAACACTTGCCAATATCATACATCATCTTCTCAGAGGTTGACCATTTTTTTTCTTGTGGGTGAAGAAAATGGAGTGGTTCTACTATTAGTTTAAAGTTTCCTATCCGATAAGGGATAGTGTGACAGGTAACCTCCAGACAGGTCCTAGAGGAGGAGGAGGGGGTTGTGAATAGGACTATCAACCCAAACTCGCGGAAGTATACTAAATTGGTCCTTCTTAAACTATGTTGATCCAAGTGATTAACCACTTATAATAACCTACCCACTTTTGTTCTTTAAATCACAGAAACACATGAACCAATTTTAATCTTGATTAATTAATCAAAGGTTGATGACAAAGCGCAATAATAAACAATAAATATCAGAGTAATCAGATAAGCAAATCAAAAGACCATGCACCACAGATCATTCAAACGCCACAACACAAGATTTATAGTGGTTTGGTTTTATTGACCTACGCCCACTCTTTAGACTCACCCGAACTCGGGTTATCTGGAAAACTCACTAAAATCAATAATGACTCATTAAGAGTCTACAACTCAAAGGGTGACTCACTAAGAGTCTAAACACCACTTTTCCAACTAATGAACTAGATAGATGGTAGATCACTAAGATTGGCCCACTATCTCTACTCAAACACTATCAGAAAGAGAAAAAACAGAACTTAGCAAAGAACTCACTGATCTTGACGACTTCCCAGTCTAATTAGTACTTCAGAACTACTGCTCAAAAAAAAATCAGCACTTTAGTAGTCTTTGTCTGATCTTTCTCGTTCACCCGTCCTTATACCAAGGATGAGGAAGGGTAGTCTAGATCTAACAAGACTCAGAAATCCAATCACTATTAAAAAAGAGCTTTGAATGCTCAATAACAGATTATTAAAGATCAAGAGTGATGGATTGAAAACAAGATTTATTGATCTCTTAAGGTTTTTCTGTGCTCAGAGAATGTTTTTCACCAGTTAATGAACAGTTCTGCACAGAAATCGAGGCAAGACAACTTATATATTTTTCTATCCGACAGCTAACTTTGGAATTCTGAACATTAAATTCGGAAGACCGAACACGACTTCGGAAGTCCGAA
This sequence comes from Chimonanthus praecox, assembly GCA_022113865.1. NCBI lineage: Eukaryota > Viridiplantae > Streptophyta > Magnoliopsida > Laurales > Calycanthaceae > Chimonanthus > Chimonanthus praecox. The sequence continues at coordinate 70,020,739 of CM039086.1, read as the reverse complement.
CAGCTACTTCTGAAGACCGAACTCTATTGACAAATCGGGGTCAATGCCTTGACAACCAGGCCAGCTAGCTCCAACGCTAGTCTTCAGAAATCTGAACCAAAACTTTGGAATTCTGAACACACTCGAGAGACTAAGTCCACTAATTTCTCAAAAATCATCGTTTGGGACTATCTTCTGAACTCTAACTTTGGAAGTACGATCTCAAACCTTTGGAATCCCGAAGCTCTTGAACTCAATTCAGGACTAGAATCCACTGTTCGGAAGCTTGAATAACTCCTTCAGAGTTCTGAACCGAGATTTTTCACAAATACAGTCTTGGACTTAAAACACTTAGAATCTACTGAAAATTAAACCGATGTTGGTCGAGATTCTAAGCCTAACCAGGGGTAAGTCCAGTTTCAACCTAAGTCTATTATGGTCCTTATACCTGACTAGGTTGGTCTTCAGCTAATACTCCAAACTCAGCTTGCTGCTATGCCTTCCACAATCTCAGCTTCTGGTCTTCAATCTTCCAGAGGTACACAGCACAAACAACTAGACTTAATTGGCACGGAATTGACAACCCAGGGGACAGATTCAACTGTGGCTCTAACACTAGTTTTAATAACCTCTTAAGTTTTTATTTTGTTAATTATCTGGAAGGAAGTTTGTCTAAAAAAAGATTGGAAGTAACTAATGAAATATATGTTTCTTTTAATAAGAGAAAATCTATAGGGATACCTTATATTGATTTACTCTTCTATTGATTTTTACCGTGACTGGTATGAATTTTTATCCTTTCTTGCTTGCAGGTTTTTGTTGCTCTTCTCAGAACCTGTCAGCCAGAAAATAAGATGCTGGTTAAACAAGCTCTTGATATATTAATGCCTGCTCTACCACGAAGGTTGCCTCCTGGAGATTTTCGAATGCCAATTTGGATTCGTTACACCAAAAAAATTTTGGTTGAGGAGGGTCATTCGGTTCCTAACTTGATTCATATATTTCAGCTTATTGTTCGACATTCAGATCTCTTTTATAGTTGTAGAGCACAATTTGTTCCCCAAATGGTTAACTCTCTCAGCCGCCTTGGGCTTCCATACAACACTACTGCAGAAAATAGGCGCCTTGCCATAGAACTAGCTGGCTTAGTTGTGGCTTGGGAAAGGCAAAGGCAAAATGAGATGAAAGTAGTGCCTGATGCAGAGGTTCATAGCCAATCCAGTGATGTGTTTTCTACGAGCTCTGCTGTTGGTGACTCAAAGCGGCCACCTGATAGTTCTGCATTTCCTGATGATATAAGTAAAAGAGTGAAAGTTGAACCTGGTCTTACATCGCTTTGTGTTATGTCGCCTGGTGGTGCATCAATCCCAAATATTGAGACTCCTGGATCTGCAGGACAACCTGATGAAGAATACAAACCCAATGCTGCAATGGAAGAAATGATAATCAATTTTCTCATAAGAGTAAGAGTTCTTTTTCTTCTCCCACTTTTTCTAGTCTTAAAAGCTATGTTACATGAGTATGTGTTGGAATCCAACATGAGTGAAAGGTGTCTGACTAGGAAAATTGCAATACACAAGATTTTTGGATTCAACATGGTAAATTTAAACCTCTTAATTGGGGCACTATCTCTTTTGATTGATGATCACCATATTTTGTTGAATGACAAAAATAACCTTCAGTTTTTATTTAAATGGCATATCTATATAAGACAAAAACAATGTCAATAAAAAGAAGAAAACCAGAGTATCCATAAATATGAAAGAAACAAGAACATCACAAATATGTGAGGAATCTTGTCCAAGTAGAGCTCACATAGAATGAGAGTTGGATGCTTCAATCTCTCCTCCCTATAAGCTTCACCAAAACTCTCCCGCCACATAACTTTTTGCTCATATCTATATTGTTCCATACGAAATAGAACTCTACATACAGTCTCCCAACCATTGGACTTGCAAAATAATGTTTTAATCTTGACTTTTAAATTATACTAAAAATTAAAAATGACTAAAATGCTGTAAATACATAGCCCTAGAGACCCCTTCATAAAATGGGTCATAAGTTATTAAGTTCTTCAATTGGTGTCAGAATCACACAAACTTGGTTCGTTGGTTAGGTACTTGAATAAGCCTTCATAAAAATCCAATTTCATGTCATTCAGACATTGTATGGCATTCAAATATGACCAAAATTTGAAATCATGAAAATACACCTAGATTTCATCTAAATCTAATCTTAAGATTTCTCAATTAGTAGACCATCCATAGTGCCAGCATCTGATAAGTGTCCAACTTAGAAAATTAATTTCATTGGCAAATCACACAAGATAAATATGTCGTTAATAACTACTACTGCTGCTGCTGCTGAAGGCTACTAATATTTTTTTTTTTTGAGGTCTGGAGGTGTCCAGGCGTCACAACCGACTAGTCCCCCAGGGTGTGTGAGAATCCCCCAATCTGCACACTCTGGGTAAGTCTGAGGGGAGTGGCCCTTCATTGGAGTCACCAGGGATTGAACCCAAGACCTCAATCTTGAAGTCTTGTGTCAACCACCAGGCCAACCCCTTGGTGTTAAAGCTACTAATATTACTACTACTACCACTAATAGTACTAGTACCGGTACTACTACTACCATCGGTTGTTTTGAAATGGTAAAAAGAATGGAATTGTATTTATAAACAAGTACAAAAACGACTACTACTACTGCTGCCACTTAAATGGTAACATTAGTAATCTATGAAATGGTAACTCAACTTGAACCTACAATGTTGTGATTACAATAGTGAGCATTTTCTAACTGTTGCCCACAGGCTCTTGTTGAGGTTGAATTTTTTGAATGATTTAATCAAATAGATACTACAATTATTGAATCTGTTGCATTGAATATTTTATTTGTTGGTATTTTGAACACAATGTGTTCTGTCATTGGAGATATACTATGAAATGGAATGGGATGTTGGCCGATTTTTGCTTATCCTTTATGGTTGTGTGCACTTGTTTCGCTTAATTGGCACTTGTACATTTTTTCTTTGTGATATCAGTCACACACATCTTGCAGATCTGTGTTTTTAGTGGATATTTCTTATTGTAGTTCCTTTTTATATAGTTTCTTTGGCTACAGAAGATGAGGGCTCTCTAGATGCATCTTTGCTTTGTTATCTGCTACTTTTCTCTGCTGTTCTGTTGCTTGTCAGTCTTTTACCAGTTTAGCCTGTTGGTACCCAACTTGAAAACCTGTTTTTGAAACTTGAATCTCATATTTCTGAGGTTGAAAGCTTGTGGTTACTATTGTTTATTGTTCAAATATAACTGTAATAAATTTAAAAAAATACCTATAATTAATTTTTCTTTACTTTTGAAACAGGTTGCTCTAGTCATAGAGCCCAAGGATAAGGAAACTAGTTCCATGTACAAGCAAGCTCTAGACCTGTTGTCGCAAGCTTTAGAGGTGTGGCCCAATGCCAATGTTAAGTTTAACTATCTAGAGAAGTTACTGAGCAGTCTTCAGCCTTCTCAGTCAAAGGACCCTGCAACAGCTCTTGCCCAAGGTTTGGATGTCATGAATAAGGTCTTGGAGAAGCAACCACATTTATTTATTCGGAACAACATTAACCAGATTTCTCAAGTATGTTCATACATCTTGTAATGATTGTTGGTTAGGTATGTTGTAATGGATTCAATCCTGTTGATTGTATTGTTAATCTCCTTTTCCCTTTTTCAGATTCTTGATCCCTGTTTCAACAGTAAAATGTTGGATGCTGGAAAGTCACTTTGCTCCTTGTTGAAAATGGTCTTCACTGCCTTTCCCCTAGATGCAGCTGGCACCCCACAAGATGTGAAGATAGTGTATCAAAGGGTGGAGGATTTAATACAAAAACATCTCGCTGCTGTTACTGCTCCTCAGATAACACTTGAAGTTAGTGCCGCTAACTCAATGATTAGCTTTGCTGTCTTTGTTGTGAAAACCTTGACAGAGGTGCAGAAGAATTTTATTGATCCTTTCATTCTGCCATTGGCACGTGTTCTTCAACGCTTAGCAAGGGACCTGGGATCATCTTCTAGTTCTCATCCAAGACAAGTATGCTTCTGCAAATTCTAGGACCTATCTTCTGTTAGGAGTGCCTTTGTTGCGATAATTTTGTTCCATACAGCAGTTATTCACTGGTTCCACAAATCATGATGTAGCATGTTGTTCTTACATTCTCTGATGAATACCATGTTCCTTTGCATTACCTGCATTGCCAATGCTTTATTTACCTTAATGTTCTTGTTTTACCCATTTGTGTTGTATGAAGACATTGGCATTGCAAGATCTAGGCATTGAAGTATCAAACTACTTTGTTGTAACAATCACCTGATGCAGCATACAGTTTTATTGAACCGAAACCTACAATATATACACAAAAGATCTATTCCAAATCTTGGCTTCCACTCACCAACACTCAAGCACAGCAGGAAACGGCCATCTGAAATGAAAGTAATGAGAAACTAACATGGAATGAGGGGCACACACTAGCCTAGGATGATAGGATTACATATCCAACAGTAGAGGGCTTATAGAAGTCACCCCTTTTGTTGAAAGAAATAATGAAGAAACCCCAAAGGATTTGTTAGTACTCCAGGTCTCCAGCTTTACCATCATTTATTTACAGTTCTATACATCTGAACAATTTTTTAGAATTATCGAATGTTGAGAGCTTATTTAAATCATAAGAAAACTAAAAGAATAAAGATTCCTAATCAAGGTGGACTGAAATGGATAGGTGCTGCAGCACATCTGTTGCATGTTATTTTATTGCTTGTTGCAGCATGCGACTGTGTACATCATTGTCATAGTTTCTGTAGCATGTTCCTGTAGCAGTTACTGGTTTGAACATACACATCTTTGTAGCACACCCCCCACTGTTAGGCAAAATGATCACTTGCACACTAGTTTGCATGATATTACCCCGCGTACGTACGCATGGGGTCCAGCAAATGAGGTGGTGATTGGCTCCATTGGAGAGGTCTTTTGTTGAATATGTGACACACCAATAATTACCTTAACTGATTCAATCAAGCGATGTTTTTATGCTCTCCAAAATTCGATCAATTTCAATTCTATTTTTATCTTTAAAATATGTGGCCTTAAAAGATATGGCTTAATTGACATGATCAATGTGGTTTTTATGGTCTTCATATGCATACAAAGACCTTTCCAGTGGACTCATCGCCACCCCATTTGGTGGGCCCCATGCCTAGGTGTAGAGGGTAATACGTTACACACTTGTGTGCGGGGTAATACCCTATACACTTGTGTGCTAGTGATACATCCTTTCTGATGAAGAACCAGCCTGCAACTGGGCAGGAAGAAGATAAAAATGTCTGCAACGAAGGCAGAAAGGGAAAATAGGAATAAAATGTAAAAATACCTTGGAATAATTCTAATTCAATTCATAAATTCGTATGAGGGATGTCTCTCTGCTTACAACCATGTATTTATAAGAAAACTAGAAACTTGAAATAGAAAATGACTCAACTAGGAAAGCCATGAAAGTGGTTTCCATCTTCTGCAACTTCTAAACTTATTTTGGACTCCTAAATAAACTAGGAAGGCCATCGACTTGGCTTCCTTAAAACAAGGACTACTAAATACGAAAATAATAAAATACTAAAATGGGATTAAGCTCTACGTGTCCTACATCACTTTCACTATAGGTCCCATGATTAAGATCTTCAAAAAAAAAATGGTTAAGTTGGTCTCCATCATTCCCCCAGTATAGTAGTAGCTCCTACCATGTTGTCAATATATAAATACCATCCAAAATGGATTTATATAAGAATAGAGGTGGCAGCAGGTTGGGTTGGTTCTGCTTGTTTATAGATAATAATAGACTTTTTTTTCTTGTGGCTTGCAAGGGGCTGTGTGCATTTGGAGTTTTACCCAATGCCCTCGTACTTATGGAGAGGTGGGGGTCTTTGGGTTCTTCGTCATAAAAAATAATAATAATAATAGACTTTTTCATTGCCATCTTCATTGCAATATTTGTCGCACATGTTGTTTTCGAATTCTCCCCCATGATCATTACGGATCCGAACAATGGGAGATCCTCACTCATTTTGGACTGTATTTGCAATTCTCTTGAATTCAGCAAAGGCATCCAATTCCCCTCTAAGAAAAGCTACCCAAGTAAATGTAGAGAAATCATTGACAACTACTGAGTCCATGTGCAGAAGTTCTAAGGGTTTTGTGGTGCTAAGAGACTTAAGACGTTTATGTGCAGACCTAAGTTGTTCACCGTTCAATCATTCTCCACATAATTTTATTTTATGACTGATCTTGGGCAAACCAACTAGGTGAGTGCTTAAGCGAAATAAGTCTCTAAAATTTATATGGCCTAATATTTTGTGCCAAAGGTCAGCCTCATTGCATTGAGCCATGTGACAAGAGGCAACACAAGGGTATTTTGGAACATAAAAGTTATCGGAGGTTCTGAGCCATGTTTTGGATTAACCAAGAACTTACTAGAATCAACATATCTGTCATGAGGACAGACATGCACACAACCCTTCTTTTCTGAAAAGATCTGACTGAATGATATTGTTGATTTGTGAATTATTGTGACCATTCATCCTTTTCATTGATGACTGTCCATCCATATGGTACTCCTAAGCCAGTTTCTAATTGGCTTCATTAGACATGTTTATTCCTGAAATAATTACTTATTAACAATCATGCACGGAATGTATTCTATTTAGTTTTTTGTTGGTTTGTTGGTGTGCTTGGATATTTGACTAGCCACACTGGACTGATTTCATAAAGTATCACTTTAAGTAACGCTGCTGTTAGTTTCTCTCTGAGAACCTATGCATATAAATTTTGTCTACATCGAATAATCATTTTGTAAAATCACCCCTTTAATCAGTAAGCCAAATACACTCCACCACCTCTCTTTCAGTTAGCCAATCAGAATCTGATCTCGGTTCAGCAGTTTCACTAAAGTATCTAAATCTATCATAATAATATAGTAAACTGTTCCAATTCCTATTCTTTCTTCCCCTAGAGTTATATTCCACATATTCTGTCTTAGTTCTACCTATCTTAAGTAAGTCATTTCAAATGCTTTCCTACATTGTTTGGAGAACATGAATAAAAATTTTCACCTCAACAACTCTGTCCAAAATGCACTGTAACAGGCCAAAATGGATAAAGCAGGATTGGAATGGCTGAAATGAACTGAATCAGGGACAGTTATGTCCTTTTGAACAAATTCTTATTCTGGTTCCTGTAGTGGAATATAATGGCTTGGTTGAAACAGAAATATATCTAATTTTTTTGTTTTCAGCAGTGGTTTATTGTAGCCTTCATCTGCAATCTATAATCAGTCACTCTAACGCTTAGTTTTACATCCCTACATCATTCCATCATCTTCTAATATATTATAAAATTGATTCCAAATTATAGAGAGCGGATCCAGATTCAGCAGTCAGTTCTTCCCGTGCAGCTGCTGACACTAGCTCAGTCACATCTAACTTGAAATCAATACTTAAACTTATCAGTGAAAGGGTCATGCTTGTTCCTGAATGCAAACGTTCCATAAGCCAAATACTACATGCATTACTATCGGAAAAGGGTACAGATGCAAGTGTTCTTCTATGCATACTTGATGTAATAAAGGTCTGGATTGAGGATGACGTTAGGCCAGCTGCAACTGGGACATCAAGCGCCATTCCGAGTCCAAAGGAAATAATTTCCTATCTTCAGAAGCTTTCACAGGTTGACAGACAAAACTTCTCCCCAAGTGCTCTTGAGGAATGGGATGGGAAATACCTTCAGCTTCTTTATGGTATCTGTGCTGATTCAAGCAAGTACGTAATTGTTTTCAAGTTTGATATGATGGTGTTTGTGAAGGACAATCTCTCTCTCTCTCTCTCTCTTTTATCTCTCTATCTCTAATGACTTGATTGGTTGCCAGATATCCACTGCCAGTGAGGCAAGAGGCGTTTCAGAAGGTTGAAAGACAATTTATGCTTGGCCTAAGAGCAAAGGATCCTGAAATTAGGCAGCGATTTTTTTCACTTTATCATGAGTCCCTTGGGAAAACGTTGTTCTCCCGCCTGCAATATATCATCCAAATTCAGGACTGGGAAGCACTCAGTGATGTTTTCTGGCTGAAGCAAGGGCTTGATCTTCTGCTGGCAATCTTGGTTGAGAATGAACCCATTACTCTTGCTCCAAACTCTGCCCGGGTGCCACCACTTTTGCCAAAAAAGGGATCTCTTCCAGAATATTCTGGTCTGCAGCAGCAGTTTTCTGATGATCGTGAAGATTCTGAAGGAGGCCCTCTGACATTTGATTTACTTGTGTCTAAACATGCTCATTTTTTGAATGAGATGAATAAACTTAAGGTTATTTATTTCTACTTTGTCCAAATGCTTAATCCTACATTTTATTTTCTTTCGTGCAATATATTAATTGACATTATTTTGAGTTTTTCTAGTTTTTTTTTATTATTCTGTTAATTTGGTTTTGCATTTGAGGACTGAGTGTTTGTTCTGTTGTAGGTGGCAGATCTTGTGGTTCCTTTGAGGGAATTGGCACATACAGATGCAAATGTTGCTTATCATATGTGGGTATTGGTTTTTCCAATTGTATGGGTTACTTTACAAAAGGAAGAGCAGGTTGCTTTGGCCAAGCCAATGATAGCCCTCTTATCAAAAGATTACCATAAGAAGCAGCAGGCATGTCGACCAAATGTTGTGCAAGCTCTTCTAGAAGGCCTACATTTAAGTCATCCCCAACCTCGAATGCCAAGTGAACTAATCAAATATATTGGGAAGACATACAATGCATGGTATATTTCATTGGCTCTGCTAGAAAGTCATGTTGTGCTATTCACAAATGAGACCAAGTGCTGTGAATCCCTTGCTGAACTTTATCGATTGCTCAATGAAGATGATATGAGGTGTGGATTGTGGAGAAAAAGGGCAGTTAGTGGAGAAACAAAGGCTGGACTTTCATTAGCTCAACATGGTTACTGGCACCATGCTCAAAACCTATTTTATCAGGCAATGATTAAGGCAACTCAAGGTACTTACAACAACAACGTCCCGAAAGCTGAAATGTGTCTTTGGGAAGAGCAATGGCTTTACTGTGCATCCCAACTTAGTCAATGGGATGTTTTAGTGGATTTTGGAAAAAGTGTTGAAAATTATGACATACTACTTGACTGTCTTTGGAAAATTCCTGACTGGGCATATTTGAAGGATCATGTACTTCCAAAAGCTCAAGTGGAGGAGACACCAAAACTCCGTCTGTTGCAGGCCTTTTTGGCCCTTCATGACAGAAATGCAAATGGTGTGGCTGATGCTGAGAACATAGTGGGAAAAGGTGTTGAACTTGCTTTGGAACAGTGGTGGCAATTGCCTGAATTGTCTGTTCAGTCCCGAACACCTCTTCTTCAGCAATTTCAACAGTTAGTTGAAGTTCAAGAGTCAGCAAGAATCATAGTGGATATTGCTAATGGAAACAAGCAACTTTCAGGAAGTTCAGTTGTGGGTGTTCAAGGTGGGTATATGGATCTAAAGGACATACTTGAAACTTGGAGACTACGAACCCCAAATGAATGGGATAACTTATCTGTGTGGTACGATCTGCTGCAGTGGAGAAATGAAATATATAATTTTGTGATAGATGCTTTTAAGGATTTCCAGACAACCAACCCACAACTTCATCACCTTGGTTATCGTGACAAGGCATGGAATGTCAATAAACTTGCCCATATAGCCCGTAAGCAAGGTCTTTATGATGTTTGTGTAACGATACTTGAAAAGATGTATGGCCATTCGACCATGGAAGTCCAGGTAATACTTTGTACACTGTTGATTTTATTTTATTTTTGTTTATTTTTTCCATTTTCTGTTTGCTTGCAGTAATTCTTCTTGGTTGTCTTATGGTTCTGATGCACACTTGCAGGAGGCATTCGTCAAAATTAGGGAGCAAGCCAAGGCTTATTTAGAAATGAAAGGAGAACTGGCCAGTGGTCTTAATTTGATCAATAATACCAATCTAGAATACTTTCCTGTGAAACACAAAGCAGAAATCTTTCGCCTTAAAGGAGATTTCTTACTGAAGCTAATTGATTGCGAAAATGCTAATACCGCATATTCCAATGCCATCAGCCTGTTTAAACATTTGCCCAAAGGATGGATAAGCTGGGGAAATTATTGTGACATGGTATTTGTCTTATAATTTATTTACACCAATTGATGCTCTTTTCTAAACCTGTATACTTAATTGTTTGTTACACTCACTACAGGTATATAAGGAAACGCAGGAGGAAATATGGTTAGAGTATGCTGTGAGTTGCTTTCTTCAAGGCATCAAATATGGTGTTTCAAACTCCAGGAGCCATCTAGGTCGTGTTCTGTACCTACTTAGCTTTGATACCGCAAATGAGCCTGTGGGAAGGGCTTTTGATAAGTACTTGGAGCAGATTCCACATTGGGTTTGGCTTTCCTGGATACCACAGTTACTGCTTTCCCTACAAAGGGCAGAGGCCCCTCACTGTAAGCAAGTTCTGTTAAAAATTGCTACGGTATATCCACAGGTAAATATTAAAGCTTGGGAATCATTGTGACCATAAATAGCAATGTCAAACTTTCATATTGTAAGGTCACTGTCAACTTGAAAATATGTGATCCTTTTTTGCAGGCACTATATTATTGGTTACGTACATATTTACTGGAGCGTCGTGATGTTGCTAGTAAATCTGAACTTGGAAGGAATTTGGCAATAGCTCAACAACGCATGCAACAAACTATTGCCGGGGCTAATGCAGGGTCTCTTAGCTTGGCTGATGGAAATGCAAGAGTACCCAATCATGTTGGGAGTGCTTTAACCTCTGACGGTCAGGTTCATCAAGGCTCTCAAACTACTGTTGTTGGTGGTTCTCATGACAGTGGAGTTTCTCAAGGACAAGAACCTGATAGGTCCACTGCTATGGAAGGTAACACTCATGGTGGACATGACCATCCTTTACAAAACTCTTCAACCATTGCTGAAAGTAGTCACGGCACATCGAGGCGTAATGGTGGACTTGGTTGGTTAGCATCTGCTGCCAGTGCTTTTGATGTTGCAAAGGATATAATGGAGCATCTTAGAAGCAAGCACAATAATTTGGCCAGTGAACTTGAGGTGAGAATGCACTTGCTAGGGATGGAGTGGATATTTTGATTTGTGATCCTGTATTCTATAATTTTGATGCAGTATAGGGATATTCTGAACAAAGCTCAATGTTTTCAATTAATGTAAAAGGCCCCATTTATCATCATCTTAACCCACTAATCCCATCCATCTGGGGTTGTATGCATGGAGGTTGTTTCTGATCTTCTATGCACATGCTCAAACACTAAGTATTTAAATTTATCACAATCCACTATCAACTCATTTTCAATTTTAGTTAGTTCCCCTCTTTAATCTCCATATTGCTAAAGTTAGACTCATATTACTTTTTTAAATTTTGGAAATGACAAAAGTAAGTTTTATAGAAAATGAGACTTTCCTTTTGATGAGGCATAGGGCTATCCGGCAATGGGCACAATGCTCTAGGACCTTAGAGCTTAGGGGCTGGGTACACATGCTAGAATTTTGGGCCAATAGGAGGGGTTGTTTTGGGTTGATGGTATTTAGATCAGGATTGAACCTGACACAACCAAATTATATTCATGCTTTGTCTTGTCAAATTTGGATTTGGATGATAAACTTGACTAAAACTTGGATTTCTTTAGGTAGATCTGGTTAGGCTTACAAGTTGGGTCAAAAATTACTTCTGCTAATCTGCCACATAATATACATTTTAGTTGTTCTTTTTTTGTATAGGCTGTTGGTAAATTGAATGTAATAGATGAGTTGAAACACATCAGAAATATATTTACATGAAAATCAGGTGAGACTTTCATCTTCATCGTGAGTTAAAAGACCTTCCCACATGTAGGCTTCATCTAAGTAATTATTCGTAAATATGGGATTAAAATGTCCAAAAACTTTAAATTTATTTTTATATTGTCAGATTTATTCACCATATATATTTTCTCATGCCTGTTAGTTTCAAAATATAAGGTAGAGGCATAGCCTTGCGAGCCAATTGCTGGAATAATCTAGTGTTATACAAACACATATAGGTAGCACTTCAGTAGTCCCATGTTTGCATTAAGAACAATCTGCCCCACTTCTTTGGGGAAAGTGGAAATTGGAAGTGTTTATGTGAAAAAAATCATATAAAAAAGAAACGTATATTCATCACCATCTTTAGGTCCTAATCTGTGATTTAAATTGCTCAAATTTCATTGGAAATTTTAGGAGCAAAATTTTGCATGGGTGTCAAATTTGGACATGAGGAAATTCATTGGGCGACAAGTGTATTTTGACGCTTTGGATTGGTCCTACGGACCTTATTGTGTTAGAATAAAAATGGGGTGTACCACAAGCCATCTCTTGGGATTTATGGAATTCTACTATGCATGTATGTGCATTGCATGCTTGTATGTGTTGTGTGGGTGTGCCTTTTTCTTAAAAAAATATTATATGGTTTGCAATTTCGATGTTGTGTAAGCAATCGAGTCTTAGCATATAGTTGTGATTATCAGCTTATGGTGACACGAGTGATGATCCAAGTTGGTCCATTTTGCTCGTATCATTGACCCAATCTTGCACGAAGCTTTAATTTTTCATACCTCTAAAGTCCTTTTCAGTCCAATAGGTGTCTGACTGTTGAGCACGACCATTGACCTTCAACTTCTTAGGTCACGTGGGAAGAAAGAACAAAATTATATGATTTTATATGAACTACTTAGCTAAACACCTTATGTCTGTAAGCATATATAGACATATCTTGTCTACTGCTAGAATTTTTTTTTTTGTGGGAGTCCTTAAATGGTATCCTTGCTCTTTGAGAAATTCTGCCTTGAAGTGAAGTAATAAAAAATGAAGGACGATAATGATGAGTGAAGTAATAAAGAAGGATATATTAGATTGTGAACACAGACGTACATAGGAATGAGGGGAAAAGTAGAAGTCAAAATGACATAAACAGGCTAAGGCTTTGATGATGATAAGTTCTAACTTTATGATTTTGACATGTTGAGGAGTAAAGCTCATAGCTGTTGCTTTCCTGTGTTACTTTCTGTCTTTTTAAAACAATCCATGTTTTACAGGTTCTGCTTACAGAAATTGGTTCAAGATTTGTCACTCTGCCCGAGGAGAGACTTCTAGCTGTGGTTAATGCTTTGGTCCATCGCTGTTACAAATATCCGACTATCACTACAGCTGAAGTCCCAGGTTCTTTGAAGAAGGAGCTCTCTGGTGTTTGTAAAGCTTGCTTTTCAGCAGATGCTGTGAACAAGCATGTTGATTTTGTGAGAGAATACAAACAGGATTTTGAGCGTGATCTTGATCCAGAGAGCACAACAACTTTTCCGGCTACCCTTTCTGAACTTACTGAAAGATTGAAGCACTGGAAGAATGTTCTTCAGAGCAATGTTGAAGACAGATATCCTGCTGTCTTAAAGCTGGAAGATGAAAGTAGGGTCCTGCGTGATTTTCATGTTGTTGATGTGGAAGTTCCGGGGCAGTATTTCACTGATCAGGTTATATAACTTCTTCCAAGAGGAGTGTAGCACTCATGCTTTAGTCTCGGAATTCTTATTACCAAATGACTGCTTTGCAAATGCCTCACCTTTCTTTTCTTCTTTCAGGAAATTGCACCTGATCACACGGTAAAGCTGGACAGGGTTGGTGCTGATATTCCAATTGTCCGGCGGCATGGTAGCAGTTTCCGCCGCCTAACCCTGATAGGTTCTGATGGCTCTCAACGCCATTTCATCGTTCAGACATCATTGACGCCCAATGCTAGAAGTGATGAGCGTATATTGCAACTCTTTCGTGTTATGAACAGGATGTTTGACAAGCATAAGGAATCGAGGCGGCGCCATCTATGCATCCATACCCCAATAATCATCCCTGTTTGGTCCCAGGTGAGGCTTCACATTCTTCTAGCTGCATTCAATTGATTTTTATAGTTCTTCTGTTTCCCAAGTTCTAGTGAATTACACTTTCTTTTGTAATTCAGGTTCGAATGGTGGAAGATGATGTAATGTATAGCACGTTTCTTGAAGTCTATGAGATAAATTGTGCACGGCATAATCGAGAAGCTGATCTCCCAATCACACGTTTCAAAGACCAACTCAATCAAGCCATTTCTGGTCAGATGTCTCAAGAGGCGCTTGTGGATCTTCGCTTGCAAGCATACAATGACATAATTAAATTTGTCCATGACAATATATTCTCCCAGTACATGTACAAGATTCTTCCTAGTGGTAACCATCTGTGGGCTTTCAAAAAGCAATTTGCCATCCAGCTTGCATTATCCAGTTTTATGTCATATATGCTACAAATTGGAGGCCGGTCCCCTAATAAGATTCTCTTTGCCAAAAATACGGGCAAGATATTCCAAACTGATTTTCATCCAGGTGAGATGTTCAGCTTGAGTTGTTTATTAACTAACTAGTTAGATTCAGATTATAATTTAGTAAGGATTTGGTTTGCCATTCTTTCTATGTGCTCTGACTGAATATGCTTGTGAAGCTTATGTACATGGTCTGAGTTGAACCCATGATCCTTTCTCCATGTGCATTTGCTGGAAGTTCATTCTTTTACATGGTCTCAGCTGGTTCATTAGTGGCTTGCCAGGTCTAATTATCCACAAATTAGGCATGTACATCACAATTTTATGGTTGGAGAACTTTGGATCGATGTTCAATATTCCTGTCCAAAAAAAAATCATGTCTCCTTATGAGCAGGCTTGTCAATTTTTGGGTGGGGAATATACATGGTAGGTCTCTTGCTACATCTAGTTATATGCAGAGGGGTTTGGAATGAGTGGCATGTGATACTGTCAGATAAATAAATATATATTTTTTTAACGGTAACAAAGGTAATTCATTTATAATAGAAAAGGTACAAGTACATAAATAAAACATAGGTCTAGAAGCGATAGACCTCAAATGAAAAACAAAAGGAAAAAAAAATAAAAATAAAGACCATCATTAAATACACATAAAATAGCTGGTATCAAACATCTCCTCAAAGGAAGAAGACTCCTGAGAAACTGCCATCAACTCCCAGCTTAACAAAGTAGTCTGTCACGCCATTAGTTGTACGGCTAATATGAATAAAATATACATCAAGCCTGCTACCAAGGTTCTAATCTCCCTAACCATAGTGATCAATCTCCTCAAAGGAAGAAGACTCCCGAGAAACTGTCATCAACTACCAGCTTAACAAAGTAGTCTGTCACGCTATTAGTTGTACGACTAATATGAATAAAAGATACATCAAGCCCCTGTTACCAACGCTCTCATCTCCCTAACCGTAGTGATCAATCTCTAAGGGGGACGCCTTTGTCCCTTAGCCCATTTGATTGCATTAGCCGAGTCCCCTTCAATCACTAGTTTTCCTTGTCCATTGAGGTTCCATATGGCCAAAACTCTCCTTATGCTAAGAATTTCCACCTCATTTGAATCCCTAATTCCAACCGATTCATTAAATATGATTTTTGTTCGGCTCTCACGATTCATTAAACATGATTGTTGCAGCCCCTTCCACGTTGAACTTCATAACTCCTTGATCCGGTGGAATCCAATTATCTTCTGGTTTCATTTTCCAACTAGAATTATTCATCTGCACTGCCCAAGACAATAGAAGATCCAATGGTTGTAAACCCTTAAAATCGGTGCTAAATAGGAGCCACACTAACACAGGACACGGTGCAACACACATGTGGACCCCACAACAATTTTATTTTTTAGCAGATTTTTACTTTATTAGTAATTTCGTTTTTTCTGTCCTAGTTTAGTATGGACACCTTAGTCGGTGTCCTATGGCCGTTAGAATTCCAGTTTTCTTCTTCCTTTGATTTCATTCTAAGTTTAGCTTAGGGTTTTTCTTTTATAAATACATATGCATGTAATACAAGGGGACAGCTCTCTCTTTCGATTATTCAGACTTGAAATAAGATTATCCTTTTAGTTATTTATATTCTTCTACTATTGTTCTCTGCCTGAGTTGCAAACCTTGTATCTTGCTGGCCGAGATCCAGCCACCGCCTCACCGGAGTTTGGGCTTTATCCCAAGCGCGTTCCGTCACCGCTACACGACACCCCGACGTTTGTATCTGTTCAATACAGCTGTCGGCCTGCCCTCTGCTCCACTGCTCAACAGCTTGCTGATCTACGCCACTGCTCAAAGACCATCTCCGCCCTGATCATCTCCCAGGATTGCAGAGCTACCCTTTACCAACCCCTGCTTCTTGCTCCACCGTCGTCCCAGCCTACCTGCCCTTCTCCTACATTCTATCCCCGGCATTGCTTCCAACGCCCAAATCTGCATCCTTTTCTTACCTTTCTCCTGCAACCTTCTATCCTTTTCTATCCTCTTCTTTCCCTTCATCCACTTTCTTTCCTTTTATCCTACATCCCATATTCCTAAGCCCAATTTGAGACAAAGCCATTCACGTGGGACAACACCTTTCCCAATCTTCCCCTCTCTCTTCATTAAATGCCTTGTCGTCTTCACTTTCCCCAACTGCCACTAATAGCCATCACCTTTCCTCTGATTTACCAAACTGTCACTACATTTTTCTCTTCCATCTTTCATATGAATTTTAGTGGGACCCAATTTTGACTAGTTTGACCTGAGTCTACTGGATTTGACCAAATTCCTTTAAACCCGCATCACTTCCGCTACGTCACACACACACAATCTCGACTTAGCTACTTGAAAAAGATCACTAACATCCAAAAAATTCCCCTTAATGATTCCAGAGTTCCTCTCTTTCCAAAGTGACCACAATACTACACCCAGGATCGAATACCAAGCCAACTTCTTTCTAGGTTGTTATCCTCATAATAACCAGGAATCCACGCACCCCACACATGTTTTATCCAAGACCCACGACATATCTAAAAGTTTAGCAAAGTTCATCCATAAACTCTGAGCAACTGGACAACTAACAAATAGGTGATCTAAATCATCCTCCTCTAAGGCACATAGAGGACATAAAGTATCCTCTTTAAGTCCTAGTATCCCTCCTCTTCAATTCTGCTCTAGTCAACACCCTCCCTTTCAATACACACCACTCAAAATTTTATACCCTTGGAGGTGCAACCCCTTTCCAAGCCATGTTAGTGGAAACTTCATCATTAAATTGTAATTTAAGTACCAAATCCATCATTGACTTGACCGAGTAGATGCCTGATGAATTGCCCTTCGAAATCAGTTCATTCTCATCCTCTAAAGACAAAGGAAATTCCTGAAGCTGAGCTAAAAGATCAACCTTGCTCCTTACTTCGAATGAGCGAAGTTCCCTACGAAACTAAAGATTTCATGAAATCTCATTACCCTCCCTTTTGTGAAAATCCTGAACCAAAGCTCTTTTGTTCCTTGAAATCCTATAAAGCCTTTGGAATAAATCCTTTAAAGGCCTCTCCCCTAACCATAGATCTGACAAAAAATCCGTTCTATCACCTCTCCCTACCATTAATCTAGTTTTACCACTAAACATGCGCCCTACCACTCCACTACCTTGACTTAATTTCCACGAGGCCTTAAACTACCGCTGAACCACTTACCTCCACTTTATCTCCTAAATTCCATGCGTCAGATAAATAAATAAATATATATATATGTACGCATTTATGTATCAACCCTAATGTATTTTGTGGGCCATAGACTTATAGCAATATTATCTATGTCATGCAGCGTATGATGTAAATGGGATGATTGAATTCAATGAACCAGTTCCTTTCCGGCTGACAAGGAATATGCAGGCTTTCTTCTCCCAGTTTGGAGTCGATGGTCTGATTGTATCTGCCATTTGTGCTGCTGCGCAATCTGTGGTTTCACCTAAAGTAAGTTTCATGTTCTCAAGGACACTGCTCTCACATATTAATGTTGTGAAATTTTGGGACTTCCCTTTTCATATTATGTTCTCTTTTCATGGACTTCTGTCACCTATTAATACTACTGTGCAAATTAGTAACTTCTCTTTTCATTTTTTCTTGTGTTTTCTTTTCTTCTTCCAGCAAAGTCAGCACATTTGGCATCATTTAGCTATGTTTTTCCGTGATGAACTACTGTCATGGTCATGGAGAAGGCCACTAGCAATGCCCCCAGCACCAGTTGCTGCAGGTGGCATCAGCCCAATGGATTTCGAGCAGAAGGTCACCATGAATGTGGAGCATGTTATTGCCCGTATAAAAGGAATAGCTCCTCAGTGCTCTGAAGAGGTACCATATGGTCCAAACTGTCATACATGCCTACATGATTATTGGAGCCTGATTTTTTTTTTTTTTTTTCAGTAATACATGGAAAATATTGACATTAATTCTCTAGGAGCCAGTGTAGTGCCCACTTGGATACATGCCAATAATAATGGTGTGGTAGATGGTTTCATCAATTAGGAATGTATAAATTCTCAATCCATTAACCCAAAGGGGTTGGAGTGATGGTTAGGAACCCACCTCAGGGTGTAGGTCCTGAGTTCAATTCTCACTTCACCCCAAAGGGCCACTCCCCATAGTGTTACTCGGCGTGTGTGAGTAGGGAGGTTTGCACATGCCCCAAGGATTAGTCGGGTGCTCTAAGAGGCCTGGACACCTTGGTCATCAAAAAAAAAAAATCTCAATCCATCATTGTGCACATCTGGTGTGTGGAATGGCCTAAAGATTAGGGACATGCAATGTTGCTAGTTTTACCTGTTAATCCAATAGAATATATCACCAGATGTCAAATTGGGACATCTATCCCCTCATTATATATGTGCTTGCATGGACTGGAGCCTTTTCAATCGTTTTCCGATTGTCTCAAATGTTAACCTGTCATACTGCCTTGGCCCTGAATTCCGTATCAGATTGTGGGGCCCACTTTTTCTCAAATCTAACTCTACACATTCTACACTCATATTTCATGCATTCCCATTTGGCACCTTCTTACCGTTACACAGATGGATTGAATTCCCTTTATGAAAATGTGAAATCCGCATAGAGGTACCTATGTTTTAGGCTAAATGTAAAGTAACCCCTAAGCTTTATCATTGAAATTTCATCCTCAACATCCAAATGTCAATTTCAATAGGTCCTTACCACCAATACTATTTGGAGTTAAAAAGCGATGTCCTTTATGAGTCCCACGTGGACCAATGCCATGCATAGATGTCAAAGGGAACTTTTGGCATGGGTGAGAGAGATGCAGTTTCACCTCTACATGATCATTTTATTGTATGATTTTTGTCCATGAAAATTTATTTTTCACAATCATTTACTTGTTGCATGGCTAATCTGACTAGGTTAGGATGATTGGATGAGAATGAAAGTTCACCAAATGCCTGTTCATGTGATCTCCTACCTCCAATTGATTGTTGTCTGCTGGCATTGTCTGTGTGAACCATAAGAAAGGAAAACATCCACCATTTGGAAAACTTCTATATCTGGCATTTCATGGACTTAAATTGCAATCAATTTTTTAATGGCAAGGGTGAATTTGTAATAATCAATGACTAGGGATTTTGTCACAGTTAGCGAAAGAAAAAGCAGGAAAGGTGGGTATGGTGTTGGTGGGGGGTAAGCTCTTGAACAAACTCTTGATTTGGGGCCCTAATATAAGGGTTAGAATGATATAATAGACCCAATATTTAGCAGTTCTCTAGTCCATTGGATGAAGGTGGATCCCCACTATAACCTCCTAGATTTTTTTTTTTTGATGGCCTGTACACGCCTCCCTATGTCGGGTTCAAGCAGTGGGACCTTACTCTGTACATATCCCACGGAGAGTGGCCCTTCATTAGACTTACCAGAGATTGAACTCAAGACCTCAATCCTTAAGTCTTGTGTTTCAACCACTAGGCCAACCCCTTGGGGTTATAACCTCTTGGAAATTGTCTAACACAAATGTGTGCACACCATTTGGAGCTGGCTGAAAATTGGACCATTAGGCTCTTTTTTTATTCTTTCAACTTGCTCAATTACGTAGCTCACTCTTGAATTGATGTCATGCCCCTTTTATTATTCTATCAATACCTTTTCATGTAATAAATCCTACACTATATGGTGTTGTTGAATCATCAATCCTCCTATGGTTATTTTCTATAAGAATTGAATTGATGATAGCTTAGTAGCAACCTTTTTTAGGACCCACATGAATGCATGCCAACCATGGGGATGGATTGGGGCATGTGGATAGTGGTCTCTCATAATTAATTTGATAAGGGGTGAATGTCTTGGGAGTGACTTGATAATATGTGGATTTATTGGTATACATCATGGGCTGTCATCTTTCTGCACTGTTGGATTGTTAATCCAAAAATTGCAGAACAAGATAAATGACTTTACTCTCCATGCTCTTAGATCAGACATTCTATTCATTGTTTCGCTGTTCTACTAATTTACAAACACTTGAGAACTTCTCTCTATAATTCCAACTTACTATTAGCTGATTTTAGGTCTTTTTAGTTTTATTACATTTGCTAGAACAACATAGAAAGGGGATTTCATCTTGGATTTATGATATTAATTGTCCATAACTAGTGCAAATAAATCAGTTTCAAAAAAGAAACAAAAAACTAGTGCAAATAAATAATAGCTCAAAGTGAACTCATGGTCAAACTTAAATGATTTCAGGGGAACTGTGTGTCTTGTTACTATATAGTTCTTTACTCTAATTGTCATTCCATATGTATCCTGTGTAATTTTAGTCTCACCCCCACATGGGTATCCCTGCCCCATGTGGGGGCGAGACTAAAATTTCTCTTCAACTTTTGCTAAATAGTTGTCTGCACATTTTATTGTATATGTTCTTCTTTCTCTTTGGTAAACTTCTCCATGAGTATGACTCATATAGTAGAATTTTGTCTCAGGCATTACCTTGTGACTCCAAAATTCCTTTGCTTGATTTGTAATTAGCTAGAAAGTTGGAATGTTCTGAAATAGGACCACAATAGTATTGAAAATTTTGGCTATTCTTTTGTAATCAAGAGTTTGTTAGTCACTTCAGTTAACCAACATCAAATTTTTTGAAAGATAACCAAATTTATTGATGAGCAAAAAGAATATAGCTGAGGCAAGATTCAAGAAACAGAGACAGATACAGGAATCCAGCGCAAAAAGAGAAATTCACACTCAAAACATCAAAAGTATCCCTCTCCAGCGAGGGGAAGAAAACCCTCTGCCATGTGCATAACTTTCTCAGCTATTTTTATGCATGTGCCATGTGCTCCTAATTCTCTCTTTTTCTTCTTAGCCAAAGTTATCTTTGTTTTTAGTTTGGTTATTTGTTAATGATCTTTTATTTTCTTTTGCTTCATAATTGACTTCTCTTGCATATTCTATGTCATGTTGGTCTTTAAAAGTCAATTTCCACATGTCCTTCGATGTAAATTCCCGTTTTACTGAATTTCAGGAAGAGAACAACACAGAACTACCCCAGTCTGTCCAAAGGGGTGTAAATGATTTAGTTGAAGCTGCCTTATCAGCCAGGAACTTGTGCATGATGGATCCCACATGGCATCCCTGGTTCTAACTTATCTTCAAAAGGCTGAGTAGAATGTGGTCGCGCCAGCACTATTGGGAAGTTGTGAATCAACCATGCATTCAGGTATACCTGTACATTGTTTGTATTATGTAGACTCTATTGCTAATTGTATATCTGCTATTGCTTAGAATTATTAAGCAGACATGAAACTATTCAATGATTGGTCCCTGATGCATGTGCATTATCTATATAGTCGGAACCGATATCTTGGTTTTAAGCTCTTGCCAGTGGTGATAGATGCTGCAAAGACTCCTGTTAATATATAGAATGCACTAAAATTTTGAAGTCCCAGAAGAGTTCAAATTTCTAGAATAATGTGTTTCCTTGCTCCCTACTAGGCAATTTATGATGACATTTTTCATGGATTTTTAAAGAAAAATATTAATTAAGTTGTTCTGAGTTTGAATCTCATCCCACTCCTAAGGGCCACTCCATGTCGTTTAACCCAGTGTGTGTGGGTAGGCAGACTTCCACACGCCTCAAGAACTAGTCGAGTGCTCTAAGAGGTCCTAGATATCTTGGTCATAAAAAAAAAAAAAATTGAGTTGGCTGATATGTAGGAAAATATTGAAGAGAGACAGGGCCGGCCTTAGCTATAGGCGAAGTACTCCACTGCTTAGGCCCTCCAAACAAATAGGGTCTCCAAGTCCATAAACTCTTTTGTTATGTTAATTAGTTAATAATGCGTACGAAGACATAAATCCATTGTCAGCTATCTTGGTTAGGATGCTCTCCTTCAAGTGAAGAGATCCGGCTTTGAATTCCAACTGCATTTAAATATTATTATAATACTCATAATAATAATTTTTATTTTTTATTGAGTTTAATAATAATAAAGAAAATAACAATAATTTAATTAATAAAGAGTCTTTTAATCCAACTGCATTTAACTATTATTATAATCCTCATAATAATAATCTTCATTTTTATTGAGTTTAATAATAATAATGAAAATAACAATAATTTTAATTATTAAAGAATCTTTTAAAATATATGTATCATCTGAATAGAGCGGCTTTGAATCTCAGCTGCTTTTAATTATTATTATAATCCTCATAATAATATTTTTTATTTTTATTGAGTGTAATAATAATAATGAAAATAAAAATAATTTTAATTAATAAAGAGTCTTTTAATCCAGCTGCATTTAACTATTATTGTAATCTTCATAATAATAATATTCATTATTATTGAATTTAATAATAATAATGAAAATAACAATAATTTTAATTAATAAAGAATCTTTTAAAATATATGTATCATCTGAATAGATCGGTCTTTAAAATCCAGCTTATCTCGTTTATGACTTTTAAGTTATTACCATTTGAGATTATTTGACTATTTTTAACTATTTCAAATTTAAAATGCACAAAATTGAAAATTTATATATTGATAATTTTTTATTCAATTTAAAATGCACGTTTTTAAAAAAAATTAAAATAATGATAGTAGCAATCATAATCATAATTATTATAATCTTCATTGTTATTGAGTTTAATAATAATAATAAAAATAACAATAATTTTAATTAATAAAGAATCTTTTTAAAATTTATGTATCTAAATAGAGTGAAAGAGAAACTAAGTTGGAAATTTTGAATTTAGGGTGTAGAGTTTAGCTTTATTCATTTGATCAATATAAATTTTATTAGATGTAATATACAAGTATAAATCATTATAATTAAAATAAATTTTAAATTCTTTAAAATTTTAGAAAAATTAAAAATTGAAATAATAATAATATTTTCATTTCAAATGAGAATTGGCATTAGTGTCGCACTCGATTATGATAAAAGATACAATACCAAAGAAAGATTGAATGGATTAGCTATCTTATCTATTGAAAAATAAATGTTAAAAAAATTTAAATATAGTAACTTAATTAATAATCAAAATTATAGAAGAATAAATTTTAAATAATATTTTATTATAAATTTGATTATAATATTTTATTTATATGTTTTACTCGTAAAAAAAAAATGTATGATTTTATTTTTTATGAATATATAAAAAATCTATTTTAAGAATTCACTTAAAGCTTCTAAGATCTGAGAGCCGGACCCGAAGAGACCTCATTTAAGGCCGTCCATGATCAATCCTGATAATGTAATTTAAAGAGAAGGACTTGTGGCAGTATTTCAGTAAATTTTAGATTTTTAAAATACTTTTGTCCAATTTTAAATGATCATCAGCAATTTAAAACGAAGCAGACTAAAAAGAAAAAAAAAATCTAAAATTAGTGGGGTTGGAGCTTGTTTTTTTGTGTGAAAAGGCACGTGACAGATGATGGAGGTGGGAATGTGGTTTTGCTGGCATCTGTTGGATGGCGTCATATCAGTGAGAGCTGGAGATTCACAAGGACAACCTGTCGTATCATTTACTCCTAGTAATCACCGTCAACACTCCCCCTTCATCATTTCATAAGTGTCTCCCTATGTGCTTGCCAGATGTATTTATTTAAATTAAAAAAAAAAAAAACTAAGAACATTGATTATATTAAATTTGAATTGATTATAGTAGTCTTATGATTATAAATTCTTTTATTCATTCTACTCCACCTTAAGAGGCTTAGTCAAGATAAATGGGCAGTATCTCTATTAAAATAGTTATCTTAGTATCCTTAAAGTTGCTGATTACAAAAATTATTTTTAAAACATCATATTTATCTGATAAAATTATAAAAATAATTTTTTCTAAACTAAAATAAAAATATTCAAGTTTATTCATCCATGCCTATTTTTTTTTTCATCTTACCAGCAGGATATTTTAAGAATAAAGTTTAATAATTAAATAAAATTCATAAATATATTTTACAAAGTTAATTTATTCAGTGGCAGCGTGAATCCTTACTGAGCACTTATAGATGGGTAAACAACTTCATTAGGAACATAATGATTGTAAGCAAAACGCGTTGAAAGAGTGTAGAGATGAAAGAGGAATTTTGCCAAGTCTTGAACGTTCTTTTCACTTCTTTCTAGCTCGACCAATATGGCTCTTGACTTGAATTTGGCGAGCTCAGGGGTTTTTTTTTTTTTTTTTTTAATTTAGTATAAAAAATCATGAAATATTTAATGTAAAATACTTACAAGTAAGTCCACTATTCTTAGAGCACAATAAAATTAGGTTGGGGGTTCGAATATGAAACTTCTCACTTTCTGAAATGAGAGTCAACCAGTTGAATTATACCTTTATGGGTAGTTTAAAGTCATTTTAATATCATCTGATTTTTAATTGATAAAATAGATAATAGATTTCATGGATAAAATAATTCAAGTGATATTATGCTACAGATATAATAAATATATTTATATATTTATTTTAAATATATATTGAATTATTTTTAAAATATATGAAGACAACATGATTTTAAATATGTCTAGTATAAATATTTAATGGAGAAATGCTTGCTATAGTTCAATGTCTCAATATCCCATGCTGTAAGTATATATTCACATTCATTCTTGATTGTCATTGTTAAGAAATTTTGGATCATTCATTCCAAACAACAGAAGTGTGCTATGACACTCATTTTTCATAAGGGACATCTTTTACTATTTTATTATAATTAAATGACAAAATTACATTTGATTAAATTTTATTGTAAGAGATATTTTTCTCATTTAAATTATAATAAAATAATAAGAGTGTTCGTTATAAAAATTGGTCATGTACCCATCAATCCTCTTTACCTACGTAACACATCATGTGAAATGAAATTAAGAGAATCTAAGAGGTCTTATTTTTTACAAATTATTCTAAATTTGAAGTTTAAATTTCGAAGATGAAGAAAACCACTGAAAAACGCATTAATAAAAGTTATTTGAAAAAGGTTGAAATAATCACCTACTCTTGATAGGCCAAATATTTATCATTGGTCAGACTTTATTGATAGAATTAAATATGGAGAAGTTTAGATGGTTAAGACTTGAGAGAATATTGGAAAAAAAAAAAAATCTTGTTAAGAGATGAATATTAAAATTAATGATTTATATGACTACTAATTTTTTTTAAATTGTAAAATTTAAAACTATGATTTTAAAAATATCCGAAGAAATGCAATTTTATCCATCTGTCATATATTCTACTCAAGACTATATTACATAATTGAAAATTAATAAATATTCAATCTTGTTCCCGAGAAAGCAATAGAGAAAACCAGAATCCGGATTCGTTGCTTGACTTGAAGCGATTTTGCAGTAGAGTAAGGATTCAGTCCTCCTCTTTACTCATGCAGTTATGCACTTCGGTGCAGTAATTTTGGTTTTTATTTAATTTTCACATTTATTATTTCTTAAATTACACAGCTTACATTATTTAAATCATTTTCATCATTAAATCTATTTAAAGGTAAAAATATTAAAAACTAGAAATTTATGAGCCATTAATTTTTGAAACTTTATATAAAAATAAATTTTATATTTAAATAAATTTGATAAATATAATAGATTTATAACATCTACAGAAAAAAAAAAAATTACATGTAAACAAATGAAAAGAAAGAAAAAAACTGATCGCATCAAAGTGGGCATACGGCCAGCGCAGCATTTGTGTCCGTTCTCTTTGCAGGAGACGGAATAAAAAGCAGTTTTCTCTTCAGAAGAGAGAACAAGAGCAGGGAGAGGGGGGTTTAGATAAACAGAAATGAGAGACTACCGTTTTAAGTAGTCCCTCTCTCTTGCTCCAGTAATCTCCTTCGAGGTTTTCCTGACTCGCACTCCGACTCGGACTCCGACTCCTAAAAAAAATCAATACACGCCGAGTTGCAAAACCCAAAACGCGTTTCCTCCATAAACCCCTTTTATATTTTTCCCGTTTTCCGTTCCCAAACCGTGTCCTCTTCGTCCCTATATTAATTAATCAGTCAAAAGGTTCAAGACATTTTCATTTCCTTTCACCAGTGAATCGAATTACGCCATCTATTCCCCATGTATCGCTGCTTACTCCAAACAATCTTCATCCTCCTTGCATTTTCGCCATCTTCCCTGGCGATTCGTTCCTTTCCCTTCATCTCCGGCGGTGAAGACAAAGGCCAAGAAGTGCAACTGTACGACCCGCTGCCGAGATTCGCCGAGGCGCCGGAGTACCGGAACGGCGCCGAATGCCTCCTCTCAAGTGCAGGTCCGAACGTCACGTGCGATCCCTCGCACGTGCACATCGCCATGACACTCGATCTCGCCTACCTGCGCGGGTCAATGGCCGCGGTGCTCTCCGTACTCAAGCACGCCTCCTGCCCCGAAAACGTCTTCTTCCACTTCATAGCCACGGACCGGCCCCGGTTCGACGGCTTGCACCGGCTGGTCAGGTCCACCTTCCCGTACCTCCGGTTCAAGATCTACCACTTCGACGAGGCCGTTGTTAAGGATCTCATCTCGTCGTCCGTGCGAGAGGCACTGGAGAAGCCGCTGAACTACGCACGGAGCTATTTGGGCGAGCTTTTGGAGCCGTGTGTGAGTCGAGTCATCTATCTCGACTCGGATGTGGTGGTGGTGGACGATATCCAGCGGCTCTGGAACATCACCTTATCCGGCTCGCGTGCCATCGGCGCTCCCGAGTACTGCCGCGCCAACTTCACCAAATATTTCACTGACCGGTTCTGGTCGGATCCGGTCCACCGCGTGTTCGAGAACCGGAATCCGTGCTACTTCAACACGGGGGTGATGGTGATGGATTTGGAGCGTTGGAGGAAGGGGCATTACAGGGAGGAGATCGAAGGGTGGATGAGGGTGCAGAAGCAGAGGAGGATCTACGAACTTGGGTCGTTACCACCATTCCTGCTGGTGTTTGCAGGACACGTGGAGGGCGTAGGCCACAGGTGGAATCAACACGGACTGGGCGGGGACAATGTGATGGGCAGCTGTCGGTCTTTGCATCCGGGGCCGGTTAGCCTCCTTCACTGGAGTGGGAAAGGCAAGCCATGGGCCCGCCTCGACGCTGGGGCCCCCTGCCCCCTCGACTCCCTATGGGAGCCCTACGATCTCTACATTCCGCCATCATCCGCTTCGTCTTGATGGAACCAATCGACGGTCGAATTTGCTCGATTCGATCTGTTCTCTGCTTCAGGTTTCTTCATCATCTTGTTCCAGATTTTTTTTTGGGCTCTTTTGTAAATGGTTGGAACGTGAGGGGTGGATTAGAGTTATTTTTTTATTTTTTTGATTAATTGGTTGAGGAGATTAGATTCTGATATTCATCTGTATTTTTTTCCTTAAAAAAAGAAAAAGAAAAAGAGAGTTGTTCGAGTGGGAATTGAATTGGAACATTGAAAATTCTGAGTTGTTCAGATTCATTTGCATTTTTAATTTAAAATGTTTGTTTCTGTTGTTACTATTTCTTATCCTCTTTCTCTTGAGCTTTTATGTAGAAAATTTGGTTGATCCAAATGGTGAACAGAGTAATCGATGTTTTGTATTCAAATTCCGCTTTGCAGAGGAGAAAGTCTTGAGAAGGCTGAGACACCTCTCAGCTTTCTCAATTCAACGAGATTGTGAACATTTGTATTAAATTTTACTTTTGATAATCTTTTATCTTTTTATTATTGGATATCTTATCTTTTTGTTTTTGAGTTTTTAAGAATCAGTGATTTATACTTTAAAGACTAAAATTAAATGGAGTAATGATTATTTTATGATAAAAGTGTATGTCCTTTATATTTATATATCCATAGGAGAAGCCTCGGTAGAGAATCTCGTGATAAAAGTCTTCCAAAACCAATTAAAATTGAGTTAGGCTAGCAACATGTTGGACATACTTTAACACAGATATGTCATTAAATAAATTATAGGTCTCAAATATTTTGAATTTATTTTATGCATGATTATATGAATAAGAAGTATATTAAGTTCACTTTTAATTGATAGTTTGAAGTTTTACAATTTTGATTTTTAAATTTTGATGAGTATAAATCATTAAATTTTGAAAAGTTTTAAAATAAAAAATTGGATGATTAGATAAAAGTGAAATTTTAGTAAATTATTTATGAGCAGTGATTTTTGTATCATCACTCATTTTTTTTTTTAATTTACGTATGAAAATTTGTGGGATACCCAAACATAAAATCTATATGGGTGAATCCATTACCTTTTAAGGCATACCAAGATTAAACCATAAAGGTTCGAATCCATAATCTCCCGCTTCATGAGATGGGAGGCAACTACTTAGAGTTATACATGTAGATCATATCCCTTTTTCTCATAGTGCACATCATCTTTAACAAAAAATTTAATTTTGTTCTTATTTTTGAAACAGAAGAAATGAGAGGGAAAGATGGGTGACAGAATTTTTATACTTTTATGATATTAAACTTTAAATAATTTTTTTTTTTTTTTTAATTTGCATGTGAAAAACCATATAATACTATGTGTAAAATCCCCTTACCTCAAGGGCACATTAAATCAGGTTTGAACTCACAACTTCTCACTTTCTAAAATAAAATTCAACCAATTGAAGTTAATACTTTTCTATTCCTTCTACATGCAAAGACTAAATCTATAATAAATGATTAGCGGTCACTTGAACTGCATTTCTTTAGAACGGCGGACATTATGAGTCACCATGACCAAACTATTTTAGCTTTATCAAATAAACATTATGGGTCACCACAACCAAACTACTTTATCTATATCAAATAATATTGATGCATACATTTGGCTATTTAAATATATACATTGGATGTAACATTTCGATAAAAAATCTCTTAACGTTGCTGATCATCCAAATGATTGCTTGTTTTTGGAATCATATGCAAGCAATGGCCATCATTTTATAATTTTTCATATTTATTTTACAATATTCACTCTAATGTGATGTGATTTTGGACTAATCTTAAGAGGTAGGTCGTTTGTTGTACCATCTACACTTAAAAGAGTTGGGAGGTGGGGGGCATTTGTACAGTTTTTATTTATCTAAGAACAAATTTTATAAATAACCTGAAAGAAGGGAATTAAGACTGCATTTATATGAGAATTTTTTTTTCCAATAAATTCTTCTTATTTGGTAATTTTAGATGAAAAGACATAAAAGGAGGAACAAATTTTTATTTCAAAGGAAAAATGAGGAAAAAGTAGAGAGCTCTCTTATTTAATGAATATTAAATAATAGAAAAAAAACTCCTACACTTTTTACTTTCTTTGCGTCTAAATACACTTTAAAAATTTAAAACTTTTGTAAAAGCAACATTCTGTTAGCCCAAAGCATTAAAAAAAAAATCATTTAATATTAAATAAAAAGATAAATTAATTTTGCTTTTTGGCCCAAAGCATGACTAATGAAGCATTGGCCGTGAGAGTTGGTGG
The DNA here is from genome assembly GCA_022113865.1 of Chimonanthus praecox. NCBI lineage: Eukaryota > Viridiplantae > Streptophyta > Magnoliopsida > Laurales > Calycanthaceae > Chimonanthus > Chimonanthus praecox. The sequence continues at coordinate 69,990,849 of CM039086.1, read as the reverse complement.
ACCTCATTTTCATTTATGTTGGCGACAGCCATAATAAATAAGAAATAATAATGGCTGTCTCTCTCTCTCTCTCTCTCTCTCCAAGTCTCCAACTATTAATTAAACTCTGACTCTTTGTTACTGCTACCGACAGAGTATATTCACCTACCACCATATTAATTAATTAGAACGATTACAAGAATAAGTGCATGGTTGTTGTTAAGTCGGGATTAATTAAGAAATGTTAATTTTTTTTTTTTTTTGAAAGATTATGTTAATTGTTTTATTGGATGGGTAGGGTGTTGAACTGAGTCCGGAGTTGAACAAGCAGTGTGACAAACTATCATAGGCACAGAGTTGGGGACTAATATTCTAAAATCAAGTGATTAAAATGATTAAATAGAGTTCAAATTTTATTTATTCACTTTATTTTTTATTTCCTAAATATTTTGACTAAGGATGTATAATTCACTGGAAATTTAGATAAGTAACCTCCTTAAGTAAGAGGACTCTCAATTTTTGTAATTTTAATGTATCAATTTATGGGATCCACTAATTCCATTAAATTAATTTATGAATTAGAGATATAACAATTATAAAAAAATAGCTCTCATTCAAATTTTTTCTTTATTTGATTTAAGTAGATGAAATAGATGATTGATAATGAGTTCTACTTCAGTCAATCTATTTTTTTGAAATATTTTTCAATTCAAATGAGATAAATGGTTATATATATTTTAATTAAAGATGTAATAAACGTCATCTTAATCTTTAATGTATAAGTAACAATGTTTTTAAAACACAAAACTAATATACAAAAGGGAACACTTACACACACCCGAAAAATCTGCCTCTACACACCCGAAATTGGATTTTCGGGTGAAATTACGATTTTACCCCCATGTTTCCATTCATTCGAATAAATGCCCAGTTCATTTTGGCATTCATTCGAATGAATCCTCAAGTGTATTTTCAATTCATTCGAATGAATGGGCTGAACAGTAACACAGAATACTGCTCAGCCCCATTCATTCGAATGAATGGATGATTCATTCGAATGAATAGTAAAAAAATGCCCACCCGTCCTTCCATTCATTCGAATGAAACGATCATTCATTCGAATGAGCTGAGAGCGGAACGTTGATTTGTTCCGTTGATTCCTTCATTTGAATTATTCCAATGAATGATTCAGTTCAGATTACATAATAATTTAAAAAAAAAAATTTAAACTTAGTTTTTTAGCATCGTGTATTTCTAAAAAATTTCAAATTGAATATCCAGACTAATTACGATAATCTGATCAAAATACTTTAAGACTTCAAGGTTTTTTGACACTCATAAATATTTAAAACACAGTATTTTACAAATAAGGGTATCCCTAGGGTGTGCCAAAAATACATTTAAGAGTGTCAAAAGACCTTGAAGTCTTAAAGTATTTTTATCAGGTTATCGTAATTAGTCTGGATATTCAATTTGAGAAATTTTGGAAATACACAGTGCTTAAAAAATAACTTTAAAGTTTTAAAGGAGATTTTATTATTTAATATATTATGCACATTGTTTTTTAAGCATTGTGTATTTCCAAAATTTCTCAAATTGAATATCCGGACTAATTATGATAACCTGATAAAAATATTTTAAGACTTGAAGGTCTTTTAACACTCTTAAATGTATTTTTGGCACACCCTAGGGATACCCTTATTTGTAAAACACTGTGTTTTAAATATTTAGGAGTGTCAAAAGACCTTGAGTCTTAAAGTATTTTGATCAGATTATCGTAATTAGTCTTGATATTCAATTTGAAAAATTTTAGAAATACACAATGCTAAAAAAATAAGTTTAAATTTTTTTTAAAAAATTATTATGTAATCTGAACTGAATCATTCATTGGAATAATTCAAATGAAGGAATCAACGGATCGAATCAACGTTCCGCTCTCAGTTCATTCGAATGAACGATTCATTCGAATGAATGGAACGACGGGTGGGCATTTTTTTACTATTCATTCGAATGAATCATCCATTCATCCGAATGAATGGGGCTGAGCAGTATTCCATGTTACTGTTCAGCCTATTCATTCGAATGAATTGAAAATACACTTAAGGATTCATTCGAATGAATGCCAAAATGAACTGGGCATTCATTCGAATGAATGGAAACATGGGGGTAAAATCGTAATTTCACCTGAAAATCTAATTTCGAGTGTGTAGAGACAGATTTTCCAGGTGTGTGTAAGTGCTCCCTATACAAAAGAGTCTCAATGAGTCAATTCATCAATTACAGAGTGAAAAAGACAAAAGGTGAAGTCTCTCCACTGAAAATGATATCCCGCTTCCTTGGATGCTTTCTTAGTAAGGAAGCGGGAGAAGTTAGGTTTAAAGTCCCGTATCTGGTGTGTTGTAAGAATGGTAGATATCACTTTTGGAGTTTTATATTAGATTTTCTATGATTTTTAACATGTAAATTAAAAAATATAAATATATTTTTTTCCATTGTTATTATTATTATTAAATAATTATGGTGGTTTTTTTTTTTGAACGATAACAATAGATTTTATATTTAAAAGAACGAGAAAACAACAAAAAGAGAAAAAAAGGTCTAACAGAATCAGAATCAGACAAAAAACAAGAGAAGAAAAAGGGAAAGAAACAAGAAAGAAAAGAACAACATAAGAAAAACAATAAGAACTAAAACAAATACTTCTCTGATCTCAAAGGAGAAACACGCCAGAAGAAAGGCCAATGACACCAAGCTTGACAAAAAAATCCGCCAACCCATTGTACGACTGATATGTATGAATGAAACATCCATCCCTAAAACCAACTCCCTAATCTCCCTAACCAAAGTGATCAGTCTCCAAAGTGGGCGCTTATGTCCTGTAGTCCACTTAATTGTATTTGCCGAATCCCCCTCAATGATGAGTTTACCATCACCATACGACTTCCAGGTGAGAAAAATTGTTCTAATGCTGAGTGTTTCTGCCTCGTGGGAATCTCTAGTTCCCACAGGCTCAATGAAGACAATTGAAGTGGACCTCTCATGATCTCTCAGCACCCCATCAATCCCAGCGGATGAGGTGTCCCTCTTGTTGCACCATCAACATTAAACTTCATGACATTTTGATCTGGAGGCCTCCATTGCTCTCTGATTTTCACTTTTCTTCTAAATTCGTTCAAACATTCCTCCCAAGAAGATAACAACTCAGTGAGTCTAAGACCACTAAACTCAGTGCTAGGAAGAAGTCAAATGCAAAGTATCCATTTTGCAACTTGAAAAATGTCATGCATATTAGATGATTTACCATAAAAAATTCTAGAGTTTCTTTCTTTCCAGATGGACCATAAAATGACGGCAGGGACGGTGTTCCAAGCAAGTTTAAACCTTGAAATAAACCACGATTACAAAGATCCAACACAAGTTCTATCGAACACTCAAGGAACCTTTAATAAATTAGCAAAATTATTCCAAAGGTAGCAAGCCAGTGGGCATTGCAAAAAAAGGTGGTCAACATCTTCCTCCTCAGTCTCGCATATGAGGCAAATGGGAACCTCCTCTTGGTATAACAAACCTCTCCTTTTAAGTGTCGTTCTAGTTAGAACCCTCCCTTTTAGAACGCACCAAACAAAAATTCGAACCCTGAGAGGGTGGGGGGGAGCCATTCCAAGCCAGACTGGAAGTGGGAGCATCGATGGACTGATATTGTAGGACCAAATCAATTAAGATTTTGACAGTGAAATTGCCCGAAGAATCCCTAGTCCAGATCAGAGCATCCTCCTCTCTTTGAGAGATGGGAAACTCCCCTAACTGGCCTAAAAGATCCCTTTTGCTATCTTCTTCAAAAGACCAAAGAGTTCTTCTAAAATCCAACCGCCAAGAAACAGAATAACCCTCAATCTTATAGCCATTTTGAACCAACATATCCTTATTCCCAGCAATCCTGTAGAGTCTAGGAAAAATATCTTTAAGTGGCCTCTCTCCAAGCCAAAGATCTTTCCATAACAAAGTTTTATCCCTTTGCCAACTAAGAGTCTCGTATTAATCTTAAAGATACTTTCTATCTCATCTCCACCTCTTCCTAACCTCCACCATGATTTGATCATCAATGACCCTTTCTTATTCACTTTGTCTCTTAGGAGCCAACCATTGATATCCTCCAACCCATACCTGGCTGATAAAACACGAACCCACAAGTCATCACGATCCCTACCAAATCTCCAAGCTCATTTGCACAGAAGAGCAAGATTCCTTAGTCTAAGAGAAATTAAGCCAAGACCCCCTTGAGGTTTAGGTTTGATTAAATCTGACAATGCAACCAAATAAATCTTTTTTATTCTTTATCTCCCCAAAGAAAATTTCTAAAAAGCCGTTCAGTTCTCTTCACTACTCATTTTGGCATTTCGAAAAGGGATGATAGTAAGTTGGGAGATTCGTCAGCACTGATTTGATGAGAGTGACCCGACCACCCAGAGAAAGATATTTTCTCCTCCAACCAGCCAACCTTCTTTCCACTTTTTCAATGACCGGGGACCAAAATTGGGTTACCACCCACCGGTAAACCTAGGTAAGTAAAGGGGAGCTTACCTTGACTGCAACCTGTAACATCTGCAAGGTCCTTGAGGATGTCCTCATCTAAATCTATTCCAATAATAGTACTTTTGCTCAAATTGATTCTCAGACCCGAAACAAGTTCAAAACATCTTAAAATGGCTGTATAATCCAATAACTCTTGGCGGGATGGATCGCAAAAAAACAAGGTATCATCTACAAATTGTAAATGGGTAACAATGTGACCATCCAGAGTCACTTTATAACCAGTAACAACTCCCATCTCCCTCGCTTTTTCCACTAATTTATTCAAACTTTCCCCAACTAAGGTGAAAATGAAGGGAGATAATGGATCTCTTTGCCTTAAATCCCTATTTGCCTGAATAGGATCACTTGGGGAACCATTAATCAAGATGGAGTAAGAAATATCCTAATGCAACCTTTCATCCATTTGCACCATCGATTCCCAAAGCCGATTAGGGTGGTGTTGATGAAATCCCTTTCTGCAAAGTTCCAACAGAAATAGAAAAGATTCCAAATCTCTAACATAAACAGAGTGGATGACCTAAAAGATGAATGCACCTCTACCCAAAAGATTTATTTTAATAACCACATTCTTCGTATATACATTCATTCTTAAAATGCAAGTAATGTGGACCAGACATGGGGCAAACCTAAATAAGAAAATTAGGTATTTTCTTTCATTCTTTAAGCATATGGAATTGGGAGTAGCTCCTTCTTTATCAAAACATGTCTCTTCCGTCACATTTTGAACTTGGAAGTTCATATGGGGGGAGGCTTATATAAAAGAAAAATAAAAAAAAACACTTTATAGTTAAACTTTTCTGAGTGACATCAAAGCCATCGACTTCATCATTCAGAGAATTATGTGATAAATGATTCTTTGCCTTCACTTCTAATGAAATTTGTCTTTTGTTTTCACATATCTCCTTTTATTTTAATCTTTCTCTAAACATAATAACATGGGTAGTCTCAATGAAAATGTGATTCAATATTTCAATTCATAATAAATTAATTCACAACAAATAATTTATTAAAATAAAATTTAATAATTATCTCAACAATCTTTAAAATATTGATTAAAATCTGAAATCATTGTAAAAACATTTTCAAAATTATTACAAATATTTTTAAAATAAATAATTACAGAAATCATATACATGCCTCAAAATGAGAGAGGCGAGAAGACCGGCGGCGATACCGCGATCAGTGGTGAAAAGACCAGCGGCCAGCGGCGACGAGAAGAGAACCAGCTGCAAGAAGACCAACGACTGTAAAAGAGGACCAGCGACGGCAAGACCGGCGGCGGCAACAAGAGGACCAGCGGCGAGTGAGGCAGACTGATAGGGGCGAGAGAGGCGAGAAACACGAATTCACGATTAGGGATTTTTGTTTCATGTTCCGCTTGTCATTGTGAGTGAGTGAGTCGCGAGTCGCGAGTCGCCGGTTGAGAACGAAGGAATCCAGTGAAGATTTTACTGCGTTAAAAACGGCGATATATCATTTTATCGCATATTTACCGGTAAAAACGATAAGACGCCAGAAATTACCAATTTTTAATGCGATAATGGTATTTTTTCATTAAAGTCATAATAAATTTTAATTTATTGACTATATTGATTGGTAAAAGAGAGAAAGAGAACGAGATTAAAGCCAAAGTAGAGTCTACAATACCTAACATACGTTACTAACATGCAGTCTTAAATTTTATTAATATTGTAACTCCATTTGACCTAAAAAAGGGTTAATTTACGCTCTTTTTATACAATAAAATCATGTCTACTTATAATAAATCAAATACAAATTTTCCTCAATTTTTATGTCTCAATTTGCCTCAATATTTCTCTCTCAATTTGACTTTCATGAATAAGGCAACACCTTAATCAAGTTGAGTTTACACTTAAAATAGTAAACCTCCCACGTAAATCCAAGTAAATTTTTTCCAGGTGAGTGGAAATAAGAAGTATTATTTGAATAATCTTTAATGAAAAAAAAATCCTCGGGGTTGGCCTTGTTTGCAGGAAATTTTGAGGTCATATCTCCCCTCAACACAAAAAGGACCATTCTCCATTATTCTGTCCTCGACATGTGCGGATTAAAAGATTTACATATGCCTCAAGGATTAGTCAAACAAGACATTTGAATAACTTGGTCCTAAAAAAATGCTTCATTATCATTTAAAAGCTTGAGTCATGATTTACATGATCCAAAATTCAATAATATTTGAGGCACAATATTTTCAACATCTAAATTCAATGGTGCAATAATATTTTAATAGACGTTAAATTTAAACATTTGAAAATACCGAAAGATATGCATTTCATGATTTAGATTGATTATAGGTAGATTTTTTTATGATCAAAAGTGTTCAAATATCTCACCCGACTATTCACTAAGTAGACTTTATTTTGTTCTACAATAAAGATTGATTTATATCTTACCCTGAATTCTTGTTGGAGTATACTGGACAAACATGTTCACGCACGCGTGAACACAAACATTTCGACTGCTTCCTCAAATCTTTTCTCTCTTAACATCTTTTTAATATCCAAATAACCCAATGAATAAATACTTATATCTGTGATTTTCATTGTAATACTTGTGTCTGTCAAAATCATTGGAATGATAAGAGTGCATCTAATGAACGTCAATCAAATTTACACCAAAAACTAAAGAAAAATAAAGTTAGATAGCCCGTCCAGACCAACTGTATAGTTTCCTGTTGCATCCATCATTTTCTATCTACTACATTAAGTTGAAATCCATAATTGAATATGACAATTGTTGTCATACACAATCGTACACTTACTGGATTTTAAAATCCAAATACAGACCAAGTAATTACGTTTTCGAATTTTTATAAGCCAATAAAACAATTAGTATTATCAACCCATGTTAAGTCCAATAAGTGTAACTTCAAATTAATTTACTGCCAACATGCTGTTCAAAAGAGAATATTCTTCTTGGTCTAATCATACATGATTTTACACATCAACATGAGCCAAAATAATACTTATAGTGGCCAATATAAAGGCAATCCAGATTTGAATTGAAGGATGTCCAGCCCTAAGAAAAATTCTCTTTTTTGAAATTCAATACATATTTACGACGCAATACCATCCACTTATATATATATATATATATATATATATATATATATATGACTAAAGGTGTCCAGGCATCTCAACCCGTCTAGGACTTTACCCGACTAATCCTTTAAATCATGTGCACACCTCCCTACACACATACCGGATTCAAGCGATGAAGAGTAACCCCATAAGGAGTGACCTAGAGAGATTCGAGTGTGAATTGAACTCAAGACCTCCCTTCATGAAGAAAATTTGTTGACCGTCATGCCAACTCCTTTGATTTCCACCCACTGATATTCAAAACCATAACAGTGCAACTGTAGCCAGTGGATAAAGAGCCAAACCTGTTCAAAAGAATAGGAGAATAAAAAAAAAACAAAGACAAACCAATTCAGAGACGAGGGTAAAAATGTTCCTGAGTCCCTGACAGAGGTATCAAACCTTCGATCGCTCACCGTGCATCTGTTGAACGCTAAAGAAGAGGTGAAAGTATAAAACATAGGTGGCCCTCCATCATAATCCAAACATGAATTAAGTAGTGTGGAGACTTCAATCATTCTTAAAAATAAAAGCTGGCGAGCAGAATTAGAACAGAAGAAAATATAGCATAAACTCTGTAGACAAATAGCAGGTCATGTCTTAGCCGTCACCCGGGTATTTTTTGGAATAAAATGGAAACTCAGTACCTCTTGATTCAGGAGAAAAACAATCAATTAATTCATGGATCGAAAAGCATTGCTATACAAAAGTGGGGATTGCAAACAATCCAAATGGGTGGCTATCAGAAACTTCCACCTTTATTCCTACAAACTTAGCATGGTAAAATTTTCTCAAGGAAGAACAGCTTTCACTTCTTTCCTATCAGCTCCAAATGCCTGCCACAGGAAAACAGTCAACAGTCAGGTTTTCTTATATGAGAACAGCAGGAACACTAACACAGTTCGCATCTAAGCTGGTGATATATGTAAATGAGGATCCTAAGACCAAGGACGCTTATATTTTCATGCCCACAGCCCAGTGGGCGCCACTTGAGCTCATAAAGGTGGGTTTGAAAGTCTTCGACTTGTATACAGTGTCAATAAAATTTCATCTTCATCAAATAAGTGAAGCCATATTTTTTAACACCGTAAAAAATTCAACTTTATCTTACAACAAATTTATCAGGTTAGATAATGGGTTGTAAAGTACAAATTCAAGGAGAGAAGGATGGATCTATTTGGCCCACTGTGGGTCCCACAAACCAAAATCCAGAGAAAAGATTCATAACAACTGGTCTTGGGGGGGAATTTTATATATATGGAAGCATAACTAAAATTAATTCCATAGAAGGATGAAGAACAAAATCCCCTAGCCTGCTCTCGTATAAGCACTATGAGCACCAAGCCAAATAAGACTTATGAGAGCCTGTTTCCATCCCTGCTTCCCAACACCTCTACCCGAGAATTGGATATTCATCCAATCTGACGTCATTCTGAGATAATCTAAACCAAAGTATTCTGACCAGGCAGCTCAACCAGGAACTTGACCGAGTCCACTAGGCCCAGTTACTAGGTTGGGTTAAACCACGAAGTTCAAATTTTGACCTAAGTTCAGGCTTCACTTTGTCAAGTTGGCTCGTTAACTCAGCCACTAGGCTACAACCTTGCCCAAGACAAGTTCACCTCAAACAGTGATAAAACTAGGAGGGAATCTAGATTTGCATCTATGTAATTAGAAAATAAAAACCATTCCAAATTCCTCAAAAACTTATTTTCTTGAACTCCCATGTGATCAATTTTCTTGTTCATTGTTAGATATGTAAAAATCAATATTGCCATCTTAAATCATAAAATAAGGTTCCAAAAAGTACAAATAGTAGTACATATATAGAAGTGAATATGCAAAGATGATGTTTCCTTAGCACTGTAAATGACAATTTGAGGACTTCTATGAGGGGCCCACCAGAGCTTATGCAAATGGGTTAATTGGAAAGGTCATTGCTTGGATAGGGTAGGTAAAAAAGATAACTTTATTTGGATAAGTGAAGGCATGCTTTTTTTTTAAGGCCTCAAAGATTAATTTTATCCAACTGAAGAAATTCACAAGGTTGGATCAATGGGCTATATGACTAAAATTGGGGTCTAATTGAGAAAGAATACAATTTACAAGGAGTAGGTGGGTATGAAGGGGAGAAGGGGTGTAATTGGGGCCATGGTGAGGGTTGCAGTCCTCAAATTGTTATTTGAAGACTGGAGCCTAGGGGATCCTTGTTATATAAAATTGAGTTGCCCTAGACTCTAAATCAAGACTTCCTATCAAATGGAGCATGAGCCTACATAGGTGCAATGGATGTCAACTACATCGATATTAAATTGTGTAAAGTTTCATCAAAATTTGATTAACCTATCTATGTAATCTTAGCCTTTTAAGTTTTGATGTATCATGGATATAGGTCATTGATTTAAAAGTTCAAAATCAAAGGATAAGATGATTAGATAAGGGTTAAATTTGATAAATCTCCTACTCATATGGTTCTCTTTACATTGCACCTAGGCATGTGGAGGTCTAAGACCCATTTTTAAGGGGCATAAGCATTTGCAGTATATCCTTTTCACAGTTGTTCTCTTATTTTCAAAGGAAACCTGAGCTAACATCCTTCGACAAATTTAAGGAAATATTTTAATAAAAACATGTGAGATTACTAAGCACTTTAGCAGTCGACCAAACCAAACTTCCACTTTCAGTCCAAATTTTAAAGCTTCAATTTTCAGCAATATACTTAAGCAAGGCATAGCAGAGATGTGTGCGAACAAGAAAAGAGTATTGCAGATTCACTGGAAAGGTAATTTACCTCCACTCCCAAACCTCTGACATACACGTTGGTGAAGAGTTCAGAAGGATCAGGCATAGGGCTTTCCTGATGCAAAGAAAATAGCAGAAGAATGAGAGTTGAAAACAACCCAACCATGGAAATATGCCAGTATAAACTTCTCTAAAATCAGAAAAATCAAAGACGGACATGCAATGTTCCTGTGAAATCTTTAAATATCCACTACATGGGTTACCTTGGCTTCAGCAATGGCATCATCTACCTGTTTCCTGACCTCTTTCTCAATATCCTGCACAAAGACAAGACATTAGCCTATTACATTATGAATTCTAAGCTAATTTTTGAGAGCACAGATAGATAGCTTCCAGATCTGAGCTATCATCGCAATGGAAAATACTAGAATCCAATTAATTTCATGACAAGATCAAGATTACCAGCCATTGCAAAAGAGAATCGGGGACCCATATGGTATACCTTGAGCTCAGCTGCAGTGGCCAGATCATGAGCTAATATCAGCTTTCGTATCCTTTCAATTGGATCACGCTCCTGAAAACATTGGGGATACAGAGCTCAGTACTTGCAAAAGAAAGGAATGGCAGTATTCATAAAGCAGATTGATCAATAAAGTCTGACCTGCCTCACACCACTTATCTCATCACGTGTGCGGTAAGTGCTCCCAGGATCCGACATTGAGTGCCCATGGTATCTGTATGTATCCATTTCAAGAATCTAACACCCACATCAAAAGAAAGGATATCAAACCATAGTTATAGCTATCTTGTTTAAGGTCACAAACATAAAGAAACTGAATTGCTAATCAAAATTAAAAACATACTGTACGAGTGAGATCTGAAATAGAAGAAAAATAACCTTAAGTAGAAGTTAATTAACAGGAGCATGCATAAGGTATACTCTCAAGTTTCAGAACTGTTGGTACTCTGCTCTTTCATGCACAAGGCAGATACATCGATCATGAAATCACACACGACTTTTTCTCAGATGTGTCCACCTTGATCTACATCCAGCAATTTTGAAATGGGCTATTAACGAAGATTTTAGGCACATCCCCATTGAATGTCAAACTTAGGTGGCAAGCTGCCTTTCAGCTGGTATAACTGCAAATGGAGTCTAATCCATTCTTGTTTTGCTGCTGACCTACTAAAGATATTCAAAGGTTTCCATCCAGGGATAAGACAGAATTTTTTTTTTTTTGAAAATGATTCCAGGATAAAAAATAAAAAAAATAGATCTCACTACTATTTTGAAAAGATTCAACAGGAGCTCTGTTTATGAGTTGTTTCATGGCTTCTGTGTGATACTGTAGCTCCACGATTTGTACTCTTTTTTTTTAAATGGTCAGCTATATGTACATATGAAAGGAGTTGTTTCAAAGATGTTGCCCAGGTTGTGAGTTGTTTTTCATGTATGATTCTGTCCAACCTAAGTTGGTAGGTCTTGTTTCAATTTTACTTTGTTTAGCCCTGTTATGTTGTTTCCATGCCATCAACTTTGTACTCCAGGTGGTTGACTTATCCTGATATAATACTAATCTTTAGGGGGAAAAAAGAGCTGAAGAACAGTAACTCCAATCTTCTACATGCATTTATTTTACAGGAACAGACAGGACAAACAAAAGAAAGCATCTACAAAAACATAGAGATGCAGTCATCATTTTTGCCATTACGGCCAGTGCCGCCTCATCAACAAGGCCTGCACCATGTCCCTTTTTGTGTTTGTGCGCGTGCGCTCTCGTATATATGTTGGTCTGTCTTGTGCCTTTGCCTATTTTAGAGCTCAACGCATTTGTACAAAATGCACTATTATGTTATGAACCAAATAGGCCTGATGGTATCAGAAAAATAAATAACAGAATCACTACAATAACCTTAGTTCATAGCATGGTTGTTAAAATCTTACAATACACGATTCGTATCTTACGATTCATACGATATGATAAGAGGAACGATTCGTATCTATCAAGAAATCTTATGATTCGTATAAATAATAGAATTATGGGGTTATTAGGAGTGTGAAAGCAAGAAACATTTCGTTTTAATGGTTTTTAAGGCTTAAGGTGATGAGCATTTAAGACCTTTCGATTTTTTGAGGGTTTTTTAGTTCATTTTGACTTTTTACAGTATAGTTGGATTATATACTGGTCTTATACTTTTGGGAGTTGGAGCATTGAAATTTGAGCTCCAATGAACCCTTGTCACAAATATCGACGAGGTTTTCCCGTTAAATTCCCGGTAAAAATCCGAGAATTAAAAAATATCCCGCTATTACCAATTGCCGTTAATATCCCGAGAACGGTATTTGTCACAATGCAATGAACTAATTACATAGAATTCATTTCATATTGAAAGAAAGTTGGAAAATTGCTCATGTTATTACATTTTAGATATATTTTACATTATTTCATATATTAAATATTTTGAGGGAAAACACTTATGAATCTTACGATTCTACGATTTAAGATACACGATTTGCGATTCAATATGTATTAACGATTTACGATACGATTCGATTTTCACAACATTGTTCATAAAAGTATGAATGAGTATGCGATTAACACTCACATACAGTTCATTGATCTGTATCAGCAGTAGCTGAATGAGATGGCCAGTCCAACACAGCAGGCTGTTCCATTTGCTTTAAACTTTGAACGTTCTTATTTGCCATTTTTAAAATTCTAAAACAGTAAAACTTGTTTAATAGAAAGAAGCTAAGGTTATTGTAATTCACATGTTTCCTTATCAATACCTGGTTTATCTAGAGCATCATTTTTTTTTTCAATATGAAATACCTGACTTGGGAATGTACTAGTACTTAAATTACGGTGCAAATAACCATACTTGTAACATAGCAAGAAATTTAATTCAAACACCTAACACTCCACTAGAAAGACTCGTAGTAAGAAATTTAGGAAATTTACAAGAAAATAGACATAATAGAAATCCAGTTTACTCACAATGGGTCCATTATTTAAAACATGCTCCTTGGCAAATTTGCAAGCCTGCTTCACAGCAAGAACATCCATTCCATCTACCTGTTACAAAACAATTTTAAAAATGTATGACAATTCAGAACCAACAAATTAAAGAAAATTATGTCTCTTATGTGTTTGCAATGATAACAATCCCAAGTCTCGTCATTTCATGCCTCACTTTGCCAAAAACTTATTATTCCATCTTCTTCAAACAGTGATCCCAACATGAAAAAAGTGAACTGCATTCCATATAGAAATACCAAAAATCTTATCATCCATTTATTTCCTATAGCCATCCATATGTGCAAGGAGTGAACTATACACATATTCCATCGACATATTTCCACAAACAAGCCATCTTGTACTCATAGTCTAAAAAAAGGTGTCAGATCTATCCTAGAAGCCATTCTGGTATGCCTCTATAGTAGAATGGTCACAAAAAATTCTAGCCAGTAAAAAAATATTGAATTATAAATTTATCATAAATCATTTTTTTTATTTTCTCAAAAGAGGGTAAAATGTTTCAAAAAATTAAAGTAAATAACAATAATTTCACAATCTTTGGATTTTCTACTCAAACCATTATTGGTAAATGACAAATAAAATGATAGTAGTATCACATGTCCTTGACTGCCATTTATGTAAATATTGTTCAATATTACAAAAAGAAACTCATGTATATACAGATTAGTAACCACATGTGACAATGTATAGTTCGTAAGACCAATAAAATTATGAGGAAAATTAGATTTTAGTAAAACTAACATTATTTTAAAAGGTTGCAAAAATTAGTAAGATTCTTCAAAATTGGATTTAAGTAAAAGATTCTTTTTTTTTTGGTGAAAATCATATCATATTGTAAGATTCAAATTGCAAATGTAAGATTTTAACAACTGTGAACAAAAAGTTACAAATATTTTCATCACGTAACCCTATGCCATCCAAAATACAAGGTCATCAAATAACCATGTCATACTTATAACCCTCGGATGTTTTATAGGACAAGGATCTTATAGAGTTAAAAATGAAAAAGAAAAAAAAAAAAATTCATCAATGGAACATTCTAGATTTGTCTAGTCTGGCCAGATCAGATTGGAAAGGCTAGATTGAAGCAAATTTTAACTTGCCCCTAAAAAATACCCATGAACCAATCCACTGCTTGAGGAACAACCAAATCCAACTAAAAAGGTTAAAGGAAAAAGCCATTCCTCCAATATTTGAAAGGACAGTTGTCATGAAGGTTATCAACACTCACAGCAGCTCTAAGACACAAACAATGATCACCAATTCAACACAATTCTCTATCTTCTTCTCGGATAGTCTTGCTTAAAAAAATTTCCAAGTCCAACCACCTTAGAAAAGCCTAGAATCCCCAGGTGAACCTTCAACATGTAACATAACTTGACAAATAACCAAATGCTCAACTCAACCTCTAATCTAACAATAGAAGAATGAACTGAAAAGGATCCTTTCAGTTCTGTCATAAAAGCGGAGCTTTTTGCTCTCCGGATAGGAATTAAAGTTCTGGTTGATGCGGGATCAGCTGAGGATTTGATCAAAGGCAACAAAGTCCCTTGGTGTATGTCATTTACAGATGGCGTCATGTTAAATAGTCAATTGAAAAAGGAAGTAAATCATAAGCCAGAACAAGAGAGGAAGGATTTTCAGCGAAATTGTTTGACAATTAACAAAAAAAAAAAAAACACAATTTATAAGTGCATGTTTAGTGGTTCCAGAAGTACATATTAGGATCTAAAGAGAAGTTGAGAATCACTGAAAATCACTTAGTGCCATAGTGCGATAGCTTCCAACATCTAAGGGCAACAATGGTACAAAATGGAAGGGCTTGTGGAGAAGTGCATATGCTAGGGTACACATGTTGTGAGTAACAAGAAATGATGCCAGATATGATTCCAACATCCATTCATGAGAAAACAATAAGATGGAACAATCAAATAAAAAGCGCAAAGTTCCAATTCTTTATTCCTAGTTCCCACCTTCAAGCCAGGTACATAATCACCACGCTTGTAATAAGATGGACTCTTGGCTGCTCTCCATTCTGCTGTTCCCATTCCATCTGCAAATAGAAAGACCAAAAAAGACAACCCTAACTTTTAGCCTTTTTAAAATTGACAACAAGATTTCCTAATAAAATATGCACTATTGATAACAACACTTAATACAAAAATAGGACCTCTAATTAATATAAATATATACATGACATACTTTTGAATCAATTGACGAGAAATTGGAATTATAGTGAAAAACCTTGGAGACATATGGGTTAACAATTAGTAGAGCACAGATGGAACATTAGTGGTTCAGGGAACATAGAAGAGGAACTAATTAAAATTGGAAATGACTTGGTACCACATTGTAATAAATTTAGATACTTAAGTGCAACTATCGAACCAAAAAAAAAAAAATCTAGACACAGCGAATAAGATATGCATGGGATAGACTAAGTTTTGACAAGCTAGCGGAGTCCAATGTGATTAGAGAGTACCATGGAGGTTAAAGAGAAGGTTATATAAAAGGATGTATAGAGTAGCCCCAATGGATGGAAAAATGAGAGAAAGTCACTTGGGGTGGCTTAGATACGCATCACTATATTATATAAAAAATAAGAGAGAGGATGCAAGTAACAAGAACAAGAAAGAGACAGAACTTAAAAAACTTGGTTGGAAAGGAAAAATAAGCATATGAGAGATAGTAGGGCAATAGAGGATGTGGTTTTTCAGAGGATGGAATGGAAGAAAAGAAATCAAAAGGCCAACCCTAAATACATGGGATTGGTGGCTTTGATGATGATGATTATATACATGATAAGCTTTTGCATGCAGATAAATTTTGCTTATATAATGCAATTGGAAGCCCCACCTCCACATATTTCAGCACATTGAATGAATGGCATTGTATTTTGTTAATGATGATGTCATAAAGATACAAAATAATGAGCATATATATGAGCTCCACTACAAAACACTCCTAAGATTTTTTTAAGGAGCTCATGGTATGGTGGGATGTACACGAATTCTTTTGACAATTTCCTGGGATAAATTCCATCGTGATGCAACCATCCCAATCCTTAATATCTTGGGCATGAAACTAGGATATCTGACAATTCACTGAGGAGAAAAGGGGATTTTGTTTATTAACAAACACGCATGCACATATAGCTAGCAGTGGTGATTTGCACATTTCCAATTTTTTAAAGAATCACAAAGCCCATTTAACTTTTACAGAGGAAAAAGGGTTTTTTTTTTTTTAATGTTGAGGCACATGAACATAGCTAGCCTCTAATGATTTAGGAACTTCTAATTTTCATACAATCATGCAGTTCCTTCACCTTTTACATTTTTTATAAGGCTGAAAAAGTACAAGGACTGCTTGGTTCGATTAAAAATGCGAAGCGCATGAGGATATATGTTTAGCAAAATTAGCCAGAAGTCACACTACTTTAGGCATGGTTCAAGATTCAAGAGTGAAATTACAGTGATTATTCTCGCAGACGAGAATTGCAGGGAGATCCCAAAGGGCTGCAATGTTGAGTGCCTCAAACAGCTGGCCCTGATTGGCTGCACCATCGCCATAGAGTGCAAAAGTGACCGTCCCCTCCTTTGAGTATTTTTGTGCAAAGGCAAGGCCGCATCCAAGGGGAACTTGTGCACCAACAATGCCATGGCCACCATAGAAGCCAGAGTCCTTCTTGTAGAAGTGCATGGACCCACCTTTGCCCTTGGAGCATCCTGCACGGCGGCCCATGAGCTCAGAAAAGCACTCGACTAGGGTCCCACCACGGCCGAGGTAGATGCAGTGGTCCCTATAGGCAGTGATGATGCAGTCTTTTTTAGTAATTGCGGCCTCCATCCCGATGGAAACAGCCTCCTGACCGTCGTAGAGGTGGCAGAAACCGCGGATGAGCTTGGCCTTGTAGAGGGAGTCGGCAGCAATCTCCATTCGGCGCATCATCGCCATGTCACGGAAGAAGGACATAAGCTCTTTGGGGGTTGTTTCCACGGATCTAGATGGGGGTTCACATTTGTGGCCGGTGAAGGGAATACTGGTTTCGATGGTCAGGACAGTCTTGTCGTCTTCTGCTGATGATGAGAAGGAGCGAGATGTAAGGCCTAGATTCGACGACGAAGATGGGGATTGGAGGAGAGGGATCTAAAGAGAAGATTGGGGAGTGATGGAGACGATGAGAGAGTCGATGTTAGGCGCTTCAGAGCCATTTGAGAGATAGAGAGGGAGGGCAGTGGACCGATGAGAATAAGAAACGAGAAGAGAAGAGAGAGGAAAAAGGGAGCAGATGAGAATGAGAAACAGGAACCTAACACCTAATAATCAATATTTCAAAGTGGGAAATATTCAAAGTAAGAAAGAGAGGGCAGAGAAGTGGGAGGGGAGAAAGTCGATTCGAGAACGAAAACTAGCTGAAAAATGGAATAATAAAACAATTGTAGATGCTTCTGCAACGAATGCAAGTAGAGACGACGGCCACGATATCTGACGAAATACGAACAGGATCGAGTTAATTTGGGACGGTTAATAAATAATTGGCATTAATTAAGATTTAATGGGAACTCAAGGGTTTACCTCAATTGGTTTCGGAGTAAGATTTCTAGAAAGAGGTGTTGATTTAAATTATAGGAACTCCAATGAAGGGTCACTTTCCATCGATTTACCTGGTGTGTCCAGATAGGGGGTTTTTACATACCCCAAAGGATTAGTCGGGTGATTGGAGTAAGTTGCTAAAGTTAACCCAAATCAACCCGACCCAACTCAAATTCTAATTCGAATCAACTCTAATTCTGACTCGACCCATATTCTGAACCTATTTTAGCCTAATTTTAACCGGCTCGGGTTAGGTCGGGTTGGATAAACTTGTAAAATTCTCAACCCGATCTAACTCAAATTTCATGCGAATTTTTATATTTTCAACCCGGCCTGACCTGTTGACCCAAAATTCTTAACCCGACCCGTATGATTTCTCTGATCGGATCATGAGGGTCTGACCAAAATCCGACCCGAGTTGCAACCCTAATAGAGGAGCTGTTTTAAACAGAAGATCAGAGGCGAGGAAGGTTGGCTTACAGAGAGGAGGCGTTGCAGAGGAGTTCTGGGACTGTCGTACAGCAGCGTTGTTGTCTTGATCTCTGAGGAGAAGTTCAGAAACAGAGCAACTCTCTGGGGCGCTGAACAGAGGGTAAAGAGAGGCTTACAGATCAGCAAGGTGTTTACAGCAGCAGTGGGTATCTAAACAGAGGAGACACACACAGAGTGTGGGTCAACAAAGAGGGTCAGCCAGCAATTTGCAACTTACACAGAGGTGTTGCAGAAAGGCAGAGGTTGCAATACAGCTGATAGCAGCGTGAAGGACTGTTGTTTTACACAGTGGTATGTGTGTGGACGTCAGGCGAACTGCAGCCAGTTGAGAAGGCAGAGCAGCCTGCAATAAGCGGTGAGGGCATTCAGCAGAGAGATAACAAGAGAGCGAAGGGTGTGGCTGTTAACAATCAGAGAATCTGCGTGAAGAAGAGGTAGACAGATTGCTACAGATTCACAAGGGATTGAATCTGATCGGGTTGCAAATACAGATTTGTATTTGGCTTTATAAGTTTGGGTTTAGATTCAAACTTATTGAATCTATCTCTCTTGTATGTATTATTATTTTTCTCTCTAAAAAAATCATTATCAAGTTTGGTGGATGTAGGTCAAAAGTGGGCCGAACAACTTTGCTTTTGTTTGATTTTATTCTGTTTATTTTATTGAGTGTGTTTATTTTACTAATAAACCTAATAGGTGGGTGTCTGGCAGAGGCTACACCCAAGGGACGGATGTGTAAGGAAGTGCTTGGCGAGGTTGGGCGAATGGCGTCAACGGTGGAGGTGATAAGAGCCAGCACCGTTGTTGTGTAAGATCTTTACACAGGAGAGGGGACGTAGAACCAACCCAGAGGCACACTATATTGTCCATTTTGACTAACTCGAATTCACCCAGTCAAACTCACGGTTTTATTTTTCAGCACATGAAAATGCATCAACTCCAAGGGGAGGAGCTCCACCATTTAACCTACTCTTCCAACATAGGACTCATGCCCAACCCAGAATCCACCGGGCTGGCAAATAGAACTCCTCACCGCCGAGGCGACCTAGAATCTACCAGTCTCATATCATTCACCCCACTTTTAAAGTAGAGGCGACCTTGGCTCTGATGTCACCTTATGTAAAACCGAACCCCAAGACACAATATTATTTGCTTTGACCAGTTGGGAATCCACCAAGTAGGGCTCACGGCTTTATTTTTCTCCACATAAAAACACGTCATGCCTAAGGAGGAGAAGCTCCACTCTTTAATCAGGACTTTGGATGTTTACTGTTTCGATGTGGGACTGATGGCCAACCCAAAATTCACCAGTTGACAAGCGAGACTCCTCACCGCCAAGGCTGCGTGGAATCTACCAGGCCCACATCAAGAGGCATGTCTCTTGAGTATTGTCAGAGTTAAGGTTGTTGAACTGTTGATTGTTTGGGAATCCACCGAAACATGGAAGAAGAAAGTGTTGGAATATATTTAGATTATTCTAATTATAATGTAATTAGGATTCTAGTTTGATTTTATCTCTATTAAAAGATCTATTTAGATTAGAAGTGTAATAGCCCTAAGGTCGGCTAAGGCTATATAATTGTGTAATACTCTTTAATGAAGACAATTTTCTCTTTTCTAACATGGTATCAGAGCAGGTTACGACTCTGATTTGAAAGTCGAATTCACGTGGGTTCCTCTTCTCTCCCTCTGCCTGAGGACTCTCGTTGGCAGAGGGAGGGGACGTTATGCGCTTGGCATCACCGTTCAACGACGAACGAGAGACGCTACAGCAACAGCAACAATATGTGGACGGTTTCTCTGTTCGCCTCCTTTCTCGTTCTCCATCGCTCATCCTCTGCACATAGCATGATGGGCATCAGATCTGATTCCTTCACCAGTTTTGTTTTTCGCTTGGATTTGGGGACTGCCTAATTCAGCAAAGGAAGTCCAACACTACAGATCTGAGAACAACGCTCCACCAGCCTCGCCTTCAATCAGATCTGATTTGAACCAGATCTGAGATCTCCGTCCAGCCATCTCTTCAGCTTGGTATCAGTCCCCTTTTCCAATAGATTCAGATCTGTCAGTTTTGCCTATTCTTAGGCGCGATTTGCATCCCCATAGTTCGAGCACCGCTCGTCTTCTCACCGAGATTCTTTGCTCCGGTGGCCTCTTGTGTAGGACTTGTTTCAGATCCTTCAATCAGCCCAGATTTGGGCGTTTTTTCCTGCTTTGTCGATCTCCGCCAGTTTGCACCTCTGGCGACCGTCCTTACCAGCGTTGCTGAGTTCTACACCAGTTTCAGATCTGATTGCAGTCAGATCTTGATCTCTTCAGGCCATTTTCGGATTTGTTCTGGCTGCCATTGGTGCAGCTTCCTTGAGATCGTGCACTGTTGAACCATCAACTTCCTTTGGCTGCATTTCTGCAAGCTACGAGAGCACCGACCAGATCAGATCTATTCTTGTTGCTCCGCCGATCACCAAGAGGGGGAGAGTTGCCTGAAACCTCCGCCGCACGCTACTGCCTTCTGTCCATCTCGCTGGATCTTCTAACCAGTGTGTTCCCTGGCTCTCTTACAAGACTCGATCTGCAATGACCCTTTGCCAGCAGCACCATGAGCGTCGACCATCCTCTTCTTGTTTTTTCAGACCTATCTTGTTTCAGATCTGTGGAGCGGAGTTCAGCCAAAGAGGACGCCATTCGCAATCAATATGAATTCTTTGTGCAGAGAATGGGAGGGCCCCCTCTCTATTCTCAAAGAAAAAGCCATCTAGCACTAATTGGACATCACCGTCCATTTCCAGTTACACATCAAGCAGCAGAGAGGTGGCTATACAACATGCACAAGCATTAGACAGTGTTTCCAATATAGATGCAGATTCAAAAGTCAAGATGATGAATTTCTTCAGGCACACCGCATTCTTTCTTGTGGCTGGAAACGAGTTGAAGAATTAAAACCAACGAGTTCCCTGTAAACATGCAGTGGGCAAGCCAGCTGAAGTAACGCTGACAACAGTATAGGCTTCAACATTCAACCTCAAGTACAACTTTGACCATTTCTGTAATCCCTTTCAAAAAAAAAAAGTTTGCATCCGTATGGGATGAGTGGGCCATCAAGAATCAATACATCAGTCCAGGCCCCATTCAGTTCTATGGTCCTGGGTCCGATGCCATCAGTCACACTTTATTGCTGGAACTTGGTGTCCAAGCTTAAGGATTTCTGGGGAAAACGCCATGTTTATCATGTCTCCAATGTCGTCACCAATTTATTTCACTTTATTGTTGGACTTGGATCCTCTCTTAGGGATTTCTAGATTCAATCTGCGTCCGTTCAAGCAGCAGTTCTGCCTATGCTGTACTCAGATCTTCGACAAGTCCACAGACTTGTTGTGTTGTTTCTTCTCCCCACGATCTACAAGATCTGTGTGAAGAAGAAAGGGAGAGAAAATATGAGATATGTGATGGTTATTGCTCAGCCTCCTATTTTTTTACCACATTTATTAGTGCTCACATCTGAGTACTGTTTTGGGTGACCCATCGGATCATCAATTTGGGTGTTGCCGTTCGAGCACGCCTCATTGTGTCGTTTCTCCAACGGTCTGTTTAGCTGAAGGAAGGGACACAAATTGCCCTTCTCCTCCTATTTTGTTGAAGTCGAAGAAAGGGACACAAATTACCCTTCTCAAGCACGTCTTATTTTGTCGTTTCTCGAAAATGAGACGGTATGTTTTGGACACATGTCCATTTGCTGTGGAATTCATCCACTCTTTTTATTTGGAGGACTTTGATTCATCTTCCCCATTTGCTGGCCTTTTATGGTTACAACCTCATTTGCTGGCCTTTCATGGTTACAACCCCATTTGGTGGCCTTTATAGCTACAACTATTGTTCGCTGGCCTTTACGATATGATTGATCGATGTGATGGCTTCAGCCCTTGTTTTGCAGGTCACTCATTGCCTGGATTTATTGCATATTGCGATCATTGTTTGCCGGACAATTGTCTTACGGCCACAGCCGTCATCCGAGCCTCTTTCTCTATTTCAGGCCGCCATTGTGTTCACCGCCTGTCATTTTGCAGCCAATCAACGCTGCCACATAAACACATATTTGCAGCCAGTCAACGCTGCCTCTTCAACAAATTTGCAGCCAATTAGTGTGTTGCTTCAACGAATCTTCGTGGCCAGTTGGTGTGCCACTTTTTCAGTTCACCTGTCATTTCTTCACATTCCAAGCTTCGCGTTGATCCACGCTTCAGCTTTCGGGGGCGTGTTGGAATATATTTAGATTATCCTAATTATAATATAATTAGGATTCTAATTTGATTTTATCTCTATTAAGAGATCTATTTAGATTAAAAGTGTAATAGCCCTAGGGTCGGCTAAGGCTATATATAGTTGTGTAATACTCTTTAATGAAGACAATTTGCTCTTTTCTAACAGAAAGAAGAAAGAAGAGGAAGACTCCACCCGTACCAAGAAAAAAAAGAGATTTATTTCAAAAAATTTATTGTCAATCAATAATCTTAAATACACCCTCTAATTAGGTATTTATAGGAGATCCTAACTCTACCCTAATTCTAAAAATCCAAATAAAAATAAAAGGAAAATAATAAAAACTTAATATTAATTTTACAGTCGGGAAAGTGAAATTAAAAAAGGAAATTAAATAGAAATTGAGTAAACTGCGAGTTGTCCTACATCACTATATATCTATGTGATTGCATCTATACTCTTGTATATTGGAAAAGAGTGTTCTTTCGTCTTTATAAGGTTTATAAAGTCTAACTAATTATGTTTGTATTTTTTTAAGTCTTGTTTCTTCATTTTAAAAGTTTAATAGTATAAATTGAAAATATATTTAATGAATTATTATAAGCTAGTACTTCAACTCAAAATTCAATTTTTGCCACTTGATTTTAAAGATCAAGTTGATAGATATCTTTAAAAATAATTCAAAGACACTTAGTTATTCTAACCGTTAAGATCAAATGGAAAATTTCAGGATTTTTATTAAACTTTTACTTGTAGGTAATCGAGTCTACTTTCAATTTATACCGTTAATTTCAAATGAAGAAAAAAATAAAAATAGTGCTAGACACGATCTTTTTCGCACTTGTTCATTTTTCTTCACTTAAATATTATTCCCATAACGTCTCATCTATGAGATTTTTGAGCAACCAAAATCACAGCAACTCATATGGGGTACAGGGTTAAGAGCCAACTGGCCATGGAGATGGCTTCAGTACTCGATCATGGTCAGCAATATAAAAGTAATGGAGATGGTGGTGATATCGAAGAAGAAGAAGATGAATTAGAAATAGTATGAGCATGAGAAGATGGGGAAACAAGCTCATAAATATTGCTCTCCTCATTAAATTTAATGAATATCTTTTTTATTTATGCAATTTATACGATGGAAAAAGAAGAAGTGAAAGACCTCTCATTAGTACATTATTGTTAGTAAATGTAGCTGCTTTTATTTTTATAAAATGTTGTAACAGAGACGTTTTTGTAGTTCACTTGCTTTCTCCAACATTATTTTAATTCTATCTCAAGTGACAAATTATTGTTGTAGCTGTCTTTCAGTAGATATCTTCCTAAGTTTAGACAATAAATGCAAATGAAAATCAAATGCATGTGCTATTGCATGCATGGAGAGGACAGATCGATAGCAATTCAGAGCCAAGATTTGACTCCATTACATTAGAAATTAGGAATTACAATTGAGATGAAAGTTCCAATACAATGTCCATGATGGGTGGTTTCATGGATTGGGCTGGGCTCGAGTTTGATGAAGTGAAAATGTACAAAGAAAATTCCAACAGTTCCAATACAATGTCGAAGCATGAAAATAAATACAAAGTTAGCACTCACAAACTATACTATAAACAAATGAAGTCGAAGATCTCTGTCCTTATTTATCTCATTCTACATATTGATGAAGCTTTTATAGAGAAGCTAAATTTATCTAGATCCTTGATATCCAAATAATTTATTGGAGGAAAAACAGATCTTCCTGCTAGATATCTTCATCTCATTGAAGTACTTAAGTACCCTCTCCTGTAAATGAAATGAAAAAAGATAAAAGAAAATTGTTTTCCAAAATACAGGAGGATTTGCATTCATCAGGATCACATGCCAACAACTTCCTCATAGCTCCCCAAGTGCCTATACCCACAATGTAGAAACCAGTAACCTAGGCCTCAATATAATGACTAGGTTAACAAATCTGATCCAACGGCTACATTTCAACATGAATCAATCAATCTCATTAGTGAAATCTTTTGCACCTGACCAACGACTACATGTCAACATGAATCAATCAATCTCATTAGTGAAATCTTTTGCACCAGACCCCTCATATGCAGAAGCATCAACACCTTCAAGATATAAAATTAAAGGCATCCTTGGGTAGGACTGTATACTTTCATGTTACAGTCTGGTGGTCGGTAAGTCAACCAACAAGACCTTTGGAACAGCCATGAGCATTTGATAAGGCAAGGGCCCTTCAACCGTGACCCAACTGACCAATGGACTTCTGGCCCAGCTTTAATGACTCTGAATCTGACCTTGGATCTGAGAACAATGTGTCAAACCCAACAGAACTGGCTTTTTTTTAAGCTACAACATTAGAAATTTTGTTGGAAAGAAAAAGAACACAAAAAGTAAACCAGGCCAAAACAGAAAATAAAACCATGAAAAAACAGCTAACACATGGTTAAATTAATGACTACCAACTACCACCAAACTGGGCAATATCAACTACAAAAAAAAAAAAAACCCGCAGCCAAAGCCCACAGAATGATGTTAGACGATTTTGCGAGTCACAAACTTCCGATGGTACAGCTTTATCTTCGAAAAATCTTCTATTATGCTCCAATCAAACAAGAACATTTTCCAAAGAACTCTTTGGAAAAGGACCTGATCCCCACCCAGAAATAAGAGCTGGGAACAAAAAAGAGAAGGAATCACCCACACCAAGGAGAAAAGAAAGGAAATAAGAACAGATGGGCAAAACAAAGGGACAACGTAAGAACAGGTGGTAAAATTGATTCCTCATTCCTCCAACAAAGGAAACAATATTGAGGGTGGAGATATTTCATAATTTCAGCCATCAATGGTCAAGGCTTCATTGAGATAAGCTACCCAACAAAAACACTTAACCTTGGACGGGGCTGCGGGTTTCCAAATAGATATGAGAGGAAAACTAGATGGAAGATTCAGTTGAAGTAATGAGTACAAAGATTTACATGAAAAGATCCCACTGGGCTCCTTAGTCCACACCCTTGTATCCACTGTGCCATCAACTAGAACGCATCTCTCAATCCAAGATAAAAATCTAGGAAGGAATTTGAACATCTTCGATATCCATAGGGGTTAGGGCAGACATCCTTGGATCTTGAGGAATGATCCAGTCTTAGGATCATAATACTTATGACCTAGATCTCAAACATGCCTAAATGACCTATGATCGTGCCAACAACAGATCCACAACATGTGCCTCTGCTTCGGCACTGCTACTACTGATGTTAGCTGATCCAAATGTGTCAGCCCAACTACCTTAGCTTGTGTCATTGTCAGGAATTTCTGTTTCAATTTCAAACCTCCCATAGATAGTGGGATCCATGTCAACCTCTACTATCAAACCTTTTTGCATAAAACTAAAACATCAAACAAGGAAAAAAAATCCATCTTTAGAGCTTCCTCTCCCATCCACAATGCCAAGATCTATGTCTCATCACCAACAATTTCCCATTTTATTTCACCCCAATTCCTTTTTCCTCTCCTGCCTCCATGCTCCATTCCATTAAGCTTAACTGGATAAAACATCCCACATACACAATCTTCTACGTCATGGATCTTTACATTAGTCTTGCTTGAACCACTGACATCCACTAACACCTTTCCAGTAGAACAGATCACATATAAGGGTCCACCTGAACACATCTAGCAGCCCCATCATCAAAGAATATCACTTCAGACTCAGGCTTTGCCCTCAATTTGTTCTCCATGGTCTTATGACCACCATCCAGTCATTATGACACTTAGAGATGCCCATCCACCATGGGTAACAACATTTTTGGGTTCCTCTTCAACTTAGATCTTTAAGACAACATTGCTCCCAGCTATGACTGGGTATTGGACTCCCAACATAAACTTCACTTTTACATGGCCATGTACCAGGTAATCCAAGGTGAAAGTCTGACAGTCAACAATTCTTCAAACTGAATATCCTATATTCTGACATCCAAGGTGCACCTTCCATTCTGATATTGGGGGAGAATCACAAACTGCTCAGAACCGACCACCATATGCAATCTTACTATTGAATGGATCTTTTCATTAGCGTTAATCTTCCCTTCTCCATCAAGAATCTGCCATTACCAATCCCTAGTGCTTCACCACCAATCTGACATCCATTGGCACCTCTCCAGTAACACAAATCACATTATCAAAGCCCACCTAAACATCTCTAGCAGCTCCATTGTCACAGAACATCAGTTTAAACTCAGCTTTGTTGGCCTAAAAGTTAAATCTGTCTCTCCTGAGTCAGACTGAGTTGTCAATTCCGTAACTGTGTCCGACTAAGTCCTAAGTTGTCAATTTCTTTAACTGAGTCGTGACCGTCTACGTGTCTAAGACCTCATCTGGAAGACACGCACAGTCAAATCAAGCTTGAAGCTCCAGAAGACACGTTGTTTTGAAAGCTCGCACCAAAACTGGAAGAACTCTTTGAATGTCAACCATCACAGGTATATGGACCATAGGACTGACCTAGAAGCCTTAGAAGCCTTTTTGGTTAAAATTGGAATAATAAAAACAGGGTTTCTAAGTCCACTCTCTGCCCTTGGAGAGCTCTTGCGATCTACCAAATATCTCCATATTTTGTGTGTCATTGCAATCTAAAATGTTCATTATAGTTAAATCTAACTGATTGCATAAAACACTCATGAGTTCTCCACCATGTCCACGTTTTTCACAAAATCTCAAGTTTCCAACACTTGGTGGAAAATGGATTTTCTGAGAACCTCGGAACTTCCGAGCATGTCTCGGAACGTCCGAGGATATTCCTTTCATTCATCAGTCGTTCGATTTCTGGGCAGCTCAGAACTTTCGAGAACATAGTCTCGGAACGTCCGAGGATATACCTTCGGACGATCCACGATGAGTCAATCGGACATTCCGAACCCAGGCATTCTAGGGAACTTCGGAAGTTCTGAGGATCAGTCAAACTATCCGTTGCAGGGTCAAAATCGTTGTAATATGACCATTGGGAATCCGACTGTTGCAATCTCGAAAGGTCCGTGACCCATTTTCGGAAGGTCCGAAGATAGATCCATTGGAACTTTTCTAGCCTATAAAAGTAAGGCTTTTTGGAGAGGAAAAGATTGATGACTTGAGCCCAATTTTTCCATACACTCTTCAAGCTTTCCAACAACTTCCAAAGCTTACAAACTCCATAGTCATAATACTCTAAGCTTTGAATCTTAATCCTCAAACACATTCAAAGCTCTCATAGGCATATCTTAAGCATCTTATGCTCTTAAGTTGAATGTGTTAAATGGAGATTCTCTCTACGGTCTTAATCCTCATAGGAAAACCTTTATCTACTCTAGACCTCCTTGCTACCATCTTGGTTGGACTTCATTGGAGCATTTACATCAAGCCAAGAAGAAGAGGACATTCAAGAACAAGCTCAAGCTACTTCAAGTAACTCAAGGCTAAGTTCTTGGTATATTTCAAAGCACAACTTCTTTCTATTACTTGTGAAATATTGTAAAGGGTTGGTGTAACCCTATTGGCTTTCAAGAGAGGTGTTCTCTTGGTGAATAGGTCGATCTACACCCGTGAAATAGATTAAGCTTTGTAATTGGTTTCTTCTCCACCCAGGAAGGAGAAGGTTAGTGAAATCATCAAGTGGTGTACTTGAGGCGTGGATGTAGGCAAGGTTACTGAACCACGTAAAAATCATTATATCACAATTCTCCATCTCTTCTCATCTCCTTCACCTTATTTTGTGCACTTACTTTAGCTCAAATCTTATTGCACACATAATTTGTTTAAACTTAATCTTTCTTGTAAATCACATTTAGAATATTAATTGAGCAAATTTATATTGATTAATCATTAAAGTGCCCAATATTTAAATAGATTTTAAAATTTCCCCAATAGTCCTATTCACCCCCCTCTAGGACTATTCTAGATATTTGGCTAGCTTGACCAACAAGCTTTAATTCTCAACTTGCATCTATAGCTTTATTACCATCCATACCCACCATGACATTACAGGATGTCCATCCTCCAAGGGTAAGAACATTTTCAACATCCTCTTCAACTTGGATCAGTAAAACTACATTGCCCATTTTCAGCTCCAACTCCTTTGGCCATTGGAATCCCAACAAGGACCACTTTTACATGGTCACATTGCAGGTCATCCAAGGCGAAAGTTTGACAAAGTCTACAACTTCAACCAAACATGATAAAAAAAGCATGAATATGCTTTCCATCTAGATGTCCAAAGGGGACCTTGCAAGTCAAAAAGTATCTCTGTGCATGGCTCCCCAATGATCTCCATCCACCTCTCCACAAATTGGATAGGAGCATTTGCTCAAATTTTCAAAATGGAGACTTACTCCTCTAGAGCAAGAAGAATTGAAAATTCACCTTTGCAGATTCTTCTGTTCTTCAATGGCATCACCTCTCAACTCTGATGTTCCAATTACTCTAATTCTTTCTTCTAAAAGCCACCACTCTCAAGCTTTCACTATGAGCATTTTAAACCTATTTGACCACACACTCTGTTGACATTAAAATTGCCTTAAAGCGGCATGTTTTACATGATCCTGGCATCCAAAAGTCCAGTTAATCAGCTCCTCATCCATTTAAATCCAATGAGATTGGAAGAAATACAAGAAAGATTGATTGATTTGGACCTTACTCAACCCAATGGAATGGAAGTTTTTTTTTTTTTGAAAGGTACATGGTGTTTTCATTTTATCGTCAGATTATTCCTCACGGGTTACCTCAACCTATTCTTGCACTCAGTAGTAGCTTCACAAAATCCTAATGATGTCACCTCCAGAGTAGACAACAAATCCTCACTAATGCCTGACTTCTTTGCTAGGATGAACTAGAGGGAGTCAACAACAATTTTATTCCTTCTTTTTTCAGCAATAAGGTATAGAAATATTTTCTCAACCTACTTGGTGTGAGCTGCATGATACCCATCTCTCTTGGCACTTTATGTAATCCTTGGCTAAATCAACGTGGATCCAAAATCTGCTAAATTGCATATAGAATAACAAGTGTTTAGGGATTCAAGTTCAACCAAGGCCCGGTGGTTGAAGAGGCTCACCGCAAAGTCTATCTCTTGGACATTGGTGTTGAAAGACATCCAAGACCTCACCCAAATTGAACTTAGTAATGCTATCAATCTACCCAGACATTTGGATTGGTGTTTTACCTATTCGTCTATAAATTCTCTCATCATTCCCATTTCGCAAACCTGACCATGTCTCATTCTTGCAACAATAGAATCCTTAAAAATTAAGAAGAGAGCTCTTTTGATGTCAGTCGTAGAGTCAAGGCAAAATGTGTTGTGTAAGCGTTAGGGCTGCAACTCGGGTCGGGTTTCTTAAAACCCAACCCGACTTGACTTGATATATATGAGCCTGACCCGACCCGACTCGAATTCTCAACCCGAACTCTAGAACCCGAATCCTAACCTGAATCGACTCGAATTTTGACCCGACCCGCATTCTTAACCCATTTTAGCCTAATGGTAGCCGGGTCGGGTCGGGTTAACTTTTAAAATCCTCAACTAGACCCGACCAGAATTTCATGCAGGTTTTTATCTTCTCAACCCGACCCAACCCGCTGGCCCGAAATTCTTGACCCGGCCCACATGATTTCTCGGGTCGGGTTATGCAGGCCGAGCCAAAACCCAACCCAAGTTGCAGCCCTAGTAAGCGTATTCCTTTAAGGAGTTTCAGGATTTCACCATTTTTGACAAATCCAGAGTCTAGGAGCATATTGGATTATAGTATCTTGTTTTTGTTAGGAGGTGTTTTTCTCCTTTTTGTTCTTGCTCCAGCTTGTTTTTTGGGATCTTTAGGAGGTTCCTACCTTTTTGGTTGTTATCGTCCCTCCTTTACCTTGTACTCCCATCTTTTGATGCACAACTTGTGCTCTTTAATAAATTCATCGGAGTTACCATTAAAAAAAAACATGTCCCTTACTCTTTTCCTCTCAGCAACCCTTCTGCCCTCGTTTAGAATTAATTTTATTGTTTTAAGTGGAAGGAAATGGAACTTAATGGTTGTTTAGACATTGAAATTTATTTAATTTAACTTTTACACGATTGGTTGATTAGGAGTGATAATGACTTTGGACCTTGACTTATGTGATACAAAACATTAATAGCTATGCTGATGATTTGCATGATGGGAACAAAATGTGATTTAGATGCTAAATCTCATCCAAAACCTTGTAGCAGTAAACGATGAACAACTTAGATTCAATATTATAGACTAGCTGCAGTAATTTGTTCAGAACTAAATTGAGTACAGCCTGAAGACCTGAAGATCTGTATGAGCCCAATATAACTTTAGGCCATATAATTGCAATCCAAGCCGAAGCCCAAATTGACTTAAGACCCGACTTGTCCCACTTGAGTTGCATCCCTACTTACAACCATTCACTTAAAAA
This sequence comes from Chimonanthus praecox, assembly GCA_022113865.1. NCBI lineage: Eukaryota > Viridiplantae > Streptophyta > Magnoliopsida > Laurales > Calycanthaceae > Chimonanthus > Chimonanthus praecox. Next base: position 69,959,615 of record CM039086.1, on the reverse strand, counting down.
CAAATAGGTAACAAAAAAAAAAGATTGAATCAACCAGAATTGATGTGAAAAAGTAGAATACACTAAGCTTCTTGACTACATGGATTTCAACACCAGCTCTTTCAGCTATGAGCACCAGGAAATGTCTCTGAACTTCTTCACACCATTTCTGTCATAGTGACCCCAACTCCACCTGCCAAATAGCAATTCACGTATTCATTCTTTCACTTCATATCAAATAAGACAAAGCCACAAAAAGAAAGAACCAAATCAGCTGATAGGTTACAAAAGATAAACGAATCAACTGGCATAGATGTGAAAAGGTTGGATGCATTAAGATCCTTGACTAGGCTCAATGTCAGCTACTTCAGGTATAGGACAGGGAACTTCACTGAAATTCTTGAAACATTTTCCCCCCACTACCTGTCAGGATTGTAGTCTGGGGTTCCCTTATTGATATTATATCTGTGGCTACACAAGAAAGAACCACATTAGTTGCAAGGATGTTCCGGCTCATCCACTTCTTTCCCTTCATGGACTGAACCTGCAAACATCCAACTGCCCTATGAACACAACTCCACCTTGTTTTTAACATAAGCCCACTCTAGAAGCCACCCATGCAAGAAAAAATGGCTCTCCTGCACTTCGTGTGAATAGTTTTAAATAGTAGTCAAGCAACAATTTGGGTAAGGAGTTCATATTCCAAATCTACATGCTTCAATACCATCAAGATGCCTAGGCATTACCACATGTGGTTGACCACTTATGACTAGAGAGTTGGGACACTCATGGGCACAAACATGACTTTTATTTGAATGCAATGTATTCCATGTAATGCATCCACCAATAATAGGCCATGGTAGGCAGAATGCATCAAAGAAATAAGAGCACTTTCTGGAGATGATGAATCAAGGGAAGGCACGTTAAATCTTATCAGCCACTAAACCAAATAAACTATAGAATAAAAAAGAGTGTAATTATGTCATAAATGAGCAATGAGGCACACTTCATGAAGTAAACAAAAAAACTATTAATTTGCTTCATGTTTTGAATTCCTATGAAACTGAATAGGAAATGATTGGGCCTAAAAATTACATCATGAATTGATAAAAATAAACCAAATGCACTAACCACAATTCAACATTTATCACAACCATAAGATCAAAATTGCAATTTTCCATAAAGGCTTAAAATTGCAAATTGCAAATGTCAAAAGTCAGATCTTATAACTGATAAATAAAATGAAAAGGAAATGGGAATTATGACTAAGAGGCTCATTGCATCGATTGTCTACTTCTGTTCTCAAAATAGCAACAGAAAATAAGTACAGGATCCCACATCCAATAAGTACTTTTTACCTCAAAGAGACGTAGGCACTCACCATATCTTTTTGCTGCCAAGATGATAAGAAAGGAACAGAAAAGGGCAAGAGGCAGCACCATTCTCATAGAATAGTTTCAACTCTGCATTCATGAGGGCACCTGCATCATCTGCTTGTGAAGGAAACAGCAACAAAGAATATCTCTAACACAGTGAAACAACTAACTAGAAACCAAGGAGTAAACGTACAAACTCCATGCACTTGCAAATAGATAAGCAACTGGCAAACATTCAGATTAGAGGTTAAACTTGATGGCAATAACATAAAGGGGACACATGAAAAAGTAACCATCATGATCAAAATCCATTGACTAAAGATTTCACAAACGGTACACAAAAGGAAGACTGGACCTACCATCACCATTGATTATAGCATACTCTATACACAGAAATAGAGAGGTAGCTTACACATTCCACTTGATTTTAAAAGAACTGTGGTTTGATAGATTAGCACAGTAATATAAATTACCTATTGATGATACTGCAGAGGCTTATTTGGAATTTTTATTTATATCTCACAAAGAGAAAATGGCAAAAATAGAAAAACAAACATAAGTGATGTAGAATTAAAATGATTTACTATATTCAAATGTATCTAGCATCTATATTGTCTTGTCTGCTGATACAACCAAAAGCATTCTCTACATCTGCAAATGTACCTAAATGCAAGAAATGAACTCATAAGAGATCAGATTCTGTGTCTGTCAATCAATTATTCAAGACAATACCACATATTCACATATCCCTTTATAAAATGACCTGCTTGATGATCTCTAAGATCTAGAACTCATGTTACAAAAGCGAGCTGACTGGAACGGCTGGGATCCCATATTTACACCCATCTGTCCATCCACAGGACTGTACTGTTTTCTGCAGCCTGGACAACGCCCATCCACCTCAAGAATCCTCTTGTGACAAAAGAGACAAAGACGGAAACCACATGAACATGGAAGAAAACTTGAGTCTGTCAGATCCAACTCTTCACAGCAAATGGGGCATGCTGAGGGCTGAGAATTCATACTGCGGCAACCCCAAATAGAAGATGCTCCGCGGATGCACTTACGCTCAGACTTCATGGGAAAGCTAAACTGCTTTGACAGATTGGGCAAGCTCTGCGGACGGAAAGCATCATCAGGCCTCCAAGCACGAGAAGTGTTGATTGTAGATGCCTTTGAAATCGACTGTTTCCATTCCAGTTTCATAACGCCAATGTTGGAACCACTATCTGGATGTTCTGCTGGCACAGAAGAGTCCACCATTGTCTCAGTTCCGGCCAGAGTTTCCAAATTTAGGTGCTGGTGATTGTCGCCGGCGGTCAGCGCATCTGCAACTGCCTCCCAGTCATCTAAGCTCCCGTCTCCTTCATCGTCCTCACTGACGGTTCCAGAGAAGCACCCGCTACTGCCACTGCAACTGCTGCTGCGGAACCCATCCTTCCTCGAAGTGCTGCTTCCCACGCTGTTTATTGGCGAGTCAAAATCACTCTCATGAACAAGCTCTTCGCCTGTTCCCCTCCTATTTAAATTTCCCAAAGAATGGCTTTGCTCATCATGCCGATCCAAAGATGATGGAGACAAGGAGCCCCTGTTTGAATCCTCACCACCCTTGCTCTTGACTGCAAAATCTCATCAATCACCCACCACAAAGAACGTGTATCAAACTTGATGATCAAAGCATTCATTGAAAAAAATCCTCAACTACATTTTGCTTCAAGCAGTACAAGGGGAAAAGAGAAAAAAAAGAAGAAAAGGAACAGAAGTACAAAACTACTTATCAAAAAAAAAATACAGAAGTACAAAACTTTCAAACATCTCCTAATTTTTATTCAATAATAAATCTGTTTTGATCGGGAGAATGAAGGAGGAAGGAGGGGAAATGGTAACTTTGAGCAGCATTAGGAACTAGGAAGAGTGGAATGGTGAGATTCTTAAGGAGAATGACCCATTTATGATGAGAAATGTTGATTATGATGGTTTGGGCATATCCATAATAGACTAAAAACAGCCCTAGTATAAGGAATTTTAAGATTAAAAGTAAAAAGGTATGAAGAGAGTGTGGAGATCATTAAAGACATGGACTGAGGTGGTAAGATGACATGATAGATTACAAGTGATTATGATGGTTTGGGCATATCCATAATAGACCAAAAACAGCCCTAGTATAAGGAATTTTAAGATTAAAAGTAAAAAGGTATAAAGAGAATGTGGAGGTCATTAAAGACATGGACTGAGGAGGTAAGATGACATGATAGATTACAAGTGATGGTGAACATGATTGTTGATACAATTGATTGGAAGAGTAGATCTCCAAAAAGCGAGCCTCACGTAGCTGGGAAAAAAGTTTCATGATTGTTGATATGGTTTATTGGGAAAAAAAGAACTAAAGGAAAAAAAAGGTAATAGAAAAAAAATGGCTTTATGATGATACCGATGATGATGAGATAGTGATAACATTAAGCTTACAATATCGTGAACCACATCACAAGGCTAGTATACAGTGAAAGGCCATTCTTTGAACCATGTGATCCTCACATGTACCACCCAAGCACATGGGACTAGTTCACCTCAAATGGTCCTTCACCCTGACAATCACACCACTACATTCTCCCTAGAGTTTTTTTTTTTGTGATGGAAAAAATTGAACATGGTGACACCATGCAATGTGAACATCGATGCCATCATTTTCTTAAGCTTTAAAGCCCGTGAATTCTAGCCGCCACTATATCTACAGAATCCACCCCACACCTCCCCCAAACCCACAAATAAATAAATAAAACCAAGAAATTCTAGAACCATTTAGGATCCTTCATCTCCAAATAACCCCAATAACCTAAACCCTCATAAAAAATATTTTCAATTTTTTTTTTTTAGAATCACGTTCCAAAAACAACACAAACCCAGCAAAAAGGGGAAAAACATATATCGAATGAAAAATTTCACATTTTGACAATCTGCAATCCATAAAGGTGTTGTGAAATCCTGGAAAAAATAGAATGTAAAATTTCTCTGTTTGAGGTATTTCCAAACAAAACTTCCATTGGATTCCCAGGAAATCCCAAAACCCAACAAGCTCAAAATACCCTCCAATAATCAGAGTCCCAATAAAAAAAAGAAACAATCAGACAAAAAAAATCATAAATAGATAAAAAAAACCATAATACAAAGAAAAATCATAAGTAGCGAAAAAGGTACCTTGAGAAAGCCATTGCTCGCGCCTGGCGTCAAGTTTGCATTGCTTCAATTTGGCAGCCCTGTTCCCCTAATCCCAATCGCATTTAAAAACGGAAAGACACACCATAAATCAAATCATGAAAAAGGAAACTTTAAAATAGAAGAGAAATCATTCCAAGCAACTGCAATTACCCTTTTCTTCTTTTGAACCATCTCCCTCGAGAATGCGAAGGCGGAAGCATCATTCATCCTCGAATCCGAACCCATGTCTGTCCTGATTTCTAAAACCAAGAGAAACTGAATGCCCCCTGTTTTTCTTGAGAGATAGAGAGAGATATTGGGATTTTGAGAGGAGAACAAACGTGAGAAAGAGAGAAACGGATAAAGAGCGACTGAAATTTATTTGCAAGATTGGGCCAAATTTCAGCCTCTCCCTTCCCATATATATATAGAGACAATGGGGGAAGAGAAATGCCTGGTATCGCTACTACTGTACCAGAGACATCTGGTATGGAAACCCGTTCTTTCATTATACGTTACGTCATCATTTTTATAAATAATTTAATTATTTTTAGAAGGGTGATATTTTTTATTTTATTCTTAAAAACAATTATTTTTTACAAAATAAAAATAAAAATGACTGGCAACCGGTACTAAAAAGTTATAATTTAAGAGCAACCAACATCGAATGTTTTTGTCTATCGTTTTAATTAGCAAACTCATTGGTACTAGAGCATTTGTTGCAACTTGATTAAGCCTAACCTATGTTGACCTCTCTTTACCTAAATTTTGGAAACTGAATCTACTTTGTTGGAGTTTGAGTTTAGTTGATGGGTTAAAATTTAGTCAATACGCCTAAAAATAAATCGAAGAAATTACTAGAAAGTAGACAATATTTGAAATATTGGTTGTGAACTTAGGTCGATAGCTTCGCTGATATTTGTCCATATCGAACGAATATTGACCTAAATATAAGTCGATATTTCATATTTTTCATTTAAAAAAATAGCCTTTTTTATTTTTTTCAAAAAAATAAGCCATCGAGATTTAAAAAAAAAAATTGAAGAGAGAAAAATCTCGCTCGAGATCTCAGTCAGCTGATTTTTGCCCACCTGGTTTAGTTCAAAAAATAGGAACCAATTTGAATTTGAGTGAGGCTCAAGCCTTGACTTATGATTCATGATGCCCAGGCCCAGGCATCCCAGCCCAACAACTGTCGGAGAGTGTAGAGAGAGAGTTGGTTGTGTTAGGGGTATGGGAATTTGTCCCACATCGTTCAAGAACTAAAAATTCAGGGTTTATAAGAGGGAACACCTCTTAACTTAGCACAACGTGTTTTGGGTCTGAAAGTGAGCCGAGTCCAATGCAAAGTCATGCAGGTCTTTTTGGACCCAAAGTAGATAATATTGTGATGGGTCAGAGTGGATCGTTATAAATGGTATTAGAGCATAGTTTTAACCCTCTGTCTTTGGGCTGCTATATTATAATCGAGCCGAGGACAACTCTAGGCCTAAGTGAGGTGGATTGTGATGCCTAGGCCAAATGGTTGGGCCTAGGTGTCTAGGCTCAGCAACTGCTTGAGAGTGCAAAGAGAAAGCTGGGTGTTGGGGGTGCAGGAATTTGTCCCACATCGGCCAAATTCAAGTGTTTATAAAAGGGAGCACCTTCAACCTAGAACAACGCATTTTGGGTCTGGAAGTGAGCCGGGTTCAATACAAAGTTGTGCGGGTCTTTTTGGGTCCAAAGAAGACAAAATTGTACGGTATCGAAACAAGTCGTTACATGATTTATGTCAAATAAATAACAATACATTTTGTAATTTATAGATTAGCGGTAGTAGTTGATTTAAGGAAGGGTCAACAATCAGTAGGCTTGTATAGATCTTTATTTATTTTTTAGTATCTATTGGAGCTCGACTTCAAATAATTAAGGTCTACATCGGTCTAATCAAAGTGACCCTATATTTGCAATTTGAACTCTAACTCAAATTAACTTAGGAACTTACTCATCCCATCCAAGTAAGAGCAGTGTGCATTTCCGTAGTTATATTTAGGATGATACATTCTATAGAAAATCATTTCTATTGAATTTGAAAAGTCATAATTTTTAAAGCTTAAAGATCAATATTAAAATGAGATTAGTTTTAAATAGTTTTAATTCAATGATAAAATCAACTCAAAATAATTTAAATTGAATCCTATAATAGATAAATTTGAGGGGAGAAAAGGGTGTTTGCGGGGCTCTAGTGAACCTTACACATGCTTCAAAATTTCTAGCACTTATGAGCAATGGAGATTAGGTAAAACCGGTTTTACAAGTAGCTTGACAACATCATTATGGTGTGAATAGATAGTTACGTGAGATCACCTTAATTGTATAGCTTGAATAATAATTTTAAATAAATTTGTTAAAAGGAAAAATAAATGTAAATGGGCTTGTTTTTAATATCGCAATTTTCTCATTATATAATGGTAATCTATTGGAAATTTGATATCAATACATAATACAACTTATTGATCATGTCCTCGTACCATAAATTATATTAATATTATCAAAACCGGATCATCTAACGAACTGTCTTCGAGGAAGATTAAGTTAAACCGCGATCAAAACCGGTCATAACCGATCAAGTAATAATGTAATATAAATATTATAAATAACGTTAAATTATTAATTTTTTTGTTTAACAATTTAAACTCTAAGTAACATACCAAAATGGTGAAGGATATTGGATGGGAATGGTAAGACACTTTTATATTTCAATTATCTCCATTTTTAATATTAAATTTTAATATTTTGAAAGGGATTTAAAAAAAAAATAAATCAAATTTGGTAAGCCACGGTTCATAGCATGCGGTTTAACTCAGTCCAATGAGGTTTTTTGCGGTTTAACTACCAAATCGATTTTTGAGCTGGTTCGAACCGCAATCCCGACGGTTCCGGTTGAACTGTCTGTTAGACTGTGGTTCAGTCCGATTTTGATAACATTGAATTAGACAACAAAATTACAGACAAAGAGCCGTTGGACTCTCCTCTTTTTAAAAGATAGAAGAATTGAAAGTGCATCGTAACTTTTCTCTACAAATTCTAATATGTAACTTAAGAAATTCTAAATCAAAGTGAATTTTAAATTTTGAAAAAAATCACTTTATTATTGAAATTTTGGTTTACCTTCAAACTTCAAAATCATATTTGATGGAAATTATTTTAAAACATACAATTTGGATAACCATTTTACCTTAACCTTTTTAAAATATTGTACCATACTATATATGAAGTCCAAGTGTTGAGTGGACCTATAGTTTTATTTAGATGGATAATTTAACATAGCTCCTATTTTGTCGATTCGGACTTCCATAATTCTGTTGATGATTCTTCATTATTTTTTAACAATTATATGGTACAACATTGATTGTTCTAGTTATAGTTATATGTTGATGATATTTTTGTCAGATATTTTTTTTTAATTTACGTGTGAGAAACTGCGGGAAACCCAGCGTAAAACCCCCATGGGTGATACCCACTGCCCCTTAGGGCACACCAGATGAGGCCATGGGGGCTCGAACCTAGCATCTCTCGCTTTATGAGGCAGGAAATTATCAGTTGAAGTACACCCATATAGGCATTACCAGAAAAATTATTCATTGTGAACAAGTTCATCGTAAATTAGGTTATTATTTCTTTATAAGATTTATATTATAAAGTGAAAATGAATTAGTTTGATAGATCTATCACTATATAAAAAGTGAGACAAATTTCAATTCAAATAATTCACTTAGGGGTAGCTATTCTCACACTTCACTTTTATGTAATCAGACATGAGAATTAGTGGATTTTTCACTTTACCCTTTACCCCTGTCATACGGATAAATAAAAAAATAGATTAACGGCGAGTCGATAACTCCAAAATGGCGAGCCGTTCTGGTTCGTTGATAACTGTGGATTTTCCCAACTATTTACACAAAAAGGTACTAAATTTTTTATTTAATCTATTAGAATTGCTATAAGTGCAAAGAAAAGGAAACACGAGTGATGACAAACATATTTTGGATGATTGAACATAAACATTTATATTTAAGAAAATCTTAAATATTTTGAACTTTACTGTATACTTAAAATTTTGACTTTTCAAAATCCATAAACTTGATTTTATATAAAAAAATTAATTTAAAAATATCTTTTAAATACTCTTTGTGCATTGCTGGCTACCCAGTTAGTGCTAAGGCATTTGGCCGTGACAATATATATACCCAAAGGATTAATTCGATGCTGTAAGAGACTTGAATACTTTTGTCTTAAAAATAAAAAAAACGCACAGTTTATCCAAGATTGTCATTGAGTATTTAACTATTTATTTATCATTTGCTCAGGTGTTTTTGTCTTTTGATAATTTACAACTTGTGAAACATTTTTTAAAGACTATACAGTTGCTTCGGTATAGGTTCTTTTATGAGTCAATATTCAATCATAGTCATGGCTGTTACACCCCACTGTCGGATGAATGGTTCAGATCACTTGAAAGTGGGTCATGTGCATGGAACTCTAATATGGTTCAAACGTTGACCATTGACTATTGACCCTCGATTAACCATCTTCTTACTTTCAATAATATTAGTTAGTAGTTACAGTTCGTTGCGGTAGCAGCACTGTGTTGCAAGTTCACAAGAGAGAAATAAGATCCTTGAGGGCCCTTGGCCAGGAGTGATGCATGTGTCCCTTTCTCTACCACAGCTCCACCGTGGAGCACTGCAATCAGATCACAATTCTGGATGGTGCTGAGCCGGTGGGCCACAACGACACCGGTGCGGCCAATCGTCAGCCTCTCGAGGGCCTCTTGCACCATCTTCTCCGATTGGCTATCAAGCGCACTCGTGGCTTCATCCAACAAAAGGATAGCTGGGTCCTTCAAGATTGCCCTTGCGATTGCGATCCGCTGCTTCTGGCCGCCTGATAGTTGCACACCCTTGTCCCCACACCAGGTATCATAACCGTCCTTCAAGCCGCTAATGAAATCATGAGCATTGGCAGCACGGGCTGCATCCTCAATCTCAGTCTGGCTGGATTTATCGGACCCATAAATGATATTCTCTCGAATGGTCCCAGAGAAGAGGGTTGGCTCTTGGCCCACCAAGGCAATGTGCTTCCTCAAAGACTTGAGATGGAATGTTCGAATATCACGACCGTCGATTCTCACCGTCCCTCTGATTGGATCGTAGAACCGTTCAATCAGCCCAATTATCGTTGATTTGCCTGAACCACTTTGGCCCACTAGCGCAATCGATTTCCCAGCTTCAATGGTGAGAGAGAATCCCTTGAAGATGGTCACGTCGGGTCTTGCTGGATAGACAAAGTCGACATCTTTGAGATTGACGTCGCCATTCAGTTTGTGGGGCTGGTAGCCATCTGGGTCTTCAGGCTCAATTTGGGTGTACCGGTCCAGCACTGCAAAGACAGACCCAACAGCTTCAGCACCCTTGGCGAGGTCGGAAGTCATGCTACCGGCTTCGGCGATTACTCGACCTGTGCTGACCAAGATCATGAACGTCTGGACGAAGGTCTTGACTGTAATATATCTTTCAGAGAGGAGCTTTCCCCCATACCAAAAGCCCAGGGCCCATGTGAGTGCCATGAGGCTTTGAGAGGCGCCGAGGCCCATGCCTGCAAACCAGGATTGTCGGATGCTCTCCTTCTTGGGCCCATCTTGGGCCTGGTTGAATGCATGGAGAATCCGGGCCTGGGAGGAGAATGCAGTGATAGTTCGGAGATTGGAGACGGCCTCAGCGGCGAGCTTGCTGCTTTCGCTTTGGGCCTTGATGGCCTTCTTGGACATGCTCTTGAGAAGGACATTTCGGGCGTAAAAACAAGTCATGATAACAGGTTGGACGGCGATTATGACAAGGGCTAGCTTCCATGCTATGATCAGGCCCATGGTGCATGCAATGATGACTGCAGAGGTGGTCTGGAAAAGGAGAGCCATCCGATCACCGACCAAAGATCTTACCTACAAAAATAACGAGCATTAAATTCTTTTCTTGAATTTGTTCATGCATTCATATCATGGCCCATTGAAATTGTTCTCATCTTTAAGTATAAATCTTCAAAATTATTGGCAAAGCCCAGGTAAAAATGTCCAAGAGCTCAAAGTTGAATTCATATAGAGCTCATTTACAATATTAAACCATGCTTATCTGAACAGATATGTGTTTTCTAGTGTATTATGTTATAAATTATAGATACTCAAAATTTTGATTTGCTTTTAAAAAATCCAATCCTCCATTTGAAGGGCAAATAATTAGGGTAACGTGACACTAACGAGACATGTTAGATGGATTGTGAATTCTATAAATTTAGTTCATTTTATGTACATGAAAATAGATAGTGGATCTTACCACATTGGCATCGGTGGCCAGACTGGAGCAGATGGCCCCACTGGAGTTGTCATCTTGATCGAACCATCCAACTTCAAAGGTCAGGATTTTAGACAACATCCTCTCTCGGACCCTCTTTGTCAGATGCTCTCCCATTACAGCAAAACTGTAGTGTTGGGCAATGTTGACGACGAATAAGAAGACGGCCAACGCCAAGAAAAACAAACAGTAGTCCCTTGTCTTCGCCTTAATCTCTCTGTGGTCTTCTAGAAAGTAAACGGAAACCATGCTCCCCATCGTATATGCATACAAAGGTTGTACAGCTCCAAAAATAATTGCAGTCAAACATCCCAAACTGCCCAACTTCCACTCTGGAAGATTCAGCATCAACAACCTCTTCAAAGATGGAACAGGTAAGAGTGGGGACTCATTTGCTTCAACTCCAAGTTGCTGACTCGGCGCCCTGCTCAATGAGTTGATTGAGCTGGACCGACTCGCAACGGAGAACCTCCTACTTGTGCTTTGAGAGGAAAGAGGAGAGGGTGAGTTGGACTCAGTCTTGGATGGTGGTGCCGGTGTGTTTTGGTATTTGATTAGGGAGGTGTAGAGGCCATCATCATTTTGAATGAGGTCATTGTGCGACCCGGTTTCCATGACTCGGCCGGTTTGGACAACTGCAATCGTGTCCGCGTTGAGAATGGTGGAGAGTCGATGAGCAATTACAATGGTGGTGCGGCCGCGTGCTGCTGAGTCGAGCGCTTCTTGGACTACTCGCTCTGACTCAGAGTCGAGTGCACTGGTTGCCTCATCCAAGAGAAGAATCTGTGGTGATTTTAATATGGCCCTTGCGAGTGCAATTCTTTGCTTTTGACCCCCCGACATCTGAACTCCTCTCTCCCCCACCTATACAGGCACAAATGGTAGTTTAAATATTATTTGATTTTTTAAAAGATGATTAAGTTTTAGCTATATTATAATATAAATTTAACATATTTATATATTTTTATAATTTTTAAACATTTTAAAATTAAAGAAAGACTTCAAACTGGGTTTGGAACTTCATTTTTTTTTATTATTAAATTTTTTGAAAAACTTGTATTTTATAAACTTATATTTAAAAGAAAGCTTTATTTATCATATACACTGGAAAAGTGAAAAGTACAATGAGATATTTACAAATTTATATATCTCTTTTATCTTTTTTAAATGTTCAATGTTCAGAACTATATCAAGAGAAAAATGTTGTTTTTAATTTTTTTATATAACATAGAAAAAACAAGAATTAAAATATTTTAATAATTAGTGAGTTATATGCCACCAGTAAAATAAGTGTTGTAATTCATTATAAATGTTTGATGTCTATCTTCCACACAGAGAAACGAACCTGGGTATCATATCCCTGTGGAAACTGGGAAATGAAGGTATGGGCATTACAAGCTTTGGCAGCAGCAATGACCTCTTCCATGGTGGCATCTTCTTTACCGAAGAGGATGTTTTCCTTGATCGATGTGGCAAACAAGGCAGGTTCTTGACTCACAAGGCCCATCTGTGAGCGAAGCCATTTGAGTTGGAGCTTTTGGATGTTAACTCCATCCAGCAGAATCTCTCCTCCTAATGGATCGTAGAACCTTTCCAACAATGCAATGGCTGTGGATTTTCCTGACCCGCTTCCACCCACCAGTGCTACTGTCTTCCCAGATGGGACCTTCAGGCAGAAGTCATTGAAAATGGTGGTTTCAGGTCTAGACGGGTAAGCGAACTCGACGTTCTTGAATTCCACATCTCCTAATACGTTCTCAAGGATCTCGCCGTCCATGTTGTAGGAATCTATCTTTGGCACTCTCTTTATCATCTCCATGATCCGTTCACTCGCGGAGGAGGCCTCCGATAGGTACTTCATGGTGGACAGGCCTGAGCCCAATGCCCTAAACGGTGCACATACCATACAAACGTAATAATTAGAAGAAGAAGATGAAGAGTGGGCATTTGAATTGAGTGAATCCCATTGTAGGATTCTCTCTATTTTGTCAATTTCCAAATGAGTTACTTCAAGTCACTCGTTTGGACGAAGAGAGCTTGGATTTGTATAGAATGTACACCACATGTATTGTATAGATTGATCCGTGAGAATTTTTTATTAGCTAATATTTAAAATCTCTCTATCTTTGTTTTATTTCTTTACAAGGTTAGTGAAAAAAGAAAAAAAGATTTTTGAAAGGTTTTAATAGAAAACCATGACTTGATAACATTCTTTAGGTAGAACTCACAAAAGCTAGGTGTTGAGAGAAGCATGTCTCAAGTGATATATGGACTCATTTGTTTCTCGAGTTAACAGGTGTGAGACTTTTGTCACTTCACACTTGACTTTAGGTGCAACTGAACTCTACAGCTGTACGTGGAAACTTGACATACATGCAACTGTGCTCTGCGGGTGCACGTGGAAACTTGACATACATGCAGTTATGCTCTGGACGTAGAAACTTTAGACCCGCCCTCACGCGGAATCTACTCTGATAACATGTTACAAAACCATGACTTGATAACATTCTTAAGGTAGAACTCACTCTCAAAAGCTAGCCGTTGAGAGAATGATGCCTCAAGTATTACATGGAGTCATTGGTTTCTTGAATTAACTGATGTGAGACTTTTTGTCGCGTCACATGTTTTGATTATGATAATGATGTAAGGTTTAAATTGATTATAGGATGGATAATATACTCACAGGCCACCGATAGAGATGGCGGCACCGGTGCCGAAGATAGTCCCCCCTTGGGCCCCATGGTACATTACCATTCGGCTACCATACCAACACATGAAGGCCCAGATGGCGAAGGTGACAGCATTGCTTCCAATGGCCATGCCCTTTGCCAGGCCCTGCTTGAGTCCCAGCTTTACCGACCCTTGGAGGGCTGCAGAGAACTCTTCCATGGTCTTGCTCTCCCCTACAAAGGAATAGACGGTCCTGATTGAAGATATGGCCTGCTCTGCAATGGCCCCAGCCTTCTTGTATTCCTCCTGAAGCTTCCTGGCCAGGCCCATCAGTATCCTACCGTATATAAGCCCTGGTATGATTAGTAGCACCACTGTTGGAAAGCCCACAATAGCCAGTCTCCACAACATCAAAAATGACATCACATAGCTCCCTACGAATGTGGCAACATTCATCACCAAGTTTGGGACCTGCATCCATTACCCAAGTGAGTGCTGAGTGAAAAAATAAAAGTATTTGATACATACTTGTTATACTTGGTATATTGAGATTTAATATTGATTAAAATATATTGTGACAAGTGGGTCATTTAGAAAAATATTGATGTAATTTTTATTAAACAATGTGCAACATATTGATCAATAATATTGCAATAATTTGACAAATATCAGTTAATACTTTAACATGGAAACTTATTTTAATATACTTCTCATGTGTCCAAATAGATTGTTCTAAAATTTGTATGGCAACTATACAGAGCAGCTTCTCCTGTCACCAGTTCTCATAGAAGTAACTAATTGAATTTTAAGGAAGGCAGAAGATATTTAAATACAATAAGCTTTAGAGATTTCTGGATACCCCCTTTAATGGAAATGAACTAGATGATTAAACTGCTAAACAATTGTTTATTTTATTTGTTTCGAATCAGATGAAAAAAAAAATGTTTTAATTTATCAGTTGTAGAATGAGGAAGAAGAGCACCAGTTACCGGTACCTTTTCACTGAGAACATCTTGTACAAGAAGGGAGTCGTTGGAAACGCTGGTGATGACTTGTGCAGTGCTTGAAAGTTGGAGATCGAAGTAGCCAACTTCTTGCCTCATCACTGCTTGTAGATATCTAGTCCTCATCCTTGATGCCTGTCTCTCTCCGGTTCTTGTCCAGCAATACCCCTCTGCAAACCCAACAAAAGGGCCCCACATCTTCTCATCTTACATTTAATTAAATATCAGCTAATATTATAAATCTGTATAATTTTTCTTTTTAATTTGTTAACCTGGGTATCCTCACTCAAGAGAGGTGAGACTAATCCCACGAGCATGTGTAAATCACTCAATCCACACACACTCATTTAATCGATGAGGAGCAAGACTTCACTTCTTAAAGCGGGCATCTTGATCGTCAAATCAACCCCCTCGTTATATCAATACTATATTGTGTAATATACTTACTAATATACAGTTTGATACTGTAATACTTATGTTTTTGGTTGATATATTTAAAATATTTCAATATATGTTGAGGTTGACTAGACTGAGGAATTTATATAGGCATAATTTATAATCTCAAATGAAAATTACACCTTTACATAATACATTTTTCTTTTTGGTAAAAAATGGGAACTCACAGGTAATTATATCCTTGTTGGGTTTTGCTTATCTGAAGGTAATGCAATAGAACATGAATTTAGAAAACTGTTTTCATGTTTTCTGATTAGATATTGATCCCATAATCTCTTTAAATAGCATGTATTATAACCTTTTATAAGTCTGTTTTAACTGTTGGTTTTTTAGAAAGTTTGCTGTGTGATGATCTAGTTAGAACATTCTTGGCCTTTAAAACACTTACAATGATCATAAAGTGCAAATTTGTTAGAAATTTTGGATGTTCAATGTAGTTGATTCAGTAGAAATTTTGATACAGTAATGTAGTTTGCATGACTGTACATGGAGAAATTATGTTTTATGTACTTTCAATCAAATCCTTTAGATGAAAACTTGAAATTCAGATAATAATTCAATAAAGAAGTATATTTAGAAGTTTACTACAAAAGATAATCAAGACTTATTACATCAATTTGGTGCTAGAACAGTCCCGACGTAGGAACTTGTTTGAGTGGCTCAATTTTCAAAAATTCTAAGATTCATGAATCTCATACCAAGTTTAGGACTTAATTATTAATGAAAGATCTGCCAACCATACCTAGGAATGAAGCCACACATGATCCGCAACCCAGGTACAACAGATAAACTGCATTCTAATAAAAACAAGAACAACAAAGTATTAATGAGAATGGAGAGGCACACATGATTCACAACCATAATTTAAAGAGAAACTGTATTCTAAGAAAATGGAGCACAAAAATGAATAAATAATGGGTCAAAATTTTGAGAAAATAGGGAAAATAGTGTGAATATATTTTTATTAAAAATAGAATATTAGTCTTTTGAGAGTCGAAAATTTGGTACAAATAATGTATGTTCACCCACATGGGTGTAGTTTAACTGGTTGCCTCCTGTATCAGGAAGTAGGAGGTTGCGGGTTTAAGTCCCCATGGCCTAACCTTGGTGTGCCTTAAGGGTAGTGGGCTCACCCGTAGGGGTTTTACGTTGGGTATCCCACGGCTTCCCACATGTAAATTCAAAGAAAAAAAGAGTATGTTCTAAAAAATTTAAAAATATAAAAAATTTAGAAAATAGGAGACCAATATGAGGAAACAACTGATATGAAATTGATGTTCTCTAGTAACCCACAGTGACATGCATCTTTTATTATAATATATAAATTCTTTTAGTAACAAATATGAATTTCATATAAATGTTTGAATATTGGAAAAATTACTCAAACACTCTAAAAAACATATCAATCTCATTAATGTCTCTTCATTTTATTTCAGAAATATTTCTATATCACATGATTAGTTTTTTCCATAAGAAACTCTAAAATGGAATAGAAAACCCGACTTTCATTAATTTTTCAAAAAACTTGAAAAATCACACAACCACCATGTGAATTATGTCAATCACATTATTACATCTTCATTGAATTCCATAAACACTGAACTTTTATTTTATTAAATTATTTTCATAAAAAAATTCTCTAATTCAAGTTTATTTTAAATCCAAAATTCCATAAACACTAAACTTGCTTTTTAATTATCTTAAAATCATATCTAATGTAAGATTCAAATAAAAAAAAATTGATTGAAACAATTTTTTTAATTAAAAAATTATATCGACCGATACTATGCAGTATAATTGTATCAGCCGCTATGCATCAAAGTACAAATAATACTAACATATCCACCTATAAGAGTATAAGAGTTGCTACCTTGTTGATGTTGTGAAAGAACAATGAAGAATTTGGATCATCATGAGAGACATTGCCCATGTTATTGACCATCCTGATTGATAAAAACAACATTATAGGTGAAGAGAAGCCATCTCCAATGGCCCCAAGGAAGCCCAGAGTCATTAGCCATAAATCCACACCGTCTGCATGTACAGAGAGCCACCTTATTGAACCACCCACCTTCTTCTCATTCTGCTCTTGGCCCTTGTCTTCCCCTCCCATTCTCTCTTCTCTCTTCTCTCTTTTCCTTCAAAGTCTCTGCTCTCTCTTCTCTTCCTCTCCCTTCCCTGACCACGCAACTCAAGGACTGATACCTATAAACTATCTATAGCCCTCTAACTCTTTGCATTTTTCATGTGCAGCGATTCTTTGTTTAATCAATTCCAATAGTAGCAGTAGTAGTTTTGCGTAAACATTAGCTTGACTTTGATAATATTCTGCAATCGTCACTAATGACGACTCACTCACGATGGTTCCGTGTAGAATCTAGATCCTTAACTTGCACTTTGAAATACTATTTTTCATTCTTTTAAAAAAAAATATTTTAACTTTTTTTATAAAGAGACCAATAAGAAAAGATCGACCCCCACATCATGTGGCAAAACAAACTGCACAGATAAATTTGAATACACGTAAATTAAAAAAAATAAAAAAATTTACCTAGGTGTAGCTCAATTATTTCCTCCCGCCTCAGGAAGTGGAAGGTTACAGGCTCGAGCCCCCATGGTCTAACCTTGGTATGCCCTAAAGGGTAGTGGGCTCACCTTTGGGGCTTTTACGCTGGGTATTCTACAATTTTCTACAAGTAAATTAAAAAAAAAAGGTTAAATTTTATTTGATGGACGAGAATATTCACTATTAAATTGAATATTATAAATAAAAGTATTTATTTAATAATTTTATTTTAGTCTAAGGAAATCAAGAACCAAGATAATTTTATAGGTCTTATTTTGACAGTTTGACAGAATGACAGGTTTTACGGTAATTTATTCAATTATTTAATTTTATTATATAAAAGGTTAAATTTGACTTTTCAATATAATCCGTTAAAACACTTATCTCTCTAAATTAAATTATATTACAATAGTCGTTCATTTTGTGATTAAAATAACAAATGTAAATAAAATTTGGTCTGGTGTTTATTTCTAATTTTTTTTCTCATCAGAATAATATTTTGTTCTGTCTTGATTGAGACTGAGAGATGATAAAAGTCGGCACAGCTGGAAACAAGAGAGGGATATGAATCTCTTGGCTTAGTTGATTCCTTTTCAGGAGTAGACTTTTAAATTTTAAAATAGTTTCTTAAATGGACTTCACCAAAACTACTTACAAATATTATTTAAAAACAAATGTGGGCCTTTCCCTTTTCATTGTTTCCGGTTTGAACGTCGATGAATTGGAATAAAGCCCTTTTTTTTCTCTCCAATATGAGCATGTGATGGAAGGGAGATATAATATAATATGAAATTTCCTCTTCCTAACTTGAAAGAATCTCCTTTCGACAAAATCTTTTATTTTTTTTCATTTTTTCAAGTAAAACTTAACATCTCAAAATTCATTTAAATGTCACATATTTTAGTACCAAGGTGTTAGAAAACCTGACTAATCTACGCGATATCTACGAATCTTCCTATTTATATGCATCGAATAACTTTATAGAGAATGACCCTTGTAAAATCTTATGATTTGATTGAAAGAGAAAGATCAACCATATGTTTAATGATTTAGAGCATTTTTTAATTTTTATACATGTTATTATTTGATTGGTGAAAACTAAAAATATATCTCTTCTAATAAAAACATCGAAGACCTTCTCAATCACAACGACCTATTTTTTGCATGTTTCTTATATTCATTAGCACAATGGCATATGATGAAACAAGGGTCTATTAGAAATATCAAAAGAAAAATAATAACAAAAATAAAAAACTGATACATTTTACAAATGATATAAGTTTTTTCAGTAATTTTAATTTTATAATATATCATTACTGAGGCTATTTTGCTTTATAGTCTTCAGTCCTAATCCATGTAAATAAGGTATGCAATAGGAGTCACATAACAAGGAAGTGACTTACTTATGTTAGTGTTCAACCAACCAACACATTCAAAATAAGACTAAAATTGATAATTGAAACTAATATTATCATTTGTACCAAACCATTAATATTACAGTTATACATGGATGATTAAAATTTGACTAATTTGATGTCTCTCCTTTCATTTTATGTCTCCATATGGTTATAAATATATAATTTTTTATTTTAATCAGCTCTTAAATAGGGCTAAACAATATTCATGACGTTGGAACTAGTTTCACCATTTGAAATCATTAAATTTTGAGAAGCTTAAAAAAAATGACTTCTTCAATCCAATCAAGATGAATATTTTACAATCTCACTCCTATTTTACTCCCCATTCACAAGGAAGAAGCTATCCCCAACAAGCAAATTGACCCCTCCAGATGGTGAGAAGAGATCGATCTCACCTTTTCTTCGGAAGCTAGACCAGTAAGAAACACCCAAATTGAATGGTAAAATTGCTGTTCCTGTGAAGGTGGTGTTCAGAATGGTAACAGGATGGGTGGGAGGTGTCTGGAACAAAGGGAAGAATGAGAAGAGACATTCAAAGAATGAAGCAAAACATGTTCTTTTTTATATCAAGTATGATGACAAGATGCACAAGATTGGTGGATCAAGGTGTGGTTCCATTACACAAAGGGGAAGTCTCAGAATCTGCTGTGGTAACTAGCACTACCTCTGAAGAAATTAGCAGAAGCCACAGAAACCGTGTTTTGTCTTTGATCCGCAAGCAGTTCGTTCAGATTGAGAATCAGCAATCCAGCGTGTTTGATCTACTTCAGGTATATTCCTGGGCATGGGCACACTGCCTGGCGATGTGGCCGACCTGTCCACAAGCATAACATCTCTTCGGCCCCTGCTCTGCACTAACTGTCTGCCAAGCTGGAGGCTGCTGCTGTCCCGAAGGACCTCTCTGGGATGGGTAAGGAGCTGATCTCCTCCTCTTGCCCTGTCTATGGGCTGGCCCCTGGCTGCTCACGGGCACGGGCTGACACCCTACTCCAAATGCACTCCATGCAGTCCATGCAGTGCCCTCAGCCAACATTGCTCTCTGCACCACCTCATTACGGGTGGGAAGTCAGCGGTGCGATGGAGAGCCGGATCAGGGGATGGAGTCCCCGCTCAAAGTGACGTGCCTTCAGCCCATTGTCTCCCAAAATGCTCGAAGCATAGCAAGCTAACTCTCTAAATCGGGCTGCATACTCGGCCACTGTGCTGCTCCCCTGCACTAGGCTCAAGAACTCGTTGATCTTGGTCCATTTCACCACAGATGGAAAATACTCCTCCAGGAAGACCTTGGTGAATCCCTTCCAGTCCTGTTCCACCTCGGCACACTTGGGCTCATCATATGCCCACCACTTCCCAGCCTCTCCCACAAGCTGATGAATAGCCAGGATTACTCGGAGATCATCCTCCTTCACTCCCAGCAAATCTAGGACCCTGCCGATCTGTCGGATCCAACTCTCTGCAGCTATTGGGTCAGGGTCACCATTGAACAAAGGCGGGATGAGGAGCTTGAACTCTCAGAGGGCCACCATCTCTCTAGTCTCGTAAGGAGATGAGGACGACACCACCACCTGTTGGTCCAGTAAGGCCTGTTGAACCTGAGCCGTCTGCTGCATCGCAGTCATGGCTTCCATGAACATCTTCATCATCTGATTGGGATCCATGGCCACTGGAGGAGGATTTGGAACTTCTCCATTCTCCATATTCTCTCCCTTTGGATGAGGATTCGCAGGGTTCTCACCACCATTGTGGTTGCGCCCATTCGAACGAGTGGTCACCATTTCTGTTTCACAAAACAAACATTGGTCAGTCTCCACATAAGGCGAGAACTTAATTTCACAAATAAACATGATTTCAAGCACTCAGTCCACAGGGTTACTCGACTAACAACCGCACTCAATGCTGGGGGTCTAAACTCTACCCAACTCTCGGTTCCATCTACCCTATCAAAAAATAGGGGAAGAACCTATATTTCTAATCGTAGTTCCAACGCCCTCACGTAGAGTCGAAGGGAGGAAACTATGCTCTGATACCAACGTGTCACGCCCTGCCTCGCAATGGGCGCGTGATCCCCTAAATCTCTATCTCAAGATCTCAAATCGTCACATTCCGGCTCATGGAATCGTGAGACTTTTTCTTTAAGGGGATCTACTCTATCCCACCCAATTAATCACATCTATCCATAACTCAGCAGAAATAAACTCATAATTTAACATGCATAGAACTCAATAGCATGAACTCAAGATATTACTCAAAGTAAAAATATCTCAAGTTATTAGATGACTCTAGGGTTGAAACTCGGGTTAGATTTTAATAAACCCAACCCAACCCAATCCATGTCAAAACTTATTGAATCCGATCCGACCTGACCCGAATAGTTGACTCAGATTACTCAACCCGACCTGAATAGTTGACTCAATCCAAGTGTTTTTTTTTTTTTTTTAAACAAAGGGTAAGTATGGCACAAAGAATCAAAAATCTCACAGCCTGGGCCAGGCAAAAGACGAAACAAGGGGAAGAAACCCAAGAATCAAGAGACACAAACATACATATTTGTATTAAACACTCCAGTACAAAAATAGACAAAATGGGAGTGTTAAGAGTGTTAGCCCAAGAAATAAGCCTCAGACAAGAAGGATCAGTATTCTTTGTAGTATTCAGATGCTTGACACGAAGGCTTTTAGATAGCTGGTGGACAACCTGAGCATGGATCCTTAAATGCCAGTTACAAGAGAAAGGATTTGAAGATGCACGTAAGGATTCATGATCAGGGAGAAGAATCCTACCAATGGAGAGATTAAGACGGAGGCAACACATCAGGACCAACTAGATGGAGATCAGGTTAGATTGAGAGCAACTCAAAGACGAGGAAGGGAAAATGTACATGCCCATAATCTGAGAGGCCCCATCACAAAGAAGAGCACCCAAGTGAGAACACCCCTGGACCAGGAAAAAAAAAAAGAAAAAGAAAAAGAAAAAGAAAGGGTAAGGGTGTTCCGACAATCAAGAGAGCATGGAGACGTATCTGGGGGCTTTGTAGGGATGGGTTCAGGAGGTCCCAAAGAGCGGCAAAAGAGCTGTCCAGCTTCGAGATATCTCTGTTGCAAAGAAGGAAGAGAATTCTGCTACGGACGTCCGAGGAAATTTGGTAGAAAAGCTTGCTGGAATTGCTGTAAGAATTTCTGAAGCTACGGAAGTTTATTTTACTCCAGCAGTGCCGGATGGTAGCGGGAATGAGGAGACAGGCCGCCAGTTTCTAAATGGGGTTGGAGCTTGAAATAATGAGCTGGGTGGCTCGAACGGCGATCCTGGAACATGGCAAACAAAATGGAATGTCACATAACCGCTTCCAGATAGAAAGGATAAAGTTGCAGTGGAAGAAATGATTATTAGACTCGTTGGCACTAGAACAGAGGATGCAGGAGACTCAATCCAAGTGTTATTTTATAACTAGATGCACTCGGGTCAGGTCGACTTATGTCGGATCGGGTTGCATTGATTTTAAATTTCTCAACTCAACTTGACCCAAATTTCATGCGGGCTTTTTTTTCCAATCCGACCTGACCTGAGATATACAAATGCATAACCCAAACCCAATGATTTTTTGGGTGGGGTCATGCGGGTTAGGTTAATACCCGACCCAAGTTTCACCCCTACATGACTCAAACTCAAAGCATAAGATAAATGTTCCTCACACATCACATAGTTTCTCCAATGTAAATAAAACATACAAGTTTTTTTTTTTTTTTGAATAGTTTATATATTAACAAAAGAGGCACCGGAGGTGCAAAAACAGAAGAATAAAAAACAACAAAGATACAAAAAACCCATAACCCCAATACACCCACGGGCCATGCAAACACTGGAGGCACCACTAAAAGGAGAAACTATGCTAAGTCCAACACATTCTTTCCAAACTCGTAATATGTTATTCGTAGAGATGTTTCTGAATTCCGCAAGAGATGAAGCCCAAGAGGCACACTTGGTAAAATCTATTATCGAAACTGCTTCACTCGACTTTGCTCGATCCTTAAAGATTCAATTATTACGTTTCCACCATAAACTCCACACAATGGCAAAGAGGGATAGGCGCCAGAGGGAGGAGCATTTTGGAGAAATTGAAACAATATCCCAAGCAGATGATAGCTCGGCCACCGTAGAAGGTATAACCCAAAGAACGTCAAACTTACCCAGCATAGAATTCCAAAC
The DNA here is from genome assembly GCA_022113865.1 of Chimonanthus praecox. Taxonomy (NCBI): domain Eukaryota; kingdom Viridiplantae; phylum Streptophyta; class Magnoliopsida; order Laurales; family Calycanthaceae; genus Chimonanthus; species Chimonanthus praecox. The sequence continues at coordinate 69,936,362 of CM039086.1, read as the reverse complement.
TGCATAGGAGAAAGGTCAGTGGATAAGAAGGTGGTTCGTCTCTTCAGAAGCTTGAAGACAAAGAGGGCACTGACAATGATGCTTCCTCTTTTGCGCAACTAGTCTTCAGCAGTCCTCACACTCGCGCTCCATAACTCACACATATTCGCAAGGCGATCCCGCTTTCACTCACGATGGTCCTCGTGCTCCATAACTCACACATATTCGCAAGGCAATTTTGCTTTCACTCCCAGCGGTCCTCACACTCGCGCTCCTATCTCTTTGTCGCTACTCTCTTTCACGACATACACCATAGTGCTCATCTTACTCTCTTCCATGACTCACTGCATGCATGCTCTGATCTCTCACCACCACTCTCTTTTATGGTGCTCCACCTCTAACTCTATACTCTCTGGCACACCCCTCTCCCCCAACATGCCAAGGGTTAGACCCATATCTTTCACCCACCACTCAGGGGGGAGAGGAGGGGGTGGGCTCCTACTTAATCTCTATGTATAAACACCTTACTCATGGGGTTTTACTCCTCAAGTGTAACCTAGTGGACATGCATGCTCGGCATTCTCATCCAACTAGACATCTCTCATCTCATCTCATATGAATCCTACTCAGTCACCAAGACATAATAGACATACATAAGTATTCTCATCTATCATGTTATCAACAACTCATGCATACTCTCACAGCATCATATGAATCACACAAATCAACATATTAGACATGCAGGTAATGAAAAATGAAATATAAAATAACACAATGATCAAACCACACAAGAACACATGATTTTTACGTGGTTCACCGTTGAAGGCTACGTCCACGGAGTATTTTCTCAATTCCACTATGAAGAAGATAAACAAGATGCTACAATAATCTCCATAGTCTCACCTTCTCCTCTCTATTCTTCTGAGAAAGAAACTAACCTCAGCTAATCCAAAAGAATAATACTGGGCTAACATAGAGGACTTGGGCCTGTTGGGCCCAACTTAATGTTGGCCTTTTGAGCCAAACCCAACAATGCACCTCAAGCATTCTCATCTAACATGGATTATCACTCATCAGTCATCACAACAATTTCATACAATCTCCAGTATAACTCTACTCCTAAGGCATGAATGCACAGGGAGGATCCCTCGGTCACATAATCTCCAATGATTTGCCCCTTACCGGGTAAGTGACTAGTTCATCTCATGGAAGTAGGTCCAACCATTACATTCCATGCTCCCGTATTCCATATTTATCAACGACAATTCCGATTAAACTGTTCCAGAAAAGGACGACGGAGGGGGGGGAACAGCGTGAGAGGAGGGAGCTAGGGTTAGAGCTGAGGGAACGAGGGGTCATGAACGAATAGGGCAAACGATGAGGTTTTCCCCTCTTCCTTTTTTTGGGTCCGTGCACGGGTTTGAGAGAGAGCCGCTCGAGGTGCGGGTCCCATGAAATCCACATGGGTCTTGAGGTGTTTTCACAAATATTTTTTTTTTCAAAAGTTTCTCAAAACAAATATCAAATTTAAAAATCTTAATTAATATTTTTTTTAAATGACCCAAAAGAAAAAATTCGAGATGAGTGTTAACAAAAATAGGGAATTCTAAAACTAGATTTCATAATATCTCTTTTTGAAAATTCTAAAAAATTTATTAAATTCTTTAACAAAATCTTAATCTATTAATAAAACTTCCTCAAAACAATTGCTCTAAAATAATTTTAAAAACATAATTTTTGAATTCAAATAAGAATCGGGAAAATCCAAATCAAATCGATTAAGCACCGAAGTGATATGTGCGAATTTCTACATTTTTCGTGTATATCTACTTTGAGAGAGAAATGTGTGTACAACATCAGACTCTAAAGTTCAAGTTTCTAACTTCTATGTATATTTTCAAAATATTTTCTCAGGTAATGATTATGTGAATTCAAATTATCAAAATGCCCTCGGACTCCGAGTTCGAATTTGAGCGGCTCATTGAAAAGCCCACACCTTGAACTACACTACCTTACTCTCTCTATTAGAGCTAAAAAACCCACAGATCTCAACCCAAAATCACATGTGAGGTCATTACAGGGCACACCGGTGTATTTCTTATCATCTTTGATCACAGGGGAAATGTCAATCCATTGAACATCCCCCATATCTTAAATCTAGATCTATTGACCAGGAAGGTGTACAATTGACAGTAGGATATTTACTTCTTTTAGGCCGCCCATTTAGACATCAGATTTTTCTGCTAGGAGACATCAGTTTTCGAATTTTAAGGGGAAATTATGATTTTGCCCTCTCGCATTTTATCATTCGGACGATTTTTTAGTTCATTTTTCACTTCCTTCGAACGATTCACTGCACATTCGAATCAATCCCTTTTGTCCTCCCGCGTGTTATCCTTTGAAGGATTTTTCATTTCCTTCGAACGATTCCACTGTACTGTGGAATCGCACCGGAATCGTTTCGAAGGATCATAAGATCCTTCGAATGAATCAAGTAAAATCCTTTAAAAAAATTTCTACACTAAAATGTCTTCTGAAATTTTAAGCACTGTCTATTTCCAAAATTTCTAAAATTAAATATTCAGACTAATTACGATAATCTGATAAAAATACTTTAAGACTTTAAGGTCGTTTGACATTCCCAAATACTTAAAATACAGTGTTTTACAAATAAGGGTATCTCTCAGCTGTGTCAAAAATATATTTAGGAATGCCAAACGACCTTGAAGTCTTAAAATATTTTTATCATGCTATCGTAATTAGTCCAGATATTTAATTTGAGAAATTTTAAAAATGCACAGTGTTTAAAAAAAAACTTTTTAAATAATAAAATCTCCTTTAAATCTTTAAAGTTATTTTTTAACCACTGTGTATTTTTAAAATTTCTCAAATTGAATATCTGGACTAATTACGATAGCATGATAAAAATACTTTAAAACTTTAAGGTCGTTTGGCATTCCTAAATATATTTTTGATACAACTGAGGGATACCCTTATTTGTAAAACACTGTGTTTTAAGTATTTGGAAATGTCAAACGACCTTAAAGTTTTAAAGTGTTTTTATCAGATTATCGTAATTAGTCTGGATATTTAATTTTAGAAATTTTGAAAATACACAGTGCTTAAAATTTTAGAAGACATTTTAGTGTAGAAATTTTTTTAAAGGATTTTACTGTTACTGCAAACGTTGATGCATTCGAAGGATAAGTTGAATCGTTCGAAGGAACTGAAAAATCGTTCAAAAGATAAAACGAGGGAGGGCAAAAGGGATCGATTCAAGTGTGCAGTGAATCGTTCGAAGGAGGTGAAAAATGAACTAAAAAATCATCCGAATGATAAAACGTGGGAGGGCAAAACCATAATTTCCCCTCAAAATCCGTTCGAAGGAACTGAAAAATCGTTCGAAGGATAAAACGTGGGAGGGCAAAAGGGATCGATTTGAGTGTGCAGTGAATCGTTCGAAGGAGGTGAAAAATGAACTAAAAAATCGTCCGAATGATAAAACGCGAGAGGGTAAAACCGTAATTTCCCCTCAAAATCCGAAAGCTGGTGTCTCCTAGCAGAAAAACTTGGTGTCTAAATGGGCACCCTTCTTTTACTGTTATATATGCTTGTAAAAAAACTTTAAGTTTGAACTTGGATATGTCAATAATCACATTTATGTTAATGTCATGTTCTTAAATCTATAAGGATTAAGTAATAATTTAAAGTGAAACAATTTAAAAACTTAAAAATACTTGATTTATTTTACCGAATATGATTTTTCACTTCATTTTTAATCACGTACCTTCTTTTTAATGAGTTCTTAAACCTTTACTAACTAAATTGACTGAGTCGATTCAACAATCACCTTTGCCGAGAAGAGGAGATATGATCCATAATTTTTTAGTAAGAATATGTAGAACATGACAAGAACTGTGGGTGATAAAATTTGAACTCCCTCGTAAGCAATTATTTTTCCATGACCAATCTCATAAAACAAAGATGATTAGATGGAAGATTATTCATTAAATTATCTCTTCTCAATGAAATCCTCTAAGCCTTTTATCCAACCATGTGGAGCCCATTCTGACAAAAGTGCACCCTCTCTAGAGAAAACCGACACCCACCCTAGAACTGCTCTAAATAAAGTCCGATCTCTGAAAATAAGATCTTCAGATGAAGCCAAAAGACATAAAAAACCAGACAAATAGACATTGAGATATTAATGATGAATAAATCCTAAAAAAACACAAAAATGCCAACAATTGATGAAAATAGTAAATCATGTTATAAATTCTTTTTTGTTTGGTGGTCGCCTCTTTCTGTCTACTTTGTTTTTTTTTATTTATTAGTGAAGTTATCTTTAAAAAAAATAGTAAATCACGTAATAGTAAGGATTACTTTATACCGATTTTTCAAGCATCTGTACCAGTGCAAGTCATGAGAGTTTCTGAAATGGGAAACTTGGATCTAAATAAAACATTAAACTCGCTTTTTCGGGTTTTCCTTGTTATATCATTTTGTTTATTAATCAGAAAATGAAACAACTACAAATGGTATAAATGACTCATGGTGGTGATTCAAAGGAAAAAATAAAAATCAACAGGAAGATAGATTCAAATATGGAAAAGAACATATTCTCCTTTCGAAGCCAAACTAAGATGGTCATGGCTAAGGCCTCGATGACAATGGATGCAACAATGGAACTTAAAAAGTGTAGCACAAATTGAATGGGACTGTTCACATCATGAAAACAAACAGGACAAAAAACATTTCATTCTTTTTCCTATGATAAAATTGTACTTGTATAACTTTAGCAGAATTACATTACCAGATCATGAATTAACAGTCAAACATATTGCTGAGATGAACTCTCAAAGTCGGTACAAATAAGCATCAGTAAAATTCACCTTAACATGAACAGCAACTGAGGCACAGTTCGTTTAAATAACAAGTGCCTGATCCAATGGTACAACAGATGAAGGTCTCTACTGTCTTCTGCAAATTACTCTACAATATACAAGGCAATCCATAATATGAAAAAGTATCACATATCATTGTTCATGCTTCACACGACCTTTTAGGATGCCTGGAAGTGGCGGTGTATTGGGCAACTTACCCATGGAAATGGACCTTGAAGAATGGGGTATATGGTGTTGGCTGTGTTGCTGATACAAGTCAAGCATCTTGGAACTTTCACCCCCCTCTGGAATAGATTCATGGGGGTTCTCATTTTGTTCTCTCTCACAAAATCTCATTGCCTTGAGAACATAAGCATCGTCGTGCAGTTCGAAAGGAGTACTGCAATATGCATTTGTGTATAAAATGAGATCAGTTGAAGATAATGCCACAGATTGTAGTATACGAAACTGGCTCTGCTGTGCCTCCAGGAATGTTAGGCCCCTACTTTCAAGTTTTTGAACAATTGCACTTACAATGATGAGGTCATAGGGCTGGTGCAACATGTGAAGGCATCAACAGTGCCAAACAGGTCTGATTCCGGTTGACTCCAAATTATATACGGATCTGACTAGCAACAGGTCAGATCCAAATATGACCGAATGATGGAGCTGCTAATTAACATCACCGCCACATGTCAAAAGAACACTTTTGTTATTCTAGCTTCAGTAACAGATTATGTTACTATATCAATATGATGATCCAAGGACCTAAATAGGTTATATGATTAAACGAATAAAATTTGTTGAAAACCCTTGTATCCAGACAGCCGTAATGCCACAACACAATTTCCTTCATGCTTATTTTAAGGTCATCTGCCCGTAATGATGGCATTGTAATTAATAGCACAAGGTATGACCATGTTCAAGAATTACCTATTGAAGTCAAAGTGCACCAACTGCATATCTTCTGAAATTTCCACCTCAACAGTAGCATGTGGACGTGTCTGTTGTCGAAGTATGAACAATTAGAATAACAAGAAAAGGGAAAGAAGGGGGGAGAATAAAATAAGTTTTTGTAAGGTGACGGGGGGAGAATAAAATAAGTTTGTCTACCTTACAAAATAAATACATCCACCAATACAGGTCCACAACCCAGATATTACTTATCAGCTACAACGTGTGTTTTTTTTTGGGTAAAAAAAAATATTGATAAAAGGAGAACAATGCTCCCAGGCCCAGTGAGAGGTTGGGCCCAAGAAAATAAAGCAGACCCAAACACAAGACCAACCAAAGAGAAAAAATAAATACATTACATCCCTTTAAGATACTGCTAACCAGCTATTCAAAAGATGACTTGGAAAAAGGTCTCATGAAAGCAATGTTTGATTTGATCCCGTTTATAACCACTCCCATAGGCAAGGCTACCATTCTTCTGACTAGACATGAAATACAACCTAGGAAATGAAATAATTAAAGATTGATCCCCTTACCACTTATCCTCCAAAATTTAATTTTGCACCATCCCCTATTTCAGAACTCAAATGCTCCATTTATAGGCTTACCATTCGATGGGACAGATCACTTAGTTTTGACATTTCCTTCCATATGAACTATCCCCCTCTATGAGAAACCCTCTGAGGGATCTCAACCACCTTCACTCTATCCATACTATAATTTTATAACCTCCCTCCACAAGGCTTCTCTCTCCTATCCAAATCTTAGCCAGAAGTGATAAATTCTTTCTAACAAATTCCCCAACCCAAACTCCCTTTGAAAAGTATGAGGTAGAAGTGCATTCTTTCATCCAAGAGATCCAATGCAACCCAAATCCAAATCGATTTAACATGAGAGATATGCCCAATCCACATGATCATGCACTTTCTCTAGGTCCACTTGGCCAACTTCCGATTGGCCCAACCTTTGTCTTGATTCAAGATATCCATTAGCCATTACGATACTATCAAGAATATGTTTTCCTTTGATGAATGCTCCTTGAATTTAGACGTACCACATGCATCACCTCACCCAATTATTAGCCAGCATTTTTTCAATATCTCATAAAACTATTACTATGCTATTGAATCGGAATTCAGATAACTTAATGGCGCCCTCTACTTTAGGTATAAAGGGTTCAAACATGGAGTTTAGGCCCCTACGGAATTTGCTTCTTTGATGAAACTCTTTTAACACCTCCATTAGGTGCTCTTTGATGATATCCAAATAGTGTTGTAAGAAAACCACAGTAAATCCATCCGGTCCAGGGGCCTTAATAACAACCACTTCCTTGATAACTAAGTAGACCTCTTCTTCCTCAAATTCTCTGTCCAGCCAAAGATCTTTCTCCCATGGGACTTCGAGAAAAGATAAACCATCCAACATAGGCCTAGTAATATGTTCTTGAGAGAAGTTTTTGAAATAACAGGCCACTACACAATGGAATAATAGAAGCAAAGACAAGCTAAAAATCAGCTACTCCATTGCCAATGTTCTGACATGTCTAAAGATGACTTTATTATGCTCAATGAGATTCCTGATTTCCCAAACAGTAAGAGTTAACTTTTGAGGAGGAAAGCACTTCCCACTAGCCCACGACCTTCCTACCAAAACCCATATCCTTCCATAGCTCCAATGCATTCCTAATAGTCCTAATAGATGTAATCTGCTTAATTAGAATCCTTAACTCGCATTGTCCCTTAAAAGACAGTTTCATGTTCCCCAAATGGTCGTGTAATACACCCTTCACGTCCTGACTTTCCTTTTGTAGCACAATTGACATTAAATTTAAACCATCCCTGTGAAGGAGGCGCCCACCTCTTACCTTTTTCTTCCAAGGTCCACCCTTCATACAAACATCCCAGTCGCCAAGAAAGTTTTCTACCAAAAGTCTTTGAAACCATTCGTTCTCTCAAGCACCCAATTCTTCATTATGGCCACCTTGTCTTGTTTAAGAGCCTTCCTATTTTTTTTAGAATACATTTTTCAGATATAACTGGTACTTGACTCCCAAGTTTAAACCAAGATCTTAAGGAAGCATTATACAAAGTATGAACTTAAAGTTGTCAAATTTGGTCAGTTCCAATTGGATAAAGTCCACTTTGGCCCATTCTCACTTGAAGGCATGTTCCTTTTTCTTTTTCCTTTTCACAAATTTGACCTTATAAGGAATGATAGCCCTTTAAAACACTTGTAGGTAATTTCATTTTTAATGTGAAGTGTATTTCATAACCATTTTCACGATTTTTTCTAGATTATTGTTCATCATCATCATCCTTATCATTGAAGAATCTATCGCATCTATCTAGGGTTGGCTAGATAATTGTTAAATGATGAAAATATTCATTTTTAATATTATTTTAACTTTTACTATTTTTTATATTTATAATTTTTGAATTTTCTATTTTTCATGCCATCTTTTTTGGAACAAAGCACTGTAATGTCCACTATAAAGGCAAACCTTAATGCCTATCAAAATGGATCAAACATTAAAATAATGAAGAACATCTTTGATGTTCTTGTTTTCCTTTTTTAAATGATAATAATTTTAAAATTTTATTTGGCCTAGGAATTGTTACCAAAGTAACAGATAAGCACACTACAGAAACTTTTTTTTTGATCAATTTAAAAAAAAAGAAAAAATTCATTTTTCCTTATTTCTATGATAGAATAGTAAGTAAAAGGAAGAATACCTGAACTAATATAAAAGGTAAGGCCACTCCACCAGGAGGAGCATTTCCTGAGCCATACATCTTCTCGTTCCGCTGTACCAAGTTTTGAAGACCTATGTACTTGGAGTGAAGGGGAAAAAATTAGTAACCAACCATTGGTTTAACCTAAAGTCAGGACAAGAAAATTATAATTCTAGTAGATGTTCATCATGTCTAACAGATTGGTCCAAAAGTAACAATTTAAATGCCAAAAACAGATAGGCGAAAATCCAAAAGATGGCAGACTTTAAATATAAACTTTAATTGCAAATAAAAAATACAAGTACCAAAGTCATACTTGTTCCTCCAGTTCTTGCAAATATGCAGCTTTCTTTTCAATCTTATTTCTCAATCCAATACGTTTTACCTGTATGAGATAACAAGAGAACAATAATATCATCAAGGTAAGAAATTAAAGGACCAACATATTATTCCTTGCTACCTAGTTTCTTTTTCCATTTCAAAAAAAAAGAATAATGATGTACTCTTGTGTGAATGGGAAAGAAGTACCCAAAAGTACAGGTTCTCTGTAACGACAGTATACTCATGTTAGACATCTCTCTGTGTTGGATGCTTATAGGATTCTTCCAGTACCATCTTGCACATTGTTTTCCAAGACAACAAAATATTTCACACCTTTTCATCCTTGGAAATCTAATCTGAACAGTAATATGTTATTGCTTCATTTTTTAAGTAAGACCTATAACGTAAGGTTTATTGGTGTTATTTTCACATTTTTTAAATAACCATATTCTTTATGCATTCAAATATTATGTTGATCCACGAACCCTAATTTGTCTTTCTGAGTCAAACACCGTTCACTGTTGTTAGTCGTCTTAACTCATGCAACATAGGAAGCTACTACTTTTCAAAAGAAAAAAAAAAAAACATAGGAAGCTACTCATCAAACCCAAGTCATGACTCAACTAGATGCATTTTAATTCAATATCAGAAAATATGGTCAAGTCAAACCTTCAATTCTTCAACATCATCCTGGCTAGTACGAGGTAGACCCTTCCATTGTATTTCCTTTTTGTCCTTTGATATGATATCCATAGCCATGAGAACATTGAGGGCATCATACACCCTCCGCCGTATGTTTTTCTCATCATACTGTTGCTGTTAAAATAATTAAATAAAAAACTCAGTCTTCCAATTTAACATCATGTAGTAAGTAATAAAGTTGAGTCTTATACCCTTTACTAATAAAAGGGAGAATTATACTCTTCTTGCAGAGATCGAATACGCAGCTCAACTTACCTGATCTGGTGCAAGACTACTGCTAGGATCTGAAAACTCAGCTACAAGTTCATCTGCGACCTGAAAACAAGCAACTCATACTGAAACAACAATAGGGGAATGAATATGATTAAAAAAACGGTAACACCACTACCCACAACTTTTATGGTTGCAACAATGAGCTCTTGCCAACTGTTCTGTATATTATTGTCTAGAAAATGAAAATAACGAAAATACATAAAGCTGCTGTGTTATAACCATAAGTTGACAAGTAAAAACTGTACAAAAATCTCACGACCCCACAAAGAACTAAGCATAAGAGAATTTTAGAGGCAATAGTTATTTGCTGGGTATATATTATATAAAGGCATTGGATCCAAACACGAGTGCAAGGTATCCGGTTTAGCAAATCTTAAAGCATAGGATTTGTGGACAACATAATATTCAAACAAAATTATGTAAAATAACAGAGACAAAAAAATGCATAGATTATACTCAACGAATCAAACAATGAACTTTTTGTTATTTTTATTTAGCTTTTAAAAGAAGAAAAGGTGCAATAAGGTTTTGTCATCATCGGATTTAATTAATGATAGTACTAGAAAAATCCATCAAGAATCCATTCAGAACCTTAGATGGTGACATATCTATACCAGGTTGATGAAGGCAAAGGACGGTTTTAGAAACCTCTCTAAGGCTTCAAATAAAGTAATGATGAACCTGAACCCGCTTCAAGCTACTAGGCACTTGAGAGAACCCGAATTACACGGCCGCCTGGAATTTCAGAGAATTCCTCAAATCTCTCGTTGTTGTGGGACCCAATGTTGTGGGAACCATACATCTGGTGTGGAAGCGCTGCATTACACCTCTATCTACAACACTCTTAAGGGATGAAAGAACAAGAGAAAAAACAGCCCAATGAGTGTGACTAGGGTTGAGCAACGCTAGGACTACTAATTATATTAAACAACATTAGAGTTTCTCGTCACTCTTTGACACCTGACTAGAAAAATGGTGATAACTTCGTCTACGTGTATTGGAATTCTGCAAACTTAGACTTGTTGGAAAGGTGATTGATAAACTTTCCAATAGACTTAGCAAAATTTGACCCAACCCGATTATTTGAACCGAACCTGAGTATTTTAAATGGGTATAGTATTAAAGTTTTGTGACCCAAATCGACTAAACAATTTAATAACCAAGTAAGTAATGGGTTGAGAGTTGTTGACACCCGAAAATGTTTATCTAAGTACATAACATGATTTCTTTGATTAGAAAGATCCCAAAAAAAGCCTCAGAAGGAAAAAGAAAGAGACAAAGAAGTCAACAATATTGATCGCAACTCTGCAAAAGGGTTACACCCACAAAACTCAAGCAATAATTTTTTTTTTTTTTTTGAATTATTAGATTGTCAAAAATCATAGAATTCAATAAAGGTTTTCAGGCGAAAAACAAGAGGGCAATCTTGTATTTCAATCATTTTCTATAATATTTGTTTCAAATTGTAGAATTTCAGTGGTGATGAATTCATCTATATGGCAAGACCTCGAAGCACAATTCACAACTGCTTACTATGACAACCATAAGGGTTGCAGGGTTCAAGTAAAGTTCCCATTCCAAGAAAAGAACATCTAAATGGTCCACAAATTTGCTTATAGCCACTTAAAGACAGAATGCATGTTATAGCAATCACTAAAAGAAGCTGTACATCACGCTGTAAATCAATCCTAATGCATCCAAAAAATCATAAATGACAAAATAACTAAATGGGTTATTCAAAAAAGGGGTGGGGTGGGGGGTGGTTGCAGATAGATGAATTTATTGTATGCCCTGTCTGATTAAAATAAAAATCAAGCACTCACAATAGCAAGCTACAAATGCCAAAGATGCAATTAAGTATAACTAGGAAGCCAGCTCACCTCATTATAAGTGGTTCTACCCTTGCTTTCTACTTTCTCACAGACTAAGAGCAATCAAAGACATGGTAGAAAAATGATTAGTAAGAAATAACCATTTCATAGCTATACAAAAATAATCAAGAACTAATCTGATCGCAAGTCAAATTACACACCAAATAATTATCTAAGCTCCTACCAAATAAATAAATAAAGAATATGGAACAAGGACACCTAAGCAAAATCCACTACCAATACATTCTTTAGATTTGGGATCTGTCTGGATTAGGAGAAAGCAGTAGAAAGTAGGGATTCTCCTTGAGTAACAACCTGTTTGGTAATTCCATGGCAGGAGAAACAGTACTGGGATGATATCATGCCACATCATCACTCCTCCCTATTTGACAGAGATGAGGTTTTTTGACCATTTCTCGATACGTGTGTCATCCTTGTGCAAGGGCCCTTCTAATCTTCTCTACATCATTCCAATTTCTATTAAATTTTTCTACTGCCCTAGAGGTGGTAGAAACCCCTACACTTTCTCCTAAAAACTTTCTTCTCATCCAAATGCAACCTTGGCCAAAGCTTCTCAAAGAGACCCTGAGAATTCTCGCAGTGCCAGCATTTCACATATTTACGAACAGAAAAACTAGTAAATAAAAACATAAAGAGACAGTTATCGAATCATTACCTTTCATGCTAAATTGGCGGAGTCCTCTACCACCTTTGTCATTACCTACTGCCCTTGTGCCACCCCTCTTTTTCTTCTTGCTACTGTTCAGAAAACCAAAGGAATGGTCTCAACATTATGAAAAATAAATGGCTCTTTATGATACATCAATAAATTCCTGACTTTGATGATAAATATTGTAAACTAAATGCAGTTCCCTCTGTTATATCACATGCTGAATTAGCAGTCCCATACTACCCTTTTCTTTTAAGACCAAGGTGTCCAGGCCTCTTAGAGTACCTGACTAATCATTGGGGCATGTGCAAACCTCTCTATCCACACACTGGGTAACACTACGGGGAGTGGCCCTTTTGTGTTGAGAGTCACTTGAACCCAAGACGTCCCGCATTCAGGCGGGTTCTTGACCAACAAGCCAACCCTCATGGGTTAGCCCCATACTACTTTTATCATTGCAGATTCTTTTAACTCAAACAACGTTAATGCAACACCGACAATTTTTACAATACAACATTCCCAGACATTGTGAACACAGTTTTTCTAAATATAATTCGAGACAATTAAACACCATAGAGGTCTGAAGGAGGAACAGGGGGCAGATGGGTACTTAAGATTACTAACTCATGAAAATTCTTAAACTCGTTTCATAAGCAATAACCTATAGTATATTTCTTGGTGCTTTCACCCATTTTCTCAAAAATCAAGAAGCAAATCACCATAAAAAACCAGCCTCTGAAGCATAATTATTGAATTATTGCTCACACTAGTGAGATTCTTTGGCTCCATCAATAAATACAAGAATGGAATCTTCCTCTCCTCTCCTCTCTTCTGAAGATGGTCCCCTGCAATGTCCCCTGCTCCCCTTCTCTTCCTCCTCCCCTTCCTTCCTCTTTCTCGCTATTTGAAAGAAGAAAATCCAGTTTCTCCCTGCTTATTTCCAACATTCCTAGTTCTTTCTTTAAGGTGGATATCTTTGCACTCTTCTACAAATCTAGTAAGATAGTGGATAGTTACATATCTGCATCAAAAGAATCCAAAGGTCATCGAGGTTTCACGTTTGTCCGATTTGCCACTGAGGTGGAAGCCCTCGTGCAACCTTAGATGTTGATGGCAGACTTTTCAAAGGGACCAACTCTCAGCGCAAGCAGCCAAGTACCCTCTGGGGCCTCTTGTTCAACCTCAAGCTGGCCCTTCTATTCCAGCCCCCACTGCAGTCCTCCACCTCCTCTAGCTGCCACTTCAAAACCATCTTTCTCCGTTGTTGCTGATCCGGTATTGATTGTTTTGTCAAGGAAAGGTATGTCCATTATTCTCAGCACGTCGGCAATTGAAGAAAGATTAGCCTTCCAAAAAAATTGCCTTGTTGCGTCTCTTTCTTCTCCATCAGTTGGCATCTCGTCTCTTGAAGATTGGCTTTTGGATTGGGGCTGTATTGGAGGGTTCACAGTCAGCAGAATTGACCAGACTCAATCTCTAATCTCCTTTGAAGTCATAGACAAGGCTTTGTGTGACGGAATTTCCAATGCTCCCTGTTCCAGTTTAGTTTCCTGGCAACTGATCTCAATCATAGATCAGTTGGGATCAAAGTTTTTGGTCTTCCCCTCCGTGCATGGTTTTTGGAAGTGATCAAAGTCGTGGTGACTTCCTCAGGAAAGTGTTGGAGGTAGATCCTTTTACATCTAATGCCAGGTACTTCACGTTTGCTTGCTTCATAGTTCGATGATCTCCCACCCGAAAAGAGAGAAAATTGATCCCTCTAAAAGTTGTCAATGAATGGATGGACCTGGGGATTTTGGTGGAAGAAGATTGGCCACCCACCGTCGGAGCTCGTTCCCCTCCTACACCATGCACAGATGTGGTCTTAGTCAGTCAATCCAACTTGGTCTCCTTCCCATGTGTCTACCCCTGATTCGTGGTGAACTGACATTGGAACGACTAGTCCCACTAGCACAATATTGTCCGCTTTGGGCCCCCTCACACAGGCCCGCACGGCTTTTCTTTGGTAAGTCAACCTACTCTTACTCCCAAAAGGCCTTATGCTAGAAGGAAAAAGGCTACCATTATATACCAGGGAATTTCCAATGCAACTAGCAATGTGGGACTTTTTTCTCCATAGGCACGAGGTATTACAATCTACCCCCCTTAAAGCCAGAGCCGTCCCTGATTCTACTAAACACAACAACCAAGCACACACCCTCAGGCAGAGAGTTGAACCATTCTCTGGTACCATTTGTAACGACCCGTCCCGCTAGCACAAATTGTCCACTTTGGGCCCCCACACAGGCCCGTACGACTTTGCTTTGGCGAGCTAACCCACTCTTGCTCCCAAAAAGCCTTGTGCTAGAAGGAGAAATGCTACCACTTATATACTAGGGAATTTCCAATGCAACTAGCAATGTGGGGCTTTTTTCTCCATAGGCACGGGGTATTACAGACATTGCAGCCTTTGGACCCGCAAGACCCTCCTAACGCTCAGTTGCATCTTGTCAGCAACTAGCCCCTTCCAGCATATTCTCCCAGCCAATTGCTCATTTTTACTCCTGCCATACCGCCCCTGCTGAATCGAGGAGAGAAATTTCTCCAGCTACATCGGCCAATCAATGCCTCCCCTTCTGCATTGTTGCCTGAGAAGTGCAACCCCTCATCCTGGCCTCCTTTCCCTCTTTCCCAATTTTCCCCAAAATGGAACCTTATTTGACCATTGGCCTTTGCAGACCCCCACCTACCCCATCCCTTTCCCCAACAACCCAAGAAGTTTAAAACTTTCGGGCTCCACCATAGCAGACTCGTTGGATTCGTTTGGTCATGGGCATGGGCCTACTGCCCCTTTTGAGCCTGGACCTAATGCCTCCTCTTGTCCTTGACCTGCTGCCTTTTGGGGCCTAGGCTAACAACAACCCCCTCCGAGCTTGGGTAGGCACCTACATCGCCAAAGCATGGGTTCCTTCCAACAAGCCCAAATGAAGCCAAACAACTTCCACCATTGATTTCTTCCTTCTTTTTTCATCACCCCTACCTCCACTCTAACCCAACATCTTCAACTTGCTCCTATCCGATCCAAACCATCGTCATTTTCCTTTCTGCAAGCTTCTCGTATGAAATGCTTTGACCTACAACCTTCCTTTGGCACCACTACTGTTACCCTCATCTCTCCATTCAAAGCCTTGTCCCCCTTTCAACACTCTCCTTAATGAGGCCTCCTCAATCTAGCCCTTCCCACTACCTTTCCTTTTGACATTGCTCCAGCACTAATTTCGGCTTATGCCGAGTTATAGTCCAATCCCTGTCTTCCAAATACAACTTGTATGGCAAACCCATACTGCTCCACTTCGCCACTGGTGAAGCAGATAGAGACTATTTCTACTTCTGTTTACAAAGAGTCCTTGGCTTCAAGTCTGTTGGAAGCTCCTACTGCTGAGAGAGATGATCACACCATTCTTCCCTCACTTTCCATTGGTCAAGTTGCCTTTCCCATACACAGGAGTGTACAGTGGTCAATTGGAGTGAGAATTTTGAAGTTGAGTTAGATTAGTCAAGTTTACCGGTCTCTCCAAGCCATGCCCAACCAGAAGTCCAGCTCTCCTCTGCTACATCTCCCTCTTCAGATTGGGTCAACCAAAGACTGCTTCAAGTTGGTAGGAAGCTTGGTTGATTGCCAATGGCCAAGAAGGTTCTAATTGATAACCTATCTACAATTAGGGACTTGGGATCCCCTCAGACGCAATCCACAAAGAATGACAAGACAAGACTTCTAGGGAATTAAACAGATTGAGCTCTTCAGTAAGTTACTCCAGCCGCAAAAAGAGCTCTTCTCGTTTCTGTAGGATTCGTGGTGACAACTCAGTTTCCTCATGAAGTTTCTCTCCTAGAATGTGAGCAGTCTTTAGTGACCCAACAATAATAGGGTTTTCAAGATACAACGAAAGTCCACAATTTTTTATCAATCGGATCTTCAGCAAATGCGCATCTTCAGTGTCCTCTCTTGATGATTTCCGAAACATTTCCATGTTCGATTCCTTGTGTGCCTGCAGAGAGTGTTTTGCTTTGCCATAGTGTCGTTTTATAGTTTTTTTTCTTGGCTTGTTCGGGTGTTCTCGGCCCAAAGGTTTTTTGTTTCTGCTGTTTTCCATCTATGTACTTGCACCTCTAGTGCTTTCTCTTTATTAAGATAGTAAGCATTTCAAAAAAAACACCAAAGAAGGATGCATATGTCCCTTATAATCTTCAGATCTAAAACTTGCTAACTTCTTCAAACGAACTCACAATCTCTTCATGGATATATTTCATTCATCACAAATGATAGTTCAGGTATTTTTACTTTTCATGAATGTATATCAACCATATAGTTTTTCTTGAAGGTGTACATAACCTTTATACACTATCCTTCCTCCTTTCTCTGGTACCTTTCTCAAGATCAAATATTAACTTCTTGGAAGTTAAAAAATAATATATATGGAAAGGGGCAAACACATTCTCAAAATAAAGCTAGCATTATTAGTTTATAAGCCATAAACTTTACAATATTCACTATAGCAATTACATTAATTACAGCTTCCAATCAAGCAATTCTCATAAAAATTAGAAGTAAGTGATAAAAAGAAACAGAAAAAAATGCATTCACCCAACAATTCCTTGCGATCCAGCATCATCTCCTTGACTATCTAGGTGATTCAATTGGGCAAAAGAGTTCTCACTCGCCGGCAGCACTGTCACTGGCCCATTCCTACTTCTAGGAGATTCTGCACTTCCACTTGTAGAGATAGACTGCCCAGAAAATGTTGTCCCCCATGACCTTGTAGTGCCCCTCGATAAGCTTGTTGGATTTTTCTCCTCATCTTCTTCATGATTCCCACCGATCACCATTCCTGTTATCACAGATTAAAAGAGATAGAAAGACAAGAAATCAATACCAAATCCTCTCAATTTGGACAAATGTCAATGTGAAATTCACCACTTCAGTTAAAACACAAGCTTCAGTTTGACTTTCTTGCAAAATCGGATGTCCTTGTTTCTTTCTTCTATAGCAAGCTCTGTCCTTGTTATTTCCTTTGATTGATTGTGAAAAGAAAAGATGGACTTTAACCAAGTGGGCAGGGGAATTAAAAGACAAAAATATAAGTTGCATACAGTCTAAAGATGGATAGGCATAAGAATCCAAAAGGCATGCATCCCACACCTACCCAGATAATGCCCCTTAAAAGAACGACAACAACAAGTACATGCTATATTAGTAATCTTGCACCAAAATAAACTCCCCGGAAGCTTTATCTTTTTTGAGATTTTGATGGTCTTACTAGAGCAGATTTTCTTCATGATTGATGATCGTGCTTGCTTCATTCAAGTACCTTGAGTATTATCTCAAATTGAGAGCCATCCCCAGGGAATTTATTGAAACTAAACTTTAACAGTGGCATTTGTCAAGATTATAGTAGGGATGGTATTGGTGGTCAGATAAAAAAATCATCTTCTGCATTTTTAGCATCTTACACAAAACCATTCTTAAGTGCTATATCCAATGATTTAGAGATTAAACCTCTTCTTATGGTTTGCAAGCTCCCAGACTCCATAGGCATCTAGAGTACAATTGTAGAAGGTGAGTTTAAAAGCCATTTCCTTGGAAGTTCTCAAATATGATTCTTGAAATATGAGACATTATTCTTTCTAGAAGCCTGATTGTTCGAGAGATACATCAGTCCAAAACAAAGAAGCATATAGTTTGGCAAGATGCTTCTATTTTTATCTTAAAGCAGGAGCTTTACTGTACATTCTTCCCTCTGTAATCTAATCTTTAATTTTTAAAATAATAATAATAAATATCAGGATAGTTAACACAAGTACAGGTGTCTAACACAATACATTGAGCACAACCAAGTGTCAAACATCTTAAGTGCAACAAATGGAGTCGTAAAACTTACTCTACACCAATCTCCTATAGTAGGAGAAAAATCAACCTTGAGTTTGCCTCTTTGTTTTTAATGCAGGATAGCCTGCAAAATGTGAAGAGCAGGTGTAGAATAATGGCAAACATCAGGAAGCTTGGGGTTTCGATGAGATTTAGATCAAGGATCGGGGCTTGGAGGAGGACAAGATGGTAGGAGGATAATTTGCGTGGGAATTGCAACTAGGTTTTCCTTGGAGTCAACACCAAGGACTAGAAGGAGTCAACACCTTCTAATGCGGTTGGAGTCACCACCAACCAAAGAGACAGCTCAAAGCTTCAATTAAAAATTATATTCTAACTATTCAAAGTTTGGTACAAGACATGTATATATACATATATAAAACTGGAAATACATCGGCATTTCTTTGGACTAAAAAAATCAAGAGAGTAAATGCACCATAATTCGAATTTGAAGGACATAATTAGAAACTCATCCCCCCACCCCCCACCCCTCTCTCTCTCTCTCTCTCTCTCTCTCTCTCTCTCTCTCTCTCTCTCTCCCTCTTCTTCTCCCCATGTGTGTGGGTGGATCAGCAACCTCTCTTGCAGTTTGTGAACTCATCACAAAATCTATTAACTGTCACAACCCATTCAACTGTAGAAGTTGTGAATAATGCCCTCCCAAATGGGTTAATATTGGATGTTTTACATTTTTCCTGACACAAACCATTACCACATGTGCTAAATCTTCTTCTTAAGACTGGATAAATTGATGGCCATACAATTAGAGATTTGTCATTAATTGGCTCCTAATCATGAATTATTTCCAAAAAAATGAGTTGATGATCTAAAGAGTATGGCCTGCAAATCCTTAATTTCTCTATCATCAAAAGGTTGTTTAGTTAAATAGATAATCTAGAAAAGTTTTGGGTATGATTCTGCAGCTGACTTTCAAATTCCTCCATTCAGTCATCCCATGGTTTGTTGTTATCACATTGATCCTCTCAAATGTTCCTCAATCGTTCACACAGGCACAATGTTATTCCAAAGAATAGCTATTGCAATTTGCAAACCTCAATAGATAGTATATTTTTCACATAATATCCCTTGATTCAGATCTATAATCCAATATTACCTGCATTATTATATTGAAAAAAAAAAAAAATCAACAACAATTGATAGACACAATTCACCAAGCTAAGTTGTCCCAAGTGCCAAAAGATCATATGGGTTGTTTGTTCAATCTTCACCTAACATGAATTCTAAGAACATGCAATAAAATCTTCTAGAAAGCCCTATAGTACTTCAAGAATCAAAAGTTAAACCCATCCAATCCTTTGCCTCGTCACCTTTGATCCACTTAACACTAGAACTACGTAACTTCTCCAAGCACTCAATTAAGCTTCCCAATATAGCACTGGAATCCACTAATTGAGGCATGGCCTATCTACAAGATAAAAGTCGAACATAAGCTGCTTCTTTTATGTCTAAAGGTTCCTCTAATGTTCTCCCATCTTTGACAATCCACATAATACTATTGCTCCTCTTTCATGTTGTAGAAAACAGGCCTCATGTGTATAACAACACCTCAGGCCCCATTGTCATGGATACTGACGTTGTGAAAGAGATCAGGCTACCACATATATGTATTTCTTTTAGCATGTAACTCCAAGAAGGCATGCGAACCTTGGATCTAAACTTCAAGTCCCATCATAAAACAGGAAAAGATTAGGCACCTAAATCGCTCACATATTAGTTGTTCCCATGGATGGATATCAACTAGAGGTCATTAACCTTTGTGTCACACAAGCACATTCTATATTAATCACTGAAGGTCCAACGGAATTATCTATGCATTCGATGAATTGAACTCATGAGAAAGAAAGACTAATGCAAAAAAGGAAAATAAAACATACATGCTAACAAGCAAAAGTGTCATCTTTGTCATGTTTCAATGAGTGGAGTTGTTCAACCCAAGACTACACGAAAATCCTGAGTAGGCATATTTTCCTCGGAAATGATGGATCACATTGGTCAGTCATCAAACCTTTTATTGAATATAGCTATTTTGGAGCATCTCATTAACAAGTTGGTAAATCCAACATGAGAAAGCTTTCAAACTCAAATATTTCTCAGCACTATTTTGGTGTGAATACAACATGAGGAAAGAAATTTGAGGTGAAAATGCTTCGAGATGCAGCATTCTTCCTGCTGAAAGGGATGAATAAATTGTTTTAGGTGTGTTTCGATTTGGATATAACGAATAAGATAGGAGCAGGGTGGGGAAAATATAGACAAGCTAATGGGGTTCTGTGAAATAAAAAGTTCCTCTTCGCCTAAAAGGACGATCTTATAAAACAATTATTAGATCTGTTATGCTCTATGAAGTAGAGTGTGGGACAATGAAAAAAACAGGTGGACAAAGCTATGATGAGTGGATTAACCGTAAAGGATAGTACTTAGAAATGAATGAGTTAAAGATAATTTAAAAATAGCCTCAATAGATGAGAAATTGAAAGAAACTTGTTTGAAGTGGTTTAGTCATGTTTGTAGAAGACCAGAGATGGCTCCCGTGTGTAGAGTTGAGAGACTGTATATCGAAGGCACTGGGAGGAGAGGCCGACTACTAAAAAACTTGGAGGAAAGGGATAAAGAAGGGCATGCTAGATTGTAGTGTAATTGTTGATATGGTTTATGAAAGGGTCAATTGAAGAAGAAGAACTCGTAAAGCCGACCCCAGAGAGATGGAATACTGGCCTTTGATGATGATAATGACGAAATGTTTTAGGTGATCTGGAAGAGTTGATTCAATAAATGTTCCTACTATGAGGATCGGTCAATGGGGATGGCCTGCTTAGAAGGCCAACTTCAGGCGGGTGAGGTTTATGAACTTGTATTTCATCATCCTCCTAAGGGACAACCTGTAGCACAACTGTTCAAGGCTCATTGTTATAGCCTAGAGGTTGTAGGTTCAAGTCCCATGCGCGTTAGATAGGGCAATTGGTTCATGGAAATAATTTGCCACTAGAAAATTCTGTATCATTTGTCATTTGAACAGTACAATCAGAATCCTAACAAGTACAGAGTTCTGGACTATCTTCTCCACATGACCTTTTCCTCTCACAATATCTTCCAATACCATTTTTGTCCCCTCCTCTTGAAGTAGTGATTCTATAACAGTTCTCAGCCAGAGCAAATTGTATGTTCTGACTACCAGTTTGTTGATAGATCCTTCATTCCAGGAACTAGAAAAGCAAGGAAACTAGAAAGAAAGCTGTTTCCATAACAACTTTTTAACCATATATGGCTAAATTTGCTATTTCTTGACATTTTTTTACTTTCCAAGAGAGAACTCCCTTCCCATGCATTGAAATGCAGCAAAAAAAAATAATTTGTTGTTTTCTGAAAATTGCTTTCCTTTAAACACATCCAAACAATTCGAAATCTCATACTACACTTGGATGCATGGTAGGAAAATACTTCCCCTGAAAATAATTTTTAACGACAATGATAAAAACGGTGATTTTGACCATTTTTTTTAAAAGGTCTATTTTGTTAGAATTCAATTATTTATTAAGAAAAATACTTTCTTGTCCATGCATCCAAACTGAGCATAAAAAATGGTCATTTTGCAAGAAAGCACTTTCCTTCCTAAACAACCGAATTGCTTGAAATCCTAGGCTCCATTTGAATTATGCATGGAAAAAAAAAAAGGGAATTTCCCGGAAAATAACTTCTTTTACCAAAATTGGTTGAATGATGGATGACCAGTCTAGGGTAAAAATTTAATCATCTTCTAAGAAAGTACTTTCCTCTGTAGGCATCCAAACCATGCATCACAAGAGATGGTCCTGTTCCAAAAAAACACTTTCCTTTCCACGCACTCAAATGATTCAAAACCTAAGGAAAACCACGACACGAACAGCAAGCAGAATAAAGCACAGTCAGTAGAGAATTGGAAACAGAAACGGAAAGCATCACCTGAAGAAGATGATCGTCGTGATTATTGGGAATCGCCGAAGAAAGAGATCTAGGGAATTTGGAAACACTAGAATTTCAGGATTAGATCCTAAACGGGGTTGTGAGCATGTGTTTGGTTGCGGAGAGAGGCGAAAAGGAGTCTCTTTCTTCTCTGCGAGGGCATTTCTGCCGACAGCAGAGGAGAGGAAATGGCGGTTTTGCTAGGGTGTTTGGAAGGAGGGAAAGTGGTTTCCAGGGGAGAAATGAGGGTACGAATTTACACGTGTGATGTATCGAGACCGTTCTGTACAAGGTTTTGCAACGCTTGATTTTGAGGCATTTCGATGAGACGCGGCGATGGACCCCACGCCTTGTTTGTCCAAACGGTTTTTAACATGAGAAGCAGTTAAGCACCACCGGTGATGTGTCTGAATTTTATAAGTTGATAGTTGATACCTTTTAACGTTAGCAGCTCTGAGCAATTCTGTAGAAGTTTAGGCTGTTGAGCTGATCGACTGATGGACACGTCTGGTAATGGATCCTTATGATGTCACGACTCACGAGCAATAGGGTTGGTGTACTTTCATTTTTAAAATAATAAAAAAATTGGCAAAAATACTCTAAAAATTGTGATTTTTGTTAATAGTGTTTAAAAAAATTATTTAGATCAAAGTGTCCCATATATCTAATCAAAGTTTTTCAAATGAAAAAATTCTCATATACTAGCTCATATTAAAATGTCAATTTTAAGAAAACAATTCATTCGTAATCATACTTATCCAAATTTAATCTACTAAGCATCATTCCATTCTTATAAATACCACATTCGATTATATATGTTAATGCACGTTCTCAATTGTTACGGCGCACATATGTTGTTTTAGTGCACATTAATCCAACAGTCTGTCTGATTTGAGAATGAATAGGAAGGAGGGAGGATGGGTTGCTTCTCAATTTTTAAGTAGAAAAATC
Organism: Chimonanthus praecox; assembly: GCA_022113865.1. Lineage (NCBI taxonomy): Eukaryota > Viridiplantae > Streptophyta > Magnoliopsida > Laurales > Calycanthaceae > Chimonanthus > Chimonanthus praecox. Next base: position 69,913,161 of record CM039086.1, on the reverse strand, counting down.
TGAGGTCATGACATGGATGGTTAATATTGAATTTCCTTCTTCTTATTTTTTATGATAAATAATAAATTCTTATATTTTACATCATAAACAAGAAAACTAAAGATATAGCTCAATTTTGGTACCTCAACCATATGAAAAAAATATCATGAGAGATTTCACACATTAAATAACTCTTTTACAAATAAGTTTACAGTTTAAAAAAATAGATGACTCATTTTCATATATAAAAGAAATAAAATTTCTTTTTTCCTTACTCAAACAACAGAAATAGAATTTATTATGTCCAAATCTATACTAGTATTAATGTGTTAAGGGGTTTTTTTGGTCATGCACCAAACAAGTGACTGACACATAGTAAATTTTCTCCTTCTTTTAAAGAGTAAATCGTAAATACTATATAAGAAATGTATCATCCAAATTGAAAATAAACTTATTAACTAAAATTTAATTTTAATTCATTTTTTAGTTCTTGGACGTGGACATCCTAAAGAAAAGTAGTGATATCTTAAAAAAAGTTTGAGAACTATTAAAATTTTTCATCTTATATGACTGTTTTTTAATAAAAACAAATTTAAACTAAAAAATAATTAGTTAAATATGAGTAGATTTCTTCAACTAAAAATTATTTCGTTGTTCAAACTCTTTCCTCACATTTCTTACTTTATTATATAACAATTATATTCTCTTTTTTTTTCTTCTTGTTATATTTTGTTCTTTTGATTTTTTTTTTCCGTTTAAATGGAACAATCAAAATGAGATATGCTTCTTATTTATATTAAAAAAAGATCTGCATAAGTTATTTATTGTTTTTATTTGAAAAAAAAATAAGTTATATAGATCGAGTGGTATTTACTCTAGAAAAGAGTGATATGAAAACTCACATACTAAATCTATATATCAATTTTCATCCAAAACCATTTCTTATAAGATTCTAATACAAATTTTAATTTCTAAATCTCATAATAAATATATTAAATACTTTATATTTTACTATTGAGTGGTCTGAAAAATATATTTAACTGAATTAATAAAAAACTTTAAATGAGCCTAGGTACAAACATATGGAGTATTTATTATATTCTCATTTATAATCATTAGACACTGAAATTTAAATTTTTAAAATATTAAATATTTTTCAGAGGATGAAGGAATCATTGGCTTGTCGTTGACTCTGCGGATGAATTCTTCTTCTACCCAGTAGACAATATAAGAAGGGGCGAGGGAAAGTGGATAGAATCAAGGGAAATATGGGAGAGAATCATTCGACATATGTTCAATCCATGGCAATTGGGTGCTGGCAGGAAGGGCAATAGCTTGGTGGGTCCCACCAATCCCCAACCTTGGAGAAGCCGTTTCAACCTTTCATACACCTTTGCTTGCTTTAACTTCTTTCTTTGTATGGTTAGGTACACAGAATTCACGTTTGAGTTTCCTTTCCCTCTCCAATAATCCTATCGCCTTTTCACCTTCCATTCTTTCATTTATAAATCCAGGTTCTTGCACACAAGAGAACAGAAGAATGGAAATGAATAGGATTCTCTATCCGCTTTCTCTCTTACTGTTGTTCAAATTCTTCTTCTCTGTTGATGCTTTTGTTGCTGTAAATGATAAAGCCATAACCCAATCAAAGCCAGACCCATCAGATGCTGCTTCCACCGCCCGCTGGTTGGCCTCGCAGAACTCATGGGGGGTCTTGAGGTACTGAACATTCTTCTTTTTCTGTGTATGTGAGTGTGATTTTTCCTTTCTCTGATTCTTCAATTCAATTTATTTTTTAATTGAATTCAGACCAATGATCTGCATCTCTACCATTTATTTAGGAAACACATATCAAAGTTTTAGTATGCTCTAAGTTGGATAGAGGAGATGCAGAGTGTGATGGTATTAATAGGATTCAGTCTCCTGTACTCTATGCCCCTCCTTTCTTTTTCTGGGTCTGTGAGTTTTCTTTTATCTGATTCTGCAATTCAATTTATTCCAATTGAATTCAGACCAATGATCTGCATCTCTACCATTTATTTAGGAAACACATATCAAAGTTCTAGTATGTTCTAAGTTGGATAGAGGAGATGCAGAGTGTGATTTTATTATTAGGATTCAGTCTCCTGTACTCTATCTCCCCTCCTTTCTTTTTCTGGGTCTGTGAGTTTTATTTTATCTGATTCTGCAATTCAATTTATTCCAATTGAATTCAGATCAATGATCTGCATCTCTACCATTTATTTAGGAAACACATATCAAACTTCTACTATGCTCTAAGTTGGATAGAGAGATGCAGAGTGTGATGGTATTATTAGGATTCAGTCTCCTGTACTCTAAGTGGAGTTGGAAGAGTTCGCTTTGAGTATCTTGTTGACAAGCTGGGAGCCCTGGATCTTCATTCTCCAGCTTGAGGGGGAGTGTTAGAGGAAACCATCCACCAGAGCAAGGGTTAGCCAAGCCTTGGTCTCGTTGGATTGCGTGAAGGTGCGCTACTCACGAATATCATGCAGTTATTATAAAAGAAAGGTTCAACATTGATGCAGATAGGAGTTTAGTAAATTCATAGAGGGATTGACATGTAGGATCATCATTTCTCTTGAATATAAATAGCCTGTGCATCGAGCATAGATTTGTGTGCAATAGAATGAAAAGACATTAAAGTAACTGACTAGAAATAATTCATCTCTATGCACGACAAAAATAGTAAAATATTTCCTTCAATGATGACTTGTTTCCTTTCGATTGGAGTGCTAGCACATTATGTCTACACCAGTGTGGTGCTGTGCACAGAAGATTTGGATTCTCTTCGGTTTGGTTGATTGTTTTTTCTTGTGTGTTCTTTTTACTGTTAGGCTACATTTTTTTTTTGGATTCTTGATCATTTGCTTGGTGGTGCATTTCATGGGTAAAAAAATTTCAGTGTTCTCTTTCTGCATCCATTGGTGGATTTCTATGTTTCTTCAATTAAGCTTGTTCTTCTTTTGATGTTCCTGTTTACTCTTTTCCCACATGGTTTCCAGATTTTTATCATTTGCTTGATGTTGCATTTCATGGTTAAAGAGGTTTGGGCTTTTTGTTCTGATAGGTTTGTTGGTGTGGTTTTCAGTGTTAGTAGTTGAGACCAATAGAGGGATGGGTTTTGATCATGGGGTCTTTTTTGTGCCTGTCATTGATATTTGGCTGTTGGACATGAATGCTTGTTGCTGGAAATTCAAGCGAGTCAATTGTTTGCATAGAACCTGAACTTTGCTTTTTAGGTATTCTCTTTCAAAAAGGAAAACACTTTGTTTTTAGGTGTGTGCGCTTAATGCCATTTATGGAGAGTCCGTACTGAAGGTCAGGTAACAGAATTTTGGTCTGGGTATGACACTTTGCAAGAATGATTTTCTACATTTTTCCCCTTGTCTACTGATTGTATTCAATTTGGCTGGTGGATATTAAGTTGGGTAGGCTGATATTTTTTGGAATGCTTGTAGATTCCGTTTGGATTTTCATGGATGCATGTGCATACTGTCTATCTTTCTAACTAAGGACCTGTTTTTTGGATTACAAATATTTTTATTTACTGAACAAAAAATTAATTTAGGCATGAAAAAATGAAGCCCCAATAAGAGTCCAGACCTACAGAACAAATCTCTGCTAAAAAGTGCAAAAAGATATTAGCTTGTCCACCCAAAGTCAACAAAAAGGTTGACCATTATAGTGAGCTTTTGTATCCCATTAAATAGGTTTGAAAGTTCTTTTGTGGATAATAGAGAGAGAATTCCAGACAATGGCATCCATGGCTTCTCTTTCATGATGAGTGCATCATGGAAGAGAGAACTGAAGTCATATGGTCCATTTGTTTTTTGTTTTGTTCTCTTAGAGATAACTGAACTACTGAAGTCACTGACATAACAAAGAAATTGAACTAGCACTTGATTGGCCATCAAGAAAGTGGACACCAAATACACCCATTGTAATTTTGTGCAAAGTAGCAGCAACGAATGGCTTTATTGAAAACCAGTGACTAATATTTTTGAGACGATATGATGCTTATCTATCCTTGAGCTCCTATGCTGATTGTCTCAGTTGAACCACTAATTATATGAGTGGTGCAAACAGAGTGGAACTAGATGTTCTGTCCTGAAAATTTATTTTAGTCCTGTGATCTATCTTTCCATACTCCCAAACAGTCACAATCAGTACCATTTTCCATATTTGATCTTCCTTTTAAAGGAATATGCTCCTGTCTCATTTATGAGAACCAAAAAAGTTCCTCTGGCTGTATCCTGGCTTGGCCGTCCATGCATGAACTTGAGCCTTTTGTACACCTTTAGACCTTGAGATGAATCTGGGGTCAACTAAATTAGCTGTAAACCTGTCTGTGCAATCCTCTCCACTAATGATTTCCATGTATCTAGCTTGCTGTTGACCTTTAACCTTGGTTTTCATCTACTCACTTATTGCTCCTATGAGCCACATTGACGGATTTTTCCGACAAGTCTTTCTGAATTTGGAGAGCCACATTGAAGGATTGATTTCCACAGTTACTCTGCAAAATTATTTAATTCCAAAATTTCATTCTATTACGCAGAAATTGATGAACTCTGTATTTTATGGTCTAAATATAGCCATAACTCAGTTTCAAAGATTTTGGTCGGAGGAATCAGTATTCACCATATTTTTTACAGTCAATATTTTGCAAGCATGTCATCAGTCATCTGTCATGTTCTTCTCTATCTAGCTTTTATCACTCCATCAGATTTGTCTTATATTTAACTATTGTCTTATAGAATGCAAAGCACAAATCTCAGGTAGTTTATCTTTGTTTTTACAGTACCATTTCAATTGATTTACGAGGAGCTCCTTTTGGGTAAGTGTCTATTGTTTCAAGATATATAGAATGAAGAATCTTTGAAATATGTATTTAAACATTTTTAAAGGGGTAGATCATTTGTTTCCAGTATGGTAATTTCCTGATGAAGGCTTTCCTTGTCTTTGAAACGTCTGAAAAACATGCAGAAATGTGGTTTCATTTAGTGATGGTATTCCTGGTGATGGACATGGCATCCCCTACTTCTATTTGACAACTCTTGATCCCACTGCAAGAGATGCATTGATGGATTGCAGGTCATCATTCACTATCAGTGAATTTCCTCTTGGAACTTGTGGCAGGACAGACCCAGAGAACCCAACTTGTTCTAAACTTACTCTGACAGGAAAGGTATGCATTGGAAAATCAATGATTGACCACAATTGATTATAAGTGTCTGAATATCCATTGTCTCATTGTAAACTTCTCTGGTTAGTGGGTTTATATTTTAAATCATTTATGTCTAGTATGTGTTCCCTCTTATCAGACGCTCATGATCGCATAGCCTTGCAACTTAACAATTTCTTGGTGTTAGCATGAACTAAAGATGTTAGCAGCATTTCCATGCAGTTATGTGAACATTGAATTCCATATGGTTGTATAAGTATTTAAGGGAAGTGTGAGCAGATAGATAAAAATACATTAAACATAATACTGTGGAGAAACAGGAAAAATCTAGCATGGTTTTGCCCATCTTCTAGTTCATGTCAATGCTATCATGTTTGTTCTCAATCTCTAAGGTCCACAGAGACAGACCAGTACAGAGATGAAAAGGGTAATTGTGATTTGACACTATCTGTTTCTCCAAAAATGGATTTGGATCTCTATTTTCAGGATTGCACATAGCATACTTTGTTTTATGGTTTTGACCTTACGCTATTTCTTATTTTCTTTTACTTTTTTTATCAAACAAAGTGGTCTTTCAAGCATGCTAGAATATGATTCTCGATTTACAAAGTTTCTTACATTAAGATCTTATGTCTTTCTTTATATTTCTTTGAAATAGGTACACTAAAGTCATTAAGAATACAAATATATAAAAACTTAGGACAACCATAAGAACATCATCACTATCATCAAAGCCTCTGATCCGTCTCTATGGGATTAGCTTTTTGAGTTCTACATCTCCACTCTACCCTATCAGAAATTTGTGACCACATGATTTAGTTGAATCATATTTTGCAAACTTTCCTACGAATAAAAGGTATTCAACATGGATAAGTGTCTGGCATAATATGTTGAGCACATCAAGTACCTAGTATATTGGGTTAATGTCAGTCATTTTATTTACACACATTTGTTACATTTCTACCAATGATTAAAAAGGAAATCAAATTCATTTCATGAAACTGTATCAGTTGATTCAGAAATGGCTACTGCAATTGTGCAACTTGGACTGGTCCACTTAATTCTATAATGAGTAATCAAAACCCATTTTACATGTTTTTTCAACATCAAAAACTACAAACCCAGTGCAGGGGACCTTGTGTCGAACACTCCACCAAACATTATGTGACTGCATTTATTTCTTCAGTCTTCCAGCTGAATCTACCAAACAAGATCTCCTAAAGTCCTACTAGTCGAATTGAGTATGTTAGTGGATTTTTCTTCTTTTTTTTTTTTTTTGGAAATTTCACAACAAACAAGAGTATTCTGAAGAGTGATGTTCATGACAGTAAGTATATAGATAATCCAAAGAGAAGTCCAGAAATAACTCATCCCTAGCTATACCATTCTTTATGAATAAGAATCAAGTATGGGTTGGATTACAACTTGTGTAATACTCTGAGAAGAGGCTAGCCAGCTCTAATGTGGCTCCAGATGCAGCCTCGTGTGTGGACGAGGCACATATACTACATCCAAGCTGTGAGATTGGTGGATGCTACTTTGTTGCTTGCATGGACTGCGCGTGCATGTTGAACATTGATTTTGAAGATTCTGTTGATATTAAAAATGGATGACCCTATTTTGGGTGGGTTACAGACAAAAGGTCCACCTCATGGATGGAACTGTGCATTGATGGGCTCTGGATTCAAACAATTCTGAGCTTTGTAAACTTTGCAACAGATTATATCTCAGAAACTAGCTAACAATGTTAAGCAACTACAGAAATCTATACATTTGTGTTTCTAGAAATTGATGCCAATTGAAAATCCTTAACTAATCTATGTTTGAGAAGCTACAAAGAAGATAAATCTACACTTTCATGGGTCTTCAAACTTTGGCTGCTTTTGATTAAACCTGTAACTGCTTGATATTTCAGTTAAAGATGGTTGATGTGAAATCCAAGGAAGCAGAATTTGCAGAACATGCTCTGTTCACAAAGCATCCTGAGATGAAGGGTAAGTGAACATAAAAGCCACTGCTCTTTCCCTTTCAGCAAAGTTCTTGAACTATAACATGATATCACACTCAAAGCGGCTCACATTTTTCTTTTTCATGGGTGACAGACTGGCCTGAGGATCATGACTTCCAAATCTTCAAACTTGACATTGAACATATATTTTTGATCGACTGGTTTGGTGGTCCAAAACCTCTCACTTTGGCTCAATACCTCCATCCTAGCATGTGAGTAGTCAGTGATATGCTGCTCTCTGATATTAGCATATGACAGATGCATCTAAACAAATACTGTAAACCCATCTACGTAAATTAAAATATATTGTAATTGCTTTAATGGTTTCTACTTGGTTGGACTGGACTTTCATACTGATTCATTTGCTTCTTCAAACTTGGGCTCCTGCTATCTCTGCAGGGACCAACTATCCTCGACGTTCTTGGCGTAAAAACCCATCTCATGACCAGTAATCTTGTGTCTGAAATTTAGTACCTGGCATGTGATATCTATAATATGAAATCCAATGCTTGTAAACTTTATTATAGATACAAACAACGACATGTGTGTGTACCTGCATCTGTATCTCTTGTAAATATGCTCATTCGAGCCTGTTAAATAGTCCAGTTCCTTTGGTAAATCATTCATAATGAATGATAAAAGTTAATTTATCTGGAACTCTTAGAGTCTTCTGTGGGGAGACATGTATGTTTTGTCCATCCCTTTATTTGAAAGGTACCTGCATTTGTCTATGATTAATGATTAAATACAACTGCCTCCATATGGTGCAATTAAGTTCCCATTTGAAATTTTGATATGTGAATTGCGTGGTTGATGCCATAGGTTTAAGATATTGTTTCTCTTGGCTAAGAACAATTTTCCAAAGAAGATGGTTTAAGATTTCTTTCATCATTCACACTAGTTGTTGGCACCAATGTCCATGTACCCCACTGCATGCACGTGCTCAATAAAATGATACTTCTTAGACTGGGAATTTTTTTGACTTGACCTGAATATCCGAAAAGAACCCGAGTATGTTAAATGGGTATGGGTTTAAAATTTTGTGACTCAACCCAAAATAGATCTAAACTGGGTAACTTATTTAACAAACAAGTAAGTAATTGGTTGAGAGTAGTTGACCAAACCCAAAGTCGACTCGACTCGACCTGTTGCTAGGCTTACCTTGAACTAATCTAGCAAAATTTGGTCGATACGATTATCTGAACCAAACCTGAGCATTTAAATATGTATGAATTTAAAATTGTGTTCCAAACCCGAGATCCGAACTGAATAGCCTGTTTAATAAACAAGTAATGAGTTGAAGATTATTGATCCAAACTCAAATAAGACCTGACCCGACCCAACACAACACATTGCCAGGTCTACAACTTTTGCTCACTGGAAATCCCCATGTTTATTATAACTGAAATGCGGCTAGCTGTTTTAGCGTTTTCTTCCGGATATGATGGTACAATTCCCAAGTCTGGGCTGTTTTGTCATATATTTGTTCACTATAATCTGTTTTTTTAGTTGTTTTGCTTCGTGCCTTTAGTCCGATCGCTTTTGTAATCAGTTTTTTTTCCTGAGTGAATAAACTTTCATCCTTACCATTAAAAATAAGGACCTGGCTCGTGCAATGAACTTCTAATCCAAGAATGGTGCGGTAATTTATTAAAAAATACTCCTTCCCTTCCAAAATAATTGTCTTATATGTATTTTGAAATTATCTCAAATTACTTGTCTTATTTCTTTATTTTAATATTAAATTAAAACTTTAACTTTTTCGATAAGTTCCAAATCACATTCTAAATGAGATGGGAAGACGACATTCTTTTATAAGTTTTGACTTGTCCATATGCGGCATTATGTAATTATTTCCACCTCCGACTCTTATTGTATGGAATCATGGTTTGTTGCATAGTTAGAATAATATTATTGAGCATTATTGAGCACTAACTACACAATGAGACACCGTCTAAACTTCTTTTTTTTTTTTATCAGTATTGACTCAAAAAATCTATTAATAGATTTTTGGCGCACAAAAATGATTTTTTTTAAAAAAAAATAAATAAATAGGACAAGTATTTTGGGATGGAGGGAGTAAAAAACAGTGAAATTCTAAGGCTTTAGATTGACCCTCCCATGGATTGCCTTAAATCATTCTATCAAACTCATAAGCAGGAATTTCGATTTCCGAGATCTCGAGCAAGCTCTAAGGACTCGAAGAGTACATGAAAATGGATTTCATCGGAATCTAGTGCTAGAAATAACAATCTGAAATTGTAAATTTTAGGCCAAATTTGAGGAGATCAAAAGCCCAGTTTTGCTTATATGTTGTTTTAGTATCTATCTATTAATAAATATATTAATATAGGCATTGACACATTTAGTAAATATTTAAATATGAATTGGATCCACTCTTAGATTCACCCTGATTCATCGGCTTAGAATTTTTTATTTTTAAAAATACAAAATATAATAGAAAAAATTGAAAAACTATCATGAGCATAATTTAGTTTTAAAAATGTCCTTTTTTAAAGTATTAGACCATTTTGATTAAAAAAGTATGTTGTAAGAAATAAAAAATCTTAAAATCATATTAGCTGAAATTCATATAATGATCTATATCTTCTATCATAATTGGTGATTTTACATTAATTTATAAAATCTATAAAAAAAAAAAATCATACAAACATCATATAAAATTATAAATTATATCAATCACATTAAAACTTCTCCATCTAATCAATGAACACCCAATATCTTTTCATTAATTTTTTTATAATCTTGGAACACAAATTCAAAAATAAAAAATAGGATGAGATTAAAAAAGAAAATACCTTTTAAACATGAATAATTAACTTCTAAACTTTCCTGAGAGATTCAAGCGAAAAACAATCATTATATCTATTTCTTTATTATAAGAATCTAGGGAAAATGGCATGTGCCTGTTCTTTGGGGATATGATACCTTGTTAACACTAAACAGGTCATATCACCCCATATGCTGAACCGTAGGGCATTTTTTAAACTATGATTTCGACAATCTACGTACAGCCATCGACTGTATTGATGGTCCATCCATCTCTGATTCAAGCCTCTCAGGTGTCATAGCTACCATTTGTTGCATTAGCATTACGTGCCCATTTGGAGTTTCTGATCCAAGACAATTCATTCAGAATAGTCTGATTTTTTTTTTTCAATTATTACGAGATATCCTCAACCGTACATTGGAGACTAATCTCAACAGATGCATGAAACCACTCGCGCAAACCTCAATTCTTCTATTTGCTACTTCTTTTGTACAGGGTTTGGCTTAAGAAAAGCAATCAAATTAGAAGAGCATTAGAGAGATACTGAGTAGGCAACAGCCCAAGAGAAGAAAGACTCTTCCCAGTTAACTCACTTTTTGCTGCTGTGTATTCCACTTCATACCCTTGAGTCTACTCAGCTCAGGAAAATTTCACCATGTAATCATATCCCAAAGAAAAAAATTATTTTGATATAAAACTCGAGGGCAAAAAAAAAAAACAAAGGCATCTGTGTGTGGGTAGGCATGTTATCTAGCTCTGCAACCTTCCCACACTAAGCTCCTAGAAAATATATGCAGGATTCTTTTTTTTTTGGACTTCCTTCTTTGTGGTCAAAACTTGAACAAACCCATAAAAGCTTCATCCTACATCAAAACCGTGCATTCTAGGCTCTCGCGAAAAACCAACGCCACATTTGGATGCAAGAACTGAACAAGGGAATGAAGTTACTGTATCTTGAAGACATTCTTCAGTTTCACGACCAGTTTCCATTCCTCCATGGACAAATCGTCCTGCACATTACCATTAACATTAGCATCAAGCTTGTTTTGACATAAGAACAGATCGGAATGGCCTGGAGCCAACAACTTAATCTTCCCAACAGAAAAGATGGAAAATGAAGTCACTACTCATCACACCCATTAAGAAATGCAAGGAAATTCCATTATCTAGAAATCAGCTGTCCAGACACCAGTGGCCTTGTCAGACATACAGGAAGATGGGCTTCTTACAAGCAGAAAAAATTTATCCCTTTTTCTTGAGTGATATCTTCTATTCTTATATGTTGGTCAAACTTACAAACATTTTTTTAATATCTTCAAATTCAACGAGTACATTTTTTAATATGTTGGTCTCCACTTCTGTAATATATTGCCATTTCTGGGCCCCACTTCATTTTTTATTAGCCAAATCTTTGTTTTATCAGTTCCAAACATGCTCCATTCTTTTCTTTCTTTCCTTCCTTCTTTCCTTTTTTTGTTTTAAGTAGCATCTTCACCAAACAGCACAAAAGAGAACACAAATAGAAAAAAGAAGGGGAGGGGGAGAGTAACGAAATAAGGGGATGAGCACCCACAAAGACCAAATTAAAAGGAAGAAACATGTTCATGTTCCATTCGCCTTCTGCTAACTGAGTGTGCAAAATAGTCAAGGAATTGTTTTTCGAAAGGTAACTATTGCTAAGGAATGATTATATAAACCCAACCATGTCATTTAGGACAAGTTAATTTTGCATGTAGTACCCACTTTATCCTCAAAGAGAAACGGTTTGATCTCAACATCCCTTCATGATAGATGGACGGCTAAATCACCATCCACAACCATTGGTTTGAGATACACTATGGAGTCTTTCAAGTTCACATGGGTCATGGCATATCTCAATCCAACAATGAATAGTCTTTATAGACCATAAACAATCATAAAGAGACGTTATTGATTTATATTTTTTTTTTCCTGTATGCCAGTTTTTTTTTTAAGTAATATTTGTAGTTTCTTTTTTTCTAATCATTTACTAGGTATTTTTCTTTTATATACTTTTCTTTTCTTTTCTTTTCCTCCTCTTTTACAAGGGTGGGATGTTAGGCAAGGCAGCCGATCTGTGTTTTCACCTACTTGTTGAATCTTTCTTTGAGTTCTTTCTTCCTTGTCTACCCTCTTAACTTGATACTTAAAGATCACTTTATAATCCTAAATGTCTATAAATAGGGCCAAAGCAACCTCAAAATTACGACTAGGATCTTGAAATTTAGGGACCCTAACAAGGAAGAGTTTAGAGTTGGTAGATGTTTCAAAAAGAAGAAACATAGACATAGCTTGCTCGCAAGAGACTAAGTGGTAGAGTAGCAAAGCTAAAGAATCAGGTGAAGGTTCAAGCTATTCTATGTAGGGGAGTGTAATTCTACGAATGGTGTAGGCATAGTGGTTAGTGGCATTATTAAAGAGAAGATTGTTGAAGATCTACAAATAATCGATAAGATTATCATGGTCAAAGTGATTTTAGATCGCGACGGTCCAAATATTATTAGTGCCTAATCACCTCAATCCGGATTACTTTGGCGATCTATGGATGATCTAGTGCAAAGCATACATTTGGATAAGAGTATCATAATTGGAGATGACCTAAATGGACATGTTGGAAGTATCAATGATGGGTATAGAATCACAAATGGATGCCATGGTCTCGGATAAAGAAATGACATGGGGGAATCAATTTTGAATTTCGTGATAGCCTATGATTTAGTCATAGCTAATACTTTGTTCCAAAAGAAAGAAAAATATCTTATTATCTATAGGAGTTGGCAGTTTAGGTCTCAAATAGACTTCTTTCTACTCAGATGTAGAGAAGTGGCCCGTTGTAGGTATGGTAAAGTCATCCTTGATGAAAGCCTCACAACACAACATAGATTTTTAGTTTTGGATTTTGCTTGTGAAGATTAGATCATAAAAAAAGTAACAAAGGAGCCTCCCAAAAATAGATGGTGGAATTTGAGAGGGGAAAAAGTAAAATAATGAAAGACAATGAGCTTAATAATAAAGAGTGAGATGATGATTCAAATCCTAATGAGATATGGGGTAGAATGATTCAAATCCTAAAGATACAACCAAAGAAGTTATGGATGAAACTAATGGAACTAGAAAAGGCTTACAGAAGGACACATGGTGGTGGAATGCTTAGGTAGAAAGAGCTATACATAAGATATGGCAGAAATCATGGAATATGGTTGATTAGAAAAATTACAATTTAGTGCGAAAGGCCGCTAACAAAATTGTAAGTAAAGCCAAATATGAAGCCTTTAATGATTTGCATGCCAAATTGAAAATGATGGAAGGGGAGAAAAGAATATACAAGCTTGCTAAGGTGCAGGAGAGGACAAGTAGAGATTTTGACCACGTGAGATGCGTTAAGGACGATAACCAATGGGTGTTGGTGAAAGACAAAGAAATTAGGGAAAGGTGAGAAACCTACTTTAGAGACTTGTTAAACACTCATTTTGATGATGAAGGTAATATGGAAGGAGAGACAAATGAAGGAATAGTGAACAAAATAACAAAAATAGAAGTGAATCAAGCCCTGGAAAAGATGAAAAAGAATACAATGCTAAGTTTGGATGACATCGCATTTGAAATATGGTCTATTTTACGTGAAAGTAGAGTGTGTTGGTTGACATGATTATTCAACAAAATTTTAACCTAAAAAAGATGTCTAATAAGTAGTGCAGGAGTACAATAGACCATTTTTTTATAAAAAAGGGAGATATTCAAAGCTATGCCAATTACCGAGCGATCAAACTCAGGAGTCATAGAATGAAACTTTGGAAAGAGGGTAATGGAGGGCCACCTAAAACAATAGTCAAATATATATGAAAATCAATTTAGATTTATGATGGGAAGTCAACAACATAAGTGATTTTTATTCTAAGACAGCCTACAAAGAAATTTAGGGAGGAGGAAAAACCTTTATATGACTATTATTAACCTAAAATAAGCCTATGATAGAGTACCAAAGAAACTGATTTGGAGAACTCTGAGAAACAAATACATCTCCAACGACTATGTTGAGATTCTTGAAGATATGTATGAGGATGAAACCACTAACGGAGTCCCAATGAGTGGACTAGTAAGCATACTCGGAATGGCCATCCCTATTTGAGTGCGTGTCATGACAACCTACTGGGAAGGACATGAAGAAATCATCAAAATCTACAGAATCAGAATCAAAAGCAAAAGAGGATAAATAGACGAAGAGTGGTAGTAATTGGTTTCGGTTGTAGGCAAGTGTTCGGATCTATTACGAAATAGCCATGAGGTGCTCAACGGACCCAACAAATATGGTAAAACCCCTTCCCGGCATGATGCAAAAATGTTTTTTTGGTGCAAGATAGCTAGCTTATTCATATCTCAATGTAGTTGGGTCTTGAAGGTGACCAGAGCTACTTGGAGCATGTTGACTAGCTTTTTGGAGTAGAGTGGAGTACATGAACGTTCCATGATGTTTAGTCAAGTCCCATTAGAACCGTTTATAATGAGAAAACAAAGTTCCTTGTTGGAGTAGGACTCCATCAAGGATCCGCTTTAAGCCCATGCCTGTTTACGCTAGTCATGGATGACTTAACATCAGGAATCCATGATGAAGTGCCATGGTGTATACTTTTTGCGAATGATATAACATTAGTGAGACGAAATAACAACTCAACGCTAGGCTACATTTGTGGAGGAGAATGTTGGAGTCAAATGGTTTAAATTATCTGAATACATGAAATGTAACTTTATTGGGTTGAACGATAGTGAGGGTAACTTAGTAAAAATAGAAAACGACTTAGTTGCACATTTTAATAAGTTTAGATAGTTGGGCTCTATAGTAGAATCTCAAGAAGGTTTCGACTTAGATATAATGAATAAGATAGGAGCTTGGTGGAGAAAATGTATACAAGATAGCGGGTTTTGTGCAATAAAAGAGCAATTTTATAAAACAGTTATTAGATTTGCAATGCTTTACAGAGCAGAGTGTTGGACAATGAAAAAAAGGCAAATACACGAAGTTATGACAACGAAGATGTGTATAGTACATTGGATGAGTGATTTAACTCTAAAAGATAAAGTTAGAAACAAACACATTAGAGATAGTTTAAAGATAACTATGATAGATGGCAAATTAATAGAAACTCATTTGAGATGGTTTATTCATATTAGTAGAAAAGCAAGCACAACCGCGTAGAGTAGAGGCTATGAATTGCAGGCACTAGGAGGAGAAGACGACCTTCAAAAACATAGAGGGAAAGGATAAAAAATGAAATGTTAGCCTTTAGAGTGACTGATGGTAGGGGTGAAAATGTCTACCTTAAATTCTCCAGATTCCCTCTAATGTAGTATCTACCTCAAATTCTTGATAGAAAATATCACACACAAAACATGCACGACAACAATGATGCCGATGTACTTGATGCAATGGACATCGTGTCAGGAATTAAGAAATTCTGGGCTGCAGATGTGGATTAGGAGGATGAAATATGATTTCAATCTGTATTTGAGCACTACTACATGAAATGACTTGAATCAAAGTTTTTTTTTGAAAAATTATGTGTGTTTCTTTTAGAAGATAAATATATCCATGGAGAGGTGAAGCAAAAGCTCTTTGACTTGAAGTCCGTATTCAATTTTATTGGAAACCAGGACTCCTACCAAAGAAGAAGATATGCAACCCCAAAATGGTTGAAGGCTGGAATGTTTGAAGCTGCATCACTTCAAGAATGTAGTAACTCCTCGTACTAAGAGAAAGTGAGCCACATCCTTCAAAGTAGCATCATATGCCCCTCAAAATGCATCAGCAGTTCATACAATCCTTGGTTATGTAGTTCCCATCCATGGTGTACTTCGATGGGCTCTATGGCTGCAACTATTATGGTGAATGTGTGTGCATGGTCATGGACATTTACTGACACCTTTAGGTATAATATCATAAAAACATGTGGCATTACCCGGTAGTTTGTTTTAAGTATATCTATAGATCTTCTGGAGATATGACTAACAAGCTCATCATCTATCTCAAAATGCCTTCCGTACATTTTTTGTTGCTCCTCAGAGTTGCTGCCAACAATCTGCATAGATAAAGAAATTAAGTCCTGTAACCGATGAGAAGTTGAAGAACAATTTGCTAAATATCTCACAGGTACGGGCTCATTACCTTAATGGCTACCTTCTGGCCTTTCTTTGCCACATCAACCTGTTTGTGGTTTATCTCAATGGAAGCAATCTTCCCAATGTCAATAAAATCCCTTGCAGGAATGCAGATTGGAGTGCCAACCTGATTAAAACACGATCAGCAGGTTTTTATGCATGAGATAAAAGGCTTGGAGGAATCAGTATTTAAAAAAAAAAAAGTTTATAAAATGTTACCGAAACAGAATCAGTAAATTTGATCTTAATTTTTTTGTTTCAGTTCCTGTTTCAGCTATGACATCTGGGAAAGCTACCTACAGGCTATGATTTGAGCCCATCTTATTCTCAAGATATATGTTTAATTAGAAAAGCTGCGAATTCAGATTCTCTCCATATGAAGCAAACAAAGAAATCCAGTTGAATCTCACTTTCTGCATATTAAAGGAAGTGGAAGAGAGACAGGGTGGGGTGGGGGCACATAGAGATCTAGTAGAGAACAAAATCAATAAGAATACCTTTGCAATGCCTTCAAGAATATCAACACCCAAAACAATCGGGTCCTTCTTGTTGAAAATGCAGTTTGGCATAATCTGGAGAACACAGGGGAAGACTGCTTCTTCCGCAGCTTCCTTCTTTTTTTCTTCCTTCAGATTGTCAATATAAGCCTTGAACTGATCAAACAAGTGATATATAATATCCGCAATAAATATTTTAACACCTGTCTCTTCTGCAAGTTCCCGAGCCTCGGGTGTCACTTTAACATCAAACGCCAAGATTGTAGCGTATTCCTTTTTCCTTTCAAGCATAACACTGGCCCTCATAACATCCTTCTTGTGTACAGGACCTATGCTTATACCACTAACTGGGATGTTAACCGCTGGGCTCTTAAGGAACTCCAGTAATGCTTCAAGTGAACCAAGGGTAGAGGCCTGCACACATACACCTTCCCCGCTCCTGTCAATCCTGTTCATGACTGTCTTCATGTCTTGCATTGCTGCTTCCGTGACATCTTCTAAATCATCTTCAGGCCCAACCACATAAAGTGATGTGCCTGCAATTGCATGTTCAAGGCCCTACAATAAAATGGAACAGAAGAAATATTCATTACCAGACTTCAACAATGTCATCTGAGCAGATAAAAGGATAATAACTAGTGCAAGGTTTTCACATAATCGCATTCTGTCAAATATTGCAATGCCAAAAATTTCATCTCTAAGTTCAATTTTTTAATATTGCATTATTAAATACAGTTACTTCTATCAATAAACCATGTTGGGTTTAGCAATAATTCCGTTTCTAGTGTTTGGTTGATGGTCAATATAACATTAGTGATAACATTATGCCTAAATACTACAGACTATAGCATCTTGTCCAACCACTCCCAATGATAATATACAGGAAACAGGGATCACCTGTGCTGTGATCTTGATGCCTTGTGCCGCCTTAAGCTCCTTATGATGCTGATAAGCTCCCTAAAAGCATTTAATTTCAGCACGGTCATGCAAGCACACATTAGAACCTCAAAACAGGGTGACTACATCAATAGTTGACATATATATATATATATATAAACTAATTTCTATACTTATGATAGAGAATAAAATAAAACTAAAAGGATTTGAAAATTTTGAAGGAAGAATTGCATAATGTTGATAATCACCGTCAGTAGTCATAACAAATTTCCACAACACCATTGCTAGCAAATCCAAGTAAGAAGATCACAACACATGCAATTTGAACTTTGCACTCAATATTTTCAATGAATCAGTTGCATAAATGGTTCTTACAGAGATAATCTTCAGTTCTGTATATACCATAAATCTAAAGAATTAGTTTCATGCTTGATAGTTGATACATTCCAGCTAAAAAGAAGGTATCTATAAAATCCATAAAACCACTTACGAAAACAGACTAATAACACTAATGGTTATAGTACCTTTAGGGCTGTCCAATACCTATGCAGGCTAGGATGACTCAGATGTTGAACAGATTAGACCATGATAGTTGGGCTGGGCCTATTATAAATAGGTTCCCAATAGGCTGGCCTGATCCATGGAAAGCCCCACCCATGGAGGTTGTTTGTCTATTTCGCCAAGGAAATCAATTGTGGAAAAATACATTTGGATTAGATCTATGTTATCCAACAGGCACTGTGAAATTCGGCCTCGTGTTAGGCCATAGGAACCTAGGACGTTTTTGTTGTGTGTCAAAATCTTTATTTCCATTGAAAATGAAAAAAATGTTTTCTTCTAAAGCGAGGAAAAGCTTCCTCTTTTTCCTCAATAAATTTTTTGATCCCCCTTTGGGAAATGGATTCCTTGGAAGAAGAGGGAAATGTTTTGTTTTTTATGTTCTTGGCAAAGAGCCCATATACCATGAAAGAAGAGAGAAGGGTATCACTTTGTCATGTTCCAAGACTTCTCCACCTCAGACATATTGAGAGCATATGGAAAGAGTGTCTAGATTTAGTTTAATGTATTGTTTGTCGGGTTCATGTTCCTGTTTTGGGTGTATTGGGCTCAGGGCCTTTTCCTTTCTTTCTTTGTTCTTTCTGTACTGTGCACTTCTGGTGCCTCTTCATTATTAATATATTATCAGTAACCATTTTTTTTTAAAAAAAAGGGTATCACTTTGTATGCTCTTCATTTTCCATCAGTTGGAACATGACAAACATTCCCCAAAGAAACTTCATAAGTTTATCTTTTGGAACTTGTAGAAACTCCTATGATTCAATGACTTGGTTGCAAAGATAGTTCATACAGATCTAATCTTCAGCAATATACCATGTCAAAGTTCAAAAACAGTCACATACAAATGAATTGGTATTGCTCATTACATGTGATACATTCTGGTCATCAAAGCAGTTTGCATAAAATGCCCACTAAATTACTTAAACAGCACCAATTGAATGCAGGGATTATCATACTAAAATTTTCTTTAAAGACAACATTTTTTTGTTGTTGAAAGTTTGACATAATTATAATCAGAAGAGGCCCATTGGAGTAATGAGCATGAGGAGAACTTTACAAAGAATAGATGACATCTGAATTAAGCAGATCCAGATTGAGATCATTACTTTACCACCCACCCAACACAATAGAGTTCCAGTTTTTATACTTCCAATTTGCTGATACTCAGATCATTTCACTTGAAGACAAACTCTAGTTCATCAAGATGAAATAACACACCCAATAAGAGATGACCTCAGAGTCGGTTTGTCTTTGAAGATCCACATTCCCTAAGCTGTGGGCCAAGGGGACCATTTTCCATAAGGTAAGGCCTTTCTTGAAGAGCAGGAGATAAACCTACTCATCCATGAGGGACCAAAAGGATAATATAAGGATACTATAAGTAACCAATATGCATACACCATTTACAAGAAGGAAAAGACTAGGTCGCCTGAGAAAGATCCAAAGCCATCATCATTTTTGAAGAACCAAATTCAACACAAAAGCAACTAATGTGCATGGACATAATACATTTGAACAGTACAATAACTTGAACCTGCATCCAAAATAATATTTTTTTATGTAAGGTGACAAGAGAGAGAAATGGCCAAAAGAAAACAAATGAAACGACGAGGAAAAAAGATAAAAGAATGGATTGCAGCACCTCCAACACGTGGTAACTATTAAACGATACACAAAAAGTTAATGGCATTCAAAACTGTCTTCTGTTTATGCACTAATTGATGGCATAACATGTTCTGGAAAGTAATGGGCATAATATTCATGATGATTAGTTTGCATTTCCACAGGGGTGGCAGCAAGAGACCATACAATGGAATACAAAACAAAAATGATACTAGCAAGATATTCACCTTTACTCGAAGTTCCTTCATGGGATGTGGTGTCAGTAAGGCTCGGATGTTAGTAACAATAGGCCCCTATTAACATGGAATAACAGATATGTAAGGAAATGCCAGTGTCCAACAAAGCTTAAATAGAACTAAGGTCACATGGCTTACCTGCATACCACAAACAACTATTTGATCCCCTTCGTGGAGCATGCCATTGACTAACACAACATCAATGGTTGTTCCTAGGCCTTCAACCACCTTAACCTCTAATACTGTGCACTGAAAAAGTTGCAACACAACAAAAGTTCCCTTCAATTTTTGTGCATGTAAGTAAACAAGGCCACATGAACAATGGCAATGAATGGTTTTCAAGATAGAAGATGGTAAACAAAAACGTGGTAAAAGGGATCTCTATCAGAAAGATATACACCTGGACTTCACTGACAAACATAAGCTTTTGCTCCATTGTTTTCTGTGCCCATTGAATCAATAACAAAAGAAGATCCGGAATGCCTTCTCCACTGGAATGATAGAATTAGCCACAATGACACATCAAAAACTAATAAAAGGTTCAACAAACATGACACCACTCATCATGGTGCATACCTAATTGCGCTTGTAGGGACAATACTGAATGTTTCCCCCATTTCTCTATTTTTGTAATACAACTCAGTATTCAGTCCCTGCATCTTGAACTGTGTGATAATCTGAAAAACAAAAAACACAATCAAAACCATTAAGCAAGAGAAAAAAATAACAACAAAGAAATCAAGAGTATAAAACTTGAATGACCTCAATCAGCCTATTCTTGAACTCAATCTGTACGTCATTTGATTGCTGCTTCATAGCCTTCTGAATAGGTGCATTAGGACACGTCTTCCATCCATAGAGTCTGTCAACCTTTACAACCAGAGCATGGAAGAATCAGATCACAGAAAAATTAAATGATATAAACATGTTGTTGAATTTGCCTCCTGCCCCTACCGGGAGTGAGAAATTTCTCTCCTCCTTATTAGGATTTGCTCCCTTAAATGATGAGAGGATTCTCTCCCCTCCAAAATAGCAGGGAGCAAAATGTAGCAACCAATAACTACAGTAAACTACAAAACAAAAATGAAATGGCTTCCCACCTTATTCAAAGCAACTATGAATTCAGTGTTCCTCATCTTCAAAAGGTTAAGTGACTCAATGGTCTGAGGTTCTAGGCCATGCATTATGTCAACAACCAAAATCGCAATATCACATAAACCAGAACCTCGTGACCTTAAATTCGTGAATGATTCATGCCCAGGAGTATCAATGACCAGGAGACCAGGGACTCTTAACTTTGCATCAGCTTTAAGCTCTTTGGTTCTTTCCCTTATATTTTCTGTCGGGAAATATGTAGCGCCAATTTGCTGCGTAATACCTCCAGCCTCACCTTCTTGGACATTAGTGCCTCGAATGCAATCAAGTAGTTTAGTTTTGCCAGTATCAACATGACCAAGAATACAACAAATTGGAGAACGAAGATTATCAGCACTCCTTTTTGAAAGAGCCTCTGCTGCACGTGCCTCTCGTTTCGATGCAGCTTCTTTTCTCTTCTTCTTTTCATTAGTTTCTTCAACATCATGGTCTTCATCTATACTTTCGGCATCTTGACTTGTCACAGGTGCTAGAGGAGAAACCTTATTAGCAGTTACCGTCGGTTTGGCAGGTGACAGAGATACTTCTAAGTTTGTAGACACTGGTGGTTTTGTGCGCTTAGTGTCTTTCTTCACCATGGGTTCAGCCTCTTCCTCAGCAAATGCACTCTTAGCAGGCAAGGTAACATCCACATCATCCCAGCTTTTGGCATCCCACTCTTCATCATCATCTTCTTCAATTCCATTGTCCTCAACCTCCTGCTGTTCAAGGTCCCTGGCTGTGGACTCCTCTTCAACCTTCTCCACCTCTACCAAGGCTACCTCAGGCACACTTTCTTGCTGTTTTTCCATTACGTCCACTATTTCCTCAGTCTTTACAGACACATCACCATTTAACTGTGCAGCACTAGGCTTTGGCTTTTTCGTTTGATACTTTGGCCTTTTGTTTGTAGTGCCACTGCTATCAGCATTGGGCAACAGGCCACCTTGTGCAAGAAACTGATTCCTCATTGCCTCCAACCTGCGTGCTTCTTCCTTCTGCTTAGCTGTGAGAAGCTTACCGTCCTGTTTTTTCTTTAGAAGCTTCTCCTTTTCTCTTTCCTTTTTCCTTCGTCTAGCCTCCTCTGCCTGCCTTTCCAGCTCTTCCTGACGGCGACGCTCCTCTTCTTCCCTCCTTAACTTCTCCTCTTCTTCTCTCTTTTTCCTCTCTTCAGCTTCTTTACGCCTTGCCAGCGCCTCCTGCATTTCTCTGATATGCTTAGGGACCTTCTTGTCAGAAACCTTGCTCTTCGATTCTTCCTGTTTCTCTTCCCTCACCACCTCAACTGGAGTAGACGCAGCAGCTAATGCAGCAGCT
Source organism: Chimonanthus praecox (assembly GCA_022113865.1). Lineage (NCBI taxonomy): Eukaryota > Viridiplantae > Streptophyta > Magnoliopsida > Laurales > Calycanthaceae > Chimonanthus > Chimonanthus praecox. The sequence continues at coordinate 69,890,744 of CM039086.1, read as the reverse complement.
GCTTTTTTTTTCTTTCTCCTTTTCCTTTTTCTTTTTCTTTTTCTTTGCAGCTGCAGACTCAGTAGTTTCCTTTTCTTCCACTTCAGCTTCCTTCTCCTCAGTTGTAACATCAACAGCTTTACTGGATTCAGGTAGAATGTGAACTTTCTCCTCTGGGGGAGCCGTAGGTTTTGGAATTGGAAGTCCTTCACCAAGCTCTGCCAGAAGTTTGTCTAGGTCCTCCTCCTCTTGGGCAGTCCTTCCACTCTTCTTCTTACCCTTTTTCTGCTTCTTGGAAGTTTCCACCACATTCTCACTCCCCTGCTTATTATCTTTGGAATCAGCATCATTCTTTCTGCCCACACCATCAGTGCTATTAACCTTATCCCCCAAAGAAGGTTGTTCGGTTTCAGTTAAACCGCTGTCTTCTTCTCCAAGGACTGAATCAAACCCAGAAGCCATAAATGAGCTACTACTCTTCTTGGACAACTTTGATGACTTCTTCTTACCAGAGAAAGCAATCATGGGGACACATCATCCTCATCCTCTATTTGATTTTCAACATGCCTGTCATTGCTTGAACTAACTAATGCACCACTACTTCTATCAGCATCATCACGAATGGCATCAAAACCAGATGCAGTAACCAAGCTACTGCCCTTCTTGGAAGATTTAGATGATTTCTTCTTTCCAGAAAAAGCAATTGGAGCAGCATTAGCATCATCATCATTACCCTCATCATCTATCCTATTAGAACTCACAGTGGCATCAGCACTGTCTTCATCATCGAGAACAACATCAAAACTAGATGCAGATAACAAGCTATTACTCTTCTTGGAAGATTTTGATGATTTCTTCTTGCCAGTGAATTCAATTGGAGGGGCATCATCATCATTGTCATCTATTCTACTTTCGGTAGTGATATCAACATCATCACCGTCATTATCATCATCACCTATAACATCAAAAGCAGATGCTTTACTACTAGACTTCTTAGAAGATTTTGTGGACTTCTTCTTTCCTGTGAAAGCAATTGCAGGTACATCACCTTCATCATCAACTCCATCTTGAGCATTATTATCAGAACTTAAAGTGATATTTGTGCTATCGTCATCATTATCAACATCCCCAACAGCATCAAAGGCAGAGTCATTGAACATAGAATTACTACTCTTTTTAGAAGATTTTGACAACTTCTTCTTACCAGAAGAAACACTCACCAGTGCATCCGCATTCTCTTCCTCAATGTCATTATCACCTTCAAGAGCATCAAAAGCAGATGAACTAAACAAATTGGTATTGTTCCCCTTCTTTGATTTTGATTTCTTCTTACCTGAAAAAGTGATTGCGTCCTCTTCGGCATCCGAAGCCTGATCATTGTTCGAGATGCTGCCTTTCTTACCTTTCTTCTTTCCAGGTGCCGCTTGGATTTCATCAGACGCCTCTGTGCCAATGGAGTACTCATCGTCATCAATGGTCTGTCCTTTCTTTTTGGATTTCTTCCCAGTAGCTGGGATTGTGTTAACTTTATCTGATATCGGTTGGCTATCCTCAGAGGGGTCCGCACTGATGGAGTACTCGTCATCGTCAATAGTTTGGCCCTTCTTCTTGGATTTCTTCCCAGCAGCTGGGATTGTGCTATCCTGATTAGGCATATCCGATGTAGGCTGGCTATCCTCAGACTGGTCGTCTCCGATGGCGTACTCGTCATCATCGATTGTGTTGCCCTTCTTCTTTGATTTCTTCCCAGTGTGGACGGTTGGGATTTCATCTTCCACGATCGCAGCAGTTCCTGTCTTCTTCTTCCCCATCTGTGACAGACAGGAAACCCTAGAGTTGTTTGGGATTTGTTAAAGGTATGTTAAGCGGCGGACAGATCTCAACTCGACGAGATGACGAACAGAAAGAAGGATCGACGAATAATAAGTAGAAGATAGTGTTTGATATAGTATATATGAAGATAGAGGAAAAAGAAGAGTTGATGTGGTCCGACGGTGGAGGAGAGGTTCAGATGATGGTGGATTGATCTGGACCGTTGGAAACTGAGAGGAATCGCAGTGAGATAGAAGTGTGATTTTAGAGGAAAGCTAGGGTTTGGATTGAATGATTGATAATGAGGAAGAAAAAGAAGAAAGGAAGGGTTGGTGATGCGTGATGAAGGAAGGAATGAAGGTATTTGGAAAGAAGAAATCAAAGAGGAAATGGAAATTGCAAGCAAGCGAGAGCTTAGAGTTTTGTCTGCTACTTCGTTACAGTTTCTTTTCTTCTATAATTCTATCTCTTACTAGACTCGCACGTGTGTGTGGGTGACGCATTCGATTCTGAAGCCGACCCTAACGCAATTCGAAGAACGGCTAGGTGAAGTTCATTTTCATTTTTTTTCCTTTTAATTATTATTTTAATTTTTTGATACAAAATATAAATTTACAAAGGCCACCATCTTAAGACGGATAAAATCTTTTAAAAAATATGTGATAGAGTGAAATTCTCATTTTACCTTTACGACGGTATACCGTTTAACAAGTACCGGTGAACTGATACGTAGAACATATGAATGCTCAGCGACGTTTTATTGGTTCACCGGTATTTGATGAGCGCTAGATCGATAGAAGTAAAATAAAAATTTCACTCTATCCCTTGTCTCCTAAAAGATTTTGTCCTTATTAAGATGGGTGCCCATATACAAAGTTTAATTTTATAAAACTTATATTTTTAGAAATCAAAATAAAAAATGTTGTGCAATTTCCAATATAATTATTATATTTCTTATACTTTAAAGCCACCGAGAGCAATTTCGTCATTTTCATTTATTTATATAATTATCTAAAGCTTAGCTGCTTATTAAAAATTACAATCAATGATATTGAATATTACTTGGACATTGGAAAAATTATACTTCTTTTTTATTATATTTTATTTTATATAATTATAAAAATAAAATTAGTAAGAAAAATATAAAATATATAGGTTGTGTTTGGATAGAGAGAATGGAGAAGACTTCTTTTGAGAAAGTGCAAGTTTACTTATTTAGATTCTTTTTAAGGTGAAGTTGGTGTTCTATATCCATCACTTTGATTGCACTTGATTGTGTTTCCTTTTTATTTTTTGAAATTTAATAAAAATAATTTGATTAGCGAGAATTAAAGTTCACTTAATGAAGTATTAGTGGACTAAATTGTGGTAACTGACCAATGTAGTTAGGATTATAATTTGCAAAATACGGAAAATATAGTGATACTATTGTGTTGTTGTGTTACAAAATACATAAACAAGAAATTCCTATATATACAATAAAGAGTACCAAATACGGTAGGAGTCCAAATAAGAAAGGAACTATCTTTTCTCAATCAACAACTTTGTCAAAGGGTTTTATCATTGCATGGCATGGCCACTTGAGTTGGTCTGCTTTATTCTTTTGATTCACATTTGTTATTTATTTGATTATATATGAGAAAAATAGTGGTATAGTAACATCGAGAGGTTTAAAATTCGGTATCGGCCTATATTTTTTTTTTTTATAAAAATAATTTGTATCGACCGATATTTAGACCCCTGGTAACATCTATAGTTACTACCACCTCGACCCATATTCATATCATACTAGTGTGTACTGTCTAAACAGTTTATATGCATATGGTTGGCCATGGGCCTGGGTTTATGGGCCTTGGTCTATTAACTGTAATCTTTTAGAATTTTGAATCACTTCAACCACGGGCTAAATGGGCTCCAGCAATACAGAGAAGTGGGCCATTATCCTCATCATGGGGCTTCCAATGTTGAAGACATGTGAGGTCTAGATCAGAGATGGATCTTTACAAATTTGTGTGGCTATTTTTAGGCCCAAATCATAATTGGTCAACGTGGATTGCTATTCATCACTATATGATATAGCTATGGTTTCCATTCGATTTCTTTTAAATAGCTACTGGGACCATCCCTTGGTGGTTATTTAGGTCGTGAGTTCGAATCAAAGATTAATATTTAGTAGAACAACATGCATGATCCGAATGCATAGAATTCAGAGACTACATATTCTAAATATTAAAAGGAGAGGCCGTCCACTGAAAATATTGAGGGAAGGGATAAAGAAGATTATGTTAGATTGTAGAGTAGTTTATGATTTGGCCAATTGAAAAAGAAAAATTCGGAAAATCATAAGTGCATCCCATGTTTTGTTTCCTGTTAGGTGGAGATGTAGCTTGTTTCTGTACTTTTCAACATGATTTATCATCTTATTTTTCCTAAATACATTTGTAAATATCATCATTAAGACTAAAGATATTAAGATTAATGTTTACCCACTCACCAGATGATGGAAATCTGGATTGTCCACAGCAAATGCTATAGATGATTTAAGGCTTTAAGCAGTGCTCACTTCAGACAATGAGTTGAGTCGAGTTGACAGTAGAGTTTAAAGTTTGAGTTGAATCTAACTCAGTTCAAATATTATTAAAAATTATTTACTTTTAACTTAATTCAACTCAACTCGACTGAAATCAATTCATTTAACTAGGGCTGCAACTCGGGTCGGGCGGGCCGGGTTTTCATAAACCCAACCCTAACCCAACTTACTCCATATTGAACCCAACCCGACCCGACCCGAATGAAAAACCCGAAATAGTGAACCCGACCCGACCCGAGATTGTCATACCCTTAACCCAACCCGACCCGTCCCTTGACCCGGCCCGGCCCGGCCCGGCCCGGCCCGAGTTGCAGCCCTAGTCTATTGTAACTTTAAAATTAATTTAAAAAGGAGAGAGATCCATAGAAAGAGAAGGAAATCAGTTTACAATTTTGGAATAGTTTTCACAGAGGATTTTGGGGGTTCCATTTTGGAAATTTTCCACATTTCTTGAGTGGCCAACTTAAGTAATTCTTAAAAGGGATTTTTCTAAAATGGCCTTTTTATCTTTTGAGTTTAAAAAATCCTTTATTAACTAAAGATTAACTTTGTTTTAAAAATTATTTACGTTTATAGTACATAGTTTACACTTTACACCATGTAAAGTGTTTTATAGAATGTTTATCAGACACTTTTTTCACTCATTTTTCTTTCTTTATTTTCCTTCCGTCTCATTTTAAAAATTTAATTTTTAAGAAATGCTTCTTAAAAGGCTTATGAACTTATCTCGAGAGAGAATCAAAATGGCATATGAGACAAATATTTTGAGATTATTGTAACTTTAAAATACCAATGGAGATTATTGTAACTTTAAAATTACCCATTTGCAACTCGGGTCGGGTCGGGTCGGGTCTTCTCGGGTCGGGTTTTCTCGGGTCGGGTCGGGTCGGGTTGAAATTTAAAAGCCTCAGCCCAACCCGACCCGAATTTCGGTCGGGTTTTTCTTTTCTCAACCCGACCCGACCCTATAGCCCGACTATTGTAACCCGACCCGCATGATTTCTCGGGTCGGGTCATGCGGGTCGGGCCAAAACCCGACCCGAGTTGCAGCCCTACATTTAACTATCACATCACATTGTTATCTTTCCAATTATTACTAGCTACTGTCAAAACTCAGAAAAACGAGTAAGCATCTCCAGACTCCAGCAAATGCTATAGATGATTTAAGCAGTACTCACTTCAGACAGTGAGATGAGTCGAGTTGACTATAGAGTTTAAAGTTCGAGTTGAATCTAACTCAATTCAAATATTATATTAAAATTTATTTATTTTTAATTTAATTCGATTCACGAGATTTCTTTTATGATAGGATGAGAACATGTAATCATTTTTTGAACCGGGAATTTGGACTGGGAATTTTGAAATGGGCTGGAGCTTTGGCCCATTCTCACTGAAAAATCAAATGCTACACTAAATTTAGCATCCGAAGAAAATCCAAAATTTACCAATATTTTCACGTTAGATAAATTTAAAATGAAAAAAATTTGATTGACATTTTAAATTTTAATAAAAAAATTAGTCTCAAATTAGGCCTCAGCTCACTTAAGTACTTGGGCTGACTGTGACATGCAGCTGGGCTGGGCCAAGACCACCCTTTTTATTGTCTGGCTTAATAATCAGTCATTGAGTCAACTCGTCGTCTGCTTGATCAATAGGTTGAAATTTTTAGGGGCTGTTTATCATTTTCTAATTGATGAAACATAAAAGTATAAAAAATGAGACTTTTTTTTGTCTTTTTCTATAAAATAAAAGCTATTTACTGGCAATATAAAAAATATGATCTTTCTCTCTTTTTCTTTTAAGATTTTTTTCTTTTGGATTAAAATGTGGGAAACTCAGATTTTACAGTCCTATTAAAACCCCCATGGATAGCCCACTATCCCTAAGGCACACCAAAGTTAGGCCATGAGGGCTCGAACCCGCAACCTCCCACTTCCTGAGATAGGAGCCAACCAATTGAACTTATTTTTCATATGAGTAGGAAAATTTAATGAAGAAAAAAGAGATTTTTCTTACTATCAAGACGACACTTCAAAGAAAAGAAAGATTTTATCTTGAATAACAAAAACATTGAGTTCCACATCCTAACAAGCTGGATTTCATAGCACCTGTTGTATTGCAAAATAAATATATTTTATAGAATTACTTTTCTCAACAAAATAGAATTAACACTCTTTTAGTGAAATCTAAAAATCTCAGGCACCTGATTCAGCCCTTCACCCGACATTTAGAGCCGTAAAGCTAGGTTGTCTGGGGTTTTTAGGGCAAATATTACATATTAAGCTGACCGCATGGCCCAAAAGTAGGCCCATTCTAGCCCATCTCCATAGAGACTCAACCTTAATCTAGGTCGTGATGGTCTCAATTTTTTCAAAGTTGATATAGGGTAAACCAGGAGTTTAAGTTCTATTAAGTTTTCATTAAAGGAAAGAGATGTTTATTTAAGCATCTTTTTTTTAACTTAAAATTCAAAAATAAGTGAACCGTAGGGTGTAGCAATGGGTTGGGCCCATATTCTTTCAACTTGGACTTATTTTGGTCCAAGAAAGTGGACCAAAAGCAAGAAAGTTGTTGCAGGAATGAATCTCTCTCCATATCTTAACCTTAAGGAGAAAGTAATTCATTTTGAGAAGCTTTCCAAAACAAATTTAGACCAGATTTGGGTGCAACCAATATCATGATTTTCTTTGATTTTCTATTTTGATAACGATGCCACTTTAGAATTGATAGAAAAAGAGATGGATCAAACAATGTCAAACTTAGAATCATTGAAAACGTTACGACCTTTCCAACGAACTCAAATTTGTACAATTCCGACATATATGGATAAAGTTTTGTAATTAAGTATCATAGAGTGACGAGAAAGTTCACTTTTATTAATTTTTGTGTTTCAAACACTATAAATAAGTGGACTTACACGCCCAAAGCCATAGATTTTTTTTTTTGTTCATATGGATCTCCAGAGGTCTAATTAATTTTATTTGAAATTTCTTGAATTTTAGTCTTGCATCTTTAATTTTCGAGTATTGCATTTAAATTAATTGTGTGCAATTTTGATCTCTGAGAATTTTAATTTGAAGCCTTTTGTTCAGTTTTTCATTTAATTGTGTGCAATAAAAGCCCAATTACAAATCACTGGGTCAAACTGTTGGCTCTTTAAAGACATTGACAATGTAGGCTCATCCATGAGAAATGAGTTTGGTCCAAATCAGGCCCTTGACTTGAGTAGCAACAAAAAATCACCAGAGTAGTTCATGCTGCAGTGACCCATATAATTATTTCACAAATGATTATGAATTTGTCACTCTCATTTTTTATTTTAGTTTTTATAGGAGACACTACTTTTGTTTTTATGCATATATTTTAATATTAAAATAATATAGAATATCTCAATCGCCATCCTTTTAAGAAACATGAGGTTCGAGCTCCCATGGCTTTACTTGTGTGTCTTAAGGGTAGTGGGTATCACTCGTGAGGATATTACGCTGGGTTTTCCGTAGTTTCCCATATTTAAATTAAAAAAAAGGTTTAAAAATTTTGTATCAGTGATTATCTCTTAGAGCGCAGATGAGAAAGAAAAATGAGGTCTTTAGAAATTAATATTTTGATAAATAAAGGACTTAAAAAATCCCATAAAAAATTACAGGAATGAAAAATCTAATGAAGACGGTGTAGGTCTCACAAATGGGCAAATATGTGCTTTGGAAAAAAAATTCTTCCTCTCTCGTGCACACAGTAGGCTGCTGAAAAAGGAAATGAGAAGAGGAGGAAAGACTAGGGAGAGAAACCCTAATCCGGTTATTATAGGTTGATAATCCTGACTATAATCATGTATCTTACGGGGTTAAGTGATAAAGAATTACAAGCCCACATAAGTTGGGTGCAAATCATAGACACATTTACAAAACTGACATATTTCATAAGCTATTTTTTCATATTAGGCTGGAAATCTCTAATCAAATCAATTATCCTATCTAAACTTCACATTACATCCCTAAACTTTGAATATTTGGATTAGGGTTTTGGACAATTTTCTTATGATAATTCTGGTTGAATGTATTTAGGAGTTGAAATTTCAGTTGATACTGTGCATATCGGTCGTATTGGAGAGACATCGAGATTTCATTGAAATTGGTTGATATTTGTCTCAAAAAATTAAAAAGAAAGAGATATCGGCCAAGATTTGAGACATCGTTCGAGATGCCGTTATCTCGATATTTTCGATTTTTGTACCTCTGAATGTATCATAGGTCCTAGTAACTCCTCAATATATTATAATTGAATGGTTTAAATTTATTTTTTATTTCATTTTTTACTAAGAGATACTTACAATTAAGTATTTATCCATTGTATTCCGTGTAATAAAAATGCAGGACTTTTATTATATTTTATAGTAAAGTCTATAACGAATTGAAAATTAACCTTCTTTTACATCTCAGCCGTCCGTTATGGCAGACCACGTGATCCTGACTGATGAGTCATAAGTGCAGCAAGCTACTGGAGCTTGATTCCTGAATCGGGAATATTCGGGACGGACCCCACATGACGAAGGCTCAGATCCGTACACACGTGTGGATGAATGGCCTCTGCCCTCTGCTCTCTGTTTCTGTTCCCGTCAAAATCATCTTTTTACAGCTTCCGATGCTTGTACGACCGTTTTCACTTTTTACCCTAGACTTCTCAGTAATTTCTTCTATTTTCTTACCCCCAAAGGCAGAAAAGGCCAGCACTTTTTAGCTTCCGTTAAATGAGCTTTTGCCATTTATCCTTCTCATCTCCACTTTGCTTAGATTCCCTCGCACGAGGGCCAAAAATTATGAAAGCGAAAGATAGTACGAATGGATTCTAGCTCATTATAACAATTAACAATTATCAATCGAGATTTATATCCAAATTATTTTTTACATTATATTTTATAAATTTTAATATTTATTTAATAACATGTCTCATCAATATATTTCAAGATATATATAACTAATTGCTACTTATCTATCACTAACAATGTTAATCTATATTACTATTTACATTAAATATTTTAACATTCGGCTTGATTTAATTTAAGATCATATTCAATCATTCAACCTAGGTTGAATTGAAATTTTCATTTTTCTCACATTCACTAAATGAAAATTTCTTATATTGACCATATAAAATTATAGAAATTCATTTATTTATTTATATATTTTATTTATTTAGATTTAAATCCCGTTAATTTCTAAGAAGAAGTAAGGGACTGAGGGCTACCTTTTCTTTAACTATGCATTGACTTCTACATTATCTTGTATTATGATCACGGCATCTTCTTTACTGCTTGATGGCTCTTATACCAAACATGACTTTTGTGACACACAGCCGTAAATGGGCCAGGTTCAATTTTCAATACTTTGACATGTATCTTTAATAAGACCTAATTATATTTGCTTTGATTGAGTTTGTGTTTAAAATTTAATTATTATTTAAACACTATAAATATATTAATTTATTATTATTTTAATAATATTTCTCATCTAATGTTAACATTTATAATTGAATTTAATAAAGATTTTTTCTATAAATTGACTACTTGTTAAATATTCATGAATTTGACCTAAATTTGAGTCCCGATCTACTGATGTTTTGAATGCAAGAGACTTCTAATTTTCCTTCCAATGTCCTGATATATAGTTGTGAATCATGTATTAAAATAATTTTTTTTTAAAAAAATGAAGTAAAATGAGATGAGAAAAGTAACCCTTAAAATTGACAAAAAGGGTCACATAAATGAGATGTTACACTAAATAGCTATGAAGTTCTATTTTTATTTGTCTTACAAATCAAAATTCATATATTATACCTTAAAAACTGATATTCATGCAAGTTTCCTTGGAGGGTTCACTGCTCATGCAAAATTCATGCTGACATACAAAATTTTGATCATTTAGTTTGTAGTAGTATTTCACAAATTTCTACATATCTGACATTGGATTAACAATTTAGATATATAAATCAGGTTCAGTAGGTAGTCCATCCCTTCATAGTCAAAATTGGAAAACCAACAGTTAGGTCAAGAGATTGGATGGCCATGAGGGTCCCACATGTATAAGCTAGACGGCTGGAGGTATGAAGAGAGAAGAGAACATCGATTTGACTCACAGAGCTCCACTTGATTGTCGTCCTAAAGTTTGATGCAAGGACCAAACTATACTACAAAAAATTAATACTCCCTCCGTCTTATTTTAGTTGTCTCATTTGAAACATTTGTATTTTTTAAATAACTCTCTATAAAAGGCTAGCACTTCATGTGCTCGCATCCATTTTCAATACATTTTATGCTACTTCAATATAAATGAGACAATTTCAAAATCCATATAAAACAACTAAATTAGGACAGAGGGAGTATAAAACTTTAGGATAACTATGTTTGGAGAGACAAATTAAAAAAAAAACTTTGGAGTTAACCATAGGTAACCTTGCATGCATGCAATTAGGCTTATGGTGTATGTAAATGCTCACTCGTATTAATAAGTACTTAGGATGGACTTAAAAAGTCAAGACACTCTAGCTATCTAAGGATTGAGCCGTTGGGTCACAGTACTATGTAAGGGGACACCTCTCTCTTCTCTATTAATTGATGAGTATGTTGCTCTTTTATTAGCTATCCATAGAATCAAATGCTAAGTCTTAATAGTTGGATATTAAATGCACATCAAGTATACAATCTAATTTTCTACTCATTGCTCAAATCTAAATAGATTAGATTAGTAGATTTGCACTATCTATCAAGTGCTGATGTCATTAAGGGATTTAGAAAGAAAAGTTGTGAAAATTTGGACAGATCGAACAACTGGGTTAGATCAACTATAGATTTGAGTAGTACCATGGTCAAGGCAAGGTATGGGTTTGCTCTCCACGTCCTGACTCCCTCGACTTATTCAGGCCAATTATGATTCAGAAATTAGTGTTGTTGAATAAAATACTTCAAAATACTCCTTGTTAAAGAAAAAAGAAAAAGATTTGAGTGCCACTGTGTGATGAACACCTTAATTATGAAAGACATATAGATTAGACTAGAACCTTATGGAATGAAAAGGGTAACATCTAGGGTCTACAATTAGCTCTCAATGATGCAAAGCGTAGGGTTTGGAATACGTCTCAACCTATTAGGTATGTTTGTCTAACCTATATTGTTAAAGTAGACAATTGAGATAGGTTCTACGTTGGTTCGTGGGTTTGATGTACCTAGCACTAGAACAATGTGGGCTGCTAGGTTTAATGAAGTCTTCGTCCATAGGCTAGGTGACTGCTACATGAGACTCCATACGCATCTTTGGCTAATAAGTTTGATGTTTTTAGTAGAGATCTTTCTATTTAACTCATGTTGTGGGTCTAAGATCATAAATTTGAGATTCTTGCATGAAGGACCTTCACTCTTGCAAGGGAAAACCTATATAAATTGACATAGATAAAAGGTTTACACTATTAATTTAACATCGAAATTTTATTTCATAACTATTTAAGTAATCATACATCATTGGGTTTTTATGGCCAACCTCACAAGTCTAAGCTAATTAGATGGAGTTGTCTCCTTGGTTTTTTCTTATATATGCAGTCACCTACATATTCTATCCAACCACATGTGAGTAAGCCACCTTAGATAGTTAATTTCACTGAACAACACAACTATCTCATCCATATGCTCCAAACTTAGCCAATGCGGCCAAGTTTTCCGACAAATAGTTGTATAATGTTGAACTTTTCGCTAAATTTGTCTCACCGCCGTTTAACGCTATTATTTGCAATCTTCGATAACCTATTATAGTCATTGATTATTTACGACTATACAAAAGAGCATCCTTATTTTATAACAAAATTATTTGCTGAATAAACCCATCTCACTGAGATAGTCCATCTCAACTAGAAAAAATTTTCAAAATGAGCTACACCAAAGTCAAAATAAAAATCTCTTTTCTCATGTCCAAAAAAAAAAAAAAAGATAATCATTTTTGTTCATTTATAAAATACTATCTATGTCAATTTTTATAATACTTGACTTGTTCAATTTTATCGTTCTCCAAATATAACTAGATATTTGGATGGCTCTTAATGGAATAAAATGAAGACATTATTGATCAAGACAAAACAATATTCAAAATTATTAAATGGGAGACAGGTATAGATATATATGATTCATAACTCTATCTTAATTTAAATTGGATATCCAAATCTGAACCCATTAAATAAATGACACGGTTTTAGATTTAAATCCAGACAATAATGTTGTTTTTGTTAGAGTAATTAGAGTTCATATTAGACATAAGAAATAATCCTACAAAATCCCAAAAGGAAGAAAAGCTTAAGCACAATGGAGGGAGAATTGAATTTTCATAGGAGAAACTTCAATGGTTGTTCTAACTTCTTTGGTTTGAACTTTGAAGAGTGGATGAGACTTCACATAGGCATAGCACACTGTTGGATGAAAGGGCCATTCACAGACACCTTTCCCATAAAGTGAGAAAAAAAAAGGGCTAAAAAAGAAAAAGAAAAAAAAAAAAGGGAAGGGAGGTAGTGCAGCTCACGTGATGGGAGCCCAATCCAGAATCCAAGGCCTAACATGCAAACATGACACCCACTCACGTGCAACAGGTACCACACATGCCAGCTATAGACAGAAAGTAAGTTAAGACTTGGGATGGTGGTGGCCACTGGCCAGTATCCAGTCCCCACAGCCTGCCTTTCAACATGGACCACTCCAACACTGACAAGTGTGGTAGAGACCCCTTTTACTTATATTTCAAATCAATCACCAATATTATCAAGAATTTCTGTAATTTTTTGACAGTATATAAATTAAAAATAGAGCTGGCTTATTTATATGAACAATCTAATATAACTTCAAGTCTCATTATTCAATACCAAATCCGGTCACTAAGTCTACCTGAGTAGATGGATTTCTTTCCTCTTGTCCAAGTGTGTTATCTGGGCTTGATAGTGAGAGTCAATAGAGCAGCTGTATCTATGTAAGATCTAATGAACAGTAGATAAAGAGATGAGAAAATTGAAAAGGAAATGAAGACAAAGCTAAGGAGGGAGTGGGAAAGGGCTGGCAATGCGGGGTCCTGATTGAATTGCAATCAATAGCTTTTGTGATGGGTGGCCCACTTACAATGTCAGCACCCATGTGCCCTTCCACAAAAATAGACCAAAAAGAAACCGCATGGTGACAAAAGGAACCAAACCAGATAGATGGAGAGGACCTTTGTTTTTTAATCCATTTTTAAATTAATCTAATCTATTCTTTCTTACTTTGAAGATGAGAGAGAGAGAGAGAGAGAGAGAGAGAGAGAGAGAGGAGACAAGAGAGCCTTGTTTTTAACACATCTTTCAAATAATCTAACTATTTTACTTTGATGATCTGATGGAAAGTGTCTGTGTGTAATAAGTAACAAAGGTAATAACAACAAAGAAAAGGTTGGGGAGTGAAAAATCCCTTTACTGTATTTTTCTCTTGAAGAGTCCATTAAAACTGCAAGTTGGCAACGTGAAGAGGGCTTTTTCCTTTGCTTTTCTTTTTCACCTCCGTCCCCACACCCTTTTCTCGTGTCTTGCACTCGTGCTGCCTCTTCTTTTCTCCTCTGTTTTTCTTTCTTTCTTCTACCTCTTTTTGTTTTCATTCATCATCAGCTTCTGCTGCTGCTGCTGTACACACGATGGCTCTTTCTTCACAAACTCCGTCTCTTTGCTTTCAATCACTTTCAAGACACAGTAAAAACTAAATGGCCAATTACAATTACAACATGAAGTCGGAGTTATTTCTCCTCCGATCATCCTTTTTTTCACCTACGGTCTAATGATAGTAAGTTACATAGATATAGATAGATAGATAGATAGAGAGAGAGAAATTGATGGATGATGAGAGAGAAATTGATGGATGATGATGACCCATGTCTGTCCAAAATCAGTCTTGTGTCTGTATCTATGCATGTGTATGTAGTATGTATTGGTGGGTAGTTGATGTCTCGTTTTGGGTCTTTTCTCTACGGTAGTATACGAGTTTAGTGGTAGAAACCTCCCTCCTTCGGTCCGTCGCTGGAGAGGCCAATATCAAAGACAGAAGCAGAGGAACCATTACTCATCAGTCTATCTACCAACCAGAAAATAAAAAAATAAAAAGAAAGAAAAACCATTAAATTGAAAGAAAGCCTTCTTTACTAGAATCCATACCTCAGCAAGAGGAAATGAATCTCCCCTACTTGCATGGACGCCCATGTTCGTCCTACATTCCTATGGTTCCATGGCCCGAAGAGAACCTGGAAGAAAATACAATGGCATTAAAGAAAGATATCATCACCAGAGAACAATTAACATTGGGTCTCAGATAAAGTCACTGATTCAAAGCCATATAAGTAGTATAATAGACATTAAATGCAATTTCAGTTGCCAACAAATGGACCTAACACAGCAAAAGGTTTTGTTTTTTTGCAAGTAGTGAGAGGAGAAGATTAGAAGGAAGAGAAGGGTGCGGCAATGTTGCAGTACCTGGGCATCTGAAAGAAGCATGATTTGAAGGAAGCCACGTCCAGAGTTGAAGATGGAGGGAACAATGTCGAACTGGTTAGACTGTTGTTATTGGTAGTGGCATCAGAAAAGATGGAGAAGGTGTCTGCGACCGATTTTGTCGGAGATGCGAAAGGGCTATCGGGGAGATTGTGATCCAGAACGGCACTGGAAGTAGTAGAAGCAGTATTAGAACTTTTAAGAGAGAAATCAAAGAAAGAGGCAAGACAAACAGACCACAGTGGAAATCAGAAACATTATGTAGTTTTTGCCATTTACCATTTCTTTTCCCACCTGCATTTTCTAATACTGTAATACAACTAAATGGCTCTTGGAGACTAGAAGGAAAGGATTTCAAGTTCTTCTTTCCCATTTGCTTTTACCTTTCTTGGGAATCAGTAGTGCTCTCTTCAGTAGCAGCAGCAGCAGCATTAGTGATGCCGTTGACAGTAGAATCCTTATCCGCCTGCATGAAAGGGTCGTGATTGTTCTGAAGCTGTTGATCTGAAGCTGGGCTAGAACCGTTGCCTGTAGCAAGAAAATACAAAAGCTTCAAATGCAGTCTGAACTCTGATGGAAGAAGTGATAATTTTGGATTCAAGTACAAAATGAGATCTACCTTCGGGCCCTTCTGGGCTACTGCGGTCAGATGGAAATGCAGAGTGACTGAACTGATTGGAAGATGGAGAAGGAGATGGAGATGGTGATGGAAGGGGGCTTGATAGGCTGCGCTTCTTGACATCGAGAAGCTGAAGACCCATTATTCTCCTTCCCTGCATTTCAATGGCCTGCTGCAAGTCGGCCTGCTCTTCCAATTTCCTCATAAGCACGTCGTGGGTATTGTAGAACATCCTTGCTCCTACAAACAAATAAGCAAATACCAGATGAAATTATCCATAAAATCAATGAAATAAGTAAACCCAAATGATATTTTCCATAGAATCTAAAGCAAAGGAAGTCATCAAATGGGTAGTATGAGAAAATGCAACCAGCAATGAACTAACCCATCTGCAAGTCGTAGGCATCTCTAGAATCAAGGCTTGAAGGAGATGTGCAAGAAGAGAAATCACCCCTCTCCGTCTGCTGCTGCTGTTTCCTGCAAGGAGTGAAATTGAGGTAGATTATTACATTGTACTGAATATTTATTGATTAAAAGGTCAGAGAGAGAGAGAGAGAGAGTGACCTATCAGCCTATCACGTTCCTTCGACTGCAATTTCAAGTACTTGATGAAGAAGATCATTACATTACATTACATTGCATATGTTTTCTGGGGAACTCAATTTTCAAATTCATTTCACAAACACTTCCTGATTAAAATGCCTACGTTTCTCATTTTTCGCTTCCCAAAATCATTTCACCCTTTCACCAATAATAATTAATAATGATAACAATAAAGATCTTTTGACGTATTCAATTTTTCTCACTGATTATTAATCGAAAGAAGAGAGAGAGAGAGAGAGAGAGAGAGAGAGAGAGAGAGAGAGGGAGGGTGGGAGAGGAGAGTGCCTGTACTTGTCTGGGACTTTTCCCTTCTCCTTGTAAGGCTTGACGAGAACGCGAGCATCGCAGACGAAATGCGGGTTGCCTTTGGCAAGTATAAGCTTAACAGTCTCAGGGTAGACGAAGGTTACAAATCCGAACATCCTCTTCTGCTGGTATGGGATCCTCACGTCCTGTACAGGGCCATAGATGCTTCGCAAACACAAAACCCAACGCTTCCTCTCTCAGAATCAATAAGGAAACAAAAAATTCATAAATAGCAAAACGCACACTACCCATTCGACGAAATGCCGACCTGAAGTAATTCGAAACATCTTCTTCTCTGAAAGTGCTATCGGCCGGAAATGTAAGATAGATCTGCCTGGAACCCGGATTTGCCATCAATTCGCTCCTCTCCAGTCTCGATCTGGGGCTGAATTTATGTGCGTTGTCCCCGCCGAGCATCAGTGCTGCAGCAGCAGCTCTGCACGAAAACAATTAAGAGTGAGGGAGAGAAGGGAGATGGGGAAATAGATATGGTTCATTTTGAAGAAAAAATCACCTCTGGTTATCATTTGGAGGCTGCTGCTGCAGCAGAAAATTCATGCATTTACCAGCTGAAGCCGTACTGTATGGGAAAGAGGCAGATGCTGCCATGAGCCTCTGGCTCTTGGATCTCAGCAGCTCCTGGCACTGCTCCAACACATCTAACTTCCCACCAGACCCTATTGCAGCACCGGAGCCGATTGCCGCATCGGCGGTGGAGATCGGATCGGGCAATCCATGCAGGAACCGGCAACTAGTCCCGTTCTTGCAATACCCTCTCGCAAAATAGAGGCAAGGCTTCCACCCGAACCCAGCTCCAGTCGGGTCCGACCCGAAGCAGATATCTGCAACCGAGCAGCTCCTTCTTCCATAAGGGAAGAGCATCCCATCGCTGTTGCTGCTGGGGCTCCTAGATTCCATTTCTGGGTAGAAGAGGTCCCCGTTCCTGGGCCCGATTGGGACGGGATGCATTGAATTCGGGGAGGCTGAGACAGTGCCGTCGTTGAGGAAGGAAAGCTGGTCTTGGAGCTGGTACTCGTCCATTAGATCGCCTCCACCGTAGAAAGGAGGTGTTGTCGAAGATGACGATAATCCCATGTTGATGTTCATGCCGTTCATGGGGTAGCTGGAATTTGGGCTGATGAGCTCATCTTGATTCTGCAGATCTTCCATCCCACCGTTTGTTGAATAAGCAGCTGGTCTTGCATATCCCAAAGAGTGATGGGGAAGACCAAGCCCAAGAAGGCGAGAGGATGAAACAGACACAGGAGCACAAGTATTTAGTTGCTGCTGCTGCTGTCTGGAAATAGAAGAGGACAAGAAGGGCGAAGGAGAGGGGGGAGTGGACGGTGTGGATGGGGAGGTGGTGGAGGGCAGAAGGCCAAGATCTTTCCTGGCCTTGATGACAAGGGAGTGAAGAAGGGCCTCGGGTCCAAAGGCCAGTCGGATCATTTCCTTGTCTCCATGGTCTTGTATCAACAGCATACCCATGATCTTAGATGCATTCTCGGGGTCCAAGGCTTGGATCCTTGAGAAAACTATTCTTGTCGCTTCATATGCATCCATGGAAGTGGGTAAAGAAGAAAATGGAAAAGCTAGAGAAATATCAATCGGAAATATAAACAGCTGCTTCTGCTTCTCCTTCAACTGCTACTGCTGAGAAATAGAAAAATGAGAGAGAGAGAGAGAGAGAGAGAGAGAGCGAGTTAGTGCCGTTGTCAAAAGGCAATAATGATATATGGAAAAGAAAAACAAAAGGAAAAGAGATGGGTATCTCCCAATTTCTCTATTTTTCTATCTTGAGATTCCAATCAGAAGCTATGTTACGAACTATTCAACTTTGTAGGACTCTTACCATGAAAGCTGAGAGAGAGGCTTTCGGGCACTGAAACTTCCTTGGAATTTGTCTTGCTCAGTCGATCTTTCCTTATGTGGCCTTTGGGTAGTCTCACTTTCTTTCTCTCTATTGTACACGGGTCTGGAATTTGGACTGTGGATTCGTTAAGTGGTCCTCTTGTATTTAGAGACCTACTGATTTTTTGCAGAGAGGGGGAAAGGCTAGGCAAGGCAAACAACAGCTCTAGACCACCACCCTCCCCACCAAGGTTTCTTGAGCTGCTGCTGCTCTGCGCTCCTGTTCCTTGCTGCTGCTTCAGTTTCTGCAGGATTATCAATTGACGATGCTGCTGCTGACCCTCATAACTCAGAGGGAAGACTGCTGCAGGAGGGGAGACTGCATCCTTGGGTAGGATGGAAGGTGGTGGGAGCTGATTTCTATGGTCTGCCCCTCCCTCTGGTGTTTTTACAGGAGTGGGGAGTGTGAGTAGATCTAGATCTGCTCTTCAAATAGTGCACGCTCTACCTTTCCTACCCTGAAAAAAACTCCTCTCTCTCTCTCTCAGTCAATGCTGCTCTAATCACAGCTCTCTCCCACCACTTTACTAAATTCCCTCCTCCCAAAACTATTATCTTATCTGGGCCCCACACCCACCTTCCTCCTTACTATGCTGCTGCTGTATTTATCTTCTTGCTCCTTGCTTTCACTATAATAATTATTTCCCATCGTGTATAATGGAGAGGTACAAGTTGATTAGATAAATCATACACACATGGAGAGATGGGGAGAAGTCTCTCTCTCTCTCTCTCTCTCTCTCTCTCTCTCTCAAATATTGAATAAATCCTCTGGGGATTCGTAGGGCGATTGGACCATGGATGCAGTGTTTCTCCATTCTGCTCTGTCGTTTCTCTTGAGCCCCTGCTAATAATTAATAGATCAATGTCTCCATCTAATCCTCTGTCTCTCTCTCTCTCTCATTCATCTGAGACTGAAAATGAAGAAATAGCTAAATCATAATCTAATCCTCTCTACATTTACTGCTTAAAACAGTCACAAATCTGAAATAGTCATTTGAACGAGGGTGAAAGGTGGAGCTTTTCTATCTTGTCTCATCTTACACTCCTTTGTGGCTTTGCTCCTTGTACTTGGTGATATGGACCGTTCATCTAAGTGGGTCCATCTCCATCAGTAGGTAGGCCACATGCCTGAAAAACAGAAATCCAAATCATTCGTATAAAGATGGTAATCCGGAGCCGTGAATTCCTATGCAGAAGGCTAAGCTTTTGTTCTTAAGAGGCTTATAATATCATTATCATGTGGGTGTTGACTTGCAAGTTGTAACTTGGCTCTCAATAAAACTCAAATTAAGCCCATCCTGTCAGTGTATTATATATTTATATGGGTCTATTTAAAAATTTTGTCTGAGCAGGAGTCATGTTAGAATCAACTTAATGGATCTTGAGATGAATAAATTAGAGTTCAATTTGAATTCTAAATTTTGATCGATGTTAAAAATTTATTCTCTTTGGATGGGCCCACCAGATGAAAAACTAGGGATGAAGAGCACGGGAGTGACTGGCTTTATCTCTCGACTGAACACATGACACGTGGCAGATGACAAATGATGTGCATTGCTGCAAAGTTGGCTGAGGTTGCCTTTTTTGCCCATTTCCCACACATTAAAAATAAAAAAGGCCTCGGTGGCATCAAAGCAAGAGAAGAGCTCTATTCTATGTCTATGTGTGTCTGTTTCCCCGGCTCTCTTTTTGGGTCTCATGCTGTTAATCTTCACATCTTTTGCTACTCTGGATGAGGATGATATCACCTTCCCATCTTTTCAGTAATCTGCGGGACCACTGAAAGTGATGTGACGACAGGTCCTAAATCCGAATTTTATTTCACTCTCTGTCTCTCTCTCTCATCTATCACTTTGACTGTACCTATTTCAGTTTAATCCATTTTTTCATTTTACTTATTAATATTTTATAACATTTTTTTTAATTTAAAGATGGGAAATCACAGGAAACTTAGTGTAAAACTCCCATGGATGATACTCAGTACTCTTAGGGTAAACCAAGTTAGGCAATAGAGGCTCGAACCTACCACCTCCGGCTTCGTGAGGCGGGAGATTAACGAGTTGAGCAACACCTTATAGCCTTATCATATCGGCCGATACGTATTGTATCGGCCATAAGCAATAGTTGTATGCCGATATATCCTATATATCGCCCGATATTGATAATATAGGCCTTTTTAAAAAAAAAAATCAAAACAGTGGTGGGCCCGAGTTGATATCTCAATTGATATCAGACCAATATCAGCTTTCTTTTAAGATATTATCATTTTCAATTTTTTTTAAAAAAAGAACAGCTTTCTTTTGGGTTATTTATTTATTTTTTAATTCAGAAAAAATATAATAATAAAAAACACTGATATTTAAAAAAAAAACACAAAAGAGGAGGGAGAAATTTATCGGCCGATATCTCAGCCCGGGCGAATTTTTCACCCCTGCTTTATATATTAACTAACCTAGAAAGGTCTTTTATTTCTTATATTTGAAACTATGTTTTTAAAAATGTTGAAGAGGATACAAACTATTTCCTATTTTTTCTATAATATAGCAACTTATAAATTAAAAAATACTTTAATGCGCTAAGTCAGTCAACATTAGTTCAATAATTCTTAAATTACCTATTACAATAATAGAGTTGAACCAATTGTGCATTGTGTAATGCTCACAAGTCATAACTACAGTTTTGAAAGATTGATCATAATAGTTAATTGGATAGTCGAATCAATAGATATTGTCATCTAAAGTGGGCCACACATCAAGGCTCCTAATCTAACCTTTTCAATCGAAATAGTGACGGGTTCTGCATCATCTACACTTCAATTCTTTATAAGATGTAACTTGTGTTCATTGTAGTCCACACTTATGCTTTGAATTACATCATTAAAAACAATCAATTTCCATAGCTAATTCAAGTACACAAGTTACAGTGATTTCATGTATTCAACAGATGGGTCTAATCATGATAAGACTGACGCTCAGTGTTAACCGTACTCTTCACTAAATGGATGGACCACTAAAACATTGAAGGACCCATCGTTTTTAGACTCGACGAATTGAAAAATGTCATCTTGATAGAGGAGCAATTTGAGTTGAGTTGAAGTAATCTAATTTAATTTTAAATTAAGTTGACGGACCAATGTAGATTAGAGTTGAAATTTTAGAAAAAAAGAAGAAGAAGATTAGATTTGGTTAAGATTGAGGGCTTGGCGGGAACTCAATTTAACTTAATCTAACCATGATTTCCTAGGTTATATTCTTATTATATAATAATATATTATTTCATGATATTAGTCTTTGAAAGATATAGTCTTTTTATTGTGTTGCATGGTTCTCAACGAAAGTCATTTAACTCATCATTATTTTTAGAAAATGAGACTACTAATTAAAAATAATACCCAAGTACAATAAATCAAATAGAAAATTAAAATAATAATAGTACTAGAAATTGATGAATCTCAACATTGACTCATCTCAGATGAACTCAATCAACGGTTGCAGTGAACTTCTTCGACTAACTTACGTTCAAAATGCTCTTTTAAAGACCGATTGTATGACTGTATCCATTAGAAAATTTTCTAGAGTCATTGGTTCTCAATCGAACTGTCTTTAGAATAAAAAAGTTTGCTCCTCAGATGCAGTTGATGGACAATCACACTCTGTACTTGACCGAAACTTATAGCTTTATATTGAATTGAGAGATAGGGAACAAAGAAATAGAAATTGGTTTTTTAAAGAATTAAAATAAGTTTTAGTAAAAACTAGGTCGTACAAATCAAGAGATGGACCACGCACTAGAACCCGGGATATGCATCCCCCTACATGCGAGCAAATGCACAAGAACGGTTAAACATTTTCTTTACGAGGCCAATTTGAACTCAATTTCAGTGGCCCAACTCTTGATTAATTGGAGTGCTGATCAGTTTATTGAAAAGGTGTTTGTTTCATTATCAAGCCCACAAAAGCCTAACCTATAAGTTTGACTAATTCAATTCAAGTTTAATTGTAAAACAAGTCATATATGGTGACCAGTTATGCACTATGATATAGAGAGATTAAATCATTAGTCCCATTCATGAAATACTATAGTGCATGTCTTAATAAGGGAGGTTGAACTTATGGTAAGTGAATTGTGTGTCCAGTATATCTGGTTTGTCAAATGGGGCATTAGTTCAAAGCTACGGCTACTATGGTCCTCGACAAGCTTAATGCATTGGACTAAGTGAAGGTTCAAGTTGGAAGACATCTCCATTTATGTATAGTTCACCAATATCTAACTTATACTATAAATCAATTTTTTCTTTTTAGAGAATTTTTTTCAAAGTCTTTTTTTTTTAAAAAAAAATTTTGGCAACAAGAAAATAAATTTATAATATTGCTTTAAAAGTTAGTTTTCTTGTAAAATTTTGGGTAACAATAAAATTCAGTTTAAAATATTTTAGAAACAAATGCAAAAACACACAAATATACTAAATTCATGAAATAATGCAATTGAACTTTATTATCATAATTTTTAAATAAGATATATCATATCTATACTTAATTTTTATTTTTTACCATCATAATATTAAACAATTTCTTATTTGAAACCAATTGAACAAAATAATCTTCTCAGTCATTCTTTTAACATTTACAGTAATTTTCTGTAAATTTCTATTAATCAGGGTGTCTGCTTCATTTTTAGAATTACTTCATTTATATATATATAGATATATATATTAAATTTTTAATATTTACTAAAATAGAAAATGATGTTAAAAAATCTCATATTTAACATTCTTAGTATTCATGAAAATGAATGATGAAAAGATATGGCGTTATCTAGTCCTTTCAATTTGTATACTTTTCTTCTTATTATTATGCTTTTAGCATTAAACAATTGTAAGTATTTACATTATTAGAGTTTAATTGATTGATTAGATCATTCAAATGGATTCAATTGAGCTTCTATTTTTTTTATTTAATTTTTTTTCCTTTTTGGAGAAAATTTAAAGTAGGATTCCACAATTCACACTCTCCCTTTCTATTATGAAACCAACTAAATTCAAAATGCTGAAAATAAATTTTCATTGACTACTTGAAACTTGTGAAATCTTTCAATTTTCTTCGGTAAACATAATTTTTCTTGAAAAAAAAATATTTTCATTGAATTTGATTTTGTGGCAGTACTTAGTTTTGTACATATCACGTAGAATGTATTTATAAATTTACTTCAATATATCTTTTTAAATAAAAATTTGTTTTTGTAATATTAGATGTACAAATTAGACAGCTGCGTTTGTAAACAGAACCTTTAAATTTTCATTTTATTTTCCCGAAATTATATTAAATTCAAATAATTTTTTTATCCAAATTTTATTAAATTAAAAATACTTTTACATAAATTCTAAAATTAATCAAATACCAATTTATTAAAAATTTATTTACAATATTAAAATGGATGCCGGCCGGAATCGATTTTAACCACATTTTTTATTTTTTTTTGAATTTACGTATAAAAAACTTCGGAATTCATTTGCCTGCCTTGTGATTATCCACGTCTGTGCAGCTTATTGCTGATGTTCCACATGTTGTGCAAGACAGCAAAGAGCAATGTCAAGAAACTAAAACACAATTCACAAGAGATAGATTTACGTGATTGGACTAAATGCCTATGTCCTCAGGTAACACATGGAAGAGATTTCACTAAATTTAAAATAAGACCAACTGAATTAGTTGTTCGAATTTACACAATTATTGATTTTACATATAATATAATTAGATTTTGAATTTCTTAAAAAATCAAGTTACGCACGAGGGAGTAGTTCGAGATTTCTTGACCAGCTCACTCCTCTCAACAGAATAACATGTCATCAAGTCTAACAATAAAATTTCCTACATCGTCAAAAAGATTTATGTGGCACATTATAATTGAAACAGACACAATTTTCATTAGTCACAATTCAAGAGAATATTCTTTGTTTTAGTCATGAGAGGTAGACGAGTGGAATAGTCTTCTATTAAATGCATAATATTTCTTAAATATTAAATGAAATTTGACTTTATTATCTGGTATTTGTCCTTCTTTTCTTCTTCTTACATGCATTTGCTCATGCATAAAACAATGAGTTAAACCTCAAAGGGTTGGTTTGATGGTCAAAATGCTCGTCTTATAAAGTAAAGTCTTGAGTTCGATTTATGCACGACTCTTCTAAACCACTTTCCGTGGGGACATCGACTAAACCAGTGTGTAGATTGAAAAGTTTATACATACTCATTGGATTAGTCTAACCTCCAATATAGAGTGGAGATACCGATGTTAAAAAAATAAATTAAGATAGACTTATTAACCGTGAAACCTATTAGAGTGATATTCCTTTTGCTTTTTTTATTTTATTTGCATTGCATTTTTACAAAGTTCTTTGCAAACAGTTAGTTTCATTTGACATTAACTTCATTCACCCCCTCTTCTCAAACATTGTTGAATCTATTTGAAAGGCATTTGCTTGAATAGGAAGTCTATAAAAAATACTATTTAATAAATAAATTGAATTGAATTAATTCATTTAATAATTAAATTGTGCATGCTGAATTAAATCAACAATTTATCAAATAAACTAGAATAGAGTCATCAATAAAAGAAATTTCTTAATGCCCCATGTCACACTTTTTAAACCATTTTCCTTAAAAAAAATTAGGGTTGGAAATTTAGAGGTTCTCAACAGAAGGCTAAAATGGCAATTTAGTTTAAGTTGTCTTAAGCTTTGTATATATTTGTATTTTGGTGAGCTTAGCTACAGACAGACAGACAAAACCCAGTAATTAATTACATAAATAATGAAGAGAGAGAGAGAGAGAGAGAGAGAGAGAGAGAGAGAGAGAGAGAGAGAGGTTGCCGTTTAAGGGTCTGAAAAGGCAAAGTGAGATGTTACCAATTCAGACCAATATGTGCTCCCAAATCCATGTCTTATTATCTCTATACTTAGTGATTTTTGGGTGTGAATGGCAGCAAATACGTGGAATGATTGAGGAATTGAGGTAGGTCTGTTCAGGAGAGATCCCAGGTCACATCAACTCATCATCATTCATCCAAACATAGACAAACCATTCCAATTCTCTCTCTCTCTACTCTGTACTCTCTCATCTATCATCCAACCCAACACAGTGAGAACACAAAACTCAACTCTATCCTTCAATGTCCCAACATCATTTTTACATGGATTTCTGTTCCCCAATCCTCTTTGAGACTTTCCTTATTTGCAAACATTTTTCTGCCAATCTTGTTTCCACAGCCCTATCTCGACTTGGTAATTAGACCCACCACTTAAAGATGAAAGATCTTCACCGTTGTCTCAATTTGATGGTGGCCACCAGCACATGAATGGCTGGCATAAATGGCAAAACCATCGAAAAGTTTATCCAACATCGTCACTGGATTAACAGTTTCCTACTTTGGAATTTGTTTTGTTTGCAGCACACCCCCAAAGGGTTCTTAGTTCTTACATGATCATCCCAACTCCTCCTTTATTTTTTATTTTCCCCCTAATTGCTAGGCCTTCATATGAATGAGAGATAAATTTTGCAGAATTATTCAAGGTTAGTCTTAACCCAGGAGTTATCCTATATATTATGAATACTCATTGCCGGTAAAAGATTTTCAAAAGTAAAAGAGGAAGAGTAAAAAATCCCCATCCTCTCCCGTTACCCTCCAAACACAACCTAGGTTTGCATGACACTTATTCACCGTCAGGTAGACTCTTTGGACATTCGCCAACAATAGTAGGTATTTCAAGATATCAGCCATTTTAGTTGACTTTTATTTTAAACAAAAGGTAAAAAAATCAATGATTTATAGTTTGCTCTAAATTTTGGATACTACAATGATTACATTATTTTCAAATAATGTTTAGACACATTGATATTTTACGTCAAATGGATTTGAAGACTTTTGACCACAAATTTAATTTTAGCTCTTAGAGTGTGACATGTACCCTTATCATCATAAAAGCTCATGCATATTATCCTATGAAAATGTTGACTCCACTAGTTGAATATCAATAGTTAACCGTTTTATACTTTCTGATTATTTGATATAAAATAATAAAACAAACATTTTATAGAAAATAAAAAAGAGTCGAATTCAATCATCTATTTCTTGGTCTCATTGAAATGATAAAAACTTAATGATGGAACTTAAATAGAACTTAGTTTGGTAGTCTTCTAAGCCATGAATTGGAACAAAATTTAAATACATTTCTTTTTATTCTTATTCTCTTTATTCTCTCTCTTCGAAGAAGGGCGAAGAAATAATTGAAAAAGATCTGTCAAATTGATTCTTTCCTAGATATTTAAAGATCTGTCAAATTGCTTCTTTCCTAGATATTTAAAGATATTTCCCATAGAAAGCTATTGGTCACATGAAGGTCCAAGTCCAATGAGAGGGGCTAGATTATGGTTTGTGCCTATTCCTAAAATTTTAGTCATCGACATGACAATGTTTGTGTTTTTATGTTTTTTAAGTAACAATAAAATTATCGTGAGAGATTGATATTTTAGCTGAAATGATTGAAAGTTTCAACTAGTTTTTTTCAATGTGCTAGATTTCTATAGATGTATTTGTCTCCTTTTTCAAATCTTATATCTATAAATTTTGGACTTGTACATGAAAAATGAGTGAAGCACCTCTTCAAAAGTTTCAACAAGCTATTGCTTGTGGAGGTAATTAGATCACGCAAGTGAAAGTGAACACTAAATAAACTTTATATAGTAAAACCTCTATAATGTAATATGGTTGGGATCATAGTACATATATTACGTTATAGAGGTTATTAAATTAGAGGGTCTAGCAGTATTCCTTTATAAAAAAAAACCCTTAAAACTCTTATCTATCATTAAAATATCCTTTCGATTTCTCTTTGTAAAAACAAATCACTTCATTTATTTCTATAGAGTTCTTGTTCATTGAGAATAGAGTGCTTGCACCATCCCAAAGAATGAGGAAGCTTATCCAGAAGTCTATCTCAGATTACTTTTCTAGATTTTAGATATAGTTTGTGAGGTCATGAGTCACTTTTGCAGTAATTTTGTATTCTAAATGTATAAAATATTACTTTACAAAATGATTGAGACAGTACATTTTGTTATCATGAATGTATTGAGTACTGAGTTAGAGAGATTTATTACATTTTGTATGGGCCCGAGGTCGGGACCAGCTGCGGATGTTATTTTAAACTTGTTATAACTTTATAGAGTACTTCATTATAGAGAGTTAACAATATATTCTAATATTCACGAACCTATTTATTAAAAACTATGACATGATAACCTTCTTAGGTAGAATTCACTCTTTCGAAAGAAGAGTACCTCAAGTGTTATATAAAATTCTTGATTTCTTGAATTAATTGATGTGAGACTTTTGTCACTTCACTCTATTGCTATTAAATTGATTTAAGAAAAAAAAATGATAACCAGTGTCTTTCTAATCTTAATAAGTTGATTTGAATTTTAACTCAAGAATTTTCATCTCTAGAGAAAGTGTGCTTATTAGATATTTATGCAATCCTTTACTATGTCATGAGATTTCAACTATCTTTCTCAAATAATATCTTAAACCATTGTACAGCCCACACTAGTAAATAGTCAGTGGAGTCACATAGGTTCATCCCACATGGCCTATGTTTCGTGGTGTGCTATCATTTCCCTTTCTCTATCCTTTTAATTTTCATTTGTTGTAGAAAGTTTGACAGCATACCTTGTTCCAGGGACCCATTCTACGGCTTAGCATATCTTCAACTGGTAAGGAGATTGTCGGAATCTTATTCATTATATTTTAAATCTAATGCTATTCAGATCCTCTCACTCACTCTCTTTGAGCTTTTGAAAAATTCTAGTACAATACATGTATGATATTAGATATTTTTTTTATAAAAGACTAATTTTCTATATATATATATATTGCTTAAAATCAAATTATAAATATTTAATCATGATAGAGAGGCTATTCTTCACATGAATTCAAAATTCAGTATCGCCTGATATATCGGTTGATATTTTTCTCTCTCCTTTTTTTTTTCTAAAATGACCAATATCGATCGATATTGTGATATCGGCCGAAATTTGGACCCATTTCTATATATATATATATATATACAAGAAGAACTTCAGTCTATTTGAATATGAGAGGCTATGAGTTGCAGGCACAACGAAAATAAGTAAATTATTGAAAATATAGAGAAAATAAATATAAAAAGATATAAGAAATAATAAAGTAATTAACTAAATAATTAATTAATCTTAAATAAATAGACTTTTAATAGTAAGGATAACATGATTGAGGCTATAAGTACCCATACCACGTAATTATCTACTTCAAATTTGAATAAACATGCTCCTTCCTTTCATTGTAATCCACTTGCTTTACCCTTTAATAATAATAAATAAAATGTTAGAAAGAAAGTAAGAAGTATTGATGAGAAGAATGCATAATTATCAACAATAGTCTCTCCAATCTGTCCATGTTACCATGCCCACTTCCAACACCTTCCCACGTGTCTGTCGGGTCCTATCACTATCATTACTATAATTATTTAAATGAGGGCCAATTCTGTATGCATGTGCACATTCCCGCTATTATTTCAATCTTACTGCCAACCTATTCTTTGTAACCATGGTAATTGAGTGAACGAGAGTTTTTTCATTGTATATTTCATAGGTTTATATGTAGGAAACAACTAATTATTATTATTATTATTGTATTTATTGAAGATGACATAGTTAATTTATTAAGTAAAAGAGTATATATATATATATATATATATATGTCTAAGACTCGTAGAGCACTCGATTAATCTTTTGAAGCATATGTAAGCTTCTCTATTTATGCAAATTAGATAATTCTACAAAAAGTATCTCTTTGGAGTCAAGTGTACATTCTATAATAAATTTAGACAAAAAACTGAATTCATTTTAGGACAGCGACCTTTCTACAGGTATTTTATGTAATCTGACACTGGTTTTACCGTATTGCCCATTTTATCCTTCGAATTGGCTCGCCGAATAATTTGTTATAAGTAATTCGAAGGACAAAATGGGCAATATAGTAAAACTCGTATCGCGTTACACAAAATACTCATAAGAGGATCGCTATCTTTTATTTTTTATGCTTTTTTACATGATCTAAGATTATAAAATATATGTTTCTATTTTACTGATTCACTTTATAATTTAAAGTGGTTGAGAAGAAAACATAGTTTCAATTTGGAATCTGAAAATTTAAACAGTAGGTTCTTACTTTTGTAAATAATTATCTTGCATATATGTCAATTATTTAATTTTAAGTATTCTCCATTGACATTGGCGGCACATTCAAAACTTTCAAAACTTCTGCATGGATTTCTTTATAAGCAATAGGTCTCTTATAATATTCGATTAATCTTCATAACATTTACAAGTCTCTCTATCTACATACACTTTATAGTTTTTTTAGGAGTGACCTTTTTAAAGTGTAGAGTGAGAATTAAATTCAGGACTCTCATTTCTTAGAACGAGTTTGTAATCATCACTTTGATCCTTTGAATTCTTATAAATATCGAATAAATCTAATAAAAGTTGTCCTTTCTCAACCTACTCTACCTCAACTTTGGTTCAATACGAGTTTTGCTTGTGGATTTTTTTTTTCAGATCATTACTTTTGTCACTGCCATGTCTTACCATTTAATTCATCTTTTTAGTAATAGTATTTTCTTTTACCGCTTTCGCTTGTAATTTTTCAACTTCTCAAAGCAAAGCTATTTCTTATTTCTTTTTCAAATGTATTTAAATAATTTCAGACAACATGCCATCGTCTGGGTCTTCTAAAACCTACTGCCACTGCATCGGATGCCAGTTCAGGTCGCGACAGTTCGATCACTTTCTCTGGCCGTCTCTCTTCAATGTTTTGATTTTGCATGCGAGTCAAGTCCTTCACTCCTTAAGTTGGTGAGTTAAGTGACTCAGTTATGGCTCGGACTGGCTTCAGTGATTCTCTTTCCTTCCACGGCCACGTTCTTCTGCATTACTGAGAGACGCTGAGTTGGAATTAATTTGAGTTAAAAAGGAAATGAAATGGTGTTGAGGGCACATGGATGTAAGAGTGGAGCTCATCATCAATGACAGCATACTTTTGTCATTAGCGAAGACAGAGTCTCAGTCAGGGTTGAAAATAAATGGAGATTGTAGGGCCCACCACTCGGGCACAAATCGTATTGCCTCCATAATTGGCTCTTTCCTCCCCTCCCTGACCCACTTCCCTCTTTTGAACCCTTAAACCCAATAATCCTTCCCTCCTCCAACCTATCTGTTATCATTGCTTCATTTAACATTTTTACCCCGTGGGGAGGTTAAAAAGTAAATACTGATTAGTAAAATATAGATTTCACAAAAGGATTTACACACAAAATCAACTCCCAATCTCCCCTCAATTCTGTATCAGCAAGTGTCTTTAAAGTTTAAACTGTTGGATGACAACGACTTTAGAAGAATTATACACATCTCCCAATAAACAACTACTTATTGTTCAAATCATATTCTCTCAATCTAATAATTGCTACCATTAAATTCAATATCTTATGTTATCTTCTTTATATCGTGATAATTACATGAACCCCATCTGAACAATGTCGTCCTCATATTCTATTCAATCTACAGTTGCAGTTGTAGATTTCTACACTGGTGATGGTAGTAAAAGTAAAAAAAACGTAATATAGTAGTGGCGGAAGAAGAAGTGAGTTCATTTGTTTGTGATTTGTGAGAAAGGAAAACTAGGTTAAATAAAGTAGCAGAAAGAGAGGGTGGAAGTGGCTATTTTTCACCAGCTAAAATTAAACTGAGGTCTCTGTATCTCCCTTCATCACTCAAGTCTGATTCATTAATATTGGAAAGTTTCCTTGCATGTGACTTTTGTCAGTCTCTGTCCTCCTCCACTCGATCTATCTCTCTCCCACCTCACCTGCAACAATATCTACATGAATAGCAATACTTTATGATAGCAACTATAATGGCAATCTATCTTTTTTGAGTCGGAGATTGGCTCGCGCTTGGTCATTGGATTCTCGAGTTAAGAGTCAGATTAAAGGTTGAGGAAGTAAATTTGTAAAAGATATCCGCCGATCATTTTGTTATTTGTCTTTTTTTTTTTTCTTTTTTTCTATAGATTGGGTAAAGATTCATTAAAAAAAAGAAAAAGGGAAGACATTTTCAAAATTACAGAAGGTTCCCACGGATAAAAAAGATCAAAAAGCCCACAGCCTAGGCAAGGTGAACACCATCCAATTAGTAGAAGTAGCTTTGAGCTATACATTGATAATTATTTTTAGATTTTACTTTTTTACTGTTTTGAATTAGATGATGAATATTGAAGATTAAGCTGATTCCAAATTAGGTGGCTAACATATGAAGCCGTATAATACATATCCTTTAGCTGATAAAAAAAAAATAGCTATTCAATTTTGACTAATGTTGAAGATAAAAATTCATTAGAAAAATATTAAAAATCTAATGTCCTAATTCTTTTACCTTTGTAATAGATATCTTGGCAAGTATTGTGGAATCAATGCAACTATATTGTCATATTTGAAATTGATCTTTTATGACATGGATGATGATTTTGTCTTTTGACTTTTACTTTTCACTCAATCCTTTCTGTCTCTTTACCATGTATACTATTTACATGGTCTGTTATATCCTTCCTTACTATATTAATGTAATTCTTTAACCGTATTCTATTTTTTTAACAATGTGTTTGGATGAGAGTAAAATGGGTAGAGAATTTTATATTCTATGAGAGAAGTTCAAGTCATTGTTTGCTAAGCACTTTAAGAGGAAGGGGATGAAAATGAGCCAAGTTTCTAAAAAAATAGGAGAATGTGTTCTCCTTGTATCATAAGGCAGCTCAATGTTTTTCAATACTCTCTTGAAAATGCAAAATAGTTAGAGGGCTTTAACATTAACGTTTTTACGGAATCATATTATTATTGTCGATCTAAATGCAACGAGAAAAGAAAAATTGAAACGTAGGAATTCCCCACTTGCAAGAGACGTCTTGTTTTCAAGTTCTATCAGAGAACATTTTACTTGAAATTCTTTTCATGCAAACATATCTTAGTTATCTGATTCTCTTCTGCTCACTATTCTCTATTTCTTTTAGTAGGCTTGATCATGCGTATGTTAGGATTTGTGGAGTTTGATTGTCAGATATTTACAGGTGATCAATCTCTGCTGGTCCAGTCGTGGGTTGAGCTACACACTGAGCTCGTTGGCGGTCAAAGGGGGGCACTGCTGAATTTTTTAATGGAGGGCAATTTTGTAATTTCATATTACATATCTTGTATCCCTAATTAGGGCAATATATAATGTCTCTTTTCGTGAGACGGATGTGAAAGAGCGAAAATTGTAGCATGCACCTCTTATTCATCTTTTTGCCTTTGAGAATAGTGAATTTAGTTTGAACTCATGAATGTATCGAAAGGAAATCATTTAAATTCTTATGTTCAAATAGAGAAGAACTTGTAAAGCAAACTTAGTACCAACATGTCCTAAACAATGTGTGCTCAGGAATGAGTCGACCAGGGGTTTAAAAAACGCTCTGACCGATAATTCGGCTGACATGATTCTCTCTCCTTTTTTTTTTTTTTGGGTTAATATCAGTATTATTTTATTATTTTATTTTTTTGAATTAAAAAATATAAAAAATTTGAAAAAGAAACTATTTTTTTTAAAAAAAATTGAAAACGTAAATATCGGCAGATATTTTGAATATCGGCCGATATTTCGACCCGAACCCATCACTGTTTTGACTTTTTTTAAAATATTGATATAAATCATCTCGGCCGATATCGAACGGATATATATCGCCGATATATTAGCCATATCGACCGAGAAATAAGTTGTACGGCCGATAAAATACGTATCGACCAATATTATACGACTGTTAAAAACTAATATATATGGACCGATATATTTCGTATCAACCTAATCGACTCTTTGCAGTGAGTTGTGCAGTCTTACCTAAACATGGATAGACTAATAATTAATAGTTAACACCTTGACAGTGTTAAGAGAGGGAAAATTGTACTCATAAGAAATCAAAGGCAAAAGGGCAACAAAACCCATGTGGAAGACATGTTTGGGATTGAATGACCCACCCGAATATTACGGGAGAAAATGGATCCCACCTCTCTCTCTCTCTTACAATAGTATTTAGAAAGTTACCAATGGTTGCAGGTTGAAAGATGAGAAGGAATCATGAGAAGGATGCGAGTGCGGACAACTTAATTCTAACCATGTCTTTGGTGGATGTGACTCTGCACTGTTGTACCTTTCTCTTATTATTCAATTTACTTTTTTTATTTATTTTTTTATCCTCTCTTCTCTTTCCTTCTTTGCTTTTCAACTGCAGATTACAGCATATGGGTTTTGCCTCTGTAGCTACTGTCATGCCCATGTGTGGGGACTGTCGTTTACAGCTCCAACCTTATGCTCATGCCAATGTTCCCACTCGTCAGTCTCACTCAGCCGAGTGGAATCAGTGACTCGGGGGGGATCTGCCCACTCAGATTACTTCTAAATTATAATGCTTCTCAACTTCTACTCATTCCAGTCTTTGCAACCGAAACATTTGAAAATAAATAAATAAATAAATTGTGATGAAGTACATTATAAAACTTTTATTGATTGGGCTATCATTAGCATTCAAATTGTCACTTATCAAATCGTCACCATCGCTGCAACTGTTATTTCATCTATCCAATGAAAACCTTGAGTCCTACTATGCTACTTAACCTATCAAAAGAAACAGCTAATCTTGGATGGTTGGGCTAATGTCTCCTGAATTCTATGGCACCAATCAAGAGAGAGTTGGCATGATTTGAAAGCCTGGTCAAGAGTTTTTTCCCCATAAACAGTAGATGAAACTCTATTGGTGAGACATATAAATTTTAAGACTCATATTCTTGGGTTTGAAGTAAAGAGGACCATATGAATAATTTTTATATAAAATTTCACCTCCATTTGATGATCTTATCTTTTTATTTTTAAACTTTTAAGTCAACAGTCTATACTCATCAAAATTTAAACGCTGGAATTATATGGCTTGGATCATCAGTTAATAGTGAAAATTTATATACTCCATATTCATATAATCATCTATCAAATAAAACTAAGTTGGTAAGGCCTATGTCCATTTAAGAAAACCTCAAAATAAATCTCTTTTTTTTTATTTATACTGCACCAACAGAAGTCTTTATTAGTCTATACTATTACTTGATTATTTGAGAATAGGGTCAATTGTTGACAAAATTTTGCCAGTAACCTAAATTACATGCCTTTCCCATTGAGCCCAGCACTCTATATTCTACTAATCTACACTATATGTTTTTAAACTCACTTTTTTTTAGAAAATAAATAAATTATGATGGCTAAGGCGGCATCTAAATTAATTTGAGTCATTGTGCTCAACGAGCTAATCATCGTTTTAAGCTAAATCAAACTACAGTGAAGTAAATAAAGGAGGTGAGAATGCCTGAACTGGTGAAGTGGGAGAGGTGTGGCTGGTCAGTCATGATTAATGATTTATTTTTCTCTTTTCTTTTAAAGTAATGGGGCAATCTCTTTCGCAAATACTTCATTTGATTCTGAAATGGAACTATTTGGGGGTCCCACAAAGGCAAACCTCACAAGTGGGAGTCTATCATTTTCAGTTGGGGAAGAGAAAATCGATGTAAGCAGGGCCAAAGGTGACATGATACAATAATATATCTAATGCCTTTTGTTTGAATAATATCTGTACATGCATCATACGATGGAGTGCTTGTACGCATTTGATTTTAATATTGCTTCTGTAATCCAATATTAAATCCAATCTTTTGTATTTATACATTAAATAATGCAAATATAAAACCTGTCGTTACAGGGTCACGTTCATTGGTCAGTCCTTTCGAGGCTCTAAGGCTAAAAACGCCAAAAACTCTCTCCTCTCTCTCTCTCTCTCTTCTTCAGAAGAAGTATATTGTTATTAAAAGATTATGTTGACACATTTCATCTATTACATCATTCAAAATTGATTTAATAGGTCATTTTAATCTTAAACTGTAAACATAAAAGTAAAAATGTTGAATTTTTTTTTTTTTTTACCTTTTTACATGGCTCCACATTATAGATGAGTAGAATTGATATTAGCCTAAGTGAAATTTTAGAGGGGGGTGGGGGTTGGTGGGGTTGGGTTGTGTTAATGATCAAAGGGACCTTTGCTCTTAACATGACATGGACTAACCTGGGTCTCTGAGTTTCTCCAATTAACCTTTCTGACTTTGAGTTTCAGATATAAGTATAATTATATAACAAGCAAATAATGGACCCATCAATTGGTGGTGGTTTGAAATCTTGGGAGCTCCTGCTGTGTCGGAGCCAATGTGATAGAAATAAGGTGATGTAGAACTAACCTGAGGTATGATATTGTTCATTTTGACCGACTAAGAATTTATCAGATCAGACTCGTGACTTTGTTTTTCAGCACATGAAAATGTGTAATGTTTGTGGGACAGATGCCCAATCCAAAATTCATCAGACTCTTCATTGCAGAGCGACCTGGAATCCACAGAAGAAAAAGGGTGGAAGCTTGGGGTTTGTTGCAGCAGGATTCTTGGAATTACACAGTAAGTGGTCCTCACGGTGAAATGATTTCTCTGATAAAATGTACTACTGAAATGGCTACTTGTAATACAGTACTGGATGAATCCTTCAAAAGTAGCGGTTAGTTATTACAGTGATTTTTTCGTGATGTAACTTGTCTCGGTACGGTGATCTCCATCAACATTATATGAGTGAGTGAGGAGAGTGCAGGATTCACCTCATTTCAGACCAAAAGGATCCTTACTCATGGTTAAGTGGAGCCCTCGTAGAACAAACCAAAACAGCTGAAATCATCCAATGTTTCTTTTGAAACCTCATGGTACGATGCAATGAGGGGGAATCTTCTTCACAATGACACAACTTAGACAGTATAAACTGGGTAGAAGTGGGGATATCATCTATTTAGAGTCGATTTTACAAATTTTACTACTATATTGAACCTTATCATAAACAAAGGGCAAAACTTGTCTAGTTAATAATTAAATAGTTTAAAAAAAAAATAAGGTATTCTACTTCAATAATTTTTCCGGTAACTTCTTAACAAAAAAAATAATACTAGAGTAACATTGTAGAGTAATATCATATTACATCTTTGTAAATCCTAATCAAGACAGTTTATAATGTCATTTTTTGTGAGAGAGAAAGTAATAACTAGAGTTAGAGCTGATTCTCCTTTGATTTCTTACATTTCAATACAGTGGATCAGTGTTGTATCTGTAGACGTTTCGAAAGAAAACTGCGTAAATCTCTGATTAATAATTTAATTCTCTTTATTGATTTTATTCCTTCTATTTTTTTCTTTTGCTACTGTTGTTTCTAATGTTCTCATATAATAATATATTACAGTCTACAGTTGTAACTATTACAGTCACAAAATTCATCTTGTACTAACCGAAACAGTAGCCAAAGAAGTCGAAGCACAACCACAAATTCTGAGGAGATGTAAGTTGTCATCATTTCATGACTTACAACTCTGCAATTGCATCAGATTTTATTGTGTGGAATGACCATAACATCATTTGAATGTGGAGGAAATTACAAATGCCCCAACTTTGTTAGAGAGATTGAAAGAGACCCAAGAAGAAACAATTTGATTCTGGACGTCCCCACTGAGATTGGTGTAAGATGGCTGTCGGTTGGAGAAGTCACTGTCCATTGAATGCTGCTCCTTTAAAGCTTCCAACATAATCGCCCTCTGTAGCCTTCTCCATTTCAATTCTTTTGCTTCTAATTTCGCAACATTCTCATTCAAATCCAATCCAAGTGTAAAACACCCCT
This sequence comes from Chimonanthus praecox, assembly GCA_022113865.1. Classification (NCBI taxonomy): domain Eukaryota; kingdom Viridiplantae; phylum Streptophyta; class Magnoliopsida; order Laurales; family Calycanthaceae; genus Chimonanthus; species Chimonanthus praecox. Next base: position 69,853,477 of record CM039086.1, on the reverse strand, counting down.
TAACTCCATGGTTGGGTCGTCATTATTGGAGATTTCATGGTGAACTTGGGTTCAATTCCATGTGGAGTGTACTGGTCAAATTTGAAATGGTCAAGTACAAGAGAACTCAGGCCTCATGTTGTACGGTTGCAATCGGGCTTGCCTAAATTGTGTGGATGTCTTGTGAGGCCCAACCCATTTTCTTATGTGGCTTTATCTTCCTCAATCAGATGATGACCATCGGCATTTTCTTATGTGGCTTTATCTTCCTGAAGCAATGATTTCAGTAAATGAAGCCCAATTCAGCAATGGGCCTGGCCTAGTCCATCTATATTGCAGCTTCACTGGCTTATTCTGCCACCATCTTAGAGCAGGAACAGAGTACAAAATCTTCAATCTTTTGTCTCAAAGAAGGCATGAGGGGACCATTGTTGGAAGGACAAAGGGTCGAGTCAAAATCTGCGGTGGCCCTCCTTGTCTGGGCCTGCCTGTGAGCTTCAAAGGTGGAGGAAGCCGGCGAAGGTCTAACAATTGATCATTCATCATCTCCTAGGAAATGTTGGTGTTCCAATGACATTGAAACTCATTTTAAGAGAAATGAATGCATCTTTGACCATTGCCATCGTCGATGAAAGCAGTAAGATGAATGCATCATAAAGATTGGGTGATGGCAGCAGCACAGCAGTGGCACCACTTTGTGGAACAAAATGTGGTTGGACCATCTTCATCACTATCCGTAAATAGCGAAATGAGTAGCGATATATGGTACAGATGGTCCCTTCAATTTACCTGAAATGTGGACACAGCTGTGCTGAAAGAAGAGGAGAGGGTGGTGATAAAAGTGATGCAATGGTACAATAAATGAGAGAAGTTCACATGCAGAGATGGTGGAGTCCAATGGTTGTGATGGGTCCTGCTACTCTAACACGGTTGGTCACTCAATTTGACTCCCCTAAAATGGTAGAGAGTTTCCTTATCCATGAAATGTTGTTCGATGTAGGAGCTGAATGCAACCAGAAGCTTGTTTTTCAGGCAACATGAAACAATGGTAAGAGTAGAAAGGACGTGGGTCCAATGGTAAAATTTACCTACAAACAATGATGGGCCTCTTTTCTTTTTCCTTTTTATAAAAACAAATATATTTAGACATGACGGGTCTCTTCTACAAGGTAAGAATTTGAAAATTAATATAAAATAGACATGATGGGTCTCTTCAACCGGTCTTTAAAGTAGGTTTCCCACCTATCAATTATTTTGTTGTTTTTCACTGAGATCCTATTGTCCTTGATGCATCTTGCATAGTTAAGATCTCTACTCATTTGCTCACGCAGCTTGGCGAGTTTATAGAATTTTTTTTCACCTTCCTTCTCACTATCTTGTAATTCACCCAATCTACCACATTCTTTATCTTCTATCATATCTTAAATGATTTTTTTTCTCCAGAATAACTATCTTCATCTCGGCATTCCACCACAACATATCATTTGCAAGCGCCCATTGTAGTTCCCTTAGTTCTACTTAGAACCCCATTGGCTATTTCTTTAATGAGACGAGACATCTTACCCCACATCTCATTAGGATTCGAATCATCATCTCACTCCTTGTTACTAAGCACCTTGTTTTTAAATGATTTTTTTTTTTTCTCCTATCAAATTCCACCACCAAACTTTAGGAGACACCCTCAGTTGCTCTTTGTAGCGATCTATTCTTAACAAACAAGTTCAAAACAAAAGTTTATTTTGTGTTGTAAGACTTTCTCCTATAATGACTTGACAATTCGTGCAATGATTCACTTCTCCGGTTGAAGTAAAAACGAAAAGAAAATCTATTTGTGACCTAAAATGTTTGCTTGATATTCTTGTTTCTTTTGAAAAAAATGTATTTCGTATGACAAGATTAAAGCTACTGCAAAATTAAGAATTGATTCTCTCATGTCATTCCTTTCTTCGTATCCATGACCTCTATATGTGGTTCTATACTCATCGTTGCACTAGATCATCTATAGACCCTCCAAAAGTCATCTCTTGGTGTCTCTTCTAATCCAGATTGAGGTGCATAGGCACTAATTGTATTTAGGTTTTCATAATCCAAAATCATTTTGATCTTGAAAATCGTATCGGTTTTTCGTCAAACCTAAATAATCTTCTTTTTTTATGGTATCACTAACAGCTATGCCTATACCTTTTCTAGAACTACACTCCCTTATATAAAATAGCTTGAACACATCCCCTAAATCCCTAGCTTTGCAACCTTTTCCCTTGATATCTTGTTGCCGGGCTAATGCTATATTTCTCATCTCTCTTTGACACAGCGGAAAGACATCCTTCCTTTCACGAGTAAACATACGTATCAATGTTGAACCACATTTATTTGATGCCTTATTGTGCGATATGTTTAGAATATTGATTTTAATTTTGTCTTCTCATTCCAAATTTTGATTTGTACTTTTTCTATAACACGACGACTTGGTGTTAGAGCTTTTGTCTAGGTTGGACTTGTTGCGAATCAAATCACAATCAAGAAGAAAGAATACACAGATATACATAGTTCGATAAAACCACCTACGACTACAGAGCGTGATGATTTTGTTAAGAAGAAGACTACGACCATTTTCCCTTCCCTTCCTTTCAATCTCTCCTTTGCTCTCTTTTCTCTCTGGTTTCCTCTTCTCTCTCAATCACTGGGCCTTACAGACAGCCCAGGCCCAATAAAGGCCTTTTAAGCCCAAAAACCAACAAGAATTTCAATTGTGATTTCCTATATACTTTTGAAAAACTAGCATATGATTCTTGATAAATCAAAAAATTGATACATACCTATGCAAATATTTCTATGCAATCCTATATATTGTTACTTCTTGGTACAACTAATAGATGGGCTGATGGGTGGGCTCGATCAAATTCTTCTCAATAGTGGGCCTCAATCTCCGGCTTAGAAAGCCCACTAGACTTTTAAGGTGGATTCAAGCTTGAATAGAAGAAATGGAGATGAGATAATCATCGTCAAAAGCTTGCCCAAGCACCAACCATTTCTCATCAGATCAGCCTTCTCAAGCTCCTCTATCCATTGGGCTTGAAAGTTGACACAATGCTCAACACATTAGCAAAGTCTTGGGCTTGGATGTGAAGAGTTTTTCAACTTGGGCCAGACCTCACAGCAACTATATAACAATCCAAAGCAGATAGATCAGCAGGTTCAATCTCTCACCATGGGCTTACAGCAATGGGCTCAAACTAGATTACCCATCTGCAAAACAAGAAGATTTTCCTGCCTTAGTGGGGATGCAAATGTGTATAGTTGGGCTGAGCTGAATCTTGTCCAAGCCTAGCAGATTTGTCATTGGGTTGGGCCAGACTGAACCATTTCCAACATATGTGCCTAAAAACCTAAACTACACCATGCTCGTATAAAATTTTAAGGCCATTCTTGTTGTCATTGGGCTAGGTCGAGCAATTACTCGGATTTTTGAGCAACTATTGATCCAACCTTAGCACATTTAGCAGTTCGTCCAGAGTAGACAACCAGGGTACATACAACCCATGGGCTTAAAGGATGAAACCATATTCAGCATAAAACAGGCAAAGAACAGGTTGGCCCAGCGTATTTGCAGTTCTAGTCGTTTCTATATGTTAGGCATATAACAGTCAGATAAACAACTCAATATTTTCAAAAGTTTAATCCTCTTCTTCTTCTTAGACTCGATTATACATGTTACACACATCTCTCTCATCACCATAATAATCTAACCTCCTCCCTCTGACAATTATTATCATAATATGTCTTATCAGCGTATAATTTGAAAGTTGGGCAAATCTATTAAAAGAATTTTCCCACTTTACTGTAAGGTGATTATTGTGAGGTAGTTTGTGCATGTTAGTAGAAGACCAGAGATAAGCTCAATGCTAGATTTTAATTAAAAAGTCGACCCAGATAGATGAGATTATGACTATGACGATAATGATTATTATTACATGACTAAAACTTTTGAACTGATTTTCATAAACAAATTCCTTTCATTAACATTAAAAAAAATAAACATAGTGCTAGCAAGACTTCATTAATGTGAGCATCCCCAAATGTGGATTGGATGTTATATAGTTGAGCTAATGTGTTGGAGACTACATTAATAGATGCCAATAAAGTATCAAGTCATGATCAAATCTAAAGAGTGGGGTAACTGAATGAGGATAAATCTTCATGTTATAGATTTAGTATTCTACACGTCCAACTCAATCATTTCTAACCTAGTCTAGATAAATAGAGCTCACAAGTTGGGTTAATACAGGTAGAATGAGAGCTTGTGAACAAGTCCAGTGAAGAAAATATTATAGGCATGCTTGCCACTGTGGGAATGACTGAATTAATGAGATGTAAGGAGCGAAAGATTAGCCCACTGAAATGGGATGGAGAAACAAAAAGAAGAGAGATATGTGAGGATAAGCAAATGATTTATCAGAATCTGGCCAGATATTCCATAATCAAAGAGATGGAGCTGCCTTGGATCATAACGGGTTCTACCGAATTCATCACTAGAGACACTGCAGATAGATCAACACCATTTGATCTTAAGATCCCTCAGACTAGTCTAGTCAACCCTCTCAACGAATTCAAACTCAAAATAAGAAACATAGCCATTGGAGATGCATGAATTCTGGGGTTTCCAGAAGATGTTAGAAGAAGATATGTCCAGTGACTTGGATTGCATATCGAGAATCTGAACAGGGCAAGAGAGATGAAGGAATTGTAGGGATGAGGGGATGTCTTACTGGGTTGTGATGGAGTCAGAAAACATTGGACCCTCACTTGTTGACATGTATAAAAATGGTCAGGAAAATTGCCATTTGTGGTGTGTCACGTGGGTATGGTTCATATCATTAATCCCTTTCTTTCACATGTGAAGCACCAAGCACCTGCATTTTAGGACTTCTTTAGCCCAATGGCTGTGCTCAAGAGTGCTTTCTTGCCACATTACAAGTTCTCATCTATTCTCTAGTGCTTCACTGAGGTGGTGTTGGGATTCTGTGTTGAATTAACTCTGCCTATACTTCAATAAAATTTATGAAATGGAAAAATTTGTGATCCAAGTCATGCAGACGAATTTATTTGAAAAGCATTGAAACTTCTAAGTAATGAGGAAGGTCTTTCCTGTCGATGCTGATTGTCAAGATCTTCTCTAAGAGTGTAGTTTTAAATAATGGATGTGGCCCCGTATCAACTCCTTAAAAAGGTATTGCCTGACAAGGGTGAGATTTTTCAAATGTGTCATCTGAGACAGAACAATGCTTGAAGCAACCAGAAGGAAGCCATCTTAGCTGTAGCTGATATTCTTCTACATTGGTGGATTCATATAGTATGGAGAACCAATACAATGGCGATGCAGGACGCCGTCATACACAACTGAGTCTCAATGCAGATTGGGGAAGCACATCGATTGGGAGACATTTAATAAATCCACATCCTATAGGCCAGTTTTTTGAGTCCTGAGGTAAGAGATCTTTTTTTTTCAAGGAAGTAACTAAACTAAAATTAGAAATTATCACATTAGAGAAACCTAAATGTAGCACTATAAGATGAGAAGATGAGAGCACACCATATAAAATTGCTAGAGCACATATATAGAAAGATCACAAACTGCCCCAAGCCCTCAGAAGATGCAAACGAGATCTTTGAAGACTCGGATTGAAGTAAAAATAACAAACATGTATTATAGAATAAAAAATAGATTTTTTGATAAAATAAAATGGAAAGCAGAATTTAAAAGACAAACCGAGATTAATTCAGATGATTGTGACGATGATGATGATGATGAGACAATTATTGCGTAAGTTGAGCCTACAGACTTCATGGAAGTAGCCAAATGAGGATGTAAATTTGAGGTTTGGAGGACACTATAAAATACATTTTGAGCAGTAGAGAAGGGAACGATACCTAATGTATTCAATATTTATGGACCTCACGTCTCAGTATGCATTGATCGTTAATAGGTTTGAAATGTTTCCATCAATTTAGTCATTATCAGGTGTTTCTTTTATCAATAATCAAATGTTGTCCTTGTATCATTCATCATAATGTAAAAGTTAAGATCATAGAGAATTTCTTGTACACATCCAAAAGTACATATATCAATATGTATCTTTACTGTTTGAATTTCAAAAGGAGCCATTTAATTGGCTCTCTACCTTGACAATGTCCTGGAAAGGCTGAAAAATGCCTGTGAGATCATTACTTCCTACAATGCCTTTCCTTTTTTCCTTCTCGAAAGACATAGACCCACAGAAAGAGATCAATTGGTGAAATATACACCAATACAAAGAAATAAACCCTGGTTGAGAAGCATGGCCACTAGGGAGTACCATTTAAGGTTGCATTGGCCTCATGATGCAGTCTGCGCTTTGGCATTTTTTTAGAAGCTGTATGCTTCATAAGCAATTTACAAGAACACGTGGCATACAATACAAAGAGTTGAAGAATTATACATTGTACTACAATAAGAAAACATTTAAAGACTTCAAAAAAATGTCATAACAAGAACATGATCTGGGAAGATTGGAAGTGATGTAGGACCGATGCTCACGGCAAAGCAATCCAGCCAAAATCGGGGATACGGAGTCTTCTCCGAGACTGGGAAGGGTAGAAATGCCTGCAACTTTGGTAGGAAGAAGAGGAAAAAGAAGATAAAAATAAATCTGAAATTTTATTTTTATTCCATAATGTCAAGAGATGTCTTCTCTCCATGCGGTACATGGCTTTTATAAGATAGAAAACTACAGTAAGGAGACTCCTATTCCCAAGTGCAATTCGGGGTAAACTAGGAAACCTAATGTAATTGGAAACTAACAAAAAAGAAATGCTAAGCTAATTAGGAAACTTTAAGTACATTAGGATACTGCTAAAAAATTAAATGAAATTGCTAAATAAAATAAAAATAAAAATAGAAAGTGCGTGGGGTCCAAGTGTGACTCAAGCGCGGCCATGTCCTACATCAGGAAGAGTGGGGAGCATTATAGAGGATGATTATAAAACTAAAATATGGGCAAGTGGATAAAGGATGGGTCCTTGGGAAAATAGATTAGAGGGGGGTTGGGGGCAGCAGGCAGGAGACGAAAAATTGGATAAGACATTTCGAAACTGGGAACAATGGACAACATTGGGGAAAAAAATCAAGGAACGGGGTTAGTAGTAGATGGGCCTAGAATTAATTTCGGGAGGGATGGGGGGCAGGAAGCACTTGGGTGGGTGAGCAACATCTAGTGACTTGTGTGTAGTGTGTGAAGGGGGTGGGGGAAGGGGCAGAAGATAAATCTAATGGATCATGGAATCCAGGAACTAGAAGCCCTACCATCTTTAATCAATGGATTCACTCCAATAGTAGGGTAACTGATAAAAGAATTTTGAAGCAAATCTCTTTACTCTTGTTAAACCTTCCTCTTCTTCCTTCTAATTTCCTTTTGAAGCTTTTCGGATATCCACCACCCCTTCCAAGATAAGGGGTTTTGTTGGGCAGTCTTTCCAAACAAAGTCCTCACCAATGATAATTTGAAAACTAGAAACTTCCCCTCCCAATGCTTGTCTCCCTCCCAATGATGCTGGTGTACTGAGGAACCAGTTGACGACTTAATTCATTCACTCTCCTTCTGTGTAGGTCAGTTGGTCCTCCATTTTCTCCCTTTTCTTTATCCACTGGCCCCTCAGATTCATTTCAGGCTCTTTTATGGCAGAGGAGATTGGGGCTCTTGTCAAAGAAAGGTCAAGGTAAAACATTGGTGCCTCTGACCACAGCTTGCATTATCTGGCGAGAACGTAACAGGAGAGTTTTTTAATACAAAGCTTTTCATAGAGCATGTCATTGAAAGGTTACGCTCAGTGTCATTGATCGAGTGGGCCATGACAGAAGGTGTCTTTGCAGATTGCTTGAGTAGTCAATTCAAAGAAAGTTGGTTATTTGTTTCCTAAAAATCGTGATGTACCTGTAACTGTTCTTCCTTTGTATATTCCCTAGGGTGATTGTAGCTTCATGCACAAGATCTCCTTGGGAACTTTCTCCTCTTATGTACGTACCTTTTTTTCTTTTCTTTTGAATTATCTGACATTACCACTCAAAAGAAATGTGAAATGACAGATTGTGGATAAATGATGAAAATGATTTTTGATAAAATAGATTGGAAACATAAAGAAACTGACCTCAAATACATGACATGATGGCTACGATGATGATGATATCTTGTGTGCCTTTTCCAACTGTGGTTCAGTGCACAACTTGTCCCTTTTCAATAATGTCCAGAAGGCTCCATAAATGAACTCCTAAAATGCATTCTGAAACAAGATTAAGCTGTGTGTGTGTGTGTGTGTGTGTGTGTGTGTGTGAGAGAGAGAGAGAGAGAGAGAGAGAGAGAGAGATATTTATGGGATTTGGAAAGCATTGCTTTAATTTTGGTATGGCATACATAGGGCTTCTATTCACCTATGTACTCTATGCAATTGACCACATGGGTGTGACTCAACTGATTGCCAAGCAGGAGGTTGCAAGTTTGAACCCCTATGGCCTAACCTTGGTGTGTCCTAGGGGTAGTGGGCTCATCCGTGGGGGTTTTACGCTGGGTATCCCGCGGTTTCCCACACGTAAATTCAAAAAATAAAATAAAATTGGCCACCCTAGTAAAATAAAACAAAATTGATTATATATTGTTTGCAGGAAAAACTCAACAATTTATATTCATTCAATTCTCGGTTTACACATCTAATGTAGTAGAGATCTCTCAACGACATTTTCAAATTGTTCCATAATCACTAAAGGGAGAATATAAAGCTCAAAGCATTTACTCAGTTCTTCTAAGCATCAAAGGATTTTCTTCCTCTCAAAGAATGTCTTCAAGTGCCATACTTGCAAACTTGCAACTGATAAGCAAATGAGCAGGGACAAGAAGCTCAGTGAAGCCATTCTGGTGTTCGTTGTTTGGTTTAGATTCTGCATCTCCACCTCCCTGTAAATAGATGGAAAAAGGGTCAATTACAACATTTGAACACTCTTTTTTCGTGGGAATGGCATTTTACGAATCAGGTACCTTTCTCGTAGAAAGATCATCTCATCATGGATGGATTGGACTGTTTCCTCCAATCTCTTTAGCTCTAGTTCCATAAGCTAAAGGGAATCAATAAACAGATCAGAAAAAGCAGAGTAAAAGGTCAAATGCAACATAACTCTCAAAGTATAATCCAATCATTAAAAAAGGAAAAAAAGACCTTCTCAACAACTATAACTACAATAATTCTCAAAGTATTAGCACCGAATTGGGCCATTCATTTGGCAGATGTATGTTCATGCAAGACAAGGTTGGGACCAAATACATTTTAACTCCTTTTTTTTTTTTTTTTAATACTTCTGGCTTTTAACAGCACGTTTAGAAAAAAAAGGAAGGAAAGAATCTTCAAATATCCCACCCAACCAATTTGCAAGAAGAGGCAAGACAGTTTACTGTAGCGACAAGAAAATTGAGGTGGACTGATATAGTGAAAAGATCATCTAATGTCGAGGTGAGAAAATTATGATTACTGAATCTTTAAGAAGTCTACATCGCCATGGTACCTTGCAGACGTTTATGACCCTACTTATCACAAAGACAAGAAGAGATTAGAACAAGCTAGAATTATTGGTGGTTGGAAGATGAGTTTGAAAATGTTTGATTGTAAAATTACTGCAAGTATGAAAAATTCTATGATACTGCAAAGTGAGGTTTATCAGTCTGACCGATATAAAGAGCAATTCCCTCGGTCTAGGAATCAAAATAGATTGGTGATATGCAGGTTGGATCTATTTTTTGTGTCAAAGGAATGAGGCAATCATCTCAGACCTTGCTTGAAGTCCCACCTTCCTTTTCAGTTTTGGATGGTTGGCTGATGATTTTTGGAAGCACAGGGAATCAAAGTAGTTCCTACAGAATTTACATTTAGAACATTTGGCCGGAGGGAAGATTCCGAGGTCGAGTCAATTCTTTGTTGAAAGAGATAATAGCTTAGTTGTCAAACTCAATGAGACAACTGACTGTAGGCTTATTTTTGCTAAACTTATTTCCTTAAATATTTAATGACGCCTATTCATCGTTTTTGTAGCTTTAACACCAATATTCATCAAATACAAACCACTCAAAAAAAAAAATGTTTACAAATTATGAAGTTATTCCAAGTGTTTCCAACACATAAGCATCAAAATATAAAACCATCTAAAAAAGGTAAAAGGTAAGAACTATGATCCAAGCATGCCTAGGCACACCTAGATATATTCCAAGTTAGGATGCACTTGCCTAGGTAATGGTCAAAGTGTGTCACCTTGCGCTTCAGTGCACCTTTAACTTACTGAAGATAAGTGGTGTTCCAATGGAGTAGGGAGGGCACCAGGAATGATGACAGCTGATTGCTTAACCATGAGAGAGAGAGAGAGAGAGAGATGAACTGATATTAGCGGTGAAATGGTAGGTTGAGGTAAGGCCTGAGAAATGAGTTTATTCACAGTTAATAACTGTAGGTTAGGGGAAAAAGTGTAGCATTGAGTTGAGGTAGCGAATGGAGTTATAGACGGGATCATTGGCTAAATAGGGGTGCTGAGATTGATGATGGCATATGGTGGGTTGTGGCATTGATGTGGCCTTTTTAAACTGAGATTAGATGTACAACTTATGTTATCTTTCAATTGAAATGTTCAACAACATTGCTTAATGTACACAAGCCAAGTTGCTTCAATTCCAAAAATGAAAGACTCACCAAGCTTGCTCTTTTTTGTTAGACCTTTTCATCTATTGGGTCAGTGGTTCAGTTAAAATTCTTATAAACTTCTATGAAGCACAAGACGGATGCAAGTGAATGCATTTCTCAATTGATAGTACATTTGCTTGACTCCGTCTTCTTATTGCAAATGACTTTTCTCATGAATTCGTTCCTTTTCTTTTTGAAATGGTAACTTCATTAAGGGTACAAAAAGTGTAAAAAAGAGGGGAATTTGTTCCAATTTTTTACATCTACTATTATTTCCCTCTGTCCCCTTAGAGCCTTGTGAAGCAATTGAGGCTGAGGTTTGTGCACTTCTTTAGGGTCCTTGTATTCTCACGAATAATGGCAGCTAATTAAAGGAAACTCTTTGTGTACCATTAGATGGCTTCCAAAAGGAATCCTCCACCTTGGAGACTTTCAGATGCAATTAAGGAGATTGATGACATGGTAGTTGGCTTTTTCAATATCAATTTCAAGCAAATTCTTAGAGAAGTAAATTCAATCACCAATACACTAGTCAAAAGGGGAGTAGTACTTTAGTGATAACTGGTGTTGCCTTCTGTGGTTTTTATCTAGGTCTTTTTGCTTGTGCTGTAGTTTATCTTGTCAATAAAACTTTTTACCAACATTACACAAAAAAAGCTCTATAGTTTCTTATGTGTCCATACTTGCAAACAAAATATTGGTTCCTCAATCTTCAGCCTATATGAAACTTTGATACGAAATTGAAAATGTTTCCCTTTATATGATGATCATGATAATTCAATCTAATTTTTTTCTTCATTTGGTTTAGAAGAGGTTAGATCATGATGTCAAGCCAAATAATTCAGTCAAAAGCATGTTGTGCTTTTAGAAAATGCCAGATGAGACAGTGCGATATTTGATTGTTATATCATGCCATTCTTTGCCAATAAAATTGACAGTATCCAAACCTGTAAATATGCTCTTTGCACATATCCATTTGGTACTTTAGCTATTATCAAATAAAAATGAGAAAATGGTCAATAGGAGCAATAATAAGCATTAATAAAAGCCACAATTGTGAACAGAGGAGTCTATTATATAACTTTCTTCAAAATACTAGAATTGGCAGTTAAAATGATTGACAAGCTGCAATGGAGTATTCTTTGGGAAGGCTGAAACTCTTCATCCAAATATCACCCTGTTGATTGGAGGGTGATTAAGAAGCGAAAAAACAGATCGGTTGTGCAAGTCTACAGAGATACTCTGTTCATTTATTCCTTTTTTTTCATTAAGCCAATTTCTAGTAAATGAAAAACAGCATTGCTTGTAAATTCAATTTTCAAGACTCTATAATGTTTTTTCTCCCCAGCCACAAGGAGAATCTTCCAATAGTTTGGTATGCATTGCCAGTCAATTGCTACCAAAAAACTGATTGTTGTCAATTTATTGCTTGCCAAATTTAATGATAAGCCATACCCAAATACAGCCTCATGGATGAAGAAAGGTTTAAGAAATCTGCCATTTGAAATAACTAATTAGCATTTGATCTACAGGCATTTTCAGCACTACACCGTGAACATCTCTGATCTATTCACCACCATGCCTTCCCCCAAACAACCCAAAGAAAAAAATTGATGGTTTGAACTTCCAATTGATGTTCAGTTGTATTTCATCCAAGAAGTTGATAGATACATTTACTAACAATGGATATGAAACCTCTTCCCCAGATAATGGCAACGTACAGAATAAAAAATAAAAGAAAAGAAAATAAGTATGCAACAACAATCAGGTAGACAATTACATATCAAATGATGCAGAGAAAGAAAGAAAAAAAACATGGGATGGGAGTGTAATTTCCATACTAACATTTAGTTTGCCTTTCTTGGCTATGCCAGACCAGTCCTTCGCAGCAACTCCAGACTTCCATTCAAACTCAACAGGGAATTTTGCCGAGAGGTCAAATTGTGGGGACCAGATGCATGTTGTGTACGGCCCAGATTGGATAGCAGTGAAGGCGAACTTCCCTGATTCTACACTCTCGGCCTGGTGAATGTTGTCCCCATGTGGATCACTGACCTGAACCCAAATCCAACTGCAACATTGTCAAATGCAAATATATTTTTAAACGACCTAGATGGAGATTGATGTATTCATACAGATAGGGATGTATGGAATTATTGATCATGGATAGATAAGTAGAAGACCAAGATGGAAGTTGAAGAGGAGAAAAACCGAATTGGAGGAGCTTGAAGAGAAAAGGAAGACATAAAGAAATTTAACAGCAACTCAGTAACGTTTGTCTTCCCAAGGAAGTAATAGTTTGACATTTTATGTTATTGGGTTATTTCAATGTGGTTTCCAACCAAGCAAGTGTTCTGTTGTTCACCATTCTCTCCCCTGGTTAGCACATTTTGGGTCCATCCATCCAAAAACATTGCAAATCCAAAGGTCAGAGTTCATTGAAAATCTAAAATCCGTGATTCAAAATTCATGGATCCACAAGTAGTAGTAAAGAGAAAAAAGACCGGAGTAAAAGACCCAGGCGAACCTTTCATGTGTATATGCATATACGGATGTATGGATGATGGAATGAAGCAAAACACCCATATGGAGCTTATAGAGAAGAAGTCCCAGGTGGAGATCACTGAATTTAAGCATGCATGGAACTATGGATGGATGAGGGAAAAGACCCAGATGGAGATTTATTTATGTAGGAATGCATGAATGAAAGGAAGGAAGAGGGCAGCAACCCGAACAGAGATCTTGTGGTTGTGGGGAGTGTCGATGGCGACGTGGTAGTGGCCAAGGGACATGGCTTCACGCCGGAGATCTTCGGAGATGCATTTGGAGCGGCCTGATTCGAGATCGAATACTAGGGAATGGACGGTACTGGGCAGAGATGAGGTCAGCAGGACCATCATCACCACCATCTGAATCATTTCTTGGCGGCGATGAAACTGGAAATGGGAATGTGCAGCATCCATTAGTCCCAAACAGCAAATGCAACAAGCTCAGATCTGTCTCTTTTTCTATTTCTATTATACAAGTGTCAGTTGAATTTCTTCTGGTCGATAATTGAGACTTGCAGGTGGAAGTAATAGCGGAAGATGTAGAAATGTGGGAAGATGGAATCAAACCAGGAAATGGAGATCCTCAACACACCGGTTATGATATGAATCAAGGATAAATCGAACAAGTGGCGTTTTCTGCAAACCCACCCATTCCGAAACAAAGAAGATGACGGAGGTTAACCGTTGGCCAGATGCCCCTAACGGGATAAAACTGGGGATACGAACTAGGAACAGAAATAATCTCGATTACATGACATTTTTACAATTAACTTAATATTTAGTGATTATTAGAAATGTTAAAAATAAATTAAGTGAGAGAACATCTTCAATAAAAGAAATAATAAAATAATATAAACTAATTCAATTTTATAGAATCTAAAATTATTTTATATATATTTAATTAAAGTATTTTTGTTTAGTCTCACATTTATCTAACGGGCTTTTCAGTAGATATCTAAATAAGTAATAACAATCTAGAGATAAAAATTAAAATGATAAAATTTTAAAAGTTAAGAATACAATTTTATTAATCTAATCAAAGTCAATTTGTTTAACCTCATTGGACCTATTCATGGATATTTAAATAGATACAAAAGATAAATGAAAAAAAAAAAATTCAAAGTGATATAGATAACGTTATGGATTATATATTTAAATATATATTTTTTTCAATAGAGTTACCGTCATTGCTCTACTAGATACCAAAATAATATAAAAATTGTAATACGATATAATTGAGTAATGAATTCTTGTGTCTCAATTTTGATTTCAATAAATTATATTTTTAAATACACTTACCGTATTAAATTAAAATATCATTTGTTAATATATCAATTATGAAAAACAGATCTATTAAGACATCTTTATCCATTCGATCAAAAAATAAAACTATTATTTTGTATATTTACATATAATTTATTGCACATTTATACATCAACAACTATTTGTTATCATTGGACTCTACTTAATTGCCAAATGTTATAGTTTAAGATTTGAGTCTCGTGATGATGTAGGACACGTAGGCCAGTTAGTTTATTTTATTTATTTATTTTAATTTTTTATCTCCCCTTTCCTAGTTAAATTAGGATTTTTTTTAGTTTTAGAAATCTTATTTTTCGTATCTTCTCGATCTTTCTTCATTTTTCTAGTATCAGTGAAGACTCGAGATCCTTATTTTGCTCGCTCGAATCGCTTGTGTGCATCAATAAAAAATATACATTTCCGTCATTCTAAACCATGGGAAAATGGTGAAAATGTCTTGAGGGTTATTTCATTTTTCAGCAATGAGAAATAAAGAGTATAAAAGCTAATCATTTTTCCATTTTTCTTTTTTTATGGAATGGGTTATTTTTCTAATACTACAAGAAATGCGATATTTTTATCTCTTTTTAAAGAATCCATTTTTCATAGAAGGAGATAGGAACATTTATTGAGAAAAAAAAAATGAAGTTTTCCTATTTTACCAAGACAATGCTTTATTCATTTCTAATAAAAATAAAGATTTCAACATAAATAATTAAAACATTGGATTTTTACAACCTGAGATGAGATTAGATTTTTTTAACACCTGTTGAATAATATACAATAGAACTTTAACAAAATTTATTTTCATGAAATTACTTTTCTCGAGAAAATAGACCAATCTCTATCAAAATTTCCCCACTTGAAATTATTATCAAAATTTTAACTATTCAACTCTCAACTCAACTTAATCCTTAATTTAAATTCACTCTAATAGACCACTCTCCCTCTACATCTCTAAATAGCAACTAAAACTAAGAAAGTTAGAAGTAGATATATGCTTATATGTAGATAAGCTCATATCATATCCAGGGCCGGTTAGAAGCAAATTAAGGGTTTAGACAAATTTTTTAGATAGAGTCTTCTTTAAAAGGAAAAGAAAAAACCTTTAAAAGAGAAAAAACTCAAAAGATTGAAATACCTTCAAATAATTATTAGAAAAAAAAAAAGTATCCTTCACCCACCTTCTAAAACTCATCTAAATACTTATTTTTCCAAATAAAACAAAGAAAGAAGAGAAGAAAACTATATCATAAATTCTTTAAAAAAAAAGATAAGAAGGACCCCATTGTACTTCAACTTACATCAAAAGAAAAAGGTGGAAGGAAGGAGAAGAAGGTGATGATAGAAATTAGAAATTAGAAATAAGAAATTATAGGTTAAAATTTTGCTAATTTGCAATAGTCGTATTTAAAAAAAATCAATTTTAAAGTCTCAATTTTTTTAATTTAAACCAACCTTTTTATCCGTTTGTATTTTTTTAAAACAAAACAAATAAAAAATAAATTTTAAATTTTAGATTTCAATTTTGAGCTTTAAATTATTTAAAATAAACAAGTAAAAGAAAATTTCAAAATCTTTAAACCTTAATCTCGTGTGGACCCCACACCCCTCTTATTTTAACTCTTTTCTTTCCCAACCCTCCAGCAAACCGAAGTCCCTGAATCCTTCTCTCCATCATCTTCTCCTAACTTATCTATTGTAGCTGCCACTCACCACTCTCCTTCCCTCTTTATCCATTCTCTTCCTCTCTCATCATGTGTACTGAAACAACTAATTCCAAAATGAGATTTTGAGAGTGGGTGCAAGCGGAGAGGAGAGGGATTTGGGGCCTTCCTAAGTGCGGGCTTCGGTTGCTTTAGACTTCAGCTGGCCCTGATACATTAGTAATATAGGGTACTAATGAAAAATAATAAAAGAGAAAAAGGTAAATGGAGAAAGTATCGCTTTCGGCTTTTAGGACCCGAACCCGATTTAAAATAGTAAGTGCGTGCTTGAGCCTAAACTTAATTCAAGATCGCCCTAGCCTAAATTGACTTGGGGCCTTACCCAACCCGCCCAACTTGTGCCTCTTAAGTATATCCAATGCAAGTGGATGACCCACTCAAATGAATGAGACATGGAGAAGACTAAATATATCAGTGAACCTTCCATCTCCCTTAGCAACCTCTCACACTATTACTAACATAGTAACATACATGTCTTTCATTGTTGCTTTGAACATGTCAATTTTTATGTATACAAGAATTTTTTTTAAAAAATTTACTTCACTCATATAAAAAATAGTGAATTACTTAATAAACTAAAAATCAATTCTATCAAATATAAATTGCTCAAGACTTTTTAAAAGTCCAATTTCAAAGAACTTTTCAACATAGATGGGCCAGGCGGATTTACTCGCACAGGGTAATTCAACATGTAGACATTTTTTATTCGAGAACCAGAGATCTCTGTGACACAATGTCCTTATACTCAAAGAAAAGTGAGAACCTTGAGTTTTTTTTCTAAAGTTTGTTTGCTGAGATAAAATAACAATAATACCATCAACCATCTTCATTGAGCGTAAGCCGATGCTCTTATCTGATGGACTCATAAGATCCAACTTCAATAAAGTCATCTTAAACACACATTCCAGAGGACTAGTTGGGTGCGATGTCTGGACACCTCCGGACCTAAAAATAAATAAATAAAGTCATGTTAAGCAGAGACTTATCATGAAATATGGGTCTCCTTGATTAAGCCTTCAATCTGCATCTCAAATTCAACTTTCAAATTTCTTTTTCTCCACATGTTTGGCCATTTTACACTTATTGACTAAACTTGCTTAATAAAGCCATGTACCAGAGAAAAAAAAATATTATTTGACTTAATTAAGTCGGATTTTATCCATGTCTACTCTACCCCTTTATGATCATTACACATGATGTTGATAAATCGTGGGACCACCTACATGGAAGAATAATCAAGTTATACTGTGAATCTAAGACCTAATGTCTAAACATTCTTACATGGGAGAATCCTTTTATATCACATAGGAATTTAATTTTTTTTTATCAAATTTCCATTTTACCCTTCCACTTCTATTTTACCTTTTCACTTTCTGTTGGTTGGAAGGGTAAAATTGAAATTTCAAAAAGAATATTTGAATTCTCATATAAAATAAAAAAGTTATCCTATATGAGAATGTGTATCCTTTTCGTTGATATTAAGCGGTTTATATTCAAAAGGAAATACAAGGCAATGATATTTTTGAATCCCCTCAATATGTAAACATTGTTTTTTTTTTTTTTTAAACTTTTATTGAAAGTATAAGACAATCTAAAATTGGTCGATATTTTGGGCAGGTGAAAATTTTCATATTTGTTGTCAATACTTTTATTACGAACACTGAAAAATCTAAAATGGGCCAAATATTGGCCATCATGGCCAAAATTTCACTCAATCCAATTAGCAGGTGAGACACTGATTGTGTTCACTCAATCAATTATTTTTATATAAGGGTGAAATTGGATGGTTAGGATTAAACATGACCATGTTTGGATGGCCCAGATAGACAAAGAGAAAGTAGTGGAATGGTTCCTACTTCCTAACCTGTAAGTGGAATTAGTCAATGATAATGGACTCATGGGAGAGATCATGGCGCAAATTGAGTTTGAAAGTGGCCTTACAAAAGGAAGGTGGAGGCGCCACGTCATCCATTTTCTTTAAAAAGAAAGATGGGCATTTGGCTCATTAATGTAAATTAAATTTTATTATTATTACGAGAAAAATTTGGATTGGTATTTTCTGCATAGCATTTTTAGTGTAATTAATGAGATATTGTCTTCTTTGTAGATTTAATATTCTTCTGTAATAATATATTACTTCAAATAAAATAATATATTATTTAAAATACTGTATTATGTGATTTTAAATTTCAACACACTGCCGTTACTAGTATAGTAGGAACTCGTTACTCTTAAGGGCACAAAGGTCCAATCGGAAATTGGTGAAAATTGTATTATATTTAGTATTTTTTTATTGAATTTATTTGTGTGAAATCATGGGATACCGAGCGTAAAACTTCCACGGGTGAATCCAATATCCCTAGGACACACAAATGTTAGGTCATGGAGACTTAAACCGGCAATCTCTCGCTTCCTAAAACAGGAGGTAAACAGTTAAACCACACCCATGTTAGTTTAGTAAATTTTTATGTGAAAAATGAGTAAAAGTATATAATATGTTTCAATCAAATTTTAGTTGTATCGGTTTCAAATATTCAAGTTCTAAATTTAATTGTGTCTTTAGTGTTGTTTAGTACAAGCTACATGAGATCTTCTATCGACATGCATAAATTGTACCTATGGATAACTTTGTATAGAATAAGTATACTTTGGTGTGGGTCAATGCAGTAGAAACTTAGTTCCAATTTTAATCTGATTGTCATCTCTATTTTTTATTTTATTAAAATTATATTTCATATATTTTATTTTAATTCTACTAATTTTTAAATAATTTGTCTCAAAATTTCTCCTCCACAAATCTAATTTAATACTGAGTTGTTATTTTATCTTACTAATTAACAATGAAAAATGCTAAATTTACTCTTGAATTATAATCTTTATACTATGTGGAAAACTAGCTCTTAAAATTTCAACCACTTGTTTTAATACATGTCAACACGAGAGTATAAAAAATATAATTTAAAGGTTAGTATATCATCTATATCATCTACAAATAACGTACACCATGATAATTCGTCTTAAATTCTTTATATGTAAGTTATTTATGATTACGCAAATAGTTTTAGGCTTAATTGCAAATTCTTGAAGGAGTTTCACTCTAACTGTGAACCTTAAAATTTCTCTACAAACGATTGTGTAACATTGATGGTCGCACCAACGTACATATTTTAAATAATTTTTACATAAGTAGAAATACATTTATTTCTTAATATTCTCCGTATCAATTTTCTTGGAGCTCCATCATATGATTTTCTAGATCAATAAATGACATAAAAAAGACTCTTTTTCTTCTATTTAATTTTTTTATGAGTTGTCTTAGAATAAAAATAGATTTTTGTTGACTTATTTGGTATAAATCTAAATTCATTTTAGAGATATTTTTCATTTGTATTGGACGAGCTCCAATTACTCTTTCTCAAAGTTTCATTGCGTAGTTATGAGTTTAATCACATAGTAGTTTGCACAACTTTGAATAAATCTTTTGTTTTTATTAAAGTTATTTATCAGACTTTTTTTTAAAGAGAGATTTCACAAAAGTTTTTCCTTAATAATTTTTGTGAATTCATGTATATGATATTCAAATGGTGAGCCCTCAACTCTCTGCTTCGTTTCTCTTCCAAATGAACGAAGTCATATTAATAGAACAAAATTATTTTAAAGAAAACTTATTGAAAAACTTAAGATTTCATTATTACGTTGGTATCTAAAAGAGGAAGACAATCAAGCCAAATCCGTACAAATGGAAACAGGTTCTGAAGTGCCACCGTACCTACACTGGACCAGCGTGTATCGTCGGAGATTTAGAAAGGTATTTAAAGAGGTGTGCGTTAATAGAGAAACGGTTATTTAAGGAATAACCAACCACTGCGGCCAGCAGTCAGATTCCAGACTTTTTTCCGGTAGAAAACGGAATTCTAGGAATTTCCCTTTCCCCAAACACATCCCAAAGGTCGAGGGCTTTTTGTGAAAAAGATCGAATGCTGGAAATCGAGTTTTCTTTGTCAATTGAGTGATGGACGGCTCTAAACCGCCGAGGAGGGCCAGTCACGACCTCCCAAGAGAGTGTCACGTGAGAGTGTGGCTCCTGCGCCTGATCACGAGCGTGCTGATCTGGACGGCTGTGATTCAGCTCACCTCCGTCGCCGACATCTGGCGGCCCCAAATCCTTCCTAAGAGTTCGCCTGCCTGCCTCGACCGTCGCGGCGCCGCTGCCGACTTCACCAACGCCACTAGCTTTTCCCTCAAGAGCGAGCTCCGCATCGCTGCACAGTCTCCCCCGGCGGTCCTTCCATTGCGTAAGTTTTCCCCTCTGTCCTCCTCTTCTTATTCGTCTTAAGAAAATTCTCATATCCGGAGGATTAGAAATTTCGGATCTGCTTTGAATTTGGGTTTGCTTTAATGGCATTGGTGTTGATAGAATTGATGAAATTTGGAAGGAAATTGGCATGGGAATGGTGAACTCATTTGCTCAAAATTCCTACTTTTCTCTGGTTTAGTTTTTGAGGGTTTGTTAACTCTCGACGTTTTTGGATGGGATTGTTGTAGCGTATAAACTTTTTTGGAGATAGGCACAATTATAATTTAGTTCTTTTAAAGATAATTACTGTGGATTTTGCAATATTATACTGAAAATTACAGTATTATGTGATTTACAGTTAAGCCAAAATCCCATTATACAGTAATTTTTTATCTTTTTCCCCCCAAATTGCATGTTTAAATAAATGACAATAGCATGTAGAATAAATAGTTGGCAATGTCCCAACCATAGGAACCATAAAGGTTGCAGATTCACCATGTCAAAGAAAATCATATGTAGATATAGATAAAATGGTTATCTTTGCACTCCCAAGAGCTCATGTCACATTTGGCGTGAAATTGAAAATGCTTATTGTGCAATGTTAAGGGAGAAATGATCCGGTACAAGAGATCTAACCATAGGGTGAAACTAGCAAACACAAAGGCCCCATGTGGGGCTATTTAATGGAAAATTTAAACCAGCAAACCCCCTTGTGGTGGTGGGTTGGCTGGTTTCCATTTCCAACAATTTATGCATTCTTTTCTATTATTTTTTTATTTTTACATGTTATTTAATTTTATTTAAATTATTCAAATATCATGCTGAATCCATGAATCCCATATTTTTCAATTTGTAAAAGTAGACGTCTCCTAACCCCACATGGGGTAGCTCAGCTGGTAACATTCTGCCTTACGAAGCGGGATGGTGCGAATTCGAGTCCCCGTAGCGTAACCCGACGGCTATCTTGTGGAGGTGTGGGACGTCATCCCAAGGTGGTTGGGGGGGGGGGGGCGGGGCGCGGGCGGGTGGGTGGGGGGAGGGGGAAGGGGGTGGGGGGAGGTTCCCCCCTCGTCATAAAAAAAAAAAAACTAGACATCTCCTAGCCATGCTAGATTCCAACACACGTATCCATATCTAGGGCCTCATTTCCTTTATATACTCATCTGTTTGATATCTCAGTAGCTTTCACAATTCTGAATATCTTGCTTTTATAACTGGGTGCCACCATGCTCTTTCTATATTGTGAAAACAATGTGTTTAAGGTTTCTGTTATGTTTAGTTCTCAGAGAACAGTAGCTTTGCCCATCAAAATCTACACTTATTGGTATATAGTCTTGTATTAATTTGCTCCTAATGCTACCCTTATCATCCACATTCATAATTAACTTTTCATTACTATTGATTTTTTGTTTTGTTTAATTACGCATTGTTTTCCTCCATTTTTTTTTCTACTTTGTTTTTCATTGCTCACTAAAGAATCAACCAAGTTATGTACATTGATGTGGGTTGAAGCTTCAGCTACTGTTTTCTGAGAACTACATGTACCATCATGTGCAGGGGTTTACAAGAATAATGGATATCTGAGAGTGTCTTGCAATGGAGGCTTGAACCAAATGCGAGCTGCGGTTTGTAAGCCTATTCCCCTTTCCTGGATGTCCTTGTGTGAACATGGAATTCTCAATTCTTCTTACTGGTTTGCTCTCTGGGCCTTTTCAGATATGCGATATGGTGACCATAGCCCGCTATTTAAATTTGACATTGCTAATTCCTGAGCTTGATAAAACATCCTTCTGGGCAGATCCCAGGTTTGGACTTTACTGGTAGTTTGCAATGTGAAGTCACTTTATATTTGGGATGCACTTTTCATTTGAAATAACTAAATTTTTCAGTGATTTTGGAGACATATTTAACGTTAAACACTTCATTAATTCATTGAGAGATGAAGTGCGGATTGTCAAATCACTTCCAAAAAAGTTTAATAGGAAGAGCCACAGCATCTCATTATCATTGCCTCCTGTAAGCTGGTCAAGTGAAAAATACTACCTCAAACAGGTGAGATTAAGCCCCTTTTTTTTTTTTATACTATATGATATTCTTATCATACTAATTGCCAAATCCACTTGTATTCCTGAGAGAACTAACTACTTGCAGATCTTACCACTCTTCCGCAAGCATAAAGTGATCAACTTTAACAAGACAGATGCTCGCTTGGCGAACAATGGTCTTCCTATTGAACTCCAAAAGCTACGTTGCAGGGTTAATTATAAAGCACTGAGGTTTACTACTCAGATTGAGGCAATTGGTGAGAAACTTGTTTCTATTCTTCGTGAAAGTGGGCATTTTGTTGTGCTTCATCTGCGATATGAGATGGATATGCTGGCATTTTCCGGTTGTACTCATGGATGCTCTAGCAAAGAGATTGAGGAGCTCACATGGATGAGGTCTGCGGCTTATCCAAAGTCTCCCTGCAGTATCCTTATCTTTCTTGTTAGCCCCCTAGGCCACTGCTAATCTTATATGGTATGCATTTATGATTTCCAGGTATGCTTATCCTTGGTGGAAAGAAAAGGAGATCGTGTCTGAGAAGAAAAGACTCGAGGGACTTTGCCCTCTCACACCAGAGGAAACTGCATTGGTGCTGCAAGCATTAGGATTTTCCAGGGACACCCTAATATATATAGCTTCTGGGGAAATTTATGGTGGCAAAAGACGGTTGGCTGCTTTGCACGCTGCATACCCTAAAATAGTGAGTCCTATCTTCAGTCAGAAACATGTGTATCTTGAACACTTGTGTTATGTGGTGTTGGAAACCCAAAATTTGTACTAAGTTTGTAATCATGATCAGCTGATATTCTTCCTCATCTGACTATAGATTTTCAATTTAAAATCAGGTAAGGAAGGACATGCTTCTCACTCCAGATGAGTTGATGCCTTTCTGGAACCACTCTACTCAAATGGCTGCATTGGACTATTTGGTCTCTGTTGCAAGTGATGTTTTTATTCCTAGTTATGATGGGAACATGGCAAAGGTTGTTGAGGGACACCGGAGGTTCGTTACTTATCCTAAAATCAACCCCTTTGTTAATTTATTATGCAGAGAACACCTACAGTCAAAATATCCTCCACCCAGAAAGAGGCACGGTCGTGTAAATTACAGTGCGTGTAAATTACAGTGAAATGTGCAGCCTTTATTTTGTGTTTTTCTTTGAAATTCAGCCTTTTTGGGGAAGTTGGTGAGCTCATTTGATTTATTTATTAGTGTACCCACCCATACCCAACCACAACCCTACACACACACCACTCCCCCACTGAAGGACAAAAAAAGAAAAAAGGGAAAAAAAGTTGACCCAACAACTTGGATTTGAGTCCATCTTCTTCTGCTTTCTGTTTATAAATGGGAGACAAAATTAAATAGCAAAGCCAAATAAAAGGAGTCTCTTTCAAATGTAGTTGTTACTCTTCACCTCCTTTATACGGACATTCTGATAACCTTGGATCTGTGGCCACTAGTATGTTATTCCCATAAGCCTATTTATAACCTGGAATTTCATGGTGGAGTTAGAATTCTGTGAAATTGTATTGAGCATCACCTTAGTGGTTTAGTATTAAATCCCAAAGGATTCTGATTTTAAGGAATTCTCTGCCACCAATGACCACAGACCTATGACAGCTATGCAGGGGAATCTTACTAACTGATGGTGCCATTTCTGCTATTAGAGATTGTGCCCCTACTCATGTAAGAACCTTGTACTTACATGGGATTGTCCAATGGTCAACATGCGCTCAGGAGGAATAACTTACACCCTTTTTTTTATCACCGAAGGTGTCCAGACATCTCATCCGTAGGGGACTTTACCTGACTAAATCCTTCGTGGCATGTGCACACCTCCACCTCCCTATACACATATACCGGTCCAAACGATGAGGAGTAACCCCGTGGGGAGTGGCCCAGAGGGGTTTGAGCGTGAATCGAACTCAAGACCTCCCTTCATGAGGGGAGCTTCTTGACCATCGGGCGAACCCCCTCGGGGTTTGAAAAACTTACATATTAGCTAGAAGAACAGTGACAAGGATTAATCTACATGCATTAAATTCACAGAAATTAAAAAAATAAAAGAAAAGATAAAAATCATTTTGATGATGGAACCAAAAACTGCACCCTGCACTAAACCCTTTTCCTTTTTGGGGAGAACATAAAATTTTATTTAATCCATAATAAAATGAAGTATAGAAATAGCAAAAACCCAAAGAGATTTTATGCCTGCAGGAAAACACTAAAAACAAATGACTACGTAAAGATTATAGCATAGCACCACTTAATGATCTTGTTCAATCTTCTGTAGGATTCTTAAGCAACTTTAAGAGCTGCTTAGATGCCATGATCCTACTGATGATATTTAATCTGATTTTTTCAATCAAAGAAGATCTAGAGCTAGCCTTATATACAGAATTCCTCCATTATGCACCCCCCACACAAACCACTCTATGGCCAAAGGTGCCAATCTCCATTGCAATTGGCCTTTTCCTGAAGAGAGACCAGCCCCCCAACCCAACATTAGAGCCTTGAAAGAATACAAGGCAGACCCACTGGATGGAGGAGGATATAAAAAGGGCCAAATTGGAAACACAAAAGGACGTTGAATGAAAATATGATCAACTGATTCCTCATGGTTCCAGCATAAGAAACACATATTAGGCAGAGCAATATGCATGCACGTGCCTAGAATATTACATTAAGCTACATCCAACCAGACCCTGACACTTGGTGTTACATTTTTATAAATGGTGGCAAACTGTAGACTTGATCTATTATCCTTACATATTCTTCCTACTTTAGAAGCATTAGCAGCTCCTACTTGGACTTTCTTTAACTTCTATTCACAAATCCTCACCCTGTGGATCTAATTGATGTCGACTAAAATGTGTGCTTCACTTATAACTAGGTACTTAGGCTTCCGGAAAACCATTCCGTTGAATCGGAAGGCATTGGTGGAGTTGCTGGACCTTCACCTGAATAAAACCCTTCCTTGGGATGAATTCTCCCATGCTGTCAGGAGTGTTCATAATCATCAAATGGGTCAACCTACGAAGAGGAAAGTTATACCAGGGAGACCGAAGGAAGAGGACTATTTTTACTCCAATCCTCAGGAGTGCCTTGCACCTTTGAATACTAAATTAATGGCTGCAAATCTTTGAATTATTGGAGCTGCTCAGTGTCCATTTTTGACAGCCAGCCCCATTTTAAGTGGCTGGAGCTGGATTATCATGATTCAACAGATGGTGCGGTGTCAAAATCTGGATACAGTAATATCTTGTTTGTCAACAAAATCTGAGAAACTACAATGAGAAATTAGCTGATTGAAGGGGTCTCGACCAGGGAAACATGAAGGACCCTTTAGTCATCAGACCATACAGATTACAGAAGCAGTGGTCTACTACATAATTGTTCTTTTCATCTGGTTGCTTCCTCTCTTTTTTTCTCAATATTTACCAAGGCCATCTACTTTTTCTTTTCTTTTTTAACGATTTGGGTGAGTATCATTCAAAGAAGGGGACTTGTATCTACCCGTGTGACATGTTTCATAAAAGCTAATTTCCTCACAAAGCAAAAATTATTGATGGTTCTTCCGTTTCTGCATTTTGATGATTGCAATTGCAGTCATGTCTAGCTGCACTTTGTTCCTTGTTGCTTTATGCGCCTATTTGCTACTGGTTGATTACAAGTAATAAAAAAAAAATCAATGACTCTAGAAAGAGCAGGCAGTCAATACGATCTGATGCAAGGACAAATTCAGATTATAATATTGTATTTTGCTGTTTTGCTTCTTCTAAAAGAGAACAACAAATTGTGTGTCTTTGATTCATCCCCATCATTTATTTAGTCTATGGCTTGCACTGTTTTAGCGACAGGCACTATCACTCTTCCGAAAGATAATTTTTTTTCAAATTTACACATATCCATTTGTCAGGAACCCAGACAAAGCCAATATCTGAAATTTAAAACCTCAGCTGTAAATAAAAGGTTGGTACTTCATGAATAGAGGCCTATTTATTTGAAAGCAGTAAATAAAATAGTATATGGTATTTTCAAATTCTTTTATTCTTCACAAATTCAAATAGCTCAGGGTCAAATTAGCCATATCCTATGCTGCAATTTTAATAGTAAGGATGATTTTAAATGTAAGTATATATATAATATAACCAACTTCATGTGGAGCCCACCTATGATCATAGAGTTGAGTGGGATTGAAAGATCTATGTGTGTAATAGTTATGAAAAATTAGTTTGATTGAATGACTCTAGCCATAGGATTGAACTTGATAAAATTGCACCTTTATTTATCGTTGATTTTTGGATCATTCAAAACCATGGTTAAAGTTGTTTAATTAACTTTTTTTTTTTTTTGAAACATGAGTTGTTTAATTAAGTTGACTTTTTACAGTCATGTACACATAGATCTTTCAAATATATCCAATCTCATGATCATGATTGCTCTCTAAATAGAGCTCCCACCGTAAGAGCACTTTACGGGGTTTGCGGCTGAACACTACCATATATATATGGAGGTGCTCTCCCTTAAAAACAAGTTTATACCAATCTTGGTACAAATGGCCAATGGACACTACTTAGACCCACATGGATGGATGCCTATAAAATTTCATTTTGATTGAATAATAGAAGCCATACTTTTTAAAGGCCTCAAATTTTTTATATTTATTTAATGATAGAAATTCATCAGATTAAATCAACGAGTTTTAAAAATCAAATTTGTGTCAAATTAGGTACATGGAGTGTAGGTGGGTGTGGGGAGAATTGGATCCATTGGGTCTAATGTGGGTTTAGTACAATCCAAACTTTGAATCAAACTTATATTTGAACTCGTCTACAGGTGATTCTTATGATATATTTATTTATCTATTTATCTTTTATATTTTGTTAAAATATTTGATCTATTGTTAGATGGATCAAATGAGAGGTATGTGATAAACTCTATAAATTTTCTAATCAGAAATTATAAATACTATGGGGAACAAAATGGTGATAATTTCTATGTTGCTTTTGGTTTTTAGAAGTGTCAAGGTTCTGGGCATTGGCTGAATGCTTTGTTTTGAGTATTGGGTATTAAAGAATTCTAACACCTCTCCTTTATGAACAAGAGCTCCTAATGCAGCTGGCAAATGCCTATGTGCAACCTTGAAATGGATGAAATTGTCCATTCGATTTGGAATCCATTGTAGTTGTGACCTTCAATGTTGAATTTTGACAGATCTTTCAAGAGACTAGGGTTGTCTCGTATGAGTGGTCTTGTTTGTGATGTTTATTTGAGTCAGCATCATGAAAAATGCATCTCATTGGTGATCAAGATTAAGAGATTCTTTTGGATAATTATTTTGATTATGAAACCTTCACAGTGCTCATAAAAGCCTCTCTATCTGCACACGCCGGGTACAAATTATGGAGAGTGGCCCTCTTTGTGTTGAGGGGAGTTAGATCCCAAGACCTCCCATATACAAGAGTGGGAATATGACCATCAAACTAACCCCTCAAATTACAAGAGGAATCTTTAGAGGCCCCCTATGATCTCAATGATCTCTCGCTCTGAATGGTAAGTTCAATTACTTCTTAATAATCATGATTTTAGAGGTAATTCTACCTGCAAAAGTCGCATTTATGAAAAATTCTTTCACTTTACGTGTATGGTCATGTGAAAGGAGAGGTCTGAACGAGATGTAGCTTCCTTTAAAAAAGTTATTCTGACTTCAAGAGGAATTCATTTCCCAACATGTGAAGTAAAAGAGACTCTTCAGCTTGAGTTTGTAGCAATATAGAGTGGATGCCCGTGCACTTGAACATGTTTAGGATAATATCGTTGTCTATGCTGTTTGACCTGCATAGATACTAGGACCAAATCCACACTTGTACCAAACATAGATGTTCCTCTGTGTATACAGTCCTTGGTAATCTATGAAAAAGGAAAAAAATCAGTTAAGCAAAAAGCTAGAGTCATGGATCAAAGCTTTCTAGACAATGGTCTAAAGTTAGTAAAAGTTAATACATCAGTGTAGATAATACTTTTATTTTGCAGCGAGGGAATTTAAAGGCTGATTCCTTTAAATAAAAACAAAAAAAAAATTTAAAGGCCGATATCATGAGCTCTATTTTTTGCCCATTCTTAGAGTACCTTCCATGAATATAAGGTTTCATTTTATTTTAGATTCCATTTCTTGCATCTATTCTCCACATGGAATTCTTGTTTGTATCTAGTTTGTTTGGAACATTCTCTCTGTTCGATCTTTGGTGGAAGAGACATGATCTACTGTTTTTATGAAAAAAGATGGTAGAAAACTAGACGGCATCACTCGTCACAGGCTAATAATTTTATTGATGACTTGCGCTGAGAATGATATAAATGGAATTGTGACTAACATAAGCTATTGATACATTAAAATGCTCTGTCCAGACCCATCTATTTGGAGTGAACAAAATTGAAAGAATCTGATATAATGTTCATATGTCAAAGTTCCTTGACACTAGACATGGCTAGTGCTACTAAATTTCAAAATGGCAGCAGGTTCATCTGACTATGCTTCGGTGTTGGAGATAAAAGACTCGAGAAGTAGTAATCCTGGTAAGCCAGATGCTGGTAGTAATCTGGCATTTGCATATTTCCAAATGCTGCAAGGTTGCTCTGCAAATCATCTAGATTCAAGTCTTTAAACCATGTGTTATCTTCTTTGAGAGACTCTCCTATTTGAAAACTGCCTGTTGCATCTCTTCTCACCTCTTGCTCCTTCCCTGTATTGTGAGATGGATGCCCACCTTCATCGATGCCGAGATCATCTAGCTGTGTGGAGTCATTTTCTACATCTGATTGCGGCGATCTTGATTCAACTGTCTCAAAAGAGTCCATTGTTTCTACTGTCAATGCTGCTTCTATCTTAGGCACCACTTCCTTGCAGTTGTTTTTCTTATTGTAAAGCCGGCAAAGAACCCAATCATCTAACTGCAACAACAATAGTTCTTACATGAGCCCAACGATATTAGTTGAATAAGAGAAAAGTGGAAGAAGAAGAAGAAGAAGAAGCAGCAATTTCATGGATTCTGGGGCCTACCCTCAAGCTTCCCTTCTTGTTGATGGGGTGACTCGGATCTGTGAGGCGGTATTCATGCATAATCCAATTAGTCTTGATTCCTTTAGGTGCTTTTCCAGCATAGAAAACCAAAGCTTTCTTGATGCCCACATGCCTACTGCTCCCCATAGGTCTGATAAGTTTATCAGCGCCTGTTGCTTTCCAATAACCCGTTCCTGCAGCCCTGTTGGGCCTGGAACCATTTGGGTATTTCCTGTCACGCGGTGTGAAGAAGTACCACTCCTTCTGGCCAAACAATGCCTTCTCTGTTCATTTTTTTCCCCAAGCAAATGACAGTCGAACAAATACTCGTTAGAAAACAAAGACCCAGATCACAAAATTGATATGCTTTCAATCCATGCAATTCAGACAAACAGATTCTTCATGCAAGTCCTTGGTAAAGTGTTTACTAGATGCCAGTATTATGATATTTGTAGATCAGTACCTGGAAGTTGCCATGGATCATATTTGTAGAGATCAACATCGGCAATGATGGGGACGGGCAGATGCTGGCAGCCAACTTTGCGGCGAAGATAATGGACAACAAGCTCCTCATCGGTCGGATGGAATCGGAATCCGGGTGGCAAGTTCAACTCTGCCTCTGCATCTCTTTCCCTCCCCATGCTTGTCTATCCTATAAAGGTTGAAGCTTCTTCTCTTCGAGTGAGTTACTCTGGGAGCAGAGAGCAAGGATAGTATGGGGTGGAGGGACATGCAATATATATATATATATACATAGACACACGCCCTTCTGGGTGGGGCCAATATCTGTTGTAGCAGGTCACAAGTGGGGCCATTCAAACCAATGGTTGAAAAAAGAATTTGATTTTTGCATAGATTTTTGTTGCAGGGGTGGATTCAAAGATGGCTGACAGCAGGGTCAAGAAAAGCGAGCATAAAGTTGGCTTTTCATCATAGGGAAAGTGGAAGGGTTTATGGCTTTTCATTAAAGGGAAAGAGAAAGGGTTCATCATCCCTTCTATTTCTCTTCCTGTCACTCTCATCTTCATGTACTTGGTTATTTTGGGACATCTCTTTCATGGCATATGAAGTAATTTGAGCTGTAAATTAAGTCCACTGAACCGGGGGAGGTGTCCAAGTCCATGTCAGCAGGTTGTTGATTAGGATAGATTCCCTGTAACTAGTCGTCACTGCTGAGGCGAGACTAGACTCAAGACAAGTTAACAGACTGCGCGGTCAATACTTGGGAATCAAGAAAGTTTTACCTCCTTCCTCGGACCTTCTTCATATGTTTCTGCCCGTCTCCCATTTTTTTTTTTCTGCCGTGGGCAGCAATTCGCTCCTAAAATATAAATTTTGTTGGAATATATTTAGAATTTTATTAATTATTAGAATTATTGTGTAATTAAGATTATAAGTTTAGAATTATCTTTAATTAAGAGATGTATTTGGTTTGTATATGACCCTGTATCAACTTCTATAAGGGAAAAAAACGGTTCATTCAATTTTTTTTTAACTTTTATTTTTTTCAATTCTCATTCAGATATCCGTGAATTGATGAATTGTCAGTCTCAATAAGGAAAAAAAATTAATACTAAAAGTCAATACCGTTCTTTAAATTGATTTTTGCTTAACAATAAAACCTCATTAAAAATGGACAGTTGTCTATCGTTAATACTTAATACCCACTGCCCCTGAATTATTAAGTTCCCGCCTACTGTGGTTGCAGGAACTCTTTTGAAACATTAAAAAGCAAAACTGTCTGTGGAAAAAAAAAAAAAAAAGAAGTTAAGGGGCTGAGAAAGTTAGATTGTATAAACCTCTCAATCCGTACACATCAAATAATTTTTTAAAGAATAATTCTTTGAAATGAAGTGAGAAACGAACACAAAATTTCCGCTCTATGAGACGGGTTATTGGCATCCTCTCGGATTCCTCCCTTCTTATCCAGTTACCCCAAGGCATCGAGGATCAGTACCGTTGGAGTGCACTCAGGTTAAGTGACTTAGAACCTGGCTCTGTATTGAAGATCGTCATCATCTATTTCTTCCACCTCCTCCATTTCACACTAGGACAGAAGCTCATGTATTTCAGTGGACCATGTTAAAAAATAGGGTCTTATTTTATGATTAACGATCCATTAAATTGTGTTAGTTCTTGATTTTTTAATATAAAAAAAATTATTAGATAAATATACAATGACTTCAATTCAGATCAAATTTAAAATTAAAAAAGAAAATAATATTCTTAAAAGTTTAAATTTGTCACTCAGTAGACAAGGCAAATTATCCTCTTAAACTTTTCATAATTTTCCTATTTATAGTCGTGGGACACCAATCCTACTTTTTTTATCTTAAGAAATGCCCATCTTTAGTGGGCCACCAATCTCCAACAACGTGGCACTGAGGAATTAAGGGAAGTGCCTATCTCCTCTTTACGACAACAAGCGGATCTTACATTTGAGCTACTGGGATAAAAAAGTGTTATGTCAATACGGGTGGCATTACGTTTATATCAGTACAATGCAACGTCTATATCAGTACAATGCAACGTATCAATTATTACAAATCGATATATCTTTGTTAGTACCTGTTTGTCACCCATTGAAACCTCAACCATAATGTATCGATGCATTGCGGCCTTCATTTTCCAACATCTTGCTGCTGCTGATACGTAACATCGATATGTAATGTATTAGCCGTAAATTTTTACTTGTAAAGTCAGACTATTTTTTTCCTTCAATACTTTTACAACAGAAAAGCTGGGTGTGGGATTTGCTATCATGCAAAAGTTCTAATTTGTGTTAAAAGTCAATTTTCATTTTCAATGAAATTAAATATGGGTAAGGACTTTGAAGTCAAAACATGATTAAATCATGTCCACTGTCAAATGGTGTGGAGATGTCAACGAGTCAAATTAATTGAGGTCACTTACTAATGCAACTCATTTCACACAAGCCAATATCTATCTTATTTTTTTGAGAATTAGTTAATGAGTATTTAAAAAAAAATAAAAATTAATAGTGACTTTTTGTATTTTGAATTGTATACAGTGCAAAATTGTTGAATAATTAGTCTAATTGAATAGTACGGTATTAAGAACTTAGGGAACTTCAAATGGTAATATTGGTCTCCAAGGAAGATTCGAGTCTCACAAACCCAATAAATTTTGAGCATTTTTTTCCCATGTTGGTATAAATTTTCTTTGAATTGATTGGTCCACATGGGTAGTGCTTGAATCATTTAAAATGAATAAATAAATAAATAAAATGCACCTTAAACGCCCACTTTGGTTGGCCAACAAAATGTCTTATTAACTACTAAAATCTATACATCAAAAGTTTTTTTTTTTTAATTTACGTGTGGGAAATTGCGGGATATCCAACGTAAAGCCCCTACGGATGAACTCACTACCCTTAGGACACAACAAAATTAGACCATAGGGGTTCGAATCGACAACCTCTTGCTTCCTGAACTGGGAGTCAACCAATTGAACTACAAATAATCATAAAGAGAAATAAGCCTAAAAATTAAGAGCATACAGAATATGTCAGAAACAAGGTTCATCAATCGAATGCCAATTTTTATGACCACCAAATTTGATTACTCTAGTTTTTTTCCTTAATTTTTAAAATTCTTCTCACTATTAAAAACTTGTAGAGCTGCACAAAGTTTTTGTATTTGTGAAATTAGTCTCGCCATCTCTAAACTTGTTGAACCCAAGTGTTTTAATTTGTGATGAAGGCAAAGAGTAAAATTAGAAAAGCCGAGTTGGATCGATTTGAATGAAGATGATCTAAATTATGTCTAATTTGAGTCATTATGAATTAAACAAATCGACACCTTGTATTTTAGTACTTAATTACCACTTATCTAATCAACTCAGGTAGTACATCCATTTAAAATATAACAAAAAAAAGTATCATAGTTGTGGGTCATTTTGTTAATTTTGTCATTATGCACCACTAATGGTTGCTTTGGAGTGCAAAATCAACCTCAAAAGTCAATTTCTTTTTTTTTTAATGGTTAATACATTAATAAAAAAAGCATCAGAGGTGCAACACAAAAAAAAAGAGAAAGCTCAAAATAAACATTATAAACTCGACACACCCTCTAGACCATCGCACACAACGTGGAAAGGAAAAAGCTAAACTAAGTCAACACATTCTTTCCAAGCACAAAAGATATCCTTCGCAGAGACATTTTTGAATTCCGAAAGGGTAGAGGCCCAAAAGACACACAAAGAAAAAACTCTTCTCAAAATTGCTTCACTTGACTCAGCACGATCTTTAAATACTCTATTGTTGCGCTCCCACCATAAACTCTAAATTATGGCGAAGAGAGAAAGGCGCCAAAGCGAGGCACATTTTGAAGAGACCGAAGAAATATCCCAAGCATAAGATAGCTCGGCCACTGAAGAAGGCATAACCTACAACACACCAAATTTACCAATCACAGAATTCCAAACAGCCGAAGAGAATGGACAATGGAGAAGAAGGTGAGTCGTCTCTTCCAAAGCACAAAGACACATAGGGCACGCACATTTGGTGAGCTCCACTGAATTTGTCGCCTTTTGGCTAATGATATATAATCGATTCTTAAGTCTTAACTACATGTATTAAAATGATAATCTGTAACATCAAATTCCATTTCTGCAGCTTTTCATGACTGAGAAATAAACCAAACCTGCCCCTTCATTCATTTCAAGGGCTAGTCGGTGAAGTTGAAATCAATTAATATCTAAATCTCTTGCATCTAATTTTAAAAAAAAAAACTTATAAAAATATTCATTTCATTGCGTGACACCCTTTATTATATAAAAATCAGATAGCTACCTTAACTTCATTTACCATTCTGTTTCATATATTTTCTCCAAATATCAAAATTTGTTGTTACGTGTTGCTTAAGTCCATTTCAATTTTAAATGGTTGGACCTCTTTATTCTAAAAATCCAAGGAGCTCTATCTTAGTCATGTAGAAGGACCCCATTTAAGTAAAAATACACATGGTGGGGCCAATGTAGAAGGACCCCATTTAGGATTATGTGTCATAGATGTCATGCAATCATTTGTTTCCCTTTCTTATTTTATTTTAATAATTTGTGTCATATTTATGGTGGTACTTATTTTTGTTAAGAAAGTCAACAAATGCTATGGTGATTATTTTTAGACAAAAAGTAAATAAATGGTATATTTATGGTGACTATTTTTGAAAGGAAGTCAACAGCTCATATCTTGGAAATAGCTCAAATAATAAATCTTTGAGTTGTGGACGAAGAACTTCCAAACAAACTTTATGTTTTAGTATGGACTCAAGATGACATCAATGGAAAGTGAGTTTCCAAATTTTTATTACCTTTTTTATATTTTGAAAAATCTTATAATTTTTTTAAAAGCTCCATTTCTATTAATTCAACGATTTCTGCATAAATTTTTAATACATCATTTTCAAAATTGAAGCTAGGAATAATATTTGATCCTCATCCAAGTATAAAAAATTAAAAGGGATCTCTGAGTTAGCTAAAATACCAAAAATCAATTAATAGAGTTAAAAACGAAATAACTAGAAATATCATATACTTTTGTACTTTATATTTTGGCTAATCTATAATTCTATTTTCATTGTGAATGATGTGTAACTTCAATTTTGGAAATGATGATATATTATGATTTATGTGGTATGTTTTGAATTAAGATAAATAGAGTTTTCTTTTCAAAAAATCATTTTTAATTTATGTTTAATATATTTGTTATTTGTCCACATGAGTGTAATTCAACTGGTAATCTCCCATCAGGGAGGTGCTAGATTTGAACCCCTATAACTTCACCTGGTGCTTCTGGCAGTGTATATCATCCAATGGGATTTTACATATAAATTCAAAAAAATATATATATCTTTAGTAATAAACTGTAGAAAAGATATAATCTGAGTATGTTCTTGAATACCTAGCCTATTACATATATATATATATATATATATATATAGCTTCCAACATACCCTAGGGCTATCACACTCATACTCGAATCCTTAAGTAATTATAAATCAAATACACCTCTTAATTAGAGGTAAACTCAAACTAAGACTCATAATCACACAATAATTCTATTAACATAAAAACTCTAAATATATTCTAACACGCCCCTGTAAGCTGAAGTGTGGATAAACGCAAAGCTTAGAACATGAAGAATCAGCAGGTGAACTGCAAAAAGTGGCAAGTGACTGGGCACGAAGATTTGTTAGCAGCAAACTGATTGGCTGCAAAACTTGTTGAAGAGGCAGCGTTGATTGACTGTAAAATGACAGACGGCAAACACAGATAGCGGCCTAAAACACACAGAACTTGGCACGGACCGGTAGTGGCCATAAGATAGTTGTCCGACATAAACAATGATCGTAATATGCGATAAACATATGCAATGAATGACGTGCAAAACAAGGGCATAGTAAATGCCAAAAAAGGCTGAAGCCATCACATCAATCAATCAGATCGGAAAGGCCAGCAAAAGGGCTAAAGCCATGAAAGGCCAGCAAATAACTTTGTAGCCATAAAAGGCCAACAAAAACTGTAACCATGAAAGGTTAACAAAGACTGTAGCCATGAAAGCCAGCAAAGGACTTGTAACCATAAAAGGTCAGCAAAGGTTATAGCCATGAAAGGCCAGCAAACAGGCTGTAACCATAAATGGCCAGCAAAGAGGCTGTAACTATAAAGGCCAGCAAAGAGGCTGAATCAGAGTCTTCCAAATAAATGAATTCTACAACAAATTGACATGTGTCCAAAATGCCGTCTCATTTTCGAGAAATGACAAAACAAGGCATATTCGAACGAAGGGCAAATTGCGTCCCTTTCTTCGGCTAAAGAGGCCATCTTATATTGGAGAAACATCAAAACAAGACTGCTTGAAAGGCAGCTGAGTAGGAGGAGAAGAGCAATTTGTATCTCTTTTTCAACTCTTCCCTTTCTTCTTGACACAGATCTCACAGAGCGTGGCGAGAAGAAAAAACAAAAAAACACAGCAACTACACCAATTATGGTGTTAATCAATTGTATGGCTTCTTTAACGATTTAGAAGAGAGCAATTTAAGTCGCTCCTCTTCACCCGTCTTGATTAGGAAAGATATGCACTTGCACCTGAACTCGGCTGCTACTCACTCTCGTACAAACTTCAACGAGTCTAGCACCAGAGAACTCAAAGACTTCAATGATGCCTCCGACTGAGAGCTATCTTGGGTTTAGGAGGTAAAAGATTCCTGATGTAGTTCAGGAAGATGACGAGCGTGCTATTTTGTGACCCGTCCTCACAGGGAAACACATCATTAGATATTTCTAAGATTAAAACATCAAATGTTCCGCCTCCAAGATCAAAGACTGTTATGAGACCCTCCTTGTTATTCAACCCATAAGAAAGTGCAGCAACAGTTGGCTTATTGATGACAACCAATTCTCCCTGCATCCTGTGTTGCTTGTCTTTGAGCATCACTGAAATAAGCTGGCACCGTGATTATAGCTTTTGACACAGATTTCCCAAGGTAGGACTCTGCAGTTTCTGTTATTTTGGTCAGAACAAAGGCACCATCCTTCTTGGGATTTAGATCTATCGATGCAAACCCATACATGAAAACCGCCACACTTTTTTTTTTTTTTCGGCAATTTTTCTGGGTTCTTCACAATCAGCCTCAGGAGGATGGGATTTTGTCGCCTCCTCTGCGCACGTCTCTGAAGAAGAATAAAGAAGCAATTTTTTTTTCGTGAACTGCAGTAAGACCAGACGGCTTGGGGACTATTGGGTGTCCCAATCTGAGAAGAACAGTGTCAACCCATGAACAGTGCAAGATTATATTCGCACGTGATAGGGTTGAGATGGTCCCACCCTCCCTTGCCGAGTATCTCCCCGGCATAGGGAGAAAAGAAAACACTGTCTATAGAAGGTCCACTCTGGAATGAATTTTGACTGATATCATGTAGAAAAGATATAATTTGAGTATATTATTGAATACCAAGACTATTATATTTATATATAACCTCTAGCCGATCCTAAAGTTATCATTCTCATGCTCAAACATTTAAACACTTAAGTAATTATAAATCAAATACACCTCTTAATTAGAGGTCAACTCAAAGTAGGACTTCTAATCACACAATAATTCTATTAACATAAAAACTCTAAATATATTCCAACATAAACACATGAAACACAAATTAAGATAGAAAGTGGCATAATGTTGTTGAACTTGACAGATGGGAAAGATGAAAGATAATGCAGTGAGGGAGGGAAGTTTCTAATTTTTGTTGAAGAATCCCCTGAGAAGCAGTAGAAAGAGTTGGAAGTAGTGGAAATTAAAGGCAGCTCTGAGGAATTGGAGCTTATAAGCAGACCAAGGTGGATATCCAAAACTGAATTCAGTGATGAAACTTCTGTCGAGCACTGCTTTTTCATGAGTAAATTCATCGAAGGAAAACTTGCCATGGTACCTCCCAAATCCACTTTCGCCTACTCCTCCAAACGGAAATGTATCCAATGCGAACTGCAAATTGCAATCATATTTTCATAGATTAGATTGGTTACTCCAATCATAACATGAGAAGGCAGAGAGCAGGAGAAGTTACTTGAATGATGGCATCATTGAATGTCAAACTCCCTGAGGATGTTTCCGATATCATCCGTTCCTTCAACTTATCATTTTTGGTGAAGACATAAACTGCAAGAGGCCGTGCCCTCGAATTCACAAAATCAATGCTATCTTCGATCTTCTTCACCTGTAAAAAAACAAATTCATTGGGGTGTTGTAGTTTACCAACCATGTCCACCCCACCTTCTTTTTCATAGAAAAATTCGCGGCATTGCAAATTGATGATTGAAGATATGTATCTTACAGTGATTATTGGAAGAAGCGGGCCGAATATTTCTTCAGTCATGATATCAGATTCCAAGGGGGGATTCAACAAGATCGTTGGCTCGATGAACCTACATGGTTCAAGTCGGAAAGAATATAATAAAATCAGTCCTGCTTGTATGGTCTGCCTGTAAGATTCCCTAGTAAGGGATGAAAGAAGAAGTAGAAATACTTGTAAACATGTATATATACTTGTAGAGTACATATATCTGTCTAGGTAGTGTAGAAAATTCTAGATATATGTGGAGTCTTATAGAATAGTTTGGAGACTTGTAGAAAAATCTAGAATGGTGTAGAAAGTATCTTAGATATTTTGGAGGAACCACTGGATTGGTTCCATTTGGCACAATCATAGTCACACATGGGCATGCCCTCAACTATAAATAAGGGTGGAGAGCTCATTTTCTCCCAAGCAAGCCAAGAATCCAAGCGAGGTGAGAGAGTGAGTACTTGAGAGCTTGAGGCTCAAGCCTTGTAAGTTTGAGTGTTGCCTCGTATTTCTCTTGATTCAATACAAGTTGAGATGGTATTGGCAAGTCTCGGCGTTACATCTCTTCCTCAACCTTGAATCCAAACTTGGTTGTGGTTTGGTTTGATCATATTGGTCTACGAGTGACCATATTGCAGATTAGGTTAACTCAATTGACAATGGGTTGTTCAAGTGAGTACTGCAGGAGTTGAATCAAGAAAGAATTTGTTAGCCCCGTGACAACAAAGTGACAAGGGTAGGAAATTTTATGAAATCAAATTCACCATGATCTCTCATCTTTGTATATCACGGTTTCTAAGTTTTAATGTGGAAAGGATATGGAACTGTTACAGATTGTCTTTATCCATAAGACCAGCATGGACAATGGAAGCTGCAACTTTTGGATCTTGGAGGAGGTTACTCAGCCGCATGAAATGCGCCTCGTTCACAATCCTTGCAATGCTGTTGGTCTCTCTCGGTTTCTCCCCGTAGTAGTTCTTGATCCGTTCCTTCAAGAGTTCGATCTGCGGTCGATGCCGATATATGAAAACCAACGTAATTAGATCATTGAAACCAGTCATGATCAATAAAAACGAGAAGACAAAGAACATTAATGGTTATTGTTAGGCCAAGTGATACCAGTTGGGATGCATGCTTCTCTTCTACGAGAAGATAATCAATTCCAACACACACTTGCCCGCTGCAAAGCCCCCACTTCCCAGTCACTATTCGTCCAATCGCCACCTTCCCATCAAAACAAAACAAATTTCTCCCATCAATCTAAAGTTGATTTTTATATTTGAACTTGATAAATTGTTTCCACCTATGTTAAAAATATTACAGAAAAAATAATATAATGATCTTTACACAAACATGGTAACCTTTTTATGAATTTTCTAAAATAGATCGGAGCTTATTTCATAATATCCTTAGTGTGAAATCAAATCTTATATAATTTAAAGGACTTGCTACACTTGCCGTCGGCATTTGATTGCGTAGCATCTTAGTCCACATGTTCTAAACTCTAATTATGTTGGGTTATGGGTGTCTAGACAATTAATAGTGTCGAATAAAAAATTACCACATGTATTAATTTTGAAAGGTGAATCAGTCATTTTAGCCATGTTATAGTTGAAGTTCTTTTTATAATCAATTCACCCTTGATTTAATACACATGGCTAAACAATCCAAATTTGTGTTTCGCATTGGATCATTGGTTCTGTGTACTGAGAGGCATGATTTTTTGATTGAGAGAAGTGAACAGATTAGCAAGAAAAGGATAGGGATAGGTGTTGGTTGTTACATCTCGTTCGCTTAGGCTCGATAGGTGATCGAGGATGGCAGGACATTTTCCGCCCAACTCCAGAGCAACAGGCGTCAGATGCTTTGCAGCGGCGGACATGATGATGCGGCCCACCCGTGCACTTCCTACAGTTTGATGTTAACACATTAATACTTGAACAAAATCATATTGAAAAGTTACCAATTTCAGGAACAATAAAAAGAGAGATACAGTAATGTAAAACTGACCTGTAAAAAAGATTTTGTCCCATTTCTGATCTAAAAGCCGTTCTGCAACCGGTGCACCCCCTTCCATAACCTTGACGGCTTTGTTATCTAGGTACCTGGGGATGTAATTTGCAAGAAAAGAAGAGCAGGCCGGAGCAAGCTCCGACGGTTTTAAAACCACTGCATTCCCTGCAGCTATGGCTCCTATCATTGGATCCAGCGCAAGCCCTGTTCATCAGGCCCACCCACGCCCACAAGAGAAAGTTATTTCTTTTCTGATAATGGTATACACAATCATTTTCTTTTGTTTATGATGTTCATGGTTGTTGGTTCGAATTCTCTAGCATTAGATAAGCAAATTGTTTATAGAAAATTTTGTCTAATTCAATTATCAATGTCAATTGAATAAAATAAATGGGTTCAATTAGCATTCTCTTGTAATTTCGTACTTTATTTTGCATGAAAAAATTATTTTTCTCTTCTTTCTAGGACTTGACGAGGGTAAAACAGTTCACGGGCCGGCCCTGTGTCTGCTTGAGCCCAGGCCCACTTATGCAAACCGAGCCCATCCGTTTAGCAGAAACTTGGGCCGAAGCATGCCCATTATCCATTTCCATA
This sequence comes from Chimonanthus praecox, assembly GCA_022113865.1. NCBI lineage: Eukaryota > Viridiplantae > Streptophyta > Magnoliopsida > Laurales > Calycanthaceae > Chimonanthus > Chimonanthus praecox. The sequence continues at coordinate 69,812,295 of CM039086.1, read as the reverse complement.
TGATATGTATTCTAGTATGAATCAGGGGTATAAATCTCGGTTGATACTGTGCGTATTGGCCGAAATATTTCGGATTTTCGACAACCAACATATCTCTGCCGATACGCATACTATCGGCCAAAGATAAAAAAAATCGTCTGATACAGCCGATTATGTTTTTTTTTTAAAAAAAAAACAAATATCGATTGCGGGTCCACCGAGATTTAAAAAAAAGAAAGATAAAATTGGAGAGAGAAAATCTCGGCCGATATCTCGGCAAGGCCGATTTTTCGACCTCTGGTCTGAATATATACTTTGTAAGGCTGATGCTCATAATTAAGTGTACAATAGTTGAGGCATGCTGAAACAAGCATAATTAGTTTCTCATGTATGGAAAATCTGAAGTCCAAATGTAAATAATTATAAGAATACTAACCTCTATTCTCAGAAAATAGCAAACCCAAGTGAATAAGACTCACCAAAGGGAAAGTTCCAAGTGGAGAATATGAGAACGACGCCAAGAGGCTCAGGCACAAGTTCTCCTGAGGTCGGGAATGCAATCATAGGGACACGAACCTGCCAACCATGAAATACTCACTTAAATAACTTACGATTAAAAATAATATTAACTATTCAGCTTAGGCTTGCATTTTTATCCAAACAATTACATATTTTTTAATCATCTAGGGCTTCAACCTATTTATAATATGGGTTAACTCTATCCACCCTGTGCCTGTATTGAAATGAGTGGGTCAAATGAACCGGAACCTATTTGTCAACCTATTTATAATATGGGTTAACTCTATCCACCCTGTGCCTGTATTGAAATGAGTGGGTCAAATGAACCTGAACCTATTTGTCCATTTATTAAATGGGAGATCAATTTATTTTGGGGATGGCTCAAACTTGGCAAAATGACATCATCATACATGGGAAATTGAGGCTTCCAATACATAGAAAGGTCGGTAAGATTCCTCTTGAAATAGTGAACTGTCATTGCTTGTTTGAAAATGGTTAATCAATACAAGTCTAATAATTCTAATATAAGTCTTTAGATATCTTTATTTGCTGGGATTCGTTTGGCTGTCTAACGATCTCTCCCTCGAATAAAACTCTCTGACAAATAGAACATCGTCGGGCCTCTCGTCAGACTAGAAGATCTTCTGAATTCACATGTAAAAGCTTGACACCTGGTTCTAATACCATTGTTAGAACTTAATAACCAGCTCAAAATACGAGCATATTAGGTGGAGTAACCAAGTCCAATGTAAATCTTTAGATCGCCCCCTTCCGAACCAACGTGGGACTCATTCCACTGCCCAACACTACTCTAGTTGTGCTTTGGGAATAGATGGCACAGGTTGAAACTAGGAATTGGCAGATGGGGATGGATGGGCGGAAATGGTTGTGTTGAGAACATAAGTTATATTATCATATATCATATTTTTAACGTGATTTTATCGGAATTAATACGATAATAATATTTTGCCAATAAAAACATGATAAATTTGAAATTATGGTCAATCACATAATGACCAATATTATTGCATTCCTTGGACGATTATTTTGCCGCTTTATCTTTACAGAAATACCTATCATCCCGACCAGGGGTCAAGATATCGGCCGATATCCTATATATATCGTCGATATCGGCCGATATTGATACCCTTTTTTTAAAAAAAAAATAATAATAAGAGAGAAAAATATCAGCTGATAACAAGATACCGATATATCGGCCAATACCAATTTTTTCACCCCTTCCCCGACATTAGTCATGCCAGCGCTCAATACGTAGATAATTAATGAATGTTTCAGGTAGATGACTCTCATTTTCTTGGTAACACTGGTTGTAAATTCCTGAGACAGCCTCATTATATAATATAAAAACGTCACAAATGATTTAGATCACTTGAAACTTAGAGGGAAATGAAGGAAAATATGATACATAGCAGAGATAAGTGATGATGGTGTGGTTTATTATCAGATAAATAAACAGAACTTAAAAAATCAACTTAAATAAATAAAATTTTGACTGATAATGATAATAATAATTACATCAGAAATATTAAATTAGATAGATTATATTTTGAGACAAACTCATTTTCTATCAACTTTATATTTCAAATAACAAAGTTTACAGATTCTTATCAACTCCCAAGAATCCTGTTTATTGGATTAGATACAGATCACCGGATCCAAATAATTTCTCAAAAAGAATGAATAAGAAAAAAATTGGCTTGCTAATATTTTCCTCCCTGTTTATACTTCTCTAGCAACATGCACCAACTGAAAATAAAGATGTTTAATAGCCATTTATTACTTATTTGAATGGAAATAATACATCTATTATAAAAAATAAAAATAAAAACATTCTTAACTAAAATTTTAAAATTATTGTTTCTATTAAACACAATGACTCTATTGGAATTATTCCTATTATCAATTATTTTAAACACCACACAAGATGTAAAAATATTTTTTTTTTCAATTTTTAAATAGAGGATGAAGAAAACTGTGTTGACCACTATATATGACTTAGTGGTGAGTGTAATTTATTTTCTCATCATCTTATTTCATTAAATTTTGTAAGATAATAACATGTGATGTTAAAAAATTTAACAATCAAAATTATAGAATTAAAACATCAAATGGAGAGAAAATTTTACTCAAATTTTATTTTAATAATTTTTCTTTTATCTATTCTCTCCACCCCATTTATCTTTAACGGTAAAGTTGAAATTCATCCATCTAATTAATAGCGTAGTGTCAAGTCTCTTTCAGTGGCGCCATTAATATGGATTTATGAAGTGTCTGTTGGCTATGGTGACATGGTGGGCCCGTCCTCTTCCAGTGGTCTGAAATTCTATAAATGATCTTCTTTGACGTCTTCCAAATTCCTTTGGCTTCAAAAAAATGCCATAAGCTTCACATGGACTATGTACCAAAACATGCCAACGTTGACCACTGACTAAGAATTTGAAAAATTAACTTATTGACAGATATTTTCATTAAAATGGTATATTTAGATAATATAAGAATTGAAGTTTTTTCAATAGCAATGGATACCATACTTCATATCGAAGGTGAGATTAATTTTGTGAATACATAAAATCATATGTAAACTTCAAGTCAACTCGGAAGGAGTCAGAAATTAAAACCTTTATTTTAATTCTAAAAGTTTAAATCACCTAAATTATTTATATGAGATTTTATTGCAGTTTTTTATTTTATTTTTACTGAAGATTGACTGTTAGACCATCTTGTCCACAAGAACGTAAGCCTTTGTAAGCAGCTGGGTTCTCAGTACTCAGTAGTGGTGCAAGTCAGAAAAAATCAAAGTCAATTTGAATCCAAGTGATTTGACACAGCTGGACCTAAACTCCTCACATAATATTAGAGCTCTTTTGAGTGAAAAACCTGTTAAATTATGCAGTATATATTACTAAATATTGATATTTACATTCATGTTTGATCAGTATGCATCTGGTTGGAAAGCTAATGGCTACTGAGTTGAAATTGGAGGGAGCTGGGTTTCATAGTTGAGGTGCAATCCATATAAACCATGATTCTCAAGATCAAACCTAAGAAGAAAGGGACTCCTATAAATAATATTCTCTTCGTCTTATTTTAATTGTCTCATTTGAAATATTTATATTTTTTAAGAAACTCTATATATAAGACTAGCACTCTATACCATCTCATTCATTTTCAACACACTTTATATTACTTCAATACGATGGGACAACTATTTTAGGATAATTTCAAAATCTATATAAGTCAACTGAATCGAAATAGAGTCAGTGATAATAAAGGAACATATTACCTTTTTCCTTGCCATCCAACCCTTCAAAGAGCTCAAGGACAGATTGAGAGACTTCCATAGAATACCAACCTACAAAGCAAATAAAAAGATGAGAGTGAGAGTAAAGAAGGGTAGCAAGTGAAAGGAAAGAGGATTGCAGGTTGTTGATAGTATACTGACCTCATCCCTGTAAGATTCGGCTTGGTGCTTGCCCAGGTCTTGTTTGAGAACCATGAACATCTCATCTTCCTTCTCTTTTAGAAGCCTAGCAAGTCCCTCAAGTTGAGCTTTTCTCCATTCGTAGCTCCTTGTCTTCCTGCTTCTAAAACTCTCTCTCAACTCCTTCATCTTCTCTTCTTCCAACTCCACCAATTCCATGCCCTTGTTTCCCTTGCCACTCTCACAAACAAACCCTACACCAAAATGAACGTTACTTGTGTGCAATACCATGCCTTATATATGATATTGCCTCTACCTACTCATTTCTAATTCTACCCTTCGGGATTAAACTACTCATAAGCGTAACATACGCATCTTGATTGTCTTAACTTTATTTATGTACTTTTTTATTTTACAATATTTTACTTCGTATAACATTAAAGATCTAATAACTATTTTATAAAATCATTTTTTTAAATTAATGGAGATTTTTATCACACGAGACTCTATTAATTTGTCTAATTTTATCCACCCTATCCTTTGGATTGATCTGATGGTCAAAATATCTGACTCATGACAGATTATATTGAGTTAAATTCTTATTCAATCTCTTCAAATTACTCGTCATAAACTTTACTGGTAGATGTACTCATGCTAAAAGAAATTGTACGATCGTAGCTTTATCAATTGGAAAGGGCGACGTGACACGTACAGATTCGAAGGGTCAAGTCCAAACATACTGTACCAAATAATATATTCTTTCTGCATACTTTCCAAGTGAATCAAATTGGTGTGAGATTTTGATCTTCGGCAAGATTGGTAGTGTGTCATCTCTTTCTCATTGAAATATCTCCTTCTCATTGAAATTGAAATTTAGGGAGCAGTTAAAGTATCACTGTCATTAATAATGGAAGACAGAGTAAAAGAACACCAAGTCAATCCAAAATGGAAGACCAAGTCAATCCAAAATGAATGCGCTAGATCTCTCGTAATTTTTCACAAAGGGAAAAAGAAAAAGTAGACTTCCCTCACAATACAAGTACAAGAGCCTCATCACACATTGATGAGGTTTCATGTATTGAAATTTTCCGTATTTCAAAAACTGAAAAAAAATACAGGAAACTTCAATGTGGGAGAAAGAATCATGGAAATGAAATGCATTTTTCTCATCGATAGAATTTTAGTTAATATTTTAAATATTATGACTGAAATTTCTAACATAAATATGCTATTTTTTAAACTAATATAATGGTTGACATAGCCCATATTTCTATCTCAATTATTCAATAAATTTCAGATAAAATTTTAAAATTTAGGTCTAACTTTTCCCCTTTAAAATATTAGTACTATCATTTTCTTGATTGAAGTCTTTATAATTGAAAAAACCTCAAAAACAATATCATCTTAGCATTTAGGTGCAACAGTAGAAAAATGGCTACAATCAAATACCATTGATTGGACAATTATGTTACATCAAAAAGGAAAAGTCAACATTTACAAACTAGCATCTATAAAGTAATACAAAAATGACCTAACGAGATTTTCTCCCTTTCAGTACAATGATATTTTGCCAACCACCAAAGAAAAAACCAAATGTGATTATGGTGTTAAATAAAACTTTCTTTTCTTATTTTGTCATAAATAGTTGTGATATTTTCAAATAGCAGGATAGGTGATTACTTATTATTATTATTTTTTTTTTTGGTTTAATTTCATTTAAATGATCTTCTTTTGGAGTTTATTTTAAGAAATTCTTTTAGAGGACAAATTAGAAGTGCCCAAACAAAAAGTAAACAAAATACAATCATGCATTTTTATTGGAATTGGTCAATGATGCAATTCAAAAGTGTATTTATTTGAAAATATTTTAATATTACCAATCGTAGTTAATATTAACGATATTTGTGACAATGGTAGGAAGGAGGTAGATGAATGTGAAGAACGAAATGGATTCTAATGTGAGTCTCTCGTTAGACTATTCTTAGAGAAAATTGTGGTGGTGGTTGTTACTGTATGTGTCTTAGGTTTATCAAACACTTTAGTTGAAACACCCGAGTGCCATTTTGCAGGGTGGACTACATCCTATGATCAAAAACTTATATGAATGGATAAATTATTATAGGTCTTTCAATTTGTTAAAAATAGGAATTCATTGAATCATCCAATCTCTTAATTTTTCTAAGATTAAAAATTAATATCATTATCATCGTTGAAACTACTAATCAGATCTATTTAGGTTTGATCTTTTTTTATTCTTCTCTTTCATTCTCTTATAATATACAACTGTGTCCATTTCCTTTCCAATGTTTTTAAATATCTATGTTTCTTTTTATACCTTCAAAATTAGGTATCGTCTTTCCCTTTTTTAAATAAAAAAAGCCGATATCGGCCAATATTTGGATCCCTATATCCTTTCATTTTTCTCACTAGGAATTGTTTCTAGTCTCTTACTAAAATGTCTAAATGTTTATTTCTCAATCTCAATTGGTTCATTTTCTATATTTTCCTTCCTCTCATTTGTGATAAAACTCGTTCTTTTCTTTTCTGAATCTTTTACTATTTAAACTTGTAATATTGATATTTGTTTTGTTAAGTTTATCTCGTCGTAACTGTGCCAACCATTACCCCGTTTGTTGCCCTATTGTTGCCATGTTTGGCATAGTGTTGGGCATATTTTGACGTTGAAATCTTGGTTTTTGCCTTGGTGTTGGACTGCTGGGCTTGACCCTTCTGTTATTGACCGATGAACTCTTCAAAACAACTGTTCATATTGCATCTTTAAACAGTAAAATGTGGAAGAAAGCAAAAGAAAAGGTTTTAAAACAAATAAGAAAAAGGAAAATAAATTTGATACTGGATCTACTTCTTATAAAACTGCTAAAGATAGTTTGCCATCTAGAATTTCTACTTCTTCTTATAATACTGCTTTTAATCCTCATCCTAGAAATCCTGTTACTACTAATCTAATAACAATGGACTTAAAAAATTTTGAAGAAATAAATTTTAGAGAAATAAAACAATCAATTCAAAATTGGAATATCCCTAAAATTCCTGCTGAACAAATTTACATTGGATCTTTTGAAGACACTAACGACTCTATGATTCAAACTGTTGAAAGAACAAGTTCTTCTCAATGATGAAGCTTATCTTTACCTAATGGATGATAAAGAAAAACTTGAAAGACTAAAAATGAGATATCATTATTTACATGTTGCTTTAGTTCAGGGTAGCAATAAAGCCATTAACAAGAAAAGGATTAAACATACCTTGTTTATCTTTTCTTAGGGACGCCCGACACAATAAATTTGAAGATGCTCTATATGGAATGGTTTCCTCTAATTTTGCTGAAGGACCTATATTTTACAATTGTTTTCCTGACTTAACAATACCTTTATCTAGTAGAAACATACAAATATCAATTCAACTAGGAGTAAAAACAAAAGGTTTTGATATGGATCCAGGAAGTGAAAATATAGGAATAATGTATAGAATATATTATAAAGCTATGAATTCGTTTATATCAAACATTGCTTACGGAGATTTAATAAAAAATGAATGTACTATTTTCCAAACTGATTTTAGAAATAAAGCCATAATTCCTAGGAGACCAACACCTGAAAAAATAGAAATAGTAAGAGATTGGAAACTATAAGAATTATGTCAACCAACCCCAAAGATAGAAGATAAAGCTAGTAAAATAATACAAGAAGAAGATGGAACTGTTAGAATACTTTTTGAAGATGAAGACGAAAAACAAAAAACAAATCCTTTATATAATAAACCCATTCCACCTCAATATACTACTTTTGGAAATTATCCTCCTCCTCCTAGATTTGAAGAATACAATAGTGCTGGAATAGCTCAACCTGTTTACACTAGATCTGAATCCCAAACAGAAACAATTCATTTATCACCCGAAGACATGATAGGAATAATAAAAGCTGAAGAAATAAAAGAATTCACAATAGATGAAGCTTATTTAAAAGCTAAAATGATGCTCGATCCTATAATAGATAATTTACTAGAAAAATTTGACATAGAGAAAATTAAAAAATTCCAAGAAGCTTATATAAGAGACATTAAACAACTTAAAAAACATATGACATTCTTTGAGTGGTATGATTTTAAATTAGATAAAAACAATCAACAAGAACAACAGTATTTGAAAGTTCTAAAAGAAAAATGGACAACAGTAAAAGGAGAGGTAAAAGAGTGTACATCCTCCTCAAGAAAATTATAAAATCTCTCAAGGAATAATAGCTTCACCATATAAAGACGTAACAAAAATAAATAAAAACTCAAATATTGACCCAGAATACTTTGCACATATAATGAATCAAAACAATTATCCCAATAATTATTTAAAGTCAATCGCTGAACAAACAACCTGAATAGAAGAAAAATCTGATAATAAAGGAGAAAAAGTTTTACCAGAAATAGAAAAAAGTTTTATAAAAACCACAACGATAGAATCTGATACAAAACTTATAAAAGAATCCCTTAAGATTAACGAAGGTTCAGAAAACGAATTAGTACAAATATTAAAAAACAAATTAAAAGACACCTCGAAACTTAGAGTTTCTATGCTAACCCTAAATGAAATCCAAGAATCTGATGATCTAACTTTAAACAAATTAAGATTCAGTAAAACCCCTAGAAGACCAAATTTAATAAGCATTGAAGAACCTCAAACAATAAATCCTCATTCTTTTGATTCTCAAAGTATTTATGAATAGAATATTGATGGCCTATCAGTAGGACAAAAAATGCAAGTAATAATTAAAATGCAAATGTATGCAAACGCTTTAAGACAAGTAGAAAATACTGAATTAGCCATAACTAAATTAATAACGTCAGGTTTTACAGGACAATTAGGAGATTGGTGGGGAACATATTTAACACCTAATCAAGTAAATTTAATAGAGCAAAATGTAAAAAAGGACGAACAAGGAGAAATAATATTTATGGCAGATGGAGAACCTATAAACGATAGTGTAACAAGTTTGTTGTATAACATAGTACGACAATTTATAGGAAGATATTCTTAGATATGAGCAAAATCTAAGAGACTATTTAATTAATTTAAAATGTAGATCTATGACACAATATGCTGAATATAATGAATATTTTATGAATGTAGTTTACAAAATGACAGACTCTGCTAATGAATTCTGGAAAGAAAAATATATAGCTGGACTACCAACTTTGTTTGGAAAAAAGGTTAAAGAAAAACTAACAAAAAATGATACAGGAGAAATATAATACAAAAGATATACTTTTGCTGACCTACACCAGACAATTAATGGAGTAGGACAAGAATTGTGTAACAATATGAAACTAGAAAAGAAAATAAAGACAGAATAATATTTTAGTAAAAAAGAATTAGAAATTTGTGTGACCAATTTGATCCCTTTAAAAAACTAAAAGAAGAAAACCTAAAAATATTAAGAAAGATACTCAATTAAAAGGTAAAAAAGCCTTATCAAAAAGAAAAAAGAAAATTTATAAAAGAAAAACCAAAAAATAAAAAACATATAACAAAGAATCAAATAAAAAAACCAACCGATAAAGATAAATGTTATAAATGCGGGAAAGCAGGACATTTTGCTAACACTTGTTATAAAAATAAGAATAGGAAAAAGAATTTAAAGGCTATTCTAGAACAATTAAAAGAATTAAATCTATCAGACTGATAACGAATCCGAAAACTCTTCTTATTTAGATAATGAACAAAGTAATGATGAACAAATAAATAAACTTTTAGATCAATTTAGCAATAAATGTAAAATGATTCAAATTGTAATTGTAATATTTGCTTAATAAAAAATTATGAAGACTCCGAAGGATATAGTGATATCGATAATTTAGAAGACTCTGATAGCCCTTCCCTGAATGTTTTAAGTAAAAAAGATCAACTAACACGTGACATGATTATGGAAATAAAAGACCCTGAGAAACAAAGAGAAATGATGTCAAAAATTATAGAGACCCAAGGAGATAAAACTACAAAATCACAACCTGAAATAAAACCTTTAAGAATGGAAACTTTTTATAAAATGATAGGTTCCTTTGAAGAAATCGAAGATCCTAAACCATTAACAATAAAAGACTTACAAAAAGAAATAAGGCTTTTAAACACTGAAATAAAAGAATTAAAAAGGACAAATGATTTGCATAAAATGAGATTAGAAATATTAGAGATAAATGCTAATATACCTTTTAAAGACCGAACTGAAAGTTCGGCAAAAATTGAAGATATTGAAAATAATTTATTAAATGAATTAACAATAATTACCTAAAGAAAATGGCATGTAAAAGTAAATCTAAAACTTAAAAATGGATATAATAAAAAATTAATTGCCCTGTTAGACACTGGAGCTGACATAAATTGTATAAATGAAGGAATCTTACCCTTAGAATATTTTGAAGAAACTAAATATAGTGTTAATTCTGCAAATGGCAAAGAAATAAAATTGACTTATAAAATCAATAATGTAACAATTTGTAAAAAAGAGAAATGTATTCCAGATATAACTTTATTTCAAATGAAAGAAATGACTGAAGATTTAATACTAGGAAATAAATTCTTAGAAGATATATCTCCATATTTAACAACTAATGAAGGACTCTAACAACATCATCTGATGGAACCGAAATCATATTTAAATTTGTTTCTCAACAAAAAACAAAAGCTATAAATACTATAAGCAGAATTATATCACGAAAAGAAAATTATAAATTAGACCTTCAATCCTCTATTAAAAATCTACAAATAAATAACCAAATTCAAGAACCTTCCTTTTTGGCTAAAAAAACTCAATTTGAAAAAGAATTACAGGCAAAATGTTGTTCTGATCTTCCTCACGCATTTTGGGGGCGAAAAGAACATATTGTTTCTTTACCCTATATAAAAGATTTTAATGAAATAAAAATTCTAACAAAAACTAGAGCTGCACAAATGTCAATTGAACAACAAGAAATGTGCAAAAAGGAAATCATGGACTTAGAAAAGAAAAATTTAATTCGTGAAAACAGTTCTCCTTTGAGTTGTACTGCTTTTTATATTAATAATGTTGCTGAACAAGAAAGAGGAGTTCCTCGACTTATTATAAATTTTAAACCATTAAATAAAGTTTTACAATCAATAAGATTTCCGATTCCAAATATTCAAGATATTCTACATAGAATTTATAATGCTAGAATATTCTCTAAATTCGACTTAAAATCAGGTTTTTGGCAAATTCAAATCAAAGAAGAAGACATGTACAAAACTAGCTTCGTAGTACCCTCTGGTCACTATGAATGGAATGTTATGCCCTTTGGTTTAAAAAATGCTCCATCTGAATTTCGAAAAATAATGACAGAAATATTCAATCAATACAGCCAATTCATGTTAGTATATATTGATGATATTTTAATTTTTTCAGAATCAATATCACAACATTGGAAACACTTAGAAATATTTAAAAAATCTGTTATAAAAAATGGCCTAGTTCTAAGCCAAAGAAAAATGAAATTATTCCAAATAGAAATAACATTTGTAGGTTTTAAATTAAAAAATAATACAGTAGAACCTGTTAATAGAGTAATACAATTTAGTGACAAATTTCCTGATGAAATAAAAGACATAAAACAACTGTAAAGATTTTTAGGATGTTTAAATTATGTTTCTAATTTCTATAAAAACTTAGCTGATGATAGAAAAATTCTACAACAAAGATTAAAAAAGAATCCTCCTGCTTGGAATGAAATCCATACAAAAGCTGTTCAAAGAATTAAACAAAAGGTTAAAGATCTTCCTTGCTTAAGTTTAGCAAACCCCGAAGCTTTTAAAATAGTTCAAACAGATGCTTCTGAAATTGGTTATGGTGGAATTCTATTACAAAAAGAAGATAATCAAGAAAAAATTGTTAGATATATTTCAGGAACTTGGAATCCAACTCAAGTTAGTTATTCTACTATAAAGAAAGAACTTCTAGCCATCGTTCTAAGTATTCAAAAATTTCAACTTGATCTCCTTAATAAGAAATTTCTTTTAAAAATTGATTGCAAATCTGCTAAAGAAATTATAGAAAAAGATGTTAAAAATTTAACAAACAAACAGATATTCGCTAGATGGCAAGCCATCCTTAGCGTTTTTTATTTTGATATTGAATATGTTAATGGGAAAAATAATGCCCTTGCTGACTTTTTATCAAGAGACTTTTTGCAGAAAACCTCAAAGAAGCTCGAGACGAATTAAACAAGTTTACAAGAATTTATCTCTACTTGGTAGAGATTGTTCTTTTTTTTCTCTTTGTCAACTTTCTTGTTAAACACCTGCTTAAAGTCATTCTAATAATTGTGCTCGTAAAATATTTTCTTCAATGAATCCTCATCAAAGGCCAATCCGGCCTTCTTCTCCCTTTCAAAAAGCTCAGCAATTACAGCAAATAATGAATGCCCCTTATTCTCCCAGACCAATAAGACCTAATATCTATGAAAAACATGCTCTTTGGGGAAGTCCTTCTTCTCCTCAATTTCACCCTTCTCAATCATCTCCTATTGCTCGACCTCCTGGTCCAACATCCGAATTCCAAAATACTTTCAATCGTTATAATCAGCTCATCTATACTCTTCCTGATGTATGCCATCCTGACTCGTCTACTCTCCAAGAAATTGTTCCTTTCTGTTTTCCTCTTGGAAACTACTGCCGAACATCTCATCCATATCATTTTCATCTCGCTATTCTGTTTGAAACAGGCAGTTGTGCCCTTGATCATTTTACTAAAGACCAATCTCGCTTTGAAGGTTTCTTTCCAACAAATTGTGAGGTGGCTTATTCAAAATTAAAGATTTTAAAAATTATTTCTGAAGAACAATGGGAAGCCCCTCTTTTCCAACAAAAGACTATTTCAAAACCTGGATTCCATGATTTAGTTTTTAATTATTGGGACTATATGACGGCTTGGGAAAATGTTTTATTTTATCAAAATTCTGCTTTCTTACATTCTTGCTTTATTTGAATAAAGGTTGAAAAAATTGATGAAATACCATTATGGTGGTTTTCAAAATTCTGGACTCCTTTTGGAGCTCAAAAACATGTCCTTCTTTCTATTGTTCAACATACTTTTCAAAAATATTGCTCTCTCTTAGAAAATGAAAACAAAGGACTCTTTAATGTTATAAATCTTACTTTTGATGACTGGTCAACTATGATGTTTTTCACTTATTTTAGCATTCCTTGGATTTGCAAATGGAAATTTGAAAAGAAAATGGATATTGCTCCACTAGTTTTATCAAGAAAAATTGAAGTCAGAAATTGAGAAAAATTCAGTTTTGACGAGATTATAGCCTTTAGGCTTGAATTCGGTGAGTCAACAAATGCTCTAACAAATGCTATTAGATCAGGAAGTAGTTTTCTTGAAGCACTTAATGCTTCACAACAAATGCTCCAACAAATGTAACACCTGCTAGATTAGTTTCCTCATTTTCAAAAAAGAATCCAAATTCTCCCGCTTCTTCCTCTATCCCTTCTACAAATATATCAAAAGAAGCTCTTCTCACCGCTGCAGATATGCTAAAATTGAAAGAAGACTGGATGAAAGAAGTCCTTGCTCAAATTGATAAGCTCGAGCAAGTTGAAACATCTAAAAAATCTTTTGCAACAAAAGCTCAAGTATATCTTGCTGAAAATCAATTCACTGCCCTCCAACGCTTGCCTGAAGATGACATAGATGACGAAGAAAAGTGAACACCAGCTAAAGCAAATCCCTTCATCTCGGTCAAAGGAAAGAAAAAGAAGTAGAATACATATAAATACAACATCTGTATTTATTCTGTATTCCCGACAACCGACAAACAAATGACATCAGCTTTGAAAAATGAACAATCATGAGGTCTCCACCGACCGTCAGCAGAATCGACAGAAGCATGTGGGAGGGCTCTAGGGTTGTCTTCAAATTGATTTTTTTTTTTTAAAAAGACTAATATTTATGTAACATCTCATACGATACGCATTGAAATCTAAATTTTAGATAATATAAAAAAAATGTTAACTTACTTTAAAATTTTATACTTGTATACTAAGAGATATGATAAATTATTTGATGATATCATAATTGCAACTTGAGAGTCTAATAAATATGGGCAGATATTGGTCTTAGATGATATGACTAACAACAATATTTTTCCTTTTCAATTATTTTCTCCTTCTACGGTCATTAAAGTGGGGTTACACCACTTGTCATCAAATTACAGAGTATGGGAGGAGGGCCATCTTAAGTGTAATAATAAACCTGCTAAGTAGATCGTCATATTTGATATATACTGTCGATATGGTTTTACTTTTAGTAAAAGAGAGAAATTTGCTTTCAATCCCTGATTTAACTATCCAAACATTCTTTCATCCTCAACAAGCCATTTTTTTTGCTAATAATGTTAAAAATGATTAAAATTGGCAAATGTTCGAGGTATAAAGAAATGGTTCAAATAAAGAAAAAAATTATTTTGCTTATTTGAAAAATTGTCGAAACTATTTGAAATATCATTTCTACTCATTTGGAGAATAGAAAGCCCTAATCAAGAACACAAAAATTTAAAATTAATTGGTTAAAACCTTTATAAAGAAATTACATACCTCATTAAAATGAAAGAATCAATCAATATCTAATTACAATCTCAAAATTAAGGAAATTAACAATTGAGGAATGCACAAACCTGGAAAGTCAATTCTCTTGAGAATTGTCTTTAATACCCTTATGCAAACTCGACGGTGGAAGAATGACAAGTTTAAAACTGAACACGGAGAATAATTGCTTTGGGAAAATGGTCGAAATAACATTTTTTAAGAAAAAAAAGAAAAGATACTATGTCTTATCGGCCGTTATAAACCAATATTATTACTGATCAACTGATACTTTCATCATAATCAACATGTGGATTATATATTTATTGGCTTAGACGATGAATATGTGGACAGTTGTAGTTTGATGAAGTAGGAGCTTCTTTTAAAAATTATATATTTTGTCATTTTAAAAATGAACCCAAATTCTGAAATTTGGAATCGAAGAGGATTGTTTATTAGATGGCAGGGTAGCAGCTTAATATCATTTCTCTAATATTAATTAATAACAAACCCAACTCACATGTGTGATGTGATTCACTTGACTTCATTCAATACAACGGCCAAGCTCCCAATTGTGGAGACTGGATGGTTATGGCCCACTTGTAAACATATTTTAGGACTCAAGTCTCAAAGCCAGGATAGCATGTCGACCACTCGATTGGAAAACAATAACTTCCAAGTTTTGACTCAGTTGAGATGAGAGAAGCCAATGAGTTATCACAGGTCGAAATCTCGGCCGATACATCTCGTGTCTGCTGAGATATCTCAGGTGCTGAGATATCTCGGGTTTTGGATGCCTGAGATATCTCGGCCGATATGAGATCTATTGGACATACGGACGAGATCTCGGCCGATATGACCGAGATCTCACCAATATCGGCCGATACGGCCGAGATTTATAAAAAAAAAGGAGAGAGAAAGAAATATCAGCGAGATGTAGGCCAATATTCGGCGGGCCCGAGATCTCGGCGTCTCGGCCGAGATCTCGGATGGGCTGTTTTTTTTACCCCATTCAACAATGGTGGACAGACCTATCTTTGAAAATTGAGGTCTTTGTCCCTTTGAGCCGGCTTTGGGGCTTTGGGCCTGAGACAAATGTTTCACCAGGCCCACAATGGTAGGCTTGTAGAAATAAATCGATTTTAATTGTCTAGGCATATTTCAAGCCCACCATTTGGACATTGCAAGTCCGTTAAGCAGTGTGACCCACTAACGTTATAAAATGAAAAATAAAATAACATTAGCAATAATATCATATTAATAATAAATAAAGGAAAGGTGGTCGTCAAGTGATTTATCGATCTTTCAACTCAGTTCAAGTCCCTCTTAGACAATGAAAAATCTCCTTTGATGCAAAATGATCCATGTGGCATCACCCTCCCAGATCCAATTGTTACAGTCTCCAATTTCCAAGCCCAGTGGCCACATTCTCCCATTTCCAAAAACTATAGCTCTGATACATTATCATCTATAAGATGATGATAGACCCATTCAAAAGATCCATTCTTCCATATATAATTCATAAAAATTCATATTAATTGAATTAATTAAAAGATGTTTTTAAACTCTTCAAAATTTAATAAATTTGTATTATTTCCAATCTTTTAACTTTAAAAATAATCTTTAAATGCATGACTTGATTGGTTCAATCGAACGATTTTTAATAGACTTGATATTCAAACAAACACCTTTTTAATAAAGCCCATCACTACCTCATTTTTCTCCAGCCCAATACACTAGTGGACAAATTTTCATCTTTTAAATTTTAAAATTTAAAAGTCAACTTTATATAAATAATAAATGACCCCGAATAAACCATCAAAAGCCATTAAATTCCAGTCTAACAGTCTAGCTCTGTGCGAATGGAGAAGTCTTCGATAGCCTAACTGTTGAAAGTTTGACAAAATACACATGGAAAAGGACTACTTTGAGGGGCCCTTTCATATATTTAATGTCAATGCAGTATAGTGCAGAACTAATATCAATCTAATAAAAAAATTATTTTGATTCTCACTCTAAGGTACTCTACGATTCTCACTCCACTTCAAAAAGGCTACTCTACGTAGAGTAGTGATGAAACTTGAGCCGAATTAACTTGACACTCATGATCCGACCCAAAAAATCAAGTGAGTTGGGTTTTTTACATTTTTAAAATTAAAATCTCGTTGACTTGAAGAAAAAAAAAACTGAATTAAATTTAAGATTGGGTCAAGGTTTTTAAAATCAATCTGACAAACTCAAAAAATTTAATATGCCACTGGAATTGAGTTAGGCCACCACTCGGGCTGAATCAGATCATTAATTCATGTTGGATTGTGTTTAGCAATTAGGGTCATCAATTTAAGTCAGATCAGATCAGATTAAGTTCAATAATTTTTTATATAAATTGAATTAGATTTATTAAAACTCGGTCTGACCCATCTGAGTTTCAACCTTAAGTAGAGTTATCCAGTGTTTGTCGGTAAAGAAATTTACATATATCCCGATGATTAATTAGATGCTTTAAAAATCCTTTACACTCCTATCATAAAAAAAAAGAAATGTAGCACACTACAGGCGACTGAAATAAGGTGCAGCTTCAAGAATACTTGATAGAAATATTCAAACATGCATAGGTTTTGCAAAGGATAAGGATGATTTTGCATAGTAGAAAAGTAGAAAACAGGATGCAGCTTTATTCTGTAGCTTTCAACTACTTAATTTTATTTTATAAGTTAGGTTATCTTGCATTTATCTAACAAAAGAATTCAAAGTCAAGCCTCTTCTCTCCTAAATATCTAAAATGAGTTTGTTCATACCATTTCATTTCATTGGACGACAAGACCCAAACAAAGGAGTGGTTGGCCCACATCACAGAAGGATCATGCGTTTAAAATTATTTCCCAAATTTGCACGTGGGAGAATTGGAATTCTTTGTGAACAAGTTACCCAAGCTTTGAAAGTTGAAGAGGGAAAAGGGAGATGAACCTGAACCCAAGAAAGGTTGTGCTATTTTGCATCACTTGTGACATGGGCAACTGAGAATGGATTTGTTCTTAGTTCTTACTTTTCCTTCCCACCTTTACTTACCTTATTTTGATTTTTAAAGTGAAGAAAGGGATATTCAAGAGGATATATTAGGGATACCAAAAGGTGTTTTGATTTTGGTTTTGGATAATCATCAACTTCACCGTCTTCCGTTCCCGTCTCCTTTGTCTATTCTTTTGTCTTAGCACTGAAAGACCTCAGCAGTCCCAAGGACCAATCAATCCCATGTATTCAAATTCAAACCTCCTTTTTCTTTTAATTAGAGCCGCAATAACCTCCATGAATATAGGAAACTCCACCTACCATCCTGTATTCTTTTTTCATGAGATCAAGAGAACCCATGACTTCAAACTTACATAATATCCATCTATAAAATAACTATTCTTATTGGGCTATGTCATGTTAGGAATGAGCTTCCGGTTCAAAAAGACTAATTTGATAAATGGAGTGACTCAATTTTTTGTAAGTCCTTAGATTTACTCTTTCACAATTGATAAAAATTCTCATTGACTCTATAGCAGATAGAACGTCGTCAATCATCTCGTTCGATTAGGGGATCCCTAAGTTCATATGTTATAGTTTGGAGATCTAACTCTGATACCAATGTTAGGGCTGCGCTATTAATAGGTGGAGTGACCCACTCCCTTATAAATTTTTAAATTTTCACTCTCACAATCGATGTGTGACTCTCATTTGAGTTCCCAACATGTCATTTATTTAATAAGATGAGATGGGCTCTTGGTGTTTTATTAGATTTAGTTGGATTAACTAATAATCGTATGAATAACAAGTATGATCCTATCCTTTAACTAAAGCATGCAGACGGATGATAGCCTCACATTAATCCCAAGTTACAATTGTACAAAGCGTGCTCTGCCTGACTCATGCCCTGCTAAATTCGGCAAACAAACATTGCATTGGAAGCTCTTGTACGATCATACTATAATTAAGCATATGAAAGTTACTTAACGCTCTTAATTTCATATCAGTTCCTGACTTCCTTCCTTGTTGCCAAAGCTAGCAAGACATCTAGACCTTAACCACATCGGGTGTCACCTCAGGTGGACCCAAACAACATGGCATCAGTAGTGTTTGACGACACGTGTCACACTCGGAATGATGAGATTCCTTGCCTATATTGACCACTTAAACAGTGACTGAAAATGCCACGTGGACATCATAAAAGAGTATGAAATCAGGTGACATTCCATGTTGGAAGGCTTTGGCTAGGATTAGCATGGGAAGTTTGAAATTGAAGTTAAAAGGAAGAATCTGGTTTGGTAGAGACTCATTCAAAAGATGACACCTGTGCCGATTACCCGCACGTGCTGGTGATCGTTCGGCTGCCCTTGATGTGTGACATGACCCAAATCAAAGGTTGACTACAGATAATCTTGAAAAAATGATCCTCAAAACGTGATAAAGTCTTAGTTTTGAAATCTAACTGAGGAGAATATTATTCAGTGATGATGCAAAATTCTCAGCTCAGCAATCTTAGACCATAGAAATGATGGAAACATGGGCCCACGTGTTGAGAAATTGTCGTGCGAAGTCATTTTTTCTTAAGATCAATCTAGACAGTTTAAGAATGTGATGGAATTGTTTTTTTTTTTTTTTAATCTAGACGAGTATCTCAGTTGATTTAAATTTTTAGAATTAAAATAGAGATTTTTTATTCGACTCATTTTGAACTTACTTGATACACGAAGCTTACTGATGGACTGACAATCCCTTATCAAGTTTGAGCTCAGAACAATATGGTGCCACCATAGGCCTACATGTCACAGAATTGTCAAAACGAGCCCACCCATTTACCGATCTATTTGGACCACAAGGTGATAACATGGCATCCCACAGAACTCACTTGTCTATAGATTTGAATCATGGGGGTCAACTCATGAGGCCCACCTTGTTTGAGTGAATGTGGTCCTGTAATTCTAGGCTTTATTTATTTGATGGAATACTAAAGTTAGAATGCAATTGTTTCAAGGCCTCTGGCCCTTTACGTTAGGCCCAATTGGTACAGTGATATAATATTATGATCTTGATCATGTTCTGTTTCGTCTTTGGCCCTAGTACACGGTCATTGGATTGTATATTATTTGATTAGGCCTTGAGTTGAGCTTTCTCCTATTCTAACGATATGTTGTCTGAATTTTCTAGTGAATCCAGCTCAAGTTTGAGGACCAATACTACCTGTCTAGTAAGAGGAATCTTCCTTATCTAACACAACAAGACGGACTCCAATGTTCTAATTCTTGAAATTTGATTCAATGTACCAAACCGGTCTCGAGTAAAACAACAACAACAACAAAAAAAGGCTTTGAATGCTACTATCTTAAATTAAAGACTTGACTGGGCCTGGCCCACTTTCAGCTAGAGGTCCGGTCTGGCCTGTCAAAACTCAAAACCCGTGGGTCTTACTTCCTTAGCTCTGTTGGCGCGTTAGAAAGAAAATAACAAGTAAACAAAAGTAAAAGCACGAGTACAAATTCATGGATTCAAGCCCACAAATCAAAGTCTTCCTCAAATTTGAAATTCCCCATTACTATTGGTTGAGCTGACCGACCAAGAGAAATATAAATTCAAAGCTTGGCCGCACTATTTTCCTCAGTCGCCTGATGGAAAAGGGTTTTCCAAGGAAAATTTGTAGGCCAAACTTGTGAAAATAATCTTAGAATGGTACTTTGCTCTTACTAATATAATATCATTATTTCGATATATCAGATGAATATCAGAGTTTTATGACTTAGACATTCAGCAAAAGTTACTTACTTCTTAAAAGCATAAATACTATTGTATATAAGACAATAATAATGAGCTATTTCTTAATTTCTCTGTGACTACAAATGTTTTTTTTACCATGAATCAGGTGATTAAAAGGGATTAGTAAGTGTATTTTTATTAATCAGGTACGTAATCTACTAACGCTTTTTATATGTGAGGGGCCAATGAGCCACAACAAGCCACGTGTCTACATTGAATGAGAAGAAATAAATGAATGATAGATTGATGAAGTTACGGTAAGGAGCGTGTATTAATGTCTCTTGTAGAGATAGAAGATGAGTATGGAGTCCATAGCATCTGACGTGGACGGCCACAATTGATAGGGAAACGTGTCATTCAATATTAGGATATGCACTATGACGTTAGTCTAGAGCATACCTAAATCTTGTCGCAACTCGTTTCCATAAAAGTAGCACTCAGAGAGTGCTAGTAGAGTTTATCTTTACCGAGTTTATAAAAAAAATTATACATATAAAGTATTCAAATAACCTATCTAAAATTTTCAAACATCTTATCTGACTAATTTTTATATCATTCTTTTAAATAAAATTTGTTATGCCTTTCTCTTACGTTTTGGGTTATTCTGTGTATAGTTTTGATAAAATGTAAAGCTATATGTTAGATAAAATATAAATGCATGAAATTAGCATATAAAATACAAATCACTGTATATATATAAAGGACAAAACGTAAAACAATGAAAAAAAAATGTAAAATATAAAATAATGTTTACAACAAAATGTAAATGAAGATATGACATATTTGATTGATCTGCACATTGTTCTGTATATTGATGAAAATAAAGTCTGCATAACTGCAGAATTTAGAATTTATGCTTTATATAAATTTTCTTTATATTATCACGTAAAGTAAGCATGTAATCTCGCTAAAAATTATTCTATCATTATTTATATTTTTCACCATTATTATCTAAGTCATTCATCCTATTAACCTAATAATATTTTTTTATGTTTAAATATGTCAAACTATTTCTATGGAGTGATTATCTATCTGACTTGTATAGGACATATCATTGTTTACATTTCTATATAGTAAATTACGTGTCGTATAGTATTTTACATAATATATATGTGTATTTTATTTTAGATATAATTTTACACTTTGTCAAATAATATATAAAATAAAATATAAATAATAACATAATGTATTTATTTTGTACACTAGTCTATATATTAATATAAAAAAAATCTTGCATCCTTTCATGAAGGAAATCTAAACTCTATATCAATACATGAATAATCATGAAAATGATAAGTTAAACAGGGATTATAAAAATCCCAAATTAATTTTGTCCAAGACACAAGGGGAAAACGTGCATGCATTAGATAGAAGGGAGTTATTTATGCCACGCAGTACGAAGAAATAAACAAATCGCCACCCAATAGAGTGGAAGACTCGCACGTGAACGCAGCCGAAAAGGCTTGGAAGTTGACGTCATCGCTCTATCCTCGTTGCCATAACATTGTCCATACTCATACGTGGAAAGAAACAGTTTTCAAAAACAAATCAAGTGAAAAGACAATAATAGCCTTAACATTTCTTTAATTGCCTCTCATCACCTCACTACCCGACAAATCCCTTCAACCATAAAACGGCTGCCCATCCTCCTTCCCCAAAAATTTCAATCTCTCTGTTCCTCTCTCTTTCTTATCTGCTTCGATCCAATCCTCATCATCTTCCTTTTCAATCATTATCATCATCATCATTATCCTGTTATTTCCGTAGGATTTAAGCCTAGCTGCTGGATGGTATAATTGTTTAGGAAATACAGCCAGCGTAAATTCAGCAAAAATCGATTCAAACCATGTCGAAGAACCCGGAGAAATCACTTCCACCGGGCTTTAGATTCCACCCAACTGATGAGGAGCTCATCTTTCACTACTTGAGAAAAAAATTAACCTCCACTCCCTGTCCTGTATCCATAATAGCTGAAGTTGATATCTACAAGTTTGATCCATGGGATCTTCCAGGTATGTGTCAGCACAAGAAAGTAATTGAGCTCCAATTTATATGTGAATCTGTTTGGTGCTGATTTTTTTGTTGATATGGGTTGTTCTTGTTGTGTTGTTTTATCAGCTAAAGCAGCTTTTGGAGAGAAGGAATGGTACTTTTTTAGCCCAAGGGACCGGAAATACCCAAATGGTGCTCGGCCCAACAGGGCGGCCGCTTCTGGGTACTGGAAGGCGACGGGGACGGACAAGCCGATACTGGCAAGCGTTGGGAAGGAGAACATAGGAGTGAAGAAGGCTCTGGTGTTTTACAGGGGTAGGCCTCCCAAAGGCCTCAAGACCAATTGGATCATGCATGAATACCGCCTTGCTGCAACTCCTAACACCACCAAGCCCATCAGAATTAGAGAGTCTTCAATGAGGGTGAGAAAAGTATTTCTTTTCTTTTTTAATGCAAAAACTATTCTTTTTTTTCTTTTTCTTTTTTTATATCAATAGACTTTAATTGGCCGACACATGCGTTCCAAATGAATTACATAAAGGCCCTATGTGCCATGTTTTTTTTATTTCAAATCTGAGCGTATGACCGAAAGAAGCATTGACATGGTATTAAGTATTAACCCCTAAAATAGCCCCACCGTTGCAAACATGGAGGGCTAGGCCCAAACTCCTCTGATGTATGAATGTTTGGGCGTATATACTTGTTTATGGTCCAACTCAATGTGAAATTGTTCGCTCTAGGCTTACCCCTACTCCGATTTGTAACGACCATACTCCAACTTCCCAATATGATATTGTCCGCTTTGGGCCCACCATACTCTCACGGTTTTACTTTGGGTTCTGGCTCACATGGCCAGGCCCAAAAGGCCTCACACGTGGGAGAGGGGGGGCTTCCCTCATATTAACACCCAACTCACCCACCTCATTACCGATGTGGGACTTTCTTTGAGGTGGGTGGGGGTATTACAATACTGGCACTAATATGAGGCCCAAAAGTCGAACTCTACGGACCTGGGTCTACAATTCCATTAAGCTCAATAGGATGAGCTGGCCAATTCAGTCCAACTTATATAAATCACTGTCTAAGCTCGATAAATTCGAAAACTAAGGCTGCGTTTGGATGAGAGGGGTGTAATTACTAAGGGGTAAGAGTAAAAAATCAAATTTTTATCCCTTCATTCCCACTTTTGAAAACCCTTTCCTTCCAAGGGATTTTCATATTTCTTGGGGTAACTCCTGGTCAGGGGTAATTCCTGAAAAATTTACCCCTCATCCAAACGCAGCATAGGGCTCAAGTGGGAACACATCGAAGTTGTTCATGGAAGTTTGGTGAGATTTGCCCAACTCTCATTTAGAAATTAAACATGTTGACGCATATGGTTTGACATTTTTGATGAGTTGAATTAAGTGGGCATTGTGTGAAGTAACAAAATGTCTCACATCAGTTAATTTGTGAAACCAATGACTCTATATAATACTTGAGGTACCTTCTCTCAATAATTAACTTTTGAGAGTGAGTTCTACTTCAAGAATGTTATCAAGTGATGGTTTT
The DNA here is from genome assembly GCA_022113865.1 of Chimonanthus praecox. NCBI lineage: Eukaryota > Viridiplantae > Streptophyta > Magnoliopsida > Laurales > Calycanthaceae > Chimonanthus > Chimonanthus praecox. Next base: position 69,788,413 of record CM039086.1, on the reverse strand, counting down.
TTAATATAGTATCAGAGCAAATTCCACGTGCAGCCACGGGTATTCTTCTCTCAATGGCTAGCTTTTGACTCTAAATAGCTTTTGGGTGAGTTTTGGAACACTGACTTAAATATGTGACTCGTAAGATCTAAGATGTTTGTATTTCTCCTTTCTGATTTCCACATTTCAAATCCTAACCTATATTAGAAGCAGAGAAACAGAGCCTCATTTCTTGAAGTAGCCTATAACTCAAAATTATCAAGCTTAAAAAAATTCAAGTTTAGTGTGGTCCTCTAGGAGAAATGGATGCATGGAAGGAATGAACAATTTCTATTGTTTTCTAGCAAATGGTACCAATTTGTAGCTTGTCCTGACATTGTTTGGATTGTTTTCCTCAGTTGGATGACTGGGTTCTCTGCCGAATCTACAAGAAAAGCACCCCTCCTCCAACTACAACAGCAATGGATCGAGAAGGAGAAGACCATTCCATCGAAGATGGATCCTTGAAAATGTTACCCAACATCACCAATCAAAGCACCCATGAACTCCCAAAATCCTCCTCTTTCTCTGATCTCCTTACTGCCACTGATTTCTCAGTACTGAGTCATCTCCTGGCTGATAACCCATCTGATTTGGCTGGCTGGGAAACGAGTCCTGTTTATGCCAATGCCAATCTCAACCAGCCTACCATCAACAGCAACTACTGCTACTCATTTCAAAAGCCAACTGAACATGACTCATCCATTTTAGCATCTGAGAACCGGATCAAGCGTGAGCGACCGATGGCAATGAATGCAGATGATGGAGTTTTCCACCCATCTAAGAAAATCAACAATTCGTGCACCATTAACAACATCTCTAGTCTGTTGGATACTCCACAATACAACATACTCAATCAGGCATTCTTTAATCAGCATATACTGTTGAATTCACAGCTTGAATTTCAATGAATTTGCACATCTACTTCAAGAATCCTAAGATAGGAACAATGAAAAAGAAAAAGAAAAAGAAAAAAAGAGAAAGCTCATGGACGTTTATTTATGTTTTAGTTCTTGTATGTATAGAAAGAAGTGTAATTTATTGAATGCCATGGATACAGAGAACTTGGGAGCTTGGATGGTGTCAAAAGCAGACATCATTCAGAGCATTAAGGGAATGGAAAGGAAAATAGCTAGGAGAAGGATAGACAATTCTTTTAGGGAATGTAAGGGTTGAATTGGAAGATTGTACATTACATATTTTGGGGCTTCAGGTTTGAATAAGATGTGTCAATTGTTGGTTTTTTTTCCCTTCTTTTTTTCATGGGGTATTCTTTTATAATATATTCAAGGATCAATGCAAATTATATGAGAATATTTTCTTTGGTACTGTATGGATAACAAAAAGTTATCACAAAAGGGATCAAGTGAAATGTGAGATCCCATTGAACACATTTTTGGTTGCCTCACCATGAACCATGGGAGTAGGTTTGACAATCTGACTGTGGTTTAAAGTCTCCAAAAAAATTAAAGAATGTTGTTGTAAGACTTGGGTTCAATCCAACAGTGAGTGTCACTTATCATAGATCAAATCAAAGATTTCATGCCAGGTGAAACGGGTGAAAATGCAGAAAGAAGCTGGAAGATTTAATGCCCAATTAGCAAGTTCAGTAAGGTTTGGTACTCGTCTAAATAGCATCTTAATGAATGCAAACGGTCGAAACTGCAAGAAAGTGTATTTTTTCACTAGTCTTCAGCAAAATGACAATACAGACTAAATTTTTACAAACCTAGTGAAGGAATTCAAAACTTACAATCTCCAATTCACTAACTTCGCAACAACTCTAGTTAGGAGGTAACTCAAAGCTCAGATGGATTATCCAAATCAAGCTCACTTATAGAAAATGGAATTAGGCTCAAAATCTCACTAAGAAAATTGACATCATGCAAAATTCACTAATTCAATTGAAAATGCATTTAATTATGAATATCACTTAAGACTTAGTGCATGGAGACTAATCTGTATTTAAATCCTTGCTGCTGACTGGTCCTTTATTTTCACAAGAAAGCCGAAGACTATCCAAACTCAGGCAGGTAAGATGGCCGCCCTTCACATTTTATTGGAAGAAAGAAGATGGTGAGAGTGTTTTCATTCCATCTTGTAAGAGACTTGAAAAACCTTTCCACCTTTACATTGGTCGATGGCAATATAACAAAGTAAAATTTAAGCATAGATTGAATTGGTCAAGGAAAGGATATGTATGGCTCTACTCAGTACTGGACTAAGCTTTCAGAATCAAAAGGTTTAATACATTGTATCGAGATTATGTTTAATTAAAAGATTAGTTTATTCTCTTTGGCTTTATTCATTCCATTAGCAGGCCTCTCTTCCTGTGGACAAATGAGAAGAAAGATGCTAAGTTGTAAAGCAGACTTCCATGGTCCCATTGATAAGTTCAAACTTTAGAAGAAAAAAAAAAACAAGTTAATGACCAAAATGTCATAGTTAAGTCTTTGATTATGATAAACACGAACTGTAATTGCTCTGTCAGCAAGGTTTTAGAACCACATGTCAAAATGAAGTTTCCACACACTTTTACAGGTGGAACTTTGTTTTAAATTATGAATGGGCAAAGTTGATAGTTAATACTAGTGGGGTGGATCGGGTTCATATCTCCAGCACTATGTGGAAGGAGAGAGCCGAGTGTCTCCAACTCTTGCATTGAGAGGAAGTGTTAGCAAAGTCTCATATCACCAGTGGACCTTTGGGTTTTGGAGTTTATAAGCACATAAACACCTTCTCCTTATAAACGGGTTTTTTTTAAGAATTAGTTCTATTAATGTATTTTAACACTACTATCCATCATTATCATTATGGGCCTCTTCAAAATCATTTAGAGACATGATAGTGACACCAATTTCTTTTTCTCGATCATTTATCCACTCCACATTTGAGGGGAGATTAATCCAATATAAATAAGATTCTTGATTGCATCACATCTTCTAAATTATTTATTTGTACGAATTCAGCCCCTTAGTTTGTATGTAATAAGAATATCATCCAATCAGTCTGTATCAAGAATTGCAGAGTAAGCATTAACAGCAATGGTGAAGAAGGAAGCAAGCAGAATTGATAAAGAGCTTTGTTCAAACAGGGCATGCAGTTGTTTCTGATTCTCAGTAACATACGTTTTTAATGAGTAAATTAACTGAATTAGACTTCTAAAATTTTATAAATCTGCCTTCGAAGCTCTAAAGCTTTACTACAAATAGTTCCCAATGAATGGATTTATAGATAAAAGGATTTTTATTTAAGTTTTAAAATTTTAAGAGAAGCAGTCAGCTCATAAACATTTTATGACCCAAGAGGCTAAATTCTAGCTTATGATGATGATGATGGTCCATTTTATCTGTTGTACCAACCATTAAATCATTTAGTCACAACTTCAGTTTGGCCCAGATCGAATCTGGGCCTACCCAATTGAACTAAACCCTAAACCTAACATGTGGATGCAAACATCAGGGTGGTCGGGCTGAACCAGTGCATATCCAAACCATAGGTCTGAATTAGAAACGGTTCATTTTTCTGTTAGATATGTGGGTTAGGCCCACTCATTGGACCTTTAGATGGGTATAACCAAGGCCCGGTATTTACAGTGGGACCAAAAAATATGCCCATTCTTAAATGAGACTCAAAACGCTCAACCCAAATTAGAACCAACATGAATTGATCTTGTGTTGTTCCCTTGACAATCCCACTTGCAACCAGGCCTTCCTTATCATTAGAGTTGCAACTACAGTCTGATAGTAGGGACTATGGATCTCTCAGGTTCGAGCCCATATGACTTCACCTGGTGCACTCTAAGGGCAGTAGGCATCACTCGTGGGGGTTTTACGTTGGATTTCCTACAGTTTCCCACACGTAAATTTAAAAAAAAAAAATTAAAATTGAAATGATCTTATGTCATTTCGGCAGTCGTATGCAATCATAAAACTAAACATATGGACGGATCTACATATAGTCAGATGCAGCAGTAGGTTAAGCTCAATCAATTAATGGAGTTTTATATGATAGAAAAGTTATCTATTTATTAATAAGTGATTTACTATTTATTACTAAGTGATTGAATATATAGCACAACAATTATACACGTAATGTTATATAAAATTAAATGCTGAGTGTGAAAAGAAAAGAAAAATTAAAATAAATTAATGATAATGAAATTGTATATGTTAAAATTTTAAAATAATCTAAGAGGAGTAAGATAAAAAGAAGTAAAGATGAGTACATAAGAGGAACTTTGTAGTAGTGCAATAAATAGCTTGGGCTTCTACATTGAAGATCACTGATTGGCTTTTCTATGAAAAATTGGAAAATTGAAGGTACAATGTATTAGTAGGAAGAGATCAAGATTGGGATTTAAAGTAATGAGGAAATGTTGGACTCTGAAATTGTAGAATGGTAGAAAATTTCTTTTGATAAAGTGAAATTTGTATAACTATCTGAAGGTAGTGGAGATAAAAATGATAATGACAATGACAAGTATAGGCTGCAATGAAACCCAACCCAAGCCCGGCCTCAATTGTATAAAAACCAATTTGGATCTGACCTCCTCGGCCTGACATCCTCTCAGCATAGGTCCAAGTCCAGCCTCGGCCTGATGGATGACAATTCAAAGCCCACCTAAACGTTGACTTGGGCCAATTGCTTTTTGGGCTGAGCACTTGAGGCCAACTCAAGATAGAATATACTTTCCTAGGCTGGATTTGGATGGAGAGTAAATTTTGGAGAGATTACTCAAGATAAGATGAGTGTGAGGTAAAAAGTTGATTTTTTACCCCTACCAAAAAGGACTAATGGGGGTTACTCTCCATTAAAGGGGTCGAAATATCGGCCGATACATATCGTATCGGCCGATATATATCGGTTTTGGAAGACCGAATGATATCGGCCGATACGATATGAATCGGCCATACCAAAAGATTATCAGCCGATATGGCTGATATTCGGTCCAGAATATCGGTTACCATATTGGCCGATATACATAAATATTGGTATTTAAAATTTATTTTATTTTAAAAAAAAAAAAAAAATCCGATACGGTTTTTTGCAGTTTTATGCGGTTTTTAACGGTTTTTCACAGTTTTGAATACCAGAGGAGAGAGAAATGTAAATATCGAAGGAGAGAGAAACTTATATGCCGATATTGCGGCCGATATGCATATCGGCTGATATTTGCATATCGGCCGTAATATCGGCCGGGCCGTTTCTTTGACCCCTGCTCCATTAACCCCTGTTACTCCTATCGGGACGCAACCTCGGTGTTTAAAAGTTTGAAAAGACTCGAGCAAGTTCGCTTGAGTTGACTTAACTCAATAGTGAATCAATGAGATTGTTTTGGAATTTCTTTTAAAAAAATTCAACCAAATTTTTGGAAATTTTGGATCAAATCAGAGTCTTAAATTTTCGACCACCAGTAATTATCATCCAACTAGCCAGGTGGCTGGAGTTGGTTGTTGGAATGCATGGGTCATGTCCCTGTATGCTGGCTGCTAATAAGGACTGGACAGTTCCTTTGCATGTCACTAAAACAGTAGCTAATCACAGCCACCAATGTCTACATTGTGGAAAGCAACAGGCCCTCTACTTTGAGCCATGTCATTGGTGCCACGTGTCATTCATCTTGTGGTTGAAGATGACAAGATATACAGATAGTAAACTATTCTCTTTCATTGATAACAACATAAGAGCAGGCCACTCCGATCAACCAATCTCTATCGTTGGTTCAATTTCAGTCCACAACTACCCTGCAAATGTCATGGCGATTGGTGAAACTGTGAAATTGATGTTTCAACGTCGAACATCTTATCCTTTGATGTGTTTGAGCCCGATGTTGAAAGATTACGATAATTATCTGTAAGTAAATGTAGACCCTAATTAAAATTAATGTACGACCGACACACGTGATGTTGCGCGGGGGTGGATCGGATTTAAGAGGTGGGATTAGGTCCATTTGAAAAGCATTTTTGATGATACTTTTTATAGAAAATCAGGTCCATTGAATTTCAAAAGTTAAGATTTAAAAACTTTAAAAAATCAATGATAAAAATGAAGACAGATTTGTATGAATTCAATCCAACGGCGAGACCAACTCTGTTTTAATTAGGTAAAGATCAAATTTAGAGATTGGATAGAGTATGAGGAGGGTAAGGGGTTAAAATGAAGTCCAAATGGACCCCACATGAGGGTTCAAAAAGTTTTTGCTTCATCAGAGACCTCCCTCGTATGAACCTGAGTTATATCAAAATATTATTTCTGCAATTTTAAGGTAATATTAACATCTTCCAATATTTTATATATCTTTTATCTATATTGATTTAACATAAGTTTTCTTTTTAATGGGTGTCTTGGAATTTAAAATTTTCTTTAGGTTTTATAATAAGTTTTTATTTTAATATTTTACAAGTTCTTTTATAATTTCATTTACACTATAAATTTAGAGTGTAAGATTATTTGTCGAATGCATACAATTATCAATCGAATTGAACAATATCATTCTACTTTTTTTTTATTAACTATGGATATGCTGATGCAAAGCTTAATATCCTTATCGTTCGATTAAGTTTATAAAGCTATAAACACTTATTAAATTATATAATTCTGGCATTAAAAGAAATGATTTAGGTGTTATTTAAAGAGGTTATACACTTACTTTATTAGATTGTAGAGTGAGAAAAGAGTAGAGTTTATGAAATGTATAAAAGAAGTTCAAAAACTTGTGTTATTGATGAACATCATTATTATTTTGTCTTTTTTAAGACTAAAGTATTCAAATGTCTCACCTGCCTAATTCTTCTGATATGTATAAATCTCTCAATCCGTAAGATACAGAACAATGAAGAGTGACATTTTTTTAATTATTTTTGTCTTAATTTTATGTCCTTTCAACGAGAAACACATGAAATCAGTGACCTTTTTTTAATTATTTGTCTTAATTTTAGATCCTTTAATTGAGAAACACATGAAATCGTTGATTTTTCCATGCAATAGTGACATGTATGACTTTATATGACTTGGCTTCTTCGTGGGTTTAACGTCGTTGATAAACAATAAGTACCAAAAAGTTGTTAGGTACTAATTGGCATAGAAATTTTATAGCAATTGCGGTATATAAGTGCCAACAGGAATCTTAGGAACTTGTCTTCTTTGAACAAGTCTAATAGCCCTTTGTTTCTTCTATTTAGTTTTTAATGAATATTTTCTAGAATATCGAGGGTAGAGATGAAATCAAGATTAAGATTGTCTTTAATAAGAAAGAAGGGATAATCACAAGAATGAATAAATCTTTTTTCATTCTAATTAAACAATTTGATCTTTTTCAATCTTCATGAACATTAGGTCGCTGTGGATCTTGGAGTGAGTAAGGATTTTGTATTTATCACTGCTCATATTATTTTTACAATCTATCATTATTGATGTTAAAAGAACTGCTTTATATTATTTAGAACATAAGATCTTGGTCTGAAATCTAATAATCTCATTGGATCTCTTCATGGTATATTAGAGCCTAGCTGTGGAAGAAGTTGAAACAAAGTGTGGTTATCTCACTTCCTAATAGCGAATACAATAATAATACCATAAAAGCAGGTCTTGTGATAGGTGTCTGTGGCAGTAGAGACCCTCTTCTCATATCTCTTGAATAGTTCCTCACACAGTTTGGGTCCCAAATGGGTCTCAACGATCGCCTTCACACCCGCTCTTGTAAAGTTGGTTTTGGCTCTACCATAAGAAACTGGATTCTCCTTCAAATGTTCCTCAATTCTGTGGTACTCGACCAACTTGATTTCAAATCCTGTACATTGATCAAAGGCCTTCTTTACCTCGTTTGTACTTCTCATGTAGATGGGGAAGTTGAACGTGTCTCTCTTCTCTTCATCTATCAATCCCTACAAGAGTAACTCTTCAACATCTACCAACATAATTCAAGATGTTTACACTTTACAAGTTTACAGTAATATTATGGCAGTAAAAAAGATAATACTCTAATGCATGATACATACCTCAGTTAGTAGATCTTCCCAAGCTTGCTCCATGAAGATGGTGAGAGGGTGTGTGGCCCTTGTGTCAGGATCACCAATTTGGTTCTCCGGTGGCGCCGACGATGGTCGGCCCCCCATCAATAAGAATAGCATTCCTCCTTCAACAAGTTCCTCTCTTCTGCACTGTAAGAAGGAAACTAGGTCATCCTGAGATTGCTTTGCGTAAGCTTCACCCACTTCCTTCCTTGCTCCATCAACCCACACTCTGCCACTGTTCCATGCTGACGACCTCTTTTCCAACACAGCCTCTGGTATCTATCAGTTCAACATAGGTTCAAAGTTAGATATGTTCTGAGAAAACAAAATCGTAATACAAATTTGTCATTGAAAATGAAGTGTAGAAGTAAAAGAGAATAAAACCCAAGAATAAGAAATATCATGAAGTCCATCAAGTTTCTTATAGTTTACAATACAGATACAAATGTGTAAAGCTAGAGAGTTTGAAAGAGAGATCTAACATGGGTTGGTACCAAATTCCTAATTATACCAAAAAAAAACAATTCTATCCTACCAAACCACCAAAGTCAGGGCAACCCATCAAGCACGATGTATGTTACGAATTTTCTACAATTTAATGAGAGAATACATCTAGTATTGTTCATAACTTGCGTTTTTAGTACATTACCCAACTTATATAGCACATAGTCTGACCTGATTCGACCCAATTATTTTCTTTTTCTTTTTTACATTTTTTTATTAGTATTTTCGTTTTATTTATTCCCTTAATTTTAGAAATCCCGCGCTGCCTCAGCAACACCAGAGTACCAGACACCAAAATAAGAAAAAAAAACTTTGTCAATTCACTTGTTGAAAGACCTGTATAATACGTTTAGAAATACAAGAAGAAAGAAGAATATCAAAGCACCTGAGACAACCACTGTAAAGCGCTCAAGCTAACTGCTATATGAAGCTTTCCTTTAGGGAATAGGCGATGGTAAAAGGACCCCGGCACACCGGCGGCGTAGTATCGCCGCTCGTCGTCATATAATTCAGGCAACAACTGGAAGAGTAAGTTGAAATCGTTGGATGGAAGATCAACAAAAAAGACCTCTAATTCCGGCATTCCTCCATCCAACTCTTCAGTGGTGTAGTGTTGCCTCAGTGTCTCGACCACCAATTCAACGGTGTCCAACGTGTTGTAGCCGGTGGCGCAACCCAAGTCCGCCATCCTTATCGACGTCTCTCCCCTAAATACTTTGGTGGATTGTATCGCTTGTACTAGAAATGGCTTTGACAAGGCACAAACCAATTCCTGCACCTTTGAGTTATTCACATAGCTGTCTTCGGTCTCTCCTCCTTGCATAGACAATATTCTATGTAGGCCTCCTTTCCATATGAATGTGTTGTTCTCGATTTTCTTGTATTGGAATTCATTGCTTTCTTTAGTAAGGTTAAGGGGCAGAAGTCCAGAAGAGGCCATGAAGAAGAAGTGAGAGAGAGAGAGAGAGAGAGAGAGAGAGAGAGAGAGAGAGAGAGAGAGATTAGTGTGTGATTTCTTGGTGTAGGTATGCACATATATATAAATAGATTGAGTGAGTTTAGTGGTCACACATTATCCTCTGCTGACGATATATGACATTTTAAGTGACTGCTTCCAATGTATCGCCCACATTTTTTTATTATCCGTATAGTTGATACTGTGAGACCTACTAATAGACAATTATAAAGAAATCAGATTTCATTTATATCAAGGTCGGATGAGTTAAGTTTATGTTAACTCAGAATTTTCGATACGTCATATTTGTAAATCTATTTTCTTCATTATAGTAATTTTATGAAAAGTGGCTCCTAAGAATTTGAACGTGTGAATCAAACTCAAAGCATCTCTTAGTGAGAAAGCTTTTTGACCGTCAATATTTTTTCTTCCACTAAAAGAAAATATAACATTGTAGTGTTGTTGGCATTTTTTCTTCTCCTACAAAGAATTTGGGCTCCATGCAACATATTTTTTAAATTACGGACCATCAATAAGTATAATTGGAGTGATCAATATCAAAATGAAGATCAAAATTCAGGTATTAGTTATATGACCTGAGACAATTGCTGTAAAACTCAAAAGACATGCAATTCTTACACGAGATATGATGATCAATAAACTAAATTAATTTCATTCTCTCGAATATGACGTTGCATGCATGAGTGGATCTTATTAAAATACTAAATTTCACTAAATAGTCAAAAGCAAGAGATCCTCTATCTTAAAAAGTGAAGTAGCGTGAAGCTTCTAAATCATAGGCTCGTGATTTTAACATCAACTAGTTTCTCTTTGAAAAAGGTTTGTAATAGCTTAGGCGTCTAAGATCATAGGAATCATTTCATCCATTATTTTCATTTATCTCGTTAAAAAATTAACATTAAATGATTTGGGAAACTGTAGATAGATAGAGATACTCTCTTTTTCATAAGAAAATAAGAAACATGATCATTCATCATTTTCTTTTAACGCATTAAGAAAATATTAACATTAATAATTTCGAATGCAGGAGATTGTTAGAGGTGCTCTCGTTTTTATATAAAAAGATATTTTTGTATCTATTTATTAATTAAATAATAACACATTATGTTGGGTATTTTACAGTTTCTTATGTGTAAATTTAAAAAAAAAATAATATAAAAAAAATTATTTTATTAAAAATGAATGACTTTAAATCACCAAAATCGTAAATAGTCTTAAGTTCCCCAAGCACATAATTCAATTCAATCTTTTTTCCTAGTATAATCTTTTTGTATTTTGTCTGGGTCATATCAAGAAAAAGTAATAGCACTCTTGAACTTGGGTTGTCTTTGATTCTTTCAGAATTCAACAATAGCCCATTGGAAGTGAATCAATCATCCAAAGTCAAAAATCATGTTCAGACTGCATTGGAGATTCCTATTGGATTGGACAGCTATCTCCATTGGATTAATCATTTGAACTTTGGAAGGGCGACTTCTCCAATGGAAGGGGGGCCAATCCTATAAAATTAAATGAGTACTCATGTCCCAAGAACCTAATCACCTAGAGCAAGATTTCTCAAGATATGGAGAAACCATGGCCCCCCATAAAATTCCATTTATTAATGTCCCAATAACCTATATGCACCTAGGACAAGATTTCTAAAAATATTATTGTCCTAAGAACCTATATGCACCTAGAACATGATTTCTAAAATATAGAGAAACCCTAAAATTCGTCTATGTGTGTGTATTAGATGAAGGAACCTATGGTTAAAAATGATTAATACTTTGGAAAATACTCTAGTATCAAAGTTTGTGCAAAGTTTCAATCAAAAATTTTAAATAAAGAAAAAACCATTTAAGTTTTACTTTTTGAATTCAGTGAATTTTCTCATCCAAAAGCCATCATTAAATATTCACAAAAGATAATTTCTTATATAAGTTATATCAAGAGACATTTCTTTTCATTTTTCAAGACATCATTAAAATTGAAATTAATATAGCATTTTTACTATCTGATTAATTCAAAAGGGTTTAAGTAATGGTCAAGAACTTGTCTCAAAAGACCACTCTCCATAATATTACTCTATATATATATATATATATATATGTAAATAGAGACGCTTGCACCTTATTCAAAAATTAATCAGGTGCTTTAACGCCTAAACACATTAATCTTATAAAGGAAACCTATTTTAGTAACTTTGCGGTTATACCATTTTACCTTTGAAAGAGTTTATAATGATAATATTCCAATAAAGTCCTAAATTTTGAAAAAAAAAAAAAATTAATGTTATTCCTAGATGATAAGCTCGGAAATTGAACTTCTTGGCACCATCAAAGGAACAGAAATAGTGAATGATTTTGTGTGTATTTTAGGGGTTATCGAGTCACTATCATCTTTTCCATTTATGGTCATCGGCTCCATTGAAAATGTCAATCTTTCTTTCTTAATCTCTTTTATTTGATTTCCACTAAAGCAAAGCTCTGTGCTCATATCATTTTCAGAATTAGCAAATCAATGTACAGTTTCTATGTTTCTAGGGTCTTAGCCTTTTGATTCTTTTCTTCTGATTCACACAAAAATGCCTACTTATTAATTCTAAATACTTTAAATAAGCTTTTCACTCCTTCTCAATATAACTTTTCCCTTTCAAAGACAAGTTGGTAATATTCACTTTAGATGTGATTGCTTTCTCTCTCTTATCTTCAATATTCTTGTACATATTCTCATTTGCACAAGAGTCTTAATAAAATGTGTGCCAGTATTAGAGGTGAAAGAAGATGGGTATTGAAGGTGTAGCCTAAGTTGGAAAGGGTCGTCCACTTTGAAGTTATTTATTTTATATTTTTTTAATTTACGTGTAGTGAACTTCTGGCAAGAAACCCAACGTAAAACCTCCACGGATGATATCCACTGCCCTTAAAGTACACCAAGTGAAGTCGTGGAGGCTCGAACTGGACACCTCCCACTTCCTAAAGCAGAAGATTATCAGTTGAAATACACCCATATAAGTATTTAATACGCTTCTAATTGAGAGACCAAGAATGTCATCTTTCCGCTCTTTAATCTTTATAATTTCACATTTAATGTATGTGTTTGTTATCAATTTTTTATGAATTTCTTATAAAAATGATGACATTAAAAGAAACCGTGAAAAATACAAAAGATATCACCCATCTAATTTTTCTTTGGTGCTCAGATAGGCCCCCTAATTGGTGGATTCAATTTAGTTTAAGAAAAATCAAGTCTATTAAATTTAAAAAAATATAATTTCCAAAAGTCAATATTTACCTATAACTAGAGCATTATATTTGCAAAAAAAATTGTTTCTTTCTAAGTTAACCATTGATGCTGGTTTCTTCCAAAACCATTTATGGGTTCTAAAACCTATGGGTTCTTTTAACCTCAGGTAATGTCATCTAGGCAGGTACAATGCAACGGTGGATGTACAATGTTGCATTGTGCTTGAAAAAAAATCATTGGTAACTAATGCAGGTAAAGCTGCATTTGATATTTTAGATTCGAGGTTTTAAGTCAAATTTCAACAAAGAAATTCAAAATTGCCGGCTCAAGTACGATCTAAATTTGGAGAATCATTCTCAGATTTAAATACGGTCTAAATTCAAGAACCTTATCGACTTTGATTGTGGAACTTGACTTTTAATCCAGTAATGAAAAAGACGCACTAAATGACTTGAAAATTTAAAGTGCAATTAAAAAATCCGATTACTCTAATTAAACTAATTCAACACAATGTAAAATCACATTCAAGAGAGATAAAATTCATTGTATGGGAGAAAGTAAAAGTTTTTTATAATTTCAATAAAATAGAAGTTTGAATAAACAATGCTTGGCCACATGTTTTTATAAGGCCTTATTAGAAAATAGAAATAAAACAATTAAAAAAAAAAAATCTCCAGTCCCTATGGCAGTATCTCTCTCGACGGTGCCCCATTCTCAGAAATATAGCATTCTCATGTCACTCACGTCCTCAAATACACATCATTTATCCATCCATCTCACTTATTTAATTTCTTAAACATAGACATTTCTAATTTACTTAGCTTAATTTATACTAATCATAATTTTTTATCTTATTCTGTCAGGATCGACTTGACATATTTAGCATAACATACAAGTTTTGAAGATATACACATCGTATATGTGTACACAAGTACACATTCTAAAAAAGTATTCTTTCATTTATTATCTATTGGTATGTGTCTCACTTTTTATTTGTAATTGTTTTTATTGTATCATTTCAGTCATTTATTATTTATTCTTTTGCATCTCATTGCTGATTGCTAAAAGAAGTATTGCGTTTTAATTCATTAATTGTTGAAGAGCTAAAAGAGAATTTGACACGATTTTAGGGATAGTCATGTTTATTGTGATTATATTATTTATATCGATTTTGATTAATTAAAATGATAATTTGGGCTTTCGAGCAGGGCTAGAATATCCAATTTTCCCTTAAGATTGAAGCTGATTCCTGTTAAAATCATTTTTAGATACAAATCTATATTGTCTGGACTCTGGATAGGCCTAAAGATTAGGCCATTTCAATAACTGGGTCTGGGCTTCTATTTCAAAGCCCATCAATCAAAGCTGTTCTTACTGATTTAGGACCACGAGTCTCTTCTCTATCTGGATTTAGATTGATCTAATAAAAAATTGATTTTATTTTTTATTCTAGATTTTTCAAATAACTTTAAACAAAACACACTGCATTGATAGAGCCTAAGAACATTGGTTATAAGTTTAAACAAATTGACTAACAATTTAAACTTGATTTAATAATAATAAACCCTAAAATGGCTTGACACTTGTTGTAGGGGATTGGGCCTTTCATTTTGGCCCAATGAGCCACAAACTCAGGCTAAAGTGAAGGCCCAAGTATAAATGTCTTCCTAGGTGGCTTAGGGTTGCTCCCAGGCCCAGCCCCTTCATTTTATTCAGAGCCCCCTACCGCCCGCCATTTAGAACTTGAAAGGGGAAAACCTCAGCTTAGAACCTTTCAAAGTCGTTCCAAACCAACTCCCTCGGCAGGATTCAACCCAAACTATCGCTTAACTGTCGAGCTGTAAACCTTTTTTTTTCCATTTTTTTTAAGGAGAATTCTCCCGTATTACCTTTTTACATCTATTTAAGATTTATCAATTCTTTCACACAACCAATTATTTTATAAGTTAATATATTTTTCTCTTTCTTCCAGGTTTTTAGTTGTTGTCTCTTCTCGTAGTGCTTCAATATGTAGTCTCCTAATTATATATATTAAAGTCATGCTTGATCTTCTACTAATATAATCAAAATACATCAAACAAAATTTTCTGAATTTGTCACTCATCAAGACTATTTTTAAACTATCTATGGCTGCGTTTGGATGGGGAGTAAGGGGGGTACTTGTATGGTAATGGTGTGGAGAGGGTAAAAATTCCCCTCTTTTTGAAAGTCCTTTGGTGCATGTTGGTTTTCAGAAAAGCATTGTCCTTCTTTGCACTTATAGAACAAAAATATTTCACTTTTAATTGATAAATATTATTTAATAACTATGTTTCATAAATTTTTATTTTTATTTTTTATATTATATATATTAAATAAAAATTCTTAATTCTCATAGAATTGTTAATATATCATATTACTTCTGCTTACCATTATCAAACATGATTTTTTCCTCTCAGAATAAGTTTTAACTTTACCACACTTATAATTACTCAACAAGATAAGGGTAACATCTGCATAATGTAACTCATGTTCAAGGGTAACTATTGCTCAAGGTAATCCCGAATAACCTTCGTAAAACTTATCCCTCATTCAAACACAGCCTATATTGATTTAACATGGTATGTATTAATATATATTTATACTTTTTCATTTTTATTATAAAATATAAGTAATTAATCATATGTATAACTGCCTCTACCCAATTACATATTCAATCAATCCGTGATCTCTGTGAGCATCCAATTATTCTAACATAGACAATTCGATAACAAATTTCATCAACTGCCCAATACTCAACATCTAAGATAAAATATTAGCCAAAATTGATGCGTTAACGTGGTTACATAGACCATAAATTCATAGCCGTTGTTTCACTTTGTCAAATATATTGAAAGGACATTATATATTAGATAGCTAATGGTCTTAACTTTTAAGTTATAGACATAAGACAGGCTTGAGATGGAAAAGCCTTAATAATTAATTAATGAGAAAGAATAGAAGCCCTAAACCTCCATTTGACAGTATATTATTATTAGTGAGCAAATAGTCTTACACTCTTATGAACTACAGACAAAATATCATTAACTCCAAATCATTTTAAGTTAAAGTGCCTTTTAAAAAATAAAATAAAAATCTAAGTTAGTTTATCTACCTATACTTCCATACACAATCCACATAATGAATATGATACTTAATACTAGTATGGCATGGCCGCATGGACCTTGCAAAATCAACCTTCCATTCTTATTTATTCAAGGGAATTCCACCTAAACTCCCTAATTATATTTACCCATCCCAAAACTAAAACTCGTTTATGACTTTAATCGCCCTGATTAAACTAAATTAAATTAATGAAAATCTTATCCCCATCCCGTCGTATCACTGTTGCTGTGTCCCGCAAAATAGTTAGTTATTAGTTGGGATTTACGCAACAGTTGCTGACCGGTGGACGTAACATCCTTGTTGGTATGTTCAATATCAACATGGGCAAATGACCGTAATGTTTTGGTCTGCATTTCAACTCGATTTAAATTGGGTTAGGTATTATATTTGCATTTAATATAAATGAATCATCCTTATATAACATTTTATTGAATGAGTCAATTATTACTCATTCAAAAAAAAAATATATCCTCAAAAATTTAGAAGGTTACGTGTTGTGTTTGTCTTTAGATTACATTATAAGGAAATTAGTTATTTTCTTTAAAAATGATAAAATAAAGAATCTAAAAGAAGCCCCAACTCAGAGAATAAATTATTCACTCTTCACTTATCAGGAGATGACTAAATTCTCTCAAGCGTGGATTAGAACTTGGGTTGGTGGAGTCACAAATATCCAATTAGTCAAAATTTTAATTTTAGAAAAATATGCTCATAAAATTAAAGGGGTTAAAATGATACTCACAAACCTGTCTCAAAAAGTAGAAACCGATTCTCACTCTATTTCAAAATATTACTTTCTTTAGCATCTATTAGTGTGTGTGGACATAGAGATTTACACATACCTAAAAAATTAATCAAATCCTTTAAAAGACCAGAAGTCGCCAATACTCATAATATCATTTAAATATTCAATTATTCTAAAGATCCAAGATTCCCTCTCACTATCCCTTTAAAATAAATAAAAAGATGATCATCCTCCAATACATGAGAAGACATCATAACGAGAGCCGTCTTAACCCTTTAGCAAGAAAGACAATCGCCTTAGGCCCCCAGAAGAAGAAGGCCCCTATGGCCGTGGTTAAGCTCCCATAAGGGCTGGCTCAAGGGGGAGGCAAATAGGGCGGTTGCCTTAGCCCTTAGGCCCCCCTTAGGAAGGTCCCCGACGTTTCTTCACACCGAGCAAATCTTGCCATTGCTGCTCTTCGTCTTGACTGTCTGCTGCCACAGCTTCTCTTCAAGCGACAACCAGATCTCTCTGTTGCCTCTTGCTTGAGCCACCCATCTCTCCATCGTCAGATCTACTGCAAGCCTCCACCATCGCACCCTCACCTCTCTATTACAGAGCATTTTTCCCTTACCTTTTCTTTATCTTATCTTTACTAATATCTACCGCCCATCTCTATTCCCACCTGACTGCGTTTGGATGGGGGTAAAGCCACCACCCACCCCCACCCCTAGTTTGGTAACAAGTGGGTGAGGGTAAAAATTCAAATTTTTGCCCTTCTCATCACCATTTTGAATACCCCCATGGGGCTTGGGGTATTCACTTTTGAATACCCCTCCTTACCCTCCATTTTGTTGTTTCATGAGATTTTTTTTATATTTTATTTTTTATTTATTTTGGTGAGTACTTGGCTTTTATTTTATTTTTTAAAAGCACTCTATTATTTCCATTTGATAAATTTCATATCACCAAACAACAAATTATATTTTTTTATGAAGAGATATGTAGAATTTTTTTATTCATTTATTGAAATTTAAAATAATAATAGTGGTTTTTTATTTATTTTTTATTTTTTAAGGAAACCTTACCCATATTTACGCCGTATCTTCCTCTATTTTTCAATTATATATTATATAATTGAAAAATTAATAGATTTCAAATAATTAGCAATTTATTTTTTTATATTATATAGATTTTCAGCATAATGCATTTGGATGAGGGGTAAATTTTTACAGGGGTTACCCCAGGTTACCCTTGAGTCGGGGTAATTGTAAGTAAGGATAACCTGACATATTAACAATTTTAGAATAATTAATAATTTTATTTAATCTATATAATATAAAAATAAAAATAAAATTTCTGAAACGTATTTGTCAAAATGTCCTATTTTTAAGGGGTAATTCTGTCGAAATTTCGATAGGATTTCAAAGCTCTGAAAGAGTTTGAGGTTCATGTTAATCTCTTTTAGGGTAATTAACAATTTATTCTTTTAGAAGTTTATTTTAAAAATGTGTCAACATCTTCAACGTGATGCATTTAGGTGAGGGGTAAATTTTTACAGAGATTACTCTTGAGTAGGGGTAACTGTAAGTAGGGGTAAACTGACATATTAACAATTTTATGATAATTAATAATTTTATTAAATCTATATGATATAAAAATAAAATTAAAATTTCCTGAAACATATTTGTCAAAATATTCTATTTTTAAGGGGTGATTCTGTCGAAATTTCAATAGAGTCTCGAATCTTCGAAAGAGTTTGAGGTTCATGGTAATTTCTTTCAGGGTAATTAACAATTTATTCTATTAGAAGTTTATTTTAAAAATGTGTCAACATTTTCAACATAATGCATTTTGATGAGGGGTAAATTTTTACATGGGTTACCCTTAAATAGGGGTAACTGTAAGCAGGGGTAACCTGACTTATTAACAATTTTATGAGAATTAATAATTTTTATTAAATCTATATAATATAAAAAATAAAAATAAAATTTGATTAAACATATTTGTCAACATGTCCTATTTTTAAGGAGTTCAGCCCGTGACAATTAATATTAATTTTATATTTATTGTGAGTTATTAAACTATTATAATAGGTTATTATATTATATATTTCATGTTAGCAATAAACAAATTATATTTTTTTATGAAGAGATATGTTGAATTTTTTTATTCATTTATTGGAATTTAAAATAATAATATCTATTTTTTTTTTTTTTACTGTTAGAATACAAGTGTTCAGTTTAAATTATAGTTAAAAAAAGAATCCATAAAAATTAGATAATATTAGATTTACTTAATGAATATTATTTAATAATTATATTTTATAAAATTTCTCATAAAATTGTTAATATATCAGGTTACCCCTGTTAATAAGTACCAAACAAGATTTTTTACTTTTAAAGTAAGTTCTTACTTTACAACTGTAATTACCAAACAAGATAAGAATAACCCATTTTCAAATGTCACTCTACTCAAAGGTGACCACTATTGAAAGATAACCCCAATAAAAATTATCCTCCATCCAAATGCAACCCTTGATTACACCACATTAATGCCACCAATCATAACGCTTTGACCACCCAAGCAACCTTGACCCATTAATGCATTCCACAACTCTTCCCACGGTCCCCCACCTTGTCTTTTAATTTCATGGCCTTCACTTAATGTCCACTTTGCTACTTTGACTTGACCGAGCCCACTAACCCATCAAACTTATCTGACATTTACCTATTTACCCATTTAATTGACCCGTTTACTCATTTGATCGAGTTTCAACCGAGTCATCCTAAATTTATGTGAGTTTATTTTATTTTGAGAAGATCCAAAGTATTTCATTCCTTGCAGTGATTGATTTTGATTCTTTTAATATTATAATTTGAGAAAAATCTAGGTGTTAGAGATCAACCACCTAATAGAATTGAAAGTATTGAGTCTCAAAACTTGGTTAGTAGGGCCAGAAGTTTCAGATAAGCAAATGAACAATGATTCGGGTACTCTTAATACATCAATCAGGCCAATTGCGGCTCTTTGGCTTCTATAATGCTTTAAAAAGATATTTTATTTATATTTATAACTTTGACTAGATTTTATAGATTTAATTGTTAATCTTTAGCGAGAGAATAGGAAAAAAAATGAAGATTTTAATCAATCTTTAATACCTATTTCATACAATAGAATCCCTCTTAAAATGATATTTTAGCAAAACTTGAATATAAAAATTTAATTAGTAATTTTTTATATAAAAAAGAAAAAGAAAAATAGATTTTAGAAAAATTATTTTTATTATATAATTAAAATTTTAATTAAATATTATTTATAATAATATGTCAAATACCAAAAAGACTCCATTTAAAATTTTTGCCTTAAATCTCAACTTGTGTCAAGACATACCATAACCAATTAATAAACGCTTAGACAGTGGCTTCTACCTTATCAGCATATAGTTTTAAACTGCCATTTGAATTTTAATTTGTTAAAGGAATATCGTTGTATTTATTTTATTTTTTTGTTTAATTTGAAAAGAATGACCTCAGTCAATGTCTTGAGCCACAGTCAGCAAAGAAACTTCCTCTGGAGTCGGTGCAGACGTGAAAGACTGGAGTTTGTTAGGCCACTTTCTCAATCTCTGCCAATCATCGTTGCCCATGTGTCTCTACTGTTCAATCTTATCGTTGACTACCATCATAAAAAAAATTTACATATGACATCAAATAAATATTGAAATTTAAAGTCAAAATTATATAATTTAAATCATTAATAAATAATAAAATTTTATAAAGTTTATATTTATGTAATTATCTATTAAAATTTAATTATATAAATCTACCATTATTTGATGATTTGTCTAATCTCATCTTCTCATGTGTATAACTCATCACAATTCAAATAATATATATTAATGTGAAAGTACACCTCAAATTTCAACTTGGACACGTGGACACGCGTATTAGTGGGCCCACAGGCTTTCCTTGCTACAAGTACACCTCAAATTTCTTTCGATTTAATTAGATAGTGATATATTAAATGAAATATTATTTTTAGACATTATTGTGTATGGTATTATTTTTTTAGACTCAATAAATTGGATATCGAGGAATTTATTGGAAAAAATTAAAATATATTATTTAAAAATTCATTTTAATTAAATTAATTTAGTTATATTTTTCAAATCTCTCATAATTTAATTAATTTAAAATATTTTTTTATAAACTAAGAATTTTTTATGGATTTCATAAGCAAACTAAAACGTTCTTTTACATACTCATTACGTGTATTTGAAATGAATAAAATATCTTAAAAATATTACATGTATTTGGCTAAGTATTGTGTTTGACAAAGTGACAAATAAATAAGATTTCAACCGTGGAATTAGTCGAAATAAATACTAAAATATTTATTCAATTATTTATTTTCAATCTTAAAAATTCAAAGTTAATATTATCTAATAAATTTTATCTTGGCAGGTTTTCATAATAATTTATTTATTTATAAATTTTGTGATCATCAAATAAACACGACCAGATACAAATGCCAATACAAATTTAATATATTTATTTGGCAAAAAAAATTGATATTTCACCGTATTGTCCCTGCTTTCTCACCTGACTTCTGTCGCAGGCTGTGAGCACCGCTTTCATATGTAGAAGCATATGCACGTTCGGCTCCAGGCGCGAGATTCGGCTTCAGGCTTGCAACATTGCACCTCATCAATCAATAAATAAATAAATAATATTATATATATATATATAACAAGAGTATTATTGAGTGATGTAAAAACAGAAATATTTCATTTATAATAAAAAAAATTATCATTGTTATATATTCAGTAAAACCTTTAAAAATACTAATTCACAAATAAAAAATCATTAATAAATTTTATTTAATACAGAGACATAAGAATGGACATAGTGAAAATCCGATATTGACATTTGAGACTAAATCAAATGTAAACTTAAAAATAGATAATAAAAATAAAAATTATTAAACAACGTCTTCTTATTAGCAACTCTAAAGGATTGATGTGTTAACTAAGAACCTGCATTAGTAAACGAAAAAACTGAGTTCTAATTTTACTCCACTTCGATCTTAAAAGAAGTTGTTCTTATTAACTTTGCCTTCAAGTAAATGGCATATTTTGGATCCTCTACCTTCATCACGAAAAATGTCCTCTTACTGCTTTTCTTCCAAATCTAATTAATTTCTTCTTCCACAGATATGGCAATTTGGTAATTAATCCGTAATAAATGATCTTTCCTCACCATTACATGTGTGTCCATTTGAGCTCCACTTACAGTCCAAATTCTTCATTTTACTTATATTTGGGAATTAGATGATATGTACTAAAATTTATCTTATTTTAAATTAATGTCGCTCTTAGATTAGAAACACTCCTTCAAGTTGTTGGTTTCAATAATAAAATAAAAAATCATTTATTTTTTTTGATCTTTTAAAACAGTTATTCAATTGATTTTTTTTTCTTTTGAATTTACGTGTAGGAAACCGCGGGATACCCAGCGTAAAACCCTCACGGGTGAGCCCACTACTCCTAAACCATACCAAAGTTAGGTCATGTGGGCTCGAACCCACAACCTCCTGCTTCCTAAGGCGGGAGGCAACCAATTGAGTTACACTCATGTGGGTAAAGAATCAATTGATTTAATTAAAATAATATTTATAAATTTCAAATAAATAATATAAAACTTTTTAAATATTGTGCAAGAAATGGGCACATTCAAATGGCATGACGTAGTTTCTCATTGCAACATTAACAACAAGAAGTAGGGAGCAAATTTCATCTTTGCATCAAAATTACAACACCAACTTCAACCATTCCACTAAAATTTCAATTTTAATTTTTAATGTCAAAGTATCAATCTTATTTTAGTATGTTGTATCGTTTCTGCATCATATAAAATTATATGATCCATATAAAAGTGAAGAACATAGAAAAAAAAATCTAAAGAGTTATTTGTCATTTTTCAACTTAAGGAAAATGATCAGTATTAAAAATTAGATTTTCGTTTCTTTTCTTTTCTTTAATAAAATTAAGGATATTTGTTAAGAACACAAACAATAAACAACTCATTCGTCATTATCTCTTCATATTTGAAATAAGGGCGCATTGTGAAAATAAAAAAGTGAGTCATAAAGTGGTCAAATGGATCTTTAAAATGGAAATAACTCTATTATCAATGAATTATTTAAATGAGTAAACTTTAAATTTAGAAAATTAGGAAAAATCAACTTGGAATAAATTCCTAGTGCTTGGTTGTTATCAAATAAGGAAAAGATTGATCGTCATTAAAGTAGAAAAGGTTCATGAAAATTAGAGAAAGTTCTTAATTAAATAATCAAATGCACTAGATGTGAAGAGATCCATTGATATAGGATGCCCCATAGCTCATAATCTTCTACCTTTTAATAGAAATCTAAAATTTAGATTGTGAATACAAGTGAATAAAGAGAAATACATGGGCAATGATGGATGATAATACAAATACATAAAATTGTTACATATTAATATAATCTCTTCGATCCAAAGTTAAAACAAGAAAATGAAATTGCTCAGAGTCGTATTAAGAAGACTCACCAAGAGCGTGTGGAAATTTGTAGTTGCAGAGCTTTGATGTTTGGATTTATTTATATTATATTGTTTTAAGCTGTGTGTATTATTGTTTATATTTATTTTATCTTATTTAATTATTGATAAAGAAGGATTAGGATGAAGTGGAGCTCAATGCCTAATTCTTATTGACATTTTCGGCGCTTGTGCCTCTAAAAAGGCAGAATTTCCAATTCTATAGTTTGAACAGAGAGA
This sequence comes from Chimonanthus praecox, assembly GCA_022113865.1. Taxonomy (NCBI): domain Eukaryota; kingdom Viridiplantae; phylum Streptophyta; class Magnoliopsida; order Laurales; family Calycanthaceae; genus Chimonanthus; species Chimonanthus praecox. The sequence goes on along the minus strand of CM039086.1, from coordinate 69,764,984 downwards.
ACGTCTTTCTAGGGTTAGGTCCAGCTGCATGGATCTTTCTTTCACTTTTTCAATCCCTTCCAACTAGCATTTTCCATCCCTATTAATCAATTAATTACTCTATTTACTTTTAATTAGCACCACAAATAGAGCCTGAAAATGTCAGCAGTAGTATAAGCCCCCATCACCTTTATATTTTAAAACAAGATTTTAGCAACAAAGAGAAAAAATAACATTTTTGGTCGGCATTTTATCAGAAATTTTCAAACCTTTTAACAACTAATAACATATTATATTAATATCGGTGTATTTCAGAAATTTAATCTAGGATAAGCCAGTTCACTATATTTTAATACCCAGGAAAAACTAAGAGCACTGCATATACATTTACAATGAAATTTACAAGAAACAAAGGCCCCGCCGCGGGAGGCTTCTCTGAGAAGTGCCTTACCAAGCACGTATCTCAGCCTCACAGAAACCTCTATTTAAGTCGGCCTTCTCCATCTTTTCTTCTTTCTTAACACCACATTTCTACCACCTCTTGGGAGACAATTCAACATATTTCTCCTCCCTTGGAATCTGATTCTGGTTTTTGCATAATTTTCTCTTCCTTGGTTTCTCTTCCTAAGAAGATTTTTCTGGGTTTCTTTTCTTCTTGGGTTTTGGGTTTTGGTTTGTTTTGAGTCATTTGGGGTGTAGCCATGGCAGATGTTTCAGCAGCAGTAGTGGGAGATGAATGTATAGATTTGCCTCCTGGTTTTAGATTTCATCCTACAGATGAAGAAATCATAAAGTTCTATCTTACGCAGAAGGTTTTGAACAATAGCTTCAGTTCGAGAGCCATAGCTGAAGCCGATTTAAACAAAACCGAGCCATGGGATCTACCACGTAAGCCAATTTATATCTCTTTCTCTCTCTCTCTCTCTTCTATTTTGAGATTTCAAACTCGAAGGCTACAATCTCTTTCTGATATTTTCCTTTCAGGCTTAGATCCGATATTCGTTGTTCTGTCTTATCAGGTAAGGCTAAAATGGGAGAGAAGGAATGTTATTTCTTCTGTCAGAGAGATAGAAAGTACCCAACGGGCATGAGAACCAATAGAGCAACGGAATCTGGCTACTGGAAGGCAACGGGAAAGGATAAGGAAATTTACCAGGCCAAAGGGTGCCTCGTGGGTATGAGGAAGACTTTAGTTTTCTACAGGGGAAGGGCTCCTAAGGGAGAGAAAACCAACTGGGTCATGCATGAATACAGACTAGAAGGGAAATTCTCCTACCACAGCCATTCCAGATCTGCAGAGGTGCTCGCCTTTTTCTCTTTTAAGGCTTTATCTTTACATTCAAGTCATGGGTTATCTTTCTCCTTTTACCTTTTCAGTTCTTTCTAAGCTCTTGACGTCTATTCTTCTTCTTTTTTCCTTTCTCATGTGTGAAGAATCTGCTGTTTTCTATCTTTGCAGGATGAATGGGTTGTTTGCAGGGTATTTCATAAGAGCTCAGGCCTCAGAAAGAGCCCTACCGAAGATCTTTTGGATTATTCTATCCTGCCTCCTCTCTCAGATCCTCCTTATTTCAACAATGACGGCAGCAAGGGTGAATTCAAAGGGACTACTACAACATCAAGAGCGTTGGATGGAATCCAAGCTTCTCACTTCTCCAATGGCATAAAGGATGAAGGAGACAAGAAGAGCTCTCTTCCCAATCAAGGGAATTTTTACAATCCGCCGCAGAATCCATTTACGAGCTTCCAAACATCTCTCGCCAATTCCTTATGGTCGTTTTCAGGATCAGTAAATTTGGATTACTTGAACAATACAGGGTCTGCTGGTCTCATTGGCCCTACCGATGAAAGATATGGATCAAAAATACAGTTCAAGGTAGATCAGGTTTCTAACCAGTCTATTGTTTCACAAGATACCGGAGTGAGTACCGATCAGACACCGGAGATTTCATCACATCACTCAATCAAGGAAATAGACAACAACAGATGCTATGAAGATTTGGAATGCCTGTGGAATTACTGAATAGAAAACTTAGAAGCAAAGTAAGAACCTTGAAAGTTCAGATATTCTGTATGGATTTCATATGTGCAGATCATACAGCTTTCAATATTATAGAGAAGTAGGAAAAACTTAGCCATAATAGTAATGTGCATGTATTCTTTTGTATTAGAAAATTTCTCATTTATGTAATTTTCAGTGCATTTGTTCATTTTTCTCCTCTCTTTTGGGATTAGTATGAGATAAGGCTTTTATTTTTTAATTTTTTTTTCATGTTCTTGTCATGCAATTCCTATGTACAACAATCAGTTGGTAAGTCATTTGAAGTGTTACTTTGTGGAATTCGACCCTTCTACAGCATATAATTTTATTTCGTTTATCATCTACTTATTTTGTCTTTACTGTGCATTTTTTGCTTTAAATATTCAAATTCCCATGAAAATCAAGTTCATGAACCTCATTGTACGTCTTTGAGCAAACCCCATCTTCTATACCAGATTCATTTATCCTTCCCCAAATTTGATACATTAAAGAAATGGTAATATCTTCAAAGTACTTCTCACTGGATGTTCCCACGTGTCACATGCAAGAGAGCCTCAAATTGGGCCCACCTTGTACATTCACTGGTCTTTTCTATCTTTGTAAATTCATGTATTTGTTTTGTTTAATATTATCTATCCAGTAACGTACTCCCAAAGAAGAATGGATTTATTCTTTTGTTTAGCAAAATCCATCATCTACTTCCATTTTTATTAATTTATTATTCCTTTGCTGCTAGAAACACCGAATACATGAAGCAAATGTTACTATCATGGACTTTGTACTTCTTATCTCGTTAACTTTTAAAAGAAAAAGTTCAGTGAATGCATCTATCCTTTTCTGCAACAAAACCCATTACTTATATGCAGCAGTAGTGCATTTTCTAAGTATTAATATGATTAGATCTGATACGATGGGGGGTTTTCCTCTTCTTGGAATTTTGGGCAACTTGTTTTCCTCTGTTTCTATGAATGGTTGTAGGGTAAACATCTATTCCAGCAATGGAACTCCTCTATTTGAATTTTGAAAAAGTGGGTAATAGAAAACAAATAAGAAAGATGATGACTGTGCGAAAAAAAAAGGCAGCTAAAGATAGAAGACGAAATGGAGCAGAAGAAAGGTTCCTGTGATTTGCTTCTGCGGTTAACTTACTTTTTAGGGCTGCAACTAAGGTCGGGTAAAAAATTTTGGGTCAGTGGGTTAGGTCGGATTGAGAACCTAAAAATCCATATGAAATTTGGGTTGGGTTGGATTGAGGATTTTAAAAGTTAATCCGACCCGACCCAATCCGATCCATCCGGCTAAAATTGGTTCAAAATCTGGGTTGATTCGGGTTAAAATTCGAGTCGGGTTGGATTGTGAAGTTCTGATTAAGAATTCGGGTCGGATTCTATAAATATCAACTCGAGTTGAATTGAGTTTTAAGGAATCTGACACGAATTGCAGCCCTATTACTTTTCATTCAAATCAAAGCCTCCCTCCAAGTCTCATACTTGAGCTTGAATTTTCTATAACATATGTTTCTCTGAATTTTTGTGCGAACAAACCACTGTTATAAAAGCTAGATCGAACCGCAGTCGAAACCGTTTCTGCGTCAATCGCAGAAAACTAGTCAAAGTTGCAATTTTATTTTTTAAAATATAAAAATTTAATATTAAAAAATATTTATATTTGAAATATAAATGTTTATTACCATTTCTATCTCATATCTTTCACCGTTTTGGTATATTACTCAGAATTTGAATATTATTTTTAATATTTATATTAATGTTATTGGTAAAAGATGTCTTACTTAATGTTATATGTAATATTTATATTATATTACTACTTGATCGGTTTTGACCGTGGCTGAACACAAAATACCTCGAATACGGTTCGTTAAATGGTCCGATTCTTATAACATTGGAGCAAGCACAAATATGTTAGAGGATTATCATCACATGCTAGTTGTGACTTCAAGTGATGTGATAAGGATGGACATGAGTACATGAAAAGTGATAAAGTAATAGATGGGATCTTATAAAGTTTGATTAAAAGTAAAACTAAAAATAATTATATTAGAAAATGACTTCTATAGTAATTAAAATAGATGGGATTAAAAAGAGACGTGACAAGTAAAATTGAAAAAGGTATATATCATATGTATAAATAGAAGAGATAAATCATTAAAAATATAAAAAAATGAGTAAATAAAGATATAGTAAATAGTAACAATTAAATATATGATTTATAATAAAATCATAAAAACAAGTAAACGATTTTGATAATAGTTATGATGATGACGACGACACATTTATATTTATCGGACATCACAAAATAAATTAGACTTTTAATCATACTTAGTGAATATAGTTTTTTATAATTGGGGTTAATCAATCTTTTCCTTCAAATTAATGGCATGGTCGGCTCCATTAATTTCAAGTCTTGTTTTAACAGACTCCTTTGAATGAACAATCTAAAGTATATAAAATATGAAAAATTTGTTCTTATCAAAGAGGGGGAAATTAACTATTTTAAAGATGACAGTGTGTTACGTTCACACTCCCACAGTCACGTTCTAAAATGCCTGGCGGTCTTGAGAGATGGCAGTGTTAAATATCTGATATGCCCAAAATGCCCTTGTTTAATTTTAGATAAGTTAAGTGAACGGAATAATAATAAAGGTTATTGTGGTCATTTCAGAGGTAGGGCTCAAAGTCTAAATTCCCAGTGTTGTACGTGGGAAGCTCACGGCTGTTAGGTATCATGTAATAATGGTTGTTTACTTGTTATTCTGCTCATCATTAAAACGTAACCTCATGATCTTCATCCAACGGCTCAGAATTTTTGGCAGACCTCCAACATGGACATTCTTCACCAATCATTTGACTTGGGAGAACCGTCCAGCTGGCAAAGATCGGATTTCTGCATTCAACAAAATGACTTTATTGTCTATTTTGATGTAAGCTGAAGGTGAAACTTAGGCTGAGTTTTGACCGATCTACACTATTTAATTTGAAAAATAGGTGAGTTAAGTTAAATATTTTTATCTTTAGATTGGATTTAGATTGAAAAAATAAAAGTTCAAGTTTAATTCAAGTTGAGCCGAATTTAATCTTTAGAAATTCAACTCAACTCGATCTGAATATAATTTATTAATTCTCATCTCAAACTTTGGTGAAATGGGAAACTCATTCAAACATTCCCCCTATGGCTATTGTAAAAGAAGAAGAAACTAAATCCTGATTTCTTATCTATTAGCATGCGAAATTGTGATTTCCCTCTTCGTTTAATCTTTATTATTCCCTTTTTTAATTTTTGTTTCCTTCTTCATTTCTCTTTCTTTATTTTCTCCTTCTCAATTTCCTCTCTCATTGTAAAAGAAGAAGAAACTAAAGAATTTTGGTGTGGATTAAGAGTTCCAATTTTTTTTAAAACAAAAAGAGAGATTCTAGTGGGAATAAAAAAGAAGTTTCATTGTTTTAGTATTTGATACAGAGACTCCAACTCCAGCTTTCAAATACATGCTTCTGATTTGATTACTGGTTATAATCTCGTAAAGAATTGGATTAGAATCGTGTTTGGCTGAGTTTTCAAGCCAGATTAAAGTTGGATTCGGTCATATGATAGTCCGAATTTCACCATTATCAGTGTCTCTTCATATTTAATATGATAATTTAGACACTCTCTGATATATTTCAACTAGTTGCCTTCCGTCTTAAAAAGTTGAAGTTTGTAGATTCGAACCCTCATTGTCTAACTTTAGCTTTAGAGGTAGTACGTTCACACTGGAAATTTTACATTATATCTTGTGGTTTCCCACACATAAATTAAAAAAATAAAAAAATAGTATTTCTCTGAGATAATTATTTTTATACTACCTAAACATCTATTCATTTTAATAAAAAAATTAAAAAACTTCAAACGAAGCCTTTGGCTGAATGCTTCTGCATACTTTTCACTGGTTATTAAAGTAAGGATTTGTTAGTATCTCAACACTTGACGACAAACCTCATTGTTAGTCATTTTATTTGAATGCTTTGAAATAATTGATTATTTGACGAGAATTTAGTACATTTTCATTAGACAGCTAAGAGGACATTTGGTCTTAACGACTTTTACTTCAAAATGATGAAGTCGCTACCACCACGTGTCAAATTTTATATAAAGAAAAAAAATCATACTATTTTATTTTGATCATAACAAATACTCATTTAAGGAGTCATTTTTGTTTTAGGACCAAAGTGTCTACGCCTTTTAAAACACTCAATTAATATTCAAAAAATGTATAAACATCGATACCCACACGCACCACGTAAGTCTTCGCATCAGCTCCTTACTGTGAAGGCGTGTTTTGTAATATGTAATTATTTTATTTACCATCTTTTTCTTTTGTTCCCGAATTTGGGCTTTTTGTGGTTGCTTTACTGGGGCGGTAGGCGATGATTCTCTGTTTTCTCTTAGTTTTCCTCTGAGAGTCTCTTTGTATCTTCTAAAAAAAATCTAGAGAGTAATATTTTGAAATGAAGTGGAAATTGAATTCAGAATTCTCACTTTGTAAGACAGGTTCATGATCATCACTCAAATCTCTCGAGTTATTGCAGGGGTCATGTTTGATATTAAGAACTGAGATTTGAAAGTTCTCTCCCTGGAAGATGATGTACCAAGCAGACTCCTTAGACTTAGGTTATCTTTTAACTTCTTTTTAATTTCTGATCTTAGATTGCTTTAGCTACCACTTATACGCCACAATGGGCAGCTAAAAATTAAGGGACTTCTAATCACAATTCAAATTTTTAAAATTTAAAATAAACTTTTATTTGGTCTTTCATGATATTACTTCCTCATCTAATTATAAATTAGCTTCAACTATTTCTTTTTAAATTTGGCCAAGTTGCAACTTAACATCTCATTCAGGGTTCAAAAAATCGGCTGATAAATTTTTCTATCCTCTGATATTTGCATTTAATTGCATTTCTCTCTCTTCTGATATTCAAAGCCAATTAAAAACCATATAAAACCGTAGAAAACTGTATAAAACAGTAAAAAACCGTATCGGTTTTTTTTTTAAAAAAAAAAATCAAATAAATTTTAAATACCGATTTTTATGCATATCGGCCAATAGGATGACCAATATTCTGGACTGAATATCGGTCATGTCGGCCAATAACCTTTTTGACTGGCTAATACATATCGTATCGTTCGACATTGAAAAACCGATACATATCGACCGATGCGATATGTATTGGTCAATATTTCGACCCCTGATCTCATTAGTTGAGTTGACTCGAGTTTGATTGAGTTTTTAAACCTTACATGCAGTGAGACAAATTTTAGGTGTCTCTCATCGAATCAATGATTTTAATCATACTCATTATGTCTAAAGTTGGAGATATAAATGAATAATCAAAGGAACTCAATCCTTAAAAAAAAAAAAAGGGGGGGGGGCTAGGGATCATAATCACCGTAATTGGATTCATTCCAACACCTATATACCATTATACCCACATCTGAAGATATCATAGTCCTCAATGATTGAATTTATTGAGAAAATATCAGTACTCAATCATCAATTCAAACTATAGCACTACTGAGACTCTTTTGGCCCAGAGGGCCCACATGTGCCCATATGCCAACAAACTAGTCGTGATTATTCAAATCCAAAAGGCCTCACCCAAAGTGTTATGGTGTAAACCGAACCAGATACATCCTCAGGACCCACATATATAAAAGAAAAAAAGAAAATTGAGCAGTAAAAAATAAATTCATTAATAGAACAAAATACGAGAGAAAAAGGAGAAACAAAAATAATTCAGAGGCCTAAGAGATATGGGCCAAGAGATAAAAAAACCATAAAACCCAACACTCAATATACCCCAAAATAGAAAAACAATATAAGAGCACCAGAACTATCCTCCTGAAAAATGAAAAGACCCCTGAATAGATCTATCAACTCTATTTTTTACGAAAAAATCCACGATCCATTGGCTGAGCGACTGACATGCTAAAATGACATATCCATACCTACAGTCAATGCCTTAATTTCCCTCACCAAAGTGATAAACCCTACATATACAAAATGAGGCCATAATATACAATTGATTATCTGCAAAATCCTAAACTTTTTTTTATAAGTAAGGTGTTTGGTCCTTTTGAGCATACAACTAATTCTTAAGACATGTACAAAACTTCTTATCCACAAACACTGGATAATTTTACAGAAGTGATCCTATAAAGTAGAATGAAAATCGAACTCAGAACTCTTACTTCTTAAAATGGAATTATTACAAAATCCTAAACTAATTTAAATAAATAAATGTGAACATATGAAAATTAAAAGATTGGTAGATTCCCCCATATCCCATTTATGGGAATGGTTGAGCCAAAGAGATGAAATTGTTAAAGCTGAAATGAAATGAAAAGAAATAACTAAGATGGATTGATGGAACGTTCAAAGCGATATATATCATCTTATATTTCCATAAAGAAGTTGGCCCATGATAGAGATGTGAAACTCTGTACATGGCACAACTAATAGATTCTTTGGAATTGTGTGTCTCAAGGGACCTTTTCTTAGTCTTAAAGCTACTCTTGGGCTGCAAGAAATGATGGAAAAGTCATGTCACTATTTTTAGAATCTTCTTTAAATCCACTTTTGAAATAATCTCTCCAAAGCTTCTAAAATTTTGATATGTTCCATCAGATTGATTCTCATACTTATTTCACTTTATATCGGTAAGACTTTGTAAATGATTATATCTGTCAAAGATACAGAAATGTCTATTTGTATTTTCTTCAATAACTAATGATATCAACAAATCTTAGAAATAGATGATTACGATTATATATTTAAAGGCGTCTAGACACAGTCTTATTAAAATTCTTACGTATGAGCCCACTACCTCGAAAGTAAACTAAGATTAGACCATGAGAGATCGAACCTCCAATCTCCCACTTTATGAGGCAGAAGGCAATTAGTAGAGTTACACGCATATAAATAATAGAAAAATACTAAACTAGCTAAATTTAACCAAAAGGTAGCTAAATTTCAACTTAGGAGAATGAGTAATTAAGACTGAAAATCCAAACCCTAGAACAGTTCCTATGTTGTAATCGGATTGGTTCTTTGTCTAATTGTAGTTTCAGCCTAAGGATTAGGGCATGGTCTATGGGTCTCTGAGTTGGGCAATGCTTAGGGTTTAAGTGTTTTCCACATGTATGTGAATCTTTGTTGACAAAGGAGCTCTGGCCTAATATAGATTCAGAATTGGATTAAATGATTTAGTGCAAAGTTTCTCTGTTATTAGTCTTAATCACATTGCTTAAGCTAGATAGCTTTTGAATATAAAATACAGCCCTAAACATGGTAAACAATTTCTTTAAGAAATTGAAAGGATAGTTCTTTGGCCAATGGCATTTAGGCAAGGGTATCCAGTGGTTGTTGCTTGAGGGTATACGAGTTGACTCTCTTACATTATTAGATTAACATTCACACAAATCTCATTCTTGGAATTAATAACTATTTCTATGATGGTTTAGAGTTTTCAATTTTTGGTATTTCTAAGGTGTTACCAGAAAAAAAAAAAAAAAAAAAAAAAAAAAAAATATATATTATATATATATATTGTTAAAAATAAGACACTGCAAGAAGTATTCAAAAGTTTTTATTTATTATTTATCAAAATATATCACTATTTTTTTTATAAACCATGACCTAATTTCTAGCTTTCCGGGTGGAACAGCTAACTCAGAAAAATAGAGAAATGAGAAGCTGAGAAGGCACTCAAAGTAGTAGTATGTCATCTTCAATGCCTTCATGAGTCTCTTAACCGGAATCAGTGTAACTTAATCATAAGTTAATATATATATATATATATATATATATATATATAATTATTAATGTTTTTATATCCAGCCGAAATCTGACCCACATGGGTGCTATGGGTATAAATGTTTGATGAATTTGAATAAATTTCAGGTCTACTTAGTTGAGCTTGAGGAGTAGAAGATGTGATCCATCAACAGCTAGAACGGCAAGTCAGGCAGTCGGGGCCAGGTATTTTACTAAACCAAGGCCAATTCTGACATTCTGGAACTGAGTCCGGTCTTGGACCCAAGTGGAACTCAGCCAAGAAAAGCCTGATTGAAACTGTGTCCAACCGCCAAAGCAGGACTCCACTCAAGCTATTGTGGCCTTGGGTCAGACTCGATTCAGGTCCAGTCATATAAAAAAAATCTTTTATCAGTTAAATTTGTTGAGAGGAAATGCCTTTCTTAACACACAGGAAAATCAACAGAGTTTCAAACTACAACATAGATATTTACGTGGTTGTCTTTCCATACATCCACAAATTCAACACCAATCCACTATGCTCGAAGGCAAGAAATCGAAGGAGAGATGGCTCGTACCATTGTTACGATTCACTTTACTCTCTCTCACGAAAAATAGACATTATTTACTGTCCTGATTAGGGTGTTACAAAATGTATAATGCAAAAATTACAAATTTACCCTTCAATAAAATTGACCTGCAGGCAGTACAAATCATATCGATAATCAGACTCCACAGAATCTAATAAAATTGATATCAGTCCTTAAAGTTAGCTTATTTCTATCCTTGTTAGACTTATCAGTGGTCGAGGTTATTCCTTGAAATGAACCACTAGGATTATGATTGTGTGTCACAGTGTATATTTTATGTTATCTTTGGGCAGGAGTAGCTACGACCTCAGACCAAGCTAGCCCAATTCAATTCGGGATCCGTTTACTCAAGCAAAAAGTGTAAAGTTGGGGAGACCAAGGTCAGGCCTATATCTGGTTTGGCCAGGCTGGTCCAGGCCTCGCAGAACCAATCTAAAATAGGACACCAAATAAAGTGGGCATATCTGAAGTTCAAAGCCCAGCCTCCTCTAGGCTTGCATTAGCCCATAAGGTAGGCACGTTTAGCCAGTGTTTAAGTCACACTCTCACAGACCTGGTATTTTGGGCTCAACTTGGGCCTAGATCCATCTCTTCCCAAAGATCCGAGAATGTTCTGGCCCAAATAAAATATGGGTGTTGGGACTCAAAATTTGAACAAAATGGTCGATGACGATGGCTCCTGTGTGAACCAAGTAGAACTTGAGTTACAAATAATTTTAAACCAAAATTTAAGCTAAGATGAACTGAAACTTTTATCCATTTAAGCCAATTTTGGTCTGCTATAGAATTTTCAACATTTTCAAAAATCTGAAAATTAGAAATATTTTCTTGTTTGGTGGAGTTGGAACAAAAAAGTAAAAGAAAAAAAAAAAGATAAACTATCAAATTTCAACTGAAATTTCAGTTGAAACTCCATTCACAAAGTTCCTTATAGAAAAAAGTAAAATAACAAGAAAAAAATAAAAGGGATGAAATAGATCTTCACTAGAGTTATACTCTTATTAACTACAAACAAAATAGCAATGTGATTTAGATGTGTAAATTTCAATATCATTAAGAGATTGTAGTTTAATTTTATTCCTCTAAACCATTTAACTTAAAGTATTAATTCTATTTTTTTTTTAAGTTAATTCATCTACCTATACTTATATCCACAATCCAGACAATGGATGTGATACTAAATACTACTCTCTCTATCCCAAAATACTTGTTTTATATGTATTTTGGAATTGTCCCAAATTACTTATCCTATTCTTTTATTTTCACATTAAATCAAAGTTTTAAGCTTTTTGATGAGCTCCAAATCACTTTCTAATGTGATGGAAAGACGACCATCTTTTATAAGTTTTGACTTACCCATATGCGTCATTCTTTAATTATTTTTACCTCCGACTCTTATCGTCTGAAATCATGCATTACTATATAGTTAGAAAAGACTCACTAAGTACTAAATTAAGTTCATTGAGTATTATTCGTAATCTTACTACCTTAAAATCATTCATGTCAAGTTCGTATTGACTCAGAGAATCTATTAATAGGTTTTTGGCGCGTTTCACACGAAATGATCCTTAAAACATAAAATAATTCAAAATAAGACAAGTATTTTAAGACAGAGGAAGTAATATGGTATGGCCGTGCAAAATCAACCTTCCATTCTTATTTATTCAAGGGAATGCTACCTAAACTCCCTAATTATATCTACCAATTCTAAAATTAAGTCATTTATGACTTTAATAGCCCTAATTAAATTAATGAAAGTGTTATCCCCATCCCGCCTTATCACTTGCTGTGTCACGCAAATAGTTAGTTATGTGTTGAGATTTACGCAACAGTCATGTGCAAATGACCGTTATGTTTTGGTCTACATTTTAACTCGATTTAAATTGGATTTGGTATTACATTTGAATTTAATATAAATTAATCATCGTTACTATAACATTTTATTGAATGAGTCAATTATTACTCCAATTAAATCAAACTCGACTAAATCTGTTGATTCAATTGAATAGTCTTTAAAAAAATTATCTTCAAAAATTTAGAATGTTACGTGTTTGTCTTTAGATTACATTATAAGGAAAATATTTATTTTCTTTAAAATGATAAATATAGAAGCCCCAACGCAGAGAATAAGTTATCCATTCTTGACTTTTCAGGAGATGACTAAATTCTTTCAGGCGTGGATTATAACTTGGGTTGACGGGATCACAAATATCCAATTAATTAATATTTAATTTTTTTTAAATGTATTCATGAATTTAAATTGGTTGGAGTGATAACCAAAACCTGTTTAAAAAAACGGGAGTTTTGATTCTTATTCTACACCAAAGGATTATTCATTTTTGAGTTACTCAATATATATGGATATAAAAACTTGCACGTGTTCTAAAAGTTAGTGGAGTGCCTTGAAAGGTTAGATATCTTATAAAAAAATATTTTTAAAATATCATCAATATTTAAGGTAGCGATCGTTCCACAGACACTTTATATAACGAAATAAAATTTACGGTAATTCTCGTTTTACTTTTTTTACTGCTGTACAAAAGTATTGTAAAAAAATCAGATTGATTATCCAAATTTTCCTGTAAAGGCCATCAAGATATAGCATGTCATAATGGGCTCTCTTTTCTCACTGAAAACCTCTTATGTCATAATGGACTATTTTTTCTGATTGAAGACCTCTCAACAGTCAACAACGGAGCCTTTCTCTTTCTAGAGATCAGAGCAGTTGGGGCTTTAATTAATTATTGCATTTATTGATTATGGGTACCGCCTTCTTTGAATTAGCACCTTACAATCCCCCATATCCTGTTTTAAAGGACATATGTTACTAGTTTATTTAATTTGATTAAAGACAAAAACACTTTGATTGAATTTGAATATAAATAATTATTTTAAATAAAATAATGTGCTTGAAAAAAATGTCTCCTTATAAAAATAAAAATGAAAGCATCTTGTCAATTTATATTTTGGTAATGAGATTTTTTTCATCACAATATCACTCATAATTCAACATCGCTACTGCATAAACTAAACATCATATACCTAAATAGGGGTTGGTGTAATGGCCGTCAAGAAGTTCTGTTTATGAAGGGAGGTCTTAAGTTCGATTTATACTCAATACTTGTCTGAATAAATGCTTTCTTTTTCGATTTTTCGACCGAATATTAAGTGGAATAGCAAAATGGTCATTTCACCTAAAAATTTGAAAAAGGGTGTTTAGAGAAAATGTTATAGTTTTGGGCTTCAAATATCGTATCTAAAGAATTAAGAAGGAAGGTCATTTTTCCTTAATTATTTGGGTACAATTTTTTAAGTCCAAAACTATACATTTTTAACTAAAATCAGTTCCGGAGTTCATAAAATTCAGAGTACATGAATTTTGATACATTGTTTGTAAAAATCGGTCGAGAAACAGCCTCACTTGAAATGTTCGTTTGATTGATGTGTACAGTCATTTTTTCCTTTAAAAACGAAGGATAAAATGATAACTTCACATGATTTTTTTAAAATCAGGTGTGTGGAGAAAGAAAATCCAGGTGTCTGTATGGCTTGCCTTAAAAAGGCACAATGTATTGTCACTGCTATTAATCACTTATATAAAAAATGTTTTATACTCTTGATAGTCAAGAAGTTCTCTTCACGCTCAAATTTTTCTAGGTCACTCTCTATGGGATCACTCTTCATCCCTTCAACTTAATATGTGTTAGTAGAGAGGTGTGCCCATGCTAAAAAAAATCAGTTGAATAAAGTCTACTAATGATGAGATGTCTGAACACCTATATCATAAAAAAAATAGGCGCGACTTATAGACACTCGAAAAAACTGCCTCTACACACCCAATTTTGAATTTGGGTGGCTAATTACCATGATACCCCCGCATTTTCATTCGTTCGAACGAATGTCCAGTTCATTTCGGTATTCATTCGAACGAATGGACGTATATCTCCACGATTTTGACTCATTTAAATGAATGCTCAATACATTTCAACATTCGATCAAATAAATAAATGCATACCCCACGATTGATTCGAACCATTCGTTGAGTCTCCTCTCTCTCCATTTATTCTCTGTCTGCGGTTAAAAATACTCTCTCATCTCTCCCTCCCTCCATATATTGTCTGTCTACAGTCAAAGATATTCTCATAACTGGAGATACGATTATCTTGCTTTTTATACTTACTTTATTTCTTTTTATTTCTATTAGTTATTTATAGATCAATAGTTATGAATTTTTTCCTCAATATCTCACTTATTTATTTTAATTTTCAATACAATAATAGTTATTCTAGTAAATAATAGTATTTGAGCTTGTGGATTGTATTATTTTTTTTGACTTTCTGTACTTGTACTTCTACTGTCTTGGCCCCTTTCTTTCTCTAATATATTAATCTTTCAAAAAAATAATTGTCTTCACTGTTGAATTAATATAAAATAGTATTTTTCACAAATTTGATGATAGAGTCTAGTGCTAAAATTATAAATATAAAACATAAATCATATAAAAGTAACCTAAATATATTTAGTTTTATTAGATGTAATTAAAGAAATTTAAATATTTTTTTTGAAGAGATGAGAGCGCTTTCAAAATTCAAACTTAACAACTTTCTATGTCATAAATGACTTACTGACAATCTGATGTCCTAAATAACTTATACTAAAGAAATTTATAAAATTGAAATATTATCATGAATATGCAAACCCTTTACAAACCGTAGACTATAGTAATTAATTGAGTAAATCTGGTTTGAGAGAGATTTATTTTATTTAAAAATTTAAATATTGAATAAACCATTTAACATTTTCTTCATTTAAAATATAACTAATCAAAAAAATTTGAATTAAATATTTTATATGTGATATTTACTTGACTGTAATATTATATTTATTGAAATTCAATCAAATTGACTCTAGAAATCTAATATTCTAAAAGAATTTCAAAATGATACTACCATACCAATTACGAACTAATGAAAACATGATATTTTTCGTCACAAATTTCGCTGTAATGTTTTCTTTCTATTCATATTTCAAAGTGGATATTTGCCTATTTTTGCATTACGTGAAAAACTATTTTATAATATTAGATATTTTTACTATTGTTCATATATTTCAAAATATTTTTATTTAAAAGATAATTAGAAAAATTGATAAAAGGTAAAATTTGAAGTCTTTTTAATTTTATAATATAAGTATTCTCATGTGAGAAAATTTAAGATTTCTTGACCACCACTTAATGACAGTGGGTGTTGTAAGCTAAGTTTTAAATATCGGCCGATACGATAAGTATCGGCCGTACATATCGGCCGATATTCGGTCCGAAATATCGGTCATAATATCGGCCGATATTCATAAATATCGATATTTTAAAAAAAAAAAATTAAAACACCGATACGGTTTTTCGCGGTTTTACACGGTTTTTCGCAGTTTTTCGCGGTTTTTCACGGTTTTCTACGGTTTTCCACGGTTTACGGTTCTCAGGGATATTCACGGTTTTTCGCGGTTTTCGCGGTTTTTCGGGGTTTTCCGTGGTTTTCGACGGTTTTCTGCGGTTCAGGGTTTACGGTTCTCAGGGTGTTCACGGTTTTTTGCGGTTTTGTACGGTTTTTTGCGGTTTTTTGCGGTTTTGTCACGGTTCACCACTATTCATCACAGTTTTTTGCGGTTTTGTACGGTTTTTTGCGGTTTTTTGCGGTTTTGTCACGGTTCACCACTATTCATCACAGTTTTTTGCGGTTTTTTCACGGTTCCGATATCAGAGGAGAAAGAAAATGTCGATATCGATATGAGAGATAAAATTATCGGCCGATATATCGTCCGTATCGGATATCGGCCGAGCCGATTTTTTGACTCTGATTGTAAGTACTATGAGTAAAGAAAATTTCCTCACCACCACTCAACTCAGTCAAACACAGTAGGTGTAGTAAGTACTATTTACTGCTCTCCTCTGCTTTCGAGTGAGGTGTAGCCGGTGAGTTGGAGATATCTCCACCGTCAGATTTCGATTGAGGTCGCTCGGGTCAAATCCCAACATTTATCATCTCATTAATACCCGATAGCAACTTGGGAAAAACCTGTTGTATCCCCCAACTGACATCACAAACAATAGTTTCTTTAATGTTTTTAAAGGATTATTTTAGCGGTACTTTTTAAAGGGTTCTTAACTTCTTATATATTTTATTAATATTTATATGATTATCTTTAGAAATTTTATATAAAGAAATTGTAAAACTATGTCACATCAAAAGATTAATAATTTAATATCTTGTCATAATAGGTAATTTTTAAAATGAGTATCTAATTAATGGAGAGAGATTTTTGAGACTCCATCATCTGTTTTATATATATATATATATATATATATATATAATTTTTAAATAAAAGGGAAACCTTCTTGATTCTCACCTTATGGCAACCTATATCTTTAACAACAACCACTCCAAAATTTTATGGGAGTACGCACAGTGCCCCGAATTCAAACTGGGAAGTAACAGTTAAGATAGGTAATGTTGGATATATAATATTTTATATTAAATAAATTAAATGAATATTACTTTAAATAATATGAATTATAATAAGAAAAAGAATATATGCCATTATTTAAAAAAAAAAAAAAAACTCTTGAGTCCTAGATGTGATGAAAGCAAGTATTGCCATTGGAAGACTGACTCCTTTCTTCAATCGATCATTTTCAGATTTGGTGGGCTCCATTATCCGTTACAAAATATGGTGCTGTATAAATGTAAATCAAAACCATTGATTTTATTTATAGAAAAATTAGAAAAATCTCAAGTGCATGAACCCTCTGTGAGATCACTCAGTAATTAATTGAAATCTTTAACAATACTATTCGTTGATTTAAATTTAAAATTAATTAATAAAATGTTCTTTAATACTATCTTATTATTTTTTTCATAAAATTATTGATTTATAATTTGTTTTATTAAATAATCATGAATTATAATAGTTCAATAATTTTGTATGTTAAAGAGTTTAATATATGATAGTTTAATCATTTATATAATTTTTCATCAGATCATCTTTTTAAGTATAATTTGTCAAACTTGATGGGCTTTTAACCCCAGCACTTTTTAACTCGCATGCTAATGTATTCTCAGGTCTTTGTGGTCCTCCTCATTGGTAAATTAATGGTGACCGAATTTGTAATTTAGAAAATAATTTAAAATTTGAATTTATATTTGATAATTTATTTTTGTAATGTTATTATAGAAATATAAAAGTAAAATTTTAAAGTAATTTTTATATTTAAAAGATTATATTGGTAAATATTTGAATTAGTTACCTTAGTCAATTAATGAAAATTATTTTTATATTTAAAATATTATATTGGTAAATATTTGAATTAGTTACGTTAGTCAATTAATGAAAATTATTTTTATATTTCATATATTTCATAGGTCATTAGACACAATCATTTTAAAAATCAAAGTATTTTACAATTAAAAGTAATGATAAAAGAATATTTTTTAAGTGAGATATTAGATATTTTAATATAGATGTTTTTAGCTGTTTGCAACCTTCTTGTGGGCAACTCAAATGCCTGCAATTCGTACATCCACCATCTCTCTCTCTCTTCCCATGTTATTTATTAATTCGAATCTCTCTCCGGCAACCCACTACTGCTTTCTTACTGTTCATCCTTTGCTTTTGCTGGCAACAACAGTCGTTTCTGCTGTTTTTGAGAGACCCTTTCCCCTTCTCTCAGTTCTAGACGGTGGAACTGTACTACTTCAGCCAGACCCCTCTGGCGATCTCTCTCCCGACCCTTTTGCTTCCTCTGCAAACAGATACACATCACTGTTTGTTTTCTTCTTCTAAAACTGTGCTGCTTCTTCAAGTTTGGGTCTTCTAGAAGTCCCCCTCCTCAGTTGCCAAAAAAAAAAAAAAACGCCGAAAAAGCTACAGAGCATCCAACACACCTGCTCCACCACCGTTGTTGCTTGTTTGCTGGCCGCTTGCAACCCCGACACGATCTGTCCCATTTGGACCTGATCTAACCCGTTTTTCTGCCTTGCATACTGGTCTTCTCCGCTGACTGTTACACACAGTAGGCCCGAGAAACCTAAAGGGTTCTCCATTCTTCTCAGATCGCCCATCATCAGATAATATTTCGTAGTCACCACCACCATCTTCTTCAGAACACGCTTCAAAGTTAAAGCTAATATTTCAGTTATTCTTCTACATGTTGCTGAGTTTCTCAGCTTGTTCTCACTGACGGTCAACTCTAAGTGCTAAGTGTTTATTTTGAAGTCATTTTGCTGCATAGCTGTTGTACTTAATAAAATTCCTTTTCTTTCTCCACAGCAATGAGCGACTCTCAAGAACTCTCGAGCGAGACTGGAAATCAACCAGAGTATAGCGAGACGGGAAGTCAATACACTGCATCGAGAGAATCGTCTGATAGTACGAAACGAACAAAACGAAAAGGGTAAGAACGGAAGCAGAGGAGCGCCTGATACGTTTCGGAAAAATACCTGACAAACACGAATGTAAGTTTAGTCCGCTTACTTAGACATCCATGCACCATTTTTCAGATTTTCGAAATAAAATATCCTTTTCCCTTCCACATTTTAGTCTTCCGACAGTTCTTCAGTTAATTTTTCAATTCCTTCGGACGATCTAATTAATAACGGTCTAATTACTAACGGCTGATATGCTACAGTAATTTAATAAAAAATTTAAACAGTAAAATATTTTTTTAAATTTTTAAATTATTTTTTAATTACTGTGTATTTCTAAAAATTTTGAAATTGAATATTCGAATTAATTATGATAGACTGATAAAAATACTTTAAGAATTTAAGGTCGTTTGACACTCCCAAATGCTTAAAATACAGTGTTTATAAATAAAGGTATCCTTCAGCTATGTCGAAAATACATTTCGGAATGTCAAAAGACTATAAAGTTTTAAAATATTTTTATCAACTTATCTTAATTAGTTCGAATATTTAATTTAAGAATTTTTTTAGAAATTTTAAAAATAAACAGTGATTAAAAAATAACTTTAAAGATTTAATGGAAATTTTATTATTTAAAAAATTATTTTTTAAGTACTGTATATTTTTAAAAATTTTCAAATTAAATATCTGGATTAATTACGATAATATGATAAAAATACTTTAAGAATTTAAGGTTTTTTTACATTCGCAAATGCTTAAAATACAGTGTTTTACAAATAAAGATATCTCTCGGCTGTGCCAAAAACATATATGGGAGTGTCAAAATACTTTGAAGTCTCAAAGTAGGTTTATGGTTATCGTAATTAGCTCGGATATTTAATTTGAAAATTTTTGAAAATACATAGTGCTTAAAAAGTAATTTTAAAGTTTTAAAGGGAATTTTATTATTTAAAAAATTAGTTTTTAAGCACTGTGTATTTTCAAAATTTATTAAATTAAATATGCAGATTAATTACGATAATCTGATAAAAATATTTTAAAAATTTAAAGTGTTTTGACACTTCCAAATATATTTTCGACACAGTTGAAGAATACTCCTATTTATAAAACTATCTGTTATAAAACTATGTGTTTTAAATATTTGAGAATAACAAAAGACCTTTATCGTAATTAGTATGGATATTTAATTTGAAATTTTTTAAAAATACAAAGTGTTTGAAAAATAACTTTAAAATTTTAAAAGACATTTTACTGTTTATAATTTTTAAGGAATTTAAGTGTATCATCAACGATCATTCGTTCGAAGGATCTTATGATCCTTCAGATCCTTCGAATGATTCGACTGTGTAGTCGAATTGTTCGAAGGAACTGAAAAATCATCCAAATGATAAAATGCGAGAGGGTAAAAGGATAATTTATCACAAAAATCTGAAAATTTGTGTCTAGTAATAAAAAAAAATCCACGCGGCTAAATGCGTGGCCTAAGTTTATTGATAAACTATTAAAAGAGGAATTTCAAGCATATTAACAAGAGGGCTTGCCGAATCGGCATTCTTGGGTTCCACATTTCGCACTTTCCCTTTGACAATCAGCAAGCCTCTTGATTGTGGTGTAATTTGTGTTTTTTTTTTTCTTTTTTATGTAAGGTTATTTGACACTTTCGTGCCTTTTTATCTATTATTAATATATGAATTATTTTAAAAAAAATAAAGTTTTTTACTAATCTTTGTAATACTAAAATTTCAGCATGTGATCATTCTATTGTGCATAATCGCGTGGTGTTAATTTTATATTTCCATGTGATTCTCAATCCCAGATCGGCTGATTTAGATTGGTTTTCAGTTTTACAACTCTTCGAATCAGGAAGTGGCAAACCCACGCCTCAACCTATTTTTGCCATATAAAATCATTATCTCCTAATGGTAATGACTCAACTTAAACTTTTGTCTTTTAAGAGTTGTTGTGCAAATTTTAAATTTATAACTCGCAAGCGCACGAACTATTTAGATAGTATAGCGATCGATTGCGAAGTCGAACCCATCACAACTTAGGAAAATGCATCTATTAAAATGCACAATTGAATTACTTAAATTAAGACATTGAGAAAATCATAAAAATAAATCTTAAACATGAAATTAATTATTTAATCTTGAAAATCTAATTTTAATTTAAAAACATTCTAAAAGATAGAAAACATGGTCTAAAATTAGAAAGCACATCAAAAAATATAATTTGACAATTAAAGAGATATAATTTTAATTAAGATAATAGATTTGATCTAAAAATTATAAATAATTTTAATCTAACTTAGAATACAAAATTAAGATGCAATTGAATTATTTCTAACCTACTTCACAATTTTTCAAGAATTTGAATTTATAAACAAAAGAAAATAAAATAAAATATATGTACATATTTACAATGGAATTTGGATTGAAAATTAAGGAGGCATTATTTTCAATACTTTAAAAATAAAATCAAAATCTAAAACATGGAGCTCACATTCATTAATTATCATTGATTCAAAATTTTCATTAATAATTAATTTAATTAAGAAAAACATGAATTTTATTAATCAAGAAATAATCAAAATAAACCTTGGGCTTAAAGTGAATTAACATAAAATTCCAAATCTAAATTCTTTACCTACTCTTAAAAAGAGCCGTAGAATGGAAAATTAAGATTCTAAATTTTCCCAAAAATTGAATGTTTAAGGTGAAATTCTAAAATCAAATGAAAACATGCATTCATAAAGAGATTAAAAATCAAATCGAACTATCACAATCAACAAACATTAAGTAGAAAATCATAGATTTAAAAAACTTGTCTTAATTTTATTAATAAAACAAAGAATTCAAATTATATAACCATGGAATTCTTGTTTAAGAAATTACAATGAAAAGTTAAAACACCAACTTGAAACCCATTGTGGAATTTGCATTTTCTTTCATTCTCTTTGTCTTCCTTTCCTTCCTCCCTATGCTCTAAAAATCAATAGTCCAAATTCAGTTTTCTCAATGGGAGTGGGCTAGTATTTATAGATGAAAGGAGGTGGAATGAATTGATTGGATTTAAAGATTTAAATAAGGTAAGGGACACATGAATGACTGATATGATTTGTGCTAAATATGGAATGATTTAAAGGAGGAAAGGAGATAAAATTCACAAAAGGAAAGTGGGTGTAAAATCTCACTTTTTACTCATGTACCATCTTACAGTTTAGTTTTGACATTGTTAACGTTCGAATCAGGAAAAGTTATAAATAACAAAGTTATAGCCATTGAAGTCTTATTTCCAATGAAAAAAGAATCAAAGCAATCGGACATCGGAGTGAAACTTTATTACCAAAATACTGAACATGTATCAAACCTTCCATATTTTTCTCCCTTTCTTATTTTGTTTTTTTTACTTAATCCACTTGTCAAATTCGAAAATCCTTTTATATTGACTTCTAAATTTTGAATTTCCTCTTGAGATAATGAAGATAGTATTCATACATGTGGATTTCTTCATTGGCTTAATAATTGGGTTTTTCAAAGTATGGAAAATCTAATAATTAATTTCCCACTTATAATCAATTCTAAAAATTAATCCAAATTCTCATAAATGGATTTGAATTAATTAGTTTACAAATAAAACTCCTAAAATTGTGGTAAAATAATTATTAAAAATTCTAACTTTCCAAAATATCAACTTATGCTCATAAATTGTAAAATTCTCCTTTTGAATTCTCATATCTTGCATTTCCCTCTAAATCTTGCAAAACGTCTAAAACCTCATTAAACATGTTCTAAAACACACAAAATAAGAGGCTAACTAGTCTAAATATAAAGATAAAATAGTTATTTTTCTGTGCTTATCAAGAATCAAAACAAATTTTAAAGTACGCTGGCCTTTTCAATTATTTCACCTATTCTTGAATAAACAATTGAGTTATGCATTAGTAGAGTGGTTTCATTTGAGAGTCGTGACAATTTTTTCTAACAATTTACTCAATTTACTACATCTGTTATCACACTTCTGTTTTTGGAAAAGTTGTTTACAGTTTGAAATATCATATACGTGAATATACCAATAATTTTTTGAATAATTAGTTGAAAGCTGCCCGACTCAAACAACAAATTCTTAAAATTGTTGTAAGAGCTTAGCTTGCTGCAAATCATTCAAGCATCATATGAAATAATTGAACTTTTACCATTTAAAAACCGTTATGACCGGGATAAAAGGTAAGAACCTGTCACTAGTTGTTCCTTTGTTATATATATACACACACTTTTTATACTTCTTCCGTTCCATTTTAATTGTCTCATTTAAAATATTTGTATTTTTTAAGTAACTCTCTATGAGGCTAACATTTCATGTGATCTCATCTATTTTCAATACATTTTATACTAAATGAGGCAATTATTTTGGGACAATTCTAAAATCCATATAGGACACTTAATTTGGGACAGAGGGAGTACTAATTACATTTTATTGTTGTATTGCAGGAACAGTTTAAGGATAAAAAAATTCAGGTGATATGGTGGTTAGCGGAAGAGAGGCGCCAGCCCATCGCTTGATTAGAGATCAACGAGAAGAAAAATGTAAGGGTTGGGGAGAAACATGTGATTCTCCCCATTGAAGACATTGATCGATGATGATTGATCGTTGGTACATCTATTAATTGTTTCATATATTTGCTCTTATGTGGTTGGATTTGTTTCATGCATCAATTTTTGAATTTATTCATGGTTGTTGAATGTCAACTTGGTTAATTGTGGATGGTTTATTTTGTTATATACTCCATTAATATGTTGTCTGAGCATTATATTAATTTAACCTGTTTTGTGGAAAATTTGAATAATTTAACTAGAATGCTGAACTTCTTTTCCAAAGAATGGTTGAACTTCGATGGGCCATTCCCATGGCAAAGATGAAGATAAATTTGTACATTTATTGGTTCTTTAACTTCATTGATCCCATATCCAAGTACAAGATCAAGTTGGTTGATCTGATGTTTAGAACTGACATTGAGCATATAACATCAGATCATTTATGTAGTGTTTCCATTGTATTTCTTGCATAACAGTGACATCCTGATATTTTTTTCATATATTTCTCAATTGTGGAACTGGGTTGTTCTGTTCTGACCTAGGCGTTGTATTTTGTCGATTTAGACAATCCTATATTAGCCCATTAAATAGGTTGGTGCATCTTATTCACCTTCAACCGTTATAATTACCATGTTGAGGTTGTTAGAAGTCTATCCTATATTTTTCACTTCGAGAGGGATATCAGTTTTAAGACGAAATTTCTAAAAGGCGTTAGTGTTGTAATGACCTGTGATTTTGAATTTAATTGTATAATTTTAAAGTCTATACTACTGCGTATTAAGTTTTGGGTTGCATACCTAAATTTTAGTAATGACTTTTTTGTTTTTTCAAAATACTAGTTTAGACACCTATTTTCGTGATTTTTTTAATAAAAAAATATATAAAAAAGGGATAGTTTATCAAATAAGCACCCAAAATCCCCAAACTCGAGTGGGCTCCACTCGGCCCACTCTCCCACTCATGCGCACGGACAAAAGAGAAGAAAGAGTGAGGCCTTCTCCATCTCTTTCCTTTCTTTTCCTCTCCTCTTGCTCCTCCTCTCCACCCCATCCTCACCGCATCCTTCGTGATTTCTCGCCAAAATCATCTCTAACGGCAGCGAGTCACTAGCTATTTTCCCAAGTCTCTCTCTAACCACGACCCACTTGATCGAGAAAATCCGTATCCCTTCTTTTCACTCTGTCCTTTCTAACCAATCTTCGAAGCCAGTCAATGTGCTACCATTTCATCCATTTCTCGCAGCTAGTCAGTGAACTGCCACATTCTCTTTACAGCCGGTCAGTGTGCTACAAATTCATCTTATTATCAGTCAATTAGTATGTTGCTCTGTCACTTTATTTGACTAATCAGTCTACCACGTTTCATCTGTCATTCCTGTCGTTTTCAAGCTTAACGTTATTTCATTCACGCTACACCTTGCGGGACGTTATAGAATCTATCTAGATTTAGATTTTGAATTAATTTAATTTTTTCTTTATCTCTATTTTGAATTTTCAGTCATCTTGTTATTTGAATTTCCCCTATTCAGATGTATTAGATTTAATTATAAATGAATGATGTAATCTCTCTTTTAATGAGAGAGACACCGAACATTTGTTTCAGTCTCTTCTCCCTCTCACGTTCTAGCCAATTGCTTTGGCATTTACTTGAGTAGATGCAGTCAGATTCGTGAAGGAAGACATCTGTGGTGAATTTCATTTTTATTATTTTCCTTTTAAGGGGTTGAGGACAGTGGTTGTCTGGTATTGTCTATGGAGCCCACTACAAGCTTGTTTGTTGGTTCTTACCAAAGCTGGACCATGTAGATTGGAATTTGATTTGGGCGGAGAATAGCCTAATTTGACAATGGGACTCATTCACCCAAATGGGTGAAATTTGTAAGGGACTTCACAATGAACGTGAGGGCCCAAAGAGATGCTTGACCCGTCCACGTAAATTAATGTGATGTTATAAATTTGGTATGATGCGTCTATCGTAAATTACGATCCATCTTCTAACTTATAAACTCTGTTTCCCATCTAATTCAGCTCAACCTCATTCGCTTTCTTCTTAAATTGAAAAGACTTGAGGAAAGAAAAAAAGAGAAAAGGAAGAGAACTCGCGTTAATCAGTAGACGTGTCTATCCAAAGTACACATTTGCTTAATAGCTAAAAAATTAACTTTTAGGTTCCATTTATAGATCATTATGTCTATTTTCAATTTGAACAGGTAACTTTTTAATTAATTTTAAAATGAAAAATAACACAAGTGCATATATATATAATATAATGGTTAAACAGGTCTAATGGACTTTTATAAACTTCTTGCAAAAACCCGAGCATAATCCAAGTTCAACCCGTTGAATTGGCTTATATGTTCAAATCTATTTAATTTTAACTACCTTTTTAGAGTACAAAATCCTTTTTCTTCTAATCTCGGAAATCATTTTGGCCACTAAATTAAATATAGAAACAAAAATTTATAAATAACTTAAATTTAGTAATAAAATAAATAAATTAATATTATATTACAGACCTCTTTTTTATGTTAATAACACTCGTGATTCTACATTTGTCTCATATATCTTTATATTACAAATAAGTGATCCACTTACCATAAAATGATGATCATCATCATCATCTCGAATAACTTGTCTGAAAAGATAACGTGCCTGCCATGAAAAACTTTAAAAAGAAGTTGGCTAATTAAAAAGTATTTGTTAACTTAAACCTACTTATCTTTTTTTATGTCTGTGGAAACACTTTTAACGCTTCTTTTCCGGTTCTTCAACCATACGTGGCGTCGGAGCGCTACGCGTCTCTTCCATCTGTGCAGAATTTTAAAATCCCTCAAAAAGTCTGATTCCTGAGTTCTCTGCCATTTTCATATCTCACATTTTTCTTCAACTGAGCAGGAAGAAGCTTCCATTTTGGGAAACCATGGCTGATGTCTTGAGCAAAAGCAATCTCTTTTCTCCATGCCCCCATCTTTGTTTCTCTCTTTCTCCAAAGAAATCCTTCTCATCTGCTGTTGGGTTTTCTTCTCCCAATTTCCAGTCCTTGAAATCTTCCTTCAACAGTGATTTCCATGGATGGAAAATGGTTGTTTCAGATGAACAAATGAAACCCAAGAGTGGAAATCTCCAAGTGCTCCGTGCTCAGGTTTGTGTTGTCCCAGTTCATTTCTTTCGATGTGCTGAAATGGGATCTTTCAAGATTTGTTTTTGGGGTTTGCTGTTTCTTGGGGGGGTTGGGGTGTTATATACTGATTTGTGTTTTTAGTCTCCTGGTGAATTGATTTATTTCTCTGATTGAATTCAGATGAACTTTCCAATTGGCAAAGCAATGAAATGGTGGAAGAAAGGTCTTCAACCCAACATGAAGGAAATTCAGTCTGCCCAAGATCTTGTTGATTCCTTGTCAAATGCTGGGAACAAACTGGTCATTATAGATTTCTTTTCTCCTGGTTGTGGAGGGTGCAAGGCCCTCCATCCTAAGGTCTATTCATACTATATATTGATTGCTTCAATAGTAATTTCTACAAATGAATGACTAATTCTCTTTCCTTCTTTGTGTTTTTGTTTTTGTTCTTATTATAATTTGAGAAACCAATGAAAAACACTGAATAGTCTGTTTAAACTTATTTGTTTTGCAGATCTGTCAGCTTGCTGAGCAGAATCCAAATGCTCAGTTCCTTCAAGTGAATTATGAGGAGCATAAATCCATGTGTTACAGCTTAAATGTCCATGTCCTTCCCTTCTTCAGGTTTTACAGAGGAGCCCAAGGTCGCCTATGCAGCTTCAGCTGCACAAATGCTACAGTAAATTAGTTTTCTAATTTTCTTTTGATCCTTGGAAAGATTTCTTGTTTTCTGTACAATTTAGTCTCTTTTGGAAGATTAGATGCTTGTTTGGATAGATCTGGATTTTGCATGAAATCTGTTCCAGATTGTGTCGAGAAATCATCCGTTTTGAACTGGTTCAGTGTGAACCAGTTTACTCACTTTTGATTTAGCTTATGGTAGAAATTGAGAATGAGTTAGTTTGATAGATCTGTTTTTGCAGGGAAATGTTATAAAGTTTTATTAGAAAAATCATTTTAGTACAGTTTTTATGGCAAAAAATTTCAACCCTTTACTTTCAAGAAAAGTGCATTCAGCTAAACAAACGAATGCATTCTTCCCCAGAAAATGTTGCTAGTAAAATAGTATTCAAATGGTTTTTGAAACTGAAAACCAGACAAGTTCCAATTCAAGTGAAATGCAATGTTTTCTATATGCTTTGAATCCATGCAGTCAAATGAACCCAAGGTGTTTTGGGCCTCCCATTTTTATTTCTTCCATTTAAGTAACTTTGCTTTCTAATTATTTATTCAGAAACTGAGAACATGTATACTATTAACGGCAGCACACCATTCAATTCAAATTTGAACTCTTCAAATTTGAACCTTAACGACAGCACACCATCCAATTCAAATTTGAATTATATTTTATCCTAATCCTTTTGTGTTAATCCTCAAAGAGGTTGTACAAATTTGAACTCTTCAAATTTGAATTCTAATACATCTGCATATTTGGTTTGTTTTTCCATGTCCTTTGTTCTGGTACCGGATTTTGAGTCTATTTTCCTGGTAGCACAGATAAAAAAATTCAAGGATGCACTGGCAAAGCACATCACTGATCGTTGCAGCCTTGGGCCAGCAAGAGGTCTAGAGGAATCACAGCTCTTGTCCTTGGCTGCAAACAGAGATCTCTCCTTCAATTACACGGCAAAACCAGTGCCTTCTCCTGCACATGAAACCGTGGAAGCAGCTCGTCTAAGTCCCAAGCTGCCTCTTCCTTCAACACAAAAGACTACCTCTCAAGAGCCCGAGGAGAAGAACCTGGTGAAGGCTGGGAGATAAGGGTGTACAACTTGCCCTGTTTCTTTATATACAGTTGTATAGAAGTTACAAAGCAATGGGAGAATTCAAATTCTCAACTTGTGAATAATAGATGGTAGAATGTAGTTGCAGGCTTTCGGGTTTTAATCTTGTTCTAGTCTGCTGTTGACTGGGGGAGTTGCAGGCTTGTGGTTTTTCCTCTTTGTTCTAGCCTGCTGTGTATTGTGGTTTTGGGATTCTGTTTGTTGTTGGTTTTATTTCTCCTCCTCTTCTTTTGTTGTTTCAGCCTGCTCTATAGTGGAGCTGCAGGCTTCTGGTTTTGAACTTTTTTTTTCTTTTTCCCGACTCCAATGTTGGATCCTTTATCTCATAACATTTTACTTAGTCCTTGCAGGAAAATAGTAATATGATAGGTTATGGAATCTATGGTTTTGTGGTTGAATGTTAGTGTCGGTTTTTTTTTTACTTTGTATGATTGATTGGAGGTTTGGAAGATTCAGGCAGGATGCACATAATCTTATGAGCTGTAGCACTTTTAAAAGCAACCAATCTTGCATCTTAATTGAAAGAGATTTTGTCCCTGGTTTTTGACCTCTCTCTCTCTCAACATCACAGGTGTAAAGTGGGCATCTACCGTCTTAGAATGACAAGTGGAAATTTGAGAGAAAAAATTAATGAAAAAAAAAAAGAAGAAATTTCTCGCTTGGTCAAATAATATCTTTTTTTTTTTTCAACATGGATTGCACAAAAAAAATAAAATTTTCTAATGTAAACAAATTTCCTCTGAAAGATTTATAACAACTTCTGCACTGCCGCAAAATTCACCTCCGCCAAATAAACAATACTTGATGATTATTATTACATGAGCCTCGGCTTTAACAAGGTTGCAATATCATCCATTATATGCTTCAGATCCCAACCTATGTGCCTCGCTCGCTGAATAGTATTCATGTCCACACTGCCGGGCAAGAAGGCGGTTGCTTTAGACCTCCGGTTAGGAAGGCCCCGAATACGTGCACACCAACTAGAGAAAGAGAAGAAATCTGATGTAGCATGGATTGTCTTCCAATACAATCGATTCAGCTGTTGTCTTTCCTTTCTCATTTTATTTTCTTTCCTTTTTTTATGTTTTTTTCATTTTTATGTAAGTGCCCACGATGGGTTGTAGAATTACGGTTTGATTAATGAAAAATTGAGGATTTCCTCTTATCTCTTCTCCTCTCTGTTTCTTCTTCTTCTTCTAATCTTACCCTCTTTCTTCTGAAACCTCTGCTCAGTTCTTCTCTTATTCTTCAAGGTCTGATTTTCTTCTTCCCCTTCATTTATTTTTCTCTTTCTCGCCCTCTACAGTAAGTTGTTTTGGCCCACTACGTACTTGAAGTCCAATGCCTCTCCGAACACCCATCGCTCAGACCCTCCTTGATCCAAAAACTCTTTTGCAGTTACAAAACCCACCTTCATTTTGCTTGTGTCGTTGATGGAAACAAATTTTGAATTTAATTTTGGATGTTATGTGTTGGTATAAATAATATATTAGTAAATTAATCATATTATTAATTTAAAATGATATTTTAGCAAAACTTAAATACAAAAAAATTAATTACTAAATTTACTTATCAAAAAACAAGAAATAATTTTTTTAATTGTATATAATTAAAATTTTAATTACATATTATTTATAATAATATGCTAAATATCAAGAAGGCCCATTTAAAATTTTTACCTTAAGCCTAAATTTATGTCAAGACGGCCTTGCACGTCCACATCCCAATTCTCACCTAATACGATCATTCTTATTAAAATGACATTGGACTACTTTATTAAGCCCATCTAAGCAATACCATTATATAGTAATGGATTTCTATTATATAGATAGAAATTTTTGATAAGGCTAAATTTTAATAGTTTAATTAATTTGAATATTAAATTTCATTTGATATAGATAAGTGGGTGCCACGACCTTTCTTACATCATATGTAAATGGTATACATGAAGTTCTTTAAAAAGATTGGGACTCAAAAAGGGCCTATTTCATGCTATAGCCCATCCTCCCTAGCCTCCCTTCCAATCAATTATCCCAATTAATGCATTTTTACTGTAGTGATTTAAAGAAACAAAAAAAAAAAAAAAAAAACTCTCAAGCAACAATCTCTCCACCAAAACAATTCCTCCAACACCAAATAGGAGCAACGGAACTGCAGGAGTACCACCACTTTCAACTCTATTAAATTCATCCACTTCATTTTCCACGACCAAATCCTGCCATAGTTTATTTCATACGAAGAATGACAAATACATGCAGTTAAAATTACTGTCCATGATGAACAATTACCTAAAAATCAGCTCTGCATTTCAACCATGATCAACATTTAGCTGCTATTTAGCACAGTATTATTGGACCAAGGCCTTCTAATTTGGCAGTGGAACAGTAGGAATGGTACCATTATAGCATGTCCCCATACAGCTATCATCCAATCAGCCTGTTGGATGTTCAGGATCATCCAATCAGCCATAGCATTGGAAGTAGAAATTCATCTACTTTCAGCCATGTTGAAGAAGTCAAAGGTGGATCATACAACACTGAAACACCAACTACAAAGCTTCCATTGCATAGTATGGGAACAAAGTCAACACTTGATGCTTTTATCATTACAATCAGCATAGCCATTTTCCCTTCTATCTCGGACCAGCCTCTCAAGTCCAACGTTTTCACTCTACCTTATCAAAGATTTATGCTCCAGTGACAATCTACAATGTCCAATTTCTTTTTGGAAAATACTATCATGTCCTCCATCAGTAAAAACCTCTCCTCCTAAGTACTTCCACTTGTAACCCTTCAATTCTTTATACTAACTGTTGTTGGTCTTCCGCAAAATATAATTTATCATAGAAAAGTAAACTGTCAAATCCTCTTAAAATCATTAACGAGGACAATTACTCTCTTGGTTCTAATGCGTTTGAGAATACATACTAAAACAAAGGGAGAGCTTATTTGGATGACCAGATATCACACCAGTAACATAGAAAACAATGAATTGGAATTAATCTACAATTAAGGCCATTTGGATGCCCACTAATTTATACCAACAGATGCCAGAATTACAGGATGATGTATCAGTTCTTTGCTATTCAGTTGGAACTTGGAATATTGCTAAAGAAACCCTGATTTTTCTGACGTAGAATAGTGAATGACCTTATTTCTATTAGGACAAAAGAACAAAACCAAGAAAAGAACAGGAAGGCAGCTTGCTCTACACAATCTCATCCTAATCAAACAAGACACATACAACTCTAACCAACATAAAATAGAATAAGTAACCAACCAAACCCAAACTGGCAGAATTCATCTCTGTGAAGATTCCACAGTCCGGACGTTTGCACCCGTCATTCCATCAATTCTGTCTTTTGTAATCTCCACAAAATGACCTACAATTTCATGGAACTGCTTCAGCCCAGATAACGGCAGAATGATAGAGGAACGATCTGCCCCTGCCACCTGTTATTATTAAAAAAAGGTGTAATAAAGACCAAATGTGATGACTAAAGTCAAGATCAAGTGCAATTAAGCCAACATTTAGAACTTGATAATATCTTCAATACAAATCTGGATGACCAGAGAAAAGTACAAATTTGGCAAAGCACAGACATGTCACATGAGATTGTGTTGCAGGCTCATTCTTCAGTTCATATGTAGCCAATCTAAATATTAGAGATTTAAGTTCTTTTCAATTTCCAATCTTACCTCATTTACTCAATAATATTCTTATTCATTTCAATATGCTCAGTGATATGTACAAATCAAATTCTGAAACATCAATATAGTAATCATAGCAATGGTAAGAACACTTAGGTATGTAATACCACGTACCTCAGAAATCCTCAAGAAATGGCCCCTGTTGTTACTTCCCAGATCAAAGAAAAACCTCTTTTGATCTGCTCTGAATACTTTGGAGAACCCCAAACTTCCAATTTCATCTTGAGGGGGCAACTCAACTGACCTGTCAACATTCAAATCAGGTGCCAGGGCAGATTGAGTACTGTGGCCCGATATGAACCCAGCACCCACATCGTCTGAAAGCCCTGGAAGTCGTTCTGAAGAATTTTGCTGCTTCAAAAGAAATAGAAAATAGCCCATTAAATGAGAACATGAGGCTTGAAATAGGAAGTAAAAGGAAACAAACAATTCACAAAATCAAGCACCTGGTTGGACAACATTAAATGTTGTGAAGCATCATTGATCTCTGCCAAAATGTTCCTGAATGCAGCCCACCCTTCGTCATGCGAACTCCCTGCAGGAACAATGATTGTGCTGCGATTTCTGCTTACAGATGCTTCTGAAATCTGATTATTTGGAACTTTGTTAGCAGAGTAACACTTTTTTTTTGAAAATATGGCACTTGGAAAATTCAAGTGATGTACTTATACTGAAATTTAGCGCGTGGTATGCTGGTATGACCATGCAGAAAGCTAAACCAAATACAATAGCACAAGTTTCCTATTGACAGCTTCTGAGAGACGACCTAAGCAAACAAACATCAAGTGCATAACTGACTAGAAGTTCAGTATTAGACACATTAGTCAACTGCAAATGCTTGTTGTATAGAGGTCAACTCTATTCACCAAACAAGGGTCAAGCTTTTTTTTTTTTTCAATTTTAATTTTTATATGCTGTCAGGTAAAAATAAGATGGCTCTCCCTCTCAAACTGAATATTTTATTCCCCAACTATAGTTCAAGGGGTGTGGCCTACTTCCTACATGCTTTCGATTCATGTTGACACCTAGCTAGTTTTTCCGCTACATCAACTCTGCTGGTTTGCCCTGATATGACCTCCTTGATCCGGTATATTGAGAGATAAAATGTAGGTATTATAAGTCTGTGCATGTATTTTTGTTCCAGTTTCCCCTAGTCCAGTTCGGGTCTTTACTGGCTGTTCTTTTTGGGTCTTCCCCACCACACATTTTGGACTATTTTGGGGGGTTTGGTTGCTCATCGCCCCTTCAACACTATAGAGTGCAGTGAGGTCATAAAGAAAGAAACAAAGTTGAGTTGATATTTATACTGTGAGCTATTGGTTACAAAATGATCATTTTATTATGTAATTTTTTTTACCTTTTAGAGCAAGTGGGACCCTTGGTCTAAGTTGTCATTGGACACTATTTTGTGGTTGGATTGGGGGGTGGTTCCATCAAGTTGTATAGTCTTTCAAGACCAATGTGAAACAGAAGTATGAAATGCATAAAGTGGCATTGATCTTTTCATTGTCTCCCATGAATTTCTTGTAGTAGAAGGTGATTTTTGCCTTTTTGATAAGCTGAGTAGAAGAGAACTGATGTTATTAGATATTACTAATGCATCCTTCTAACCAAATGTCCCAAATATAGCTGAGAGTGGACAAATCAACACCACACTAGATGATCTCGAGAACTATAAACCATAGTTACCAGGATGCAAAACGGATTTGGGAAGTGAAAAGAGAATCAAATGCATAAAGTGGTTCATTTTGCAAAAAGTTTGAAAAATATTTGTGTAGAAATATGAAGCAAATTTGGGGAGCTGGAAACAAGAAATATAAGTATTTTGAAATGAGTTTGCCAATAACTAGGCTACTGGTCATGATTAGACACTTGACTCGTTCTATATACATTTAAAAAAATTAGAAAGAAAAAACCTAAAGCATGTAGTTTACACAGCTTTTCAAATGACTTGAAAAGTGGGAAAACAACCATTCATTCATTTTTGGACTACATGGCAGTTATCATGGAAAGTGTTCAGCACACCAACCTTACACAGCAAGAAGTATCTATCTAAGGAGGACACTTCTCCAAGTAACTTTCAAAAGCAATTTAGTTAAAAAGCCTTAAAAAGGGCCTCTAACACAGTTGGCAAGTACTCATTATTGCAACCCCAAGGTTGCAGGTTTGGGTAGGTGTTGCTACACAGTCCGCTAGTTTAAAAAAGAAAAATATGACACTTCCAGTTATATGTGACAACCCAAATGGACGGGATGTATAGTTCAGACAACTATTAAGAAAAAATAAAGTGGCAGAAAAGATCAAAAGACAAGTTGATCAAGGAATGAGATGAGAATAGATTTTTTTTTTTTCATTCCATTCATTGGTTATAAAAGGATAAATAAGATACAACCCTTAAGATATAGACGTAGGCTACCTATCTTGATGATGAGAACACTAATACTAATGTTAGTTATTCTTTGCAAATTACACATAAATGACCATTGGCCTTGTCTTTCTTTGCAGGGTATAGTTCATCGCCATGGATAGTGATTGAGGGATAAAACCTCTTTTCCCTTTTGGAAAATTTCTATTGTCAAATAAAGACTCGCCAAGTTGTAATTCCAAACTCAAGGAGAAAAGGATAATGAAGTTAGTTTTCAGAAGGAAATATGATTCCCATAATTGAGGCATTGAGATTGTTCAAAAGAAAATAAGGAAAAATTCAATTTTAGACATTGAGGGCCATTACAGTTTTACTGTAGCATCCAGCAGTCCCACCAAGCCTCCTGGCTTATCAATCCTCATCAATCTCTCTATGTGGTTGACTATCAAAGAGTACAGAACTAAATGCTTCAAAAAAATTGATTGCATCATGGAGAAAAACGAGAAAAATAAAAAATAAGAAAGATTAGTTTTTATAAATGAATCAATCATCCATATTTTAGATCTCACTTTTGAATTCTTCTATTATATGATGTATACTAACATAATGTGGAACGATGATTTTTTAATCTTATAAGATTAATCAATAATATAGTATATTGATAATAATTAGACATATTTGCAATAAACTTTATAATTTGTCATCAAGTGATGCTAAATTTAAATTGTTTCCAAAGCGCTTACTTTAGGACCATTAGGACAAATGTGACAATGCAGAACAGTTTTTGAATTAGTTGTTATGAGCTTTTCAGTCAAGCACATAAAAAAATTAGCCTTTTCATATCTTCACCTTACTCATTTGTATCCTAAATTTCACCCTACCCTCCAAAGTAAAAAATATTGGGTCAATTTGTCATCAGGAAGGATATAAGCATGTTTCGAGAAGTTCCAAAATGTTACCTTTATCAAGTGAGAGGAGAGGGGAGGAGGAAGTTAGTTTTTCTCTGGTGCCTTCTCATTAATATATCAGTTACCATTTCAAAAAAAAAAACATCTTTGAAGCAAAGATTACCATGCGTGTTTAAGGTTCCAACGAAAAGGTAATCAAGAATGACTGTCTCTCATTTCTATGAGATTAAGAGAGTGGTGAATGAAGACCACCTTTTAGTTCACTGCCCATTCACGTTGCAAGTGTGGGCTTCTATTCCTGACAGCTTTCTCAAGTTGTTGAGGTTATACCTTTGTTGATAAATAAGTGGCTATTTTATGGAGGTACATCCAAATTCTCTATCATGTGGTGTCTGAGTAAGCAAATGGTTTCACAGAGTACTAAGAATAACAGAGTTCATGTTTCAAAGCGAATCCTTTATCACCAAAATTTAACACATTCTCTTGGTTCATAATTCTGAGTTGTAAATTTTGAGAGGCAATCTGCATGCTAAGGCTTGATCTCTGTAATGATTTTATCACAACTGTAGCAATTTTGCAATTTTATCATAATATGTTCCCGTCCCTTACCTTCTTCGACGGCAAACCCTCTTTCCTTCACTCCGTGTGGCCGGCGACTGGCGACGGCGATCTCAGTCCTCTCTCACTTTCAAGCCTCTTCAGCTCTCAATCATTTCGCTCCCAATCCTCTCCTGCTCTTGTTCTCTATCACGGGCCGTTATTAGATCCCAGTCCCTTCCCCTTCTTCCAAAGCTTCGATCCAGGCATTTTGTTTTTTTATTTTTTTAAATTTAAGTTTTTTTTTTAATTCAAGCTAAAACGAGTCGGGTTGATTCTTAGGCTCTAAGTCGGGTCAGGTTGGGTTGTGCAATTCGGGTCGGACCAGGCCGAGCTCAGCCATTTTTTATATGGGTTGGATTGGATTTATCAAAACCAGGCCCGACATGCCCGAGTTTCAGCTCTAATTCCTTGTCATTATATAGGGTAAACAAGTAAACAACAAAGAAAAGGCATTGCAACCACAAGCATACCCCTGATGACTCATTTAGTTTCATTAAACAGTATCATTTGCTTTTAGCCATCAATTTTTCAATAAAGACTGCTCTATGGATCAATAGTATTGAATTGGAAACATAAATCCTGCCCAGGTACCAAGTAAACCAGCAAACCACGCAATTTATGTTTCTGCCACATTTCCAACACTCAACAGATTTTGAGTACATTTATGTTTACACGGACACACATTATGATCTTCACTTCAAATAGAAATTTCCTTTATTAGATAATACAAAGTTCAAACTATAGAAGAGAATATTTCCATAATTTTTACAAGCAACATTACGGTATACTTTGAACAAAATACCACATGTCACAGTATCTAAGATCATAATCCTTGGAAGGCCTACCAAAAGAAAGTGAAATCTTATTTGTGACAAGCACAACAAAGTATGTACAGAAGCAATAGCAAGCAGGAGGAATGAAAGTTAAATGCCAGCTCAAAGTGTCCCAGATCTTGCAATTTCGAAAGAGTGCTACTCTGAGTAAAGGATTCCCTCGGAATTATACACAACAACAACAGAGTTTTTTTTTCTTTTCCAATTTTGGTCTCTAAAAAGGATATTAGTCATTCTTTTCACTATTAGTGTAAGAGAAATCACTATTTCTAAATTCTTTCATATAGACGTGACAAAGTAGAAGACCACACATGAACAATTGCAACATATCTATGATTGATGAAAAGTAACCAATTCTCAATCAATCTCAATCTTTCATCTACAATACTTTCTAACAGAACCAATTCAACAATCACATATCACCACTCTGCATGCTAATGCGCAATTCAATTGAAATATTAACAAAAGCCTACATCATAGTTGGTAAGTGCTGATTGATACAACCAAAAGGTTTTGGGTTCGAGTCATCTCACCATCTTGAAATTTTTTCAAAAACACCCCCTTCTATCCTTACCAATGTTGAGCACACATTGGCAAGAAAACAAATGCATAATTCAATTATAAATCCAACTAGTAACAATTACCTTAAAAAAGTGCCCCTTTCATCTCACCAATGTTGAATGCATAATTTGCATGTTAAACCCACTCAGACATTATAAATCACTACTACGCATGAATGCATAATTCAATTATAAATCCAACTAGTAACAATTACCTTAAAAAAGTGCCCCTTTCTTCTCACCAATGTTGAATGCACAATTTGCATGTTAAAAACCACTCAGACATTACAAATCACTACTACGCATATATCCACACAATTCAATTATGACAAATACTAACAATTACCTTCAAGAAGCTACCCCTTTTATTTGCACCTTGTCACACAGACATTGGTGACAAACAAAAATGCGCAACTTCCTTGTAAATCCAACAACTGAGAACATGTGAGGAGAATATAAAAAGCCCATTTATAATTGTCAATGACGAAATGCACAATTCACAATTCACAGTATCAAATCCACTCAAAAGCTGTAAATGGCTACTCCACATGCAAGCATGTAACTCAATTATAAGAACTACTGACAATTACCTTCAAAAAACGCCCCCTTTTATTCTCGCCAATGTCGAAGTAAAACACCTGCAAGAATAAATAA
This sequence comes from Chimonanthus praecox, assembly GCA_022113865.1. Taxonomy (NCBI): domain Eukaryota; kingdom Viridiplantae; phylum Streptophyta; class Magnoliopsida; order Laurales; family Calycanthaceae; genus Chimonanthus; species Chimonanthus praecox. The sequence goes on along the minus strand of CM039086.1, from coordinate 69,727,021 downwards.
TGCCGCAAAATCCTCAATACCTAATTCAAGAGAAGTCGCAACATTTCACCATAATGGGAGCGAAACCAAACAAAAATCCCATCTTGATCCAAATTCCAATACCTTGGTGTCGAGCTGCAACTCCTTGCTGAAGATCTCCTGATCATCGTTGTTGACATAGTAATTGAAGAGATCCAAGAACCAGACAATGCCACTGACTGGAACGATGATGGTGGATCGAGTGGCCGACGTCTTTTCTGATATCTTGAGGTATCGGCCACGGGGATTCTCTTTTAGATCGAAGTAGAAGAGCTTGTGCTCCACCTGCAGCGTCTTGCAGAGCAGCTCCACGTCGTTTCCCGCCCCCGACCCGCCTCTGCCCCCTTCCATACCCGACCCGCTTCTGGTCCGACCCGAGGAAGGAATTGGATAGTTGAGGGGGATTTTGGGGGTGGCGGAATTAGGGTTAGGGTTTGATGGAAGGAGAGGTGGATCGTCATGATGGTGGAATGCTCGATTGCTCCTTTTTAACGCCTTCGCGTCCTAACAAATCGCGGTTTTACTACGTCCCCCCATCGGCGCTCCCTCTCCTTTTTCTCTTTTTAATCTTTTTTTCCTTTCTACCCCTCCTCCCTGTGGTAAAAAGTAAAAATTGTCCCATTTCACGTTCACAACAGCCGCACTATCACGATCTTTGGATGTGAAAAAAAAAAAAAAATTGACGTCTTCATTTGCATGGATGCCAGTATGCTTACTAAATCATAAGGGGAAACTGAAGCTTAACCAATCTCAAATTCGCACCGACAATGCTTAGGAAGTCTCTTGAGTGATTAGGAATTATTTACTTTAATGTTTTAATTATTAGAATTAGGGATTTTTTAAATAATATAGGTATTTTTACCCACATTAACATTAAATAATATAGGTCTTGTAATTCATTGAACGTTAAAATAAATAATTATTAAAAGCAATTCATTTTCCATGAACTATAATTATAAAGTTGTGGTAATTTGATGCAGACCAAGCTACATTTGAATTTTTAGACTCAGAGTTTTAGGTCAAATTAATGATTTCAATGAAGAAACTCAAAATAGTGTTTCCGGTTCAAGAATGGTAAGAACGCAAAAGTCAGAAAACCTTCTTAAGATTAAACTTGGATCGTGGAACCTAATTTTAATTAAAATATTGGAAAATGCATTAATTGAAATTTAAATTGAAAATGCAAAAATGATTCTAAATAATCTAATTAAATCCGTTCAACCCATTGCATCCCAAGCTAAATCTCATACTCAACATTGGCATCTTCCTGTATTGTCTTCATTCGTTGGAAGCCCATTCATGTCCACCTCCTCTTTCCTATGGCCTTCCCCTCTTTTCATGTTTGGGCTACTTCCGATTCTTTCTACACACGGCCCAACTGCAGAAATCTCTCTGTTCTGGGACTGTTTTGGGTGGCCTTAGCAAAATAAACACACTCAATAAAGGAAATAAAATCAAGTACAAGCAAATACCGGTGATTTACGTGGTTCAGACTAAGTGTGAAATAATTTTATTCAGAACAATAATCCACACAAGACAAGAGATATAGACAATAAGTTTATAAATCCAAACTAATAGACTCGGCCCTTTCTGTATGTTTGCACCCACTGCTGTCGAGTGTCGCTTCTCACGTTTCAGCAAGTATTGCTGAAAAACACTCACGCCAATGTGTAGAGATCCTTAGTTTGCTGCAAGCAAACTCTCTTTCTTAATCTCTAGTGCGACACTACTGCATATGCAAAAGGGTTCTCCTTCCTTCTCTTGTCTGGCAGCACCCAAGCCCAATCCTGTAGCACTGACCACTCCTTGGTCGAGAGAACAAACCACTCTGTTCTCAAGCAGCACTGTTGGGACCCTCCAAGATACGGCCGATATAGATCTGAGAGAGAGATGATTATTCCTCTCTCTGTTCATAGATCTCTCACTCCATGCAGCTTGAAACGACACTGATCTGCTCCACACTGATCAGCGTGAGTATCAAATCTGATTCACTGCTCCCTCTCTATGCAGTGTGTAATTGCTGCAATGTTTCGATCGGGTCAGCCCTCCTTTGACCAGATCAGCCCTCGACGCAGCCTTGAAAAACCATTCCATCTCTTGCAGTCTGCGGATAAACAGACAGTCCCACGTTGATTGTCTTCACTCTCTTCTCTCTTATTCGTCCAGCACTCACATGTACCACTCTGTTTACATCATTGAGGGGTCAAAATCTTGGTATCGACTGATATTTTTCTCCCTCTCAATTTTTTTTTAAAAACCCATAAATATTGGCCATATCGAATATCGGCCTATATTTACATATCTCAACACCCAGTGTAGACCCTCTGTGTTCTAACAGACTTAGGAAATCTCCAGTTCCCATATGTTCGGCTCGTCCTGCCAGTCAGCCAATCCCATTACAGTCTCACCTTCTAATTAATTCCATTCTTCTTGCTAATTTTCCAGCTTGGCAGTCCATGGACTCGATCCTTTCTCAATTAGAGTCCTAGGTGATTATGGGCCTACGTGAATTTGAGACATATCTCAACAGGGCCCTCTCTTCCCGCCATCAGTCCGCTGATACATTCGAAGACCCATCTCATCAATCGGGTTCAATTGAGCCGGCTCATTTTTACTTGAGCTATCATCGGATTTATTGAACCTGATGCTTGCATCATAATTATTTATGTCTTTAAAAAAAATCAAATTATGTTATTCACAAAATTCTCTATTTATCAAAGCTAATCACATGAGAAACAGCTCATAATAAATGTATACCCTTTTTATTAACAAAGTTTGTGATGATTGGGTCGGCACTTTCCATTGATTACATCATCTACAAAGTAATTTATCTATCCAGCCTCACCATGTGGGACTAAACTCATGATAAATATGGAAAACTCCAATCTTCTTAAACATATTCAATACTTTTAACAATTTTTTATCTTGTATGATACTTTAGTATGAATATATTTAGAAACTCTAAGTAAACTTTATTTACATGTGATAAAATCTTGAAGTAAAAGTTAGGTGTTCTTGAGAGTCAATCAAAAAATTCATAGATCATCATGTATGTGGATGGTTTTGCTTGATAAAGACCTTCTCAAACAGGATAATCATCATTTAAATCATTTATATTATTCATTTTATATTTGACAAATCTTAAGATTTAACCACAACTTGAGGCAGCAATATGAGCATTACCTCTCAAACTTGACATCGAATTGTATTCTCACACGTGTTTAGAGAAAAGGCTTAAAAGTAAAAAAATAAATGATTGGATGGTAGACCTCACATTTAAAAATTGTAAGCTATTCAAGATTTTCCACCTTAAATGGCTACATAGTGAGGTTAAATCATTGGATGTACAAGACACTGGAGGCATTATTAGTTATGGACTTATGGTAGTGATGAGATCCTCTTAAACATCATGGATCAAAAGGAATAGATATAGTTGAAGGCATTGACAATTAAATAATGGGATTGTGTAAATGACACTTCTGACACACGAGTGTTAAAAGAAGCCCATTAAAAGCTTATTGTAAATGTTTTCACACACGTTGGAGCAGGGATCGAAAGATCTGTCGATATATATTATATCGGTCGATATATATCAATTTTGAAAAGCATCATATCGGTCGATAATAATTGAATCATGAATTAATATATTCGATCAGACCCTTAACTTACATTTTGGGCTTAATTTGGTTGAAGAAAGAGGTCCAAATCTAGAGCACAAAGAGTTGCTAGCTGCTACAAGAAAGGCTTTCTTTTCACAAATCTGGCAGTGTTTCCACCTCCTTTCTATTTTGAGCATGTACTTTGAATTAGCAACCTTCTACTACAATTTCTTTCTCAATTTTGGCAAGCAGGGGATGTCACCTCCTTACTCAACTTTTCTTTGATATTATTTTTATTTTATGATGTAATAAATGTTACATGGCATAAAGTGATTTGTTATTTTGAAATTAGTAGGTACGTAGTGCTTAGAAAATCTTAGGGGCGTATAACCCTAGTAAGGAGCCTTTTTTTCTTCGATATAACCTCTATAAATTGAAGGCATGGTTGACCACAGTGTTTATTGTACTTGAGATTTATTAATTGAAGTTAGAAAGCTAGGGTTTATTTCTAATTCCTTAGTGAGTTGAATTTATATTTGAATTTTCTTGCAATTTTATTTTTACTTTCAATTAATTTATTTGTGCAAATTTCAAGTTACATGGTTGTAAGTAAAAATTCAAATTGCTGAATTCTTTTTCAATTTTTCCATAAGCGAAAATTCGACCCAAGTGAGTTTCAGACTCTGAATTTTTCTCTGTGTGAAATTCTTTAGTTGTCTAGTCAATTTCATATTTTCATACAAAAAATGAGCTGATTTTAAATTAGTATTTTAGTGATTAAATTGTTGATTTTTTATTCTCTCTAACTACAATTTTTTAAAGGGACAAAATTTGATTTTTATATTAAAAAATTCAACTCATTTTTTTCTAAATTTCTTTGAGAATTGAAATTTTAATCGAAACTTCTATATTCGAATCTTACAATGTCTTTTTCTAAACTTAGGTAGAAGGCATTCACTTTCTCATCCATCCAATGGTCATGCCCACGTATGCATAGGGTTCTATAGAATTTAAACTTTTCGTTATCCACTATTTGAAATTGACATATTTGAATGAATGACAAAGGATTAGCTTAAAACTTTAATTTTCATTAATCTTTTTGAAAACAATGAAAGTGGGAAGGGAAGATAGAAAGCCCATAGCAGTTTTATCTTTTTGACAGAGTGCTTCTAAAAATAAGAAGAGGGATACTTCTATCATTTGTAACTTTTCTATTTTTTATTTTGTGAAATCAATTTACTGTTTGTCATTTTCCAACTAAAAGAATAATAAAGAGAGCAAAGAAAATGATATCTTTCCCCTTCCTCAATCAAACAAGGAATCTTTATCAAAAGAAAAGGAAAAAAAATAGCCCACTTTCCTCTTCTTTTTTTTTTCCTAAGAATTCATTTTCCATAAGGGAGGTCATAAAATTTAATAAGTAAATAGGAAGGTTTTCAATATTTGTGAGACAACTATCTTATTAATTTTCAATAAAAATAAAGGTCTTCATTCAAACAACATAAATATCGAGCTTCTATAGCCCAACATGACATTGAATTTCAAACCACATATCAAATGGAGAAAGTGGAGCCTACAAATAGTGAATTTTTCTCTAGGCTAGAGGAGAAGATGGTCTTCTCCACCTCTATCAAGAGAACACCATCTTCTTCAAAAGAAGAGAAAATGAGCAAAAGTTCACCTGCCCCTAGAGAACCTCATACCTTAAGTGTTCATTCGAACACAACCAAGATGATGATACCAAAAGAGATCCATCTGCTTGACAAATTGAAAATATAATATCTAAATGGAGACATGTTCATATAATGATAAAAATGCCAGAATCCTAGTGTTTCATGAACTGCAAACATAATGAAGGTAAAGAGAGACAGCTTGCCACTGAAAACACGTTGATACAAATCCAATTATGGGTTATATCAACCAAGGAGATGCTTGATGCTCCATCAAACAATCTGACTAATTTATGAATAGCAGATGACAGACGCTTGGTCCACTTGCTTATGATTTGCCCATGGGCAAAAGATTTTCCTCCCATGTTTTGATTTGCAATGCTCTTGGAAATCCTACAACAAAATCATTGCCACTAGTAAATTTTCACATAAAATGAGTGTAAGAATCTAATCTCACCTGTATGGAGATAAGTAGTTTCAGATAAAAATATGATGGTCGTGTTAGAATGTCCCACATCGCCTGTAGGCCTTGGGGCTATGCGGTTTATAAGCAGATGGATTCCCTCTCCTTAATAGTCGGTTTTTACGGATGAGTTATACCTGTGTTTAACAGGTCAAACAACACATAGCTTGCTTGTTTGGAAGCAGAGAGAGAGAGAGAGAGAAAACGTAAGCAGAAGAGAGACTGACTGAAGAGAGAGAGTGCTGCACAATGGAGTTGTTTGGGTTGGAGTGGATGACTCTTAGGGCCTGAGTGGCTCTAATTCTGCGTAAATTGTCCTTTTTCTTGAAACTAACCACATAAAACTTATGCCTTTTAGGTTAGAATGCAGTAGTAGTACCTTCATTGGAAAAGACTTCTGGCCCAGGTATTGTAATATTCCTCCTTCACGTTATTTCACAACCTACCTATCCATGAGGCAACAATTCATAGTCAATAGGTAATATCCTAGGAAAGAAGTACATCTAAGTTTATTTGGTATACTCCAAATCAGAAATATTTCTTTAATGGGACAGATTTTCGTTGTTCTGGTATGGATTTTGGAGTATTACAAAAACAAAAGCCAAACTAAATTGGTTATCTTTGCCTTTTCAGCTCCCAATCATTCAAAGTGCCACAGATCAGAACAAAACAACTGTCCATTTTGTTCAAAAGGATGCCAGAACTGTGCTCAAACTGTAATCTAAGCATCCATTTAACAAATATATAGAGCTTCAAGTAAGACTATACATAATAATAATAACAATTAGGATAGAAAACCTAGCAAAATGATAACTAATTGTCAACAGTGACATTGATGGATTCAGTTCCAGGACATTAGACATTGATGACAATGTTCCGAAGGACCATCAAGTGCTTGTTTTCTTCTGCTAGCATGGCCAGACTTGTAAATGTGGAGACTCAAAAGTCTAGCTATGAATTGGAAATTTGGAAGAGGAGGCAAACAACCACCTCAAAAAGCTCTGAAAACAAACTCGGGTGAGTTTTCCTTTTAATTTTGCCAATGCCAAAAACATTTAGGGGCCTCAGTTTTTGTCTATCATTTTTTGGTTGTTTGTAATTTTCAGAGATCATATTTGCACAATTGCACAGCTAAGAAATCCAAATCAAACAGATCCCGGTATCAAATTATATAGAATATTTAGAATGGGGTAATACCAGCGTCTCTCAAAAGCTAATTGTGGGTTACAATCTAATGAAAAATGAGGAGATTGTCATCTAAATTTCACTTGCTTGGCCTTTATATCTTCTGATTTTGATAGATGTGATTCTTACAGTTGCTTGGCCTTTATAACCTTACTTTCCCACCTTGCAACCCTTTCATCAATAAATTCGATTACCCTTTATCTATATATTGGACCTGATACATTGATTGGTAATTTGATTGAAGAATCAGAAATATTTAATAGAAACTCTTTATGCCTTTCTTATTTGAAAAAATCCCTTTCATATGTTATGAAAAACATGAGTAGAATCCAGCCAACATCTTAAAATTCAACATATAAAGATGGCTGCTTCATAATGAAACTGAAAAAGAAAACTTGGAAAATAGATTCATTTTGAACAGGATCAATAGAAATGGAAGAGAATGGCATTTTAGAAAAAAATAGAAAATTATAACTTATGCTTGAAATTGAAATAATTGCTTTCACTGTATTGGAGCAATAATGAGCAACTACACCACCTCTAGCATGCATTGAAGAGGTAGTGTGACTCTGCATTGCTGCATAAAGAGGTGCACTTGTGGAAATGACAATAGAGAGAAATTAGAGTACAAGGACTTACAGTCACTTCAAGCAGCATGTCTCCATCAACCCCCAATCAATCTTGAATCTTGATATTAGGAATATGTTGTATCATTTTCCAATCCCGACCTCTCTCTGGCTCGTATAGCTCCTTCAATTGAGGACATCCAAAAATCGACAGGTTTTGGAGAGCATTGAGCTCTCTTGGCAAAGACTCTAGCTGGCCACATGCTCGAATTTCTAAAGTTTGAAGGGCTGTGAGCTGTTGCATACTCTCTGGAAAAGATGCTACACTTATGTCAAAAATTGAAAGCTCTCTAAGTGATGAGAGGTTCCCTATCCCTTCTGGCAACCTCTTCAAACTCGGACAGCCTTGGATGGAACAATACTGAAGGCTGGTAAGGTGTCGTATCCCTTCTGTCAAGTTCTCCAACTTAGGACAGCAATTTATAGTCAACCTTCGAAGAGCTGTGAGGTATTGAGCTCCATCGGTCAGAGAGACTAGGTCATCAAATACAACAATCTCCAATTCTCGAAGAGCAATGCAGCCTATTAGCTCCTCTCCTTCTGGAAACCACTGGATGCCATGACAGAATCCCAAGTACATGTGTTCTAAAGACGTGATGTTTTGCAATTCTATTATCAAGCATGAGGGCCTTTCACAATTTGTAATGTTCACTGACTTCAGATTAGTGAGGTTTTGCATCATTCCTTGGGGCAGAGAAGTAATCCCAGAAAGAGTCTCCACAGTGAGAGAGGAAAGTGAATTGCAGTTTGCAATTGATCTCAGTATTGCTGAATCTGTTTCTTGCAAACACAAATCCTCCAAAGATGGGAAGAATGGAACTGTAGTTAGTGTGGGACAGTCAACAATAACCAATTCTAAAAGGTTAGGGAATGACTCTTTGCCCTCCAATCCAGACCATTCCTTCAAATTGGGCATCTAGCAATCTTAAGTTTTATTAAGACTGGGAATCCTTTTGACATGCTGTTGCCGTAAAATTCGTTCCCAATGCATTCAACTGCATCCATATCAGAGATTGAGAGAACCCTCAACAAAGGCAGTTGGCCAAGCGGTGGAAGATGCACACATCTTTTACAATAACTTAAGGTGATTTCCTCTAACTTGGTGAGCCAGGATCCAATCATCCAATTTGGGTAATGAACACCACCATAGCCTCTTATCCACAATCTCTTCAAATTTTGGTGTGGTTTTAGTTCTTTGAGTACCTCTTCTTCGACATCCTTGGCTTGATGTTCCTCAAGCGACCATAGTAAGAAGAGAGAATGAAGATTTGGTTTGCCGGCCATATTAGCCTCTTGAGCATCACTTGGCATAGTGACACACTGAAGCCCGCATATTGCCAAACTACCCCTAAGTTTTAAGCTTTGCAATTCTCTTAATCCACTACTTTCACTTGCATTGCTTCCCACAACAAACCAAGTAAGAACTTGGAGGCTACTTATTTGCCCCAGCCTTGCAGGCATGTGACTCAATGAAGAACACCCAGATATGTCTAAATATCTCAGGTTGATCATATTCCTAATGTCTTTCGGTAACTCACGTAGCTTTTCGCACCGAAACAATTTCAAAGTCTGTAAATTTTGTAGTCTACTGATTGACTCTGGTAGCGTTTCAAAAGAACTTGTCGACAAGTCAAGGTATCTTAGATGCTTCAAATTGCCAATTGCATTTAGGCATGGTTTCAACTCATAACTCCTAAAATCCAACACTCGCAAGAAGTTAAATCTTTGTATGTCATGAGGAAGTTCCTTTTTAATGTTAGTAGAGCTTGAGTAAAATGGTAACTGAACAACCGTGCGTAGTCTTTGTGCATCAAGTGAGGAGAAAATTTCTTTCGGAAAATACTCCAACTGATGAGAGAGATAACGAGTCCTCCTAATTTCTCTAGATAGTTTATCTGTCATATTACAACATTCACTCTCCATGACCGATTGTGCAAGATCATGCACAAGGTCATGCATTTTTACAATTGTTGACTCATGGTACACCCAATTAAAGTGCAAAAACAAACCATCAATCTTAACATCTTCAAAGAAAGACCTTGCCACCAACTCGTTGAAAATCTCATTGCCAATGTCTTCCAACTCCATCCCACTCCTGTAAGGAAGAAAACCATTGGCCATCCATAACTCGATGAGCTTTTCCTTTTCCATTTCATAGTCTTTAGGGAAAATAGCACAAAAGGCAAAGCATTGCCTCAAATGGGGTTTCAAATGTTTAAAGCTTAACCGTAGAGCAGGTAAAATTCCAAGCACACTTTCATCAACCAATTTCCACATTTCATTGTCTCTAATAGACTCCCATTCTCTTTCCTCTCTCTTGAAAAACAAAAGCCCTGCCATTGTCTTCACCGCAAGTGGTACACCTCTGCATTTGCTCACAATCTCTCTTCCAACTGCTACCAAGTTTGGATATTCTTTTTCTTCTCTTTGATTAAAAAATGCTCTTTGACTAAATAAACTCCAGCAATCATTTTCAGACAAACCATCCAGACGGTATTGCGCAACTTTGCTCATTATAGTTGCAATGATTGGACTACGCGTGGTTACCACAATTCTACTGTGTTTTGCTCCACACAACAACAAACATCTCAACCTATTCCATTTATCAGGCTCTTCATTCCAAACATCGTCTAGCACGAGAAGAAATCTTCTCCCATCTAGCAATTCTCGGAGGCAGCGTTGCACTGTATCTGGCTCTGAAATGTCATAATTATTTCTAATTATACATGAAATAATTCTTTTTGCAATTATTAGAGCATCAAAATCATCAGAAACACAAATCCAAATTTTTAGCTCAAAGTGGCTCTGAACATTTTGATCATTAAAGACGAACTGAGTGAGTGTGGTTTTGCCAAGGCCGCCTATGCCCACTATTGGAATGACCACAACATTCTCATCTTCATTACCCACTTCCTCTAGCAACAACTTCACTATCTTCTCTTTGTCTTCATCTCTTCCAAATACTTGGGGTTCATTAACAAATGAATGGGTCTGTCTTTGATGCCCAAACTCTTTCTCCCACTGAATGATTCTCTCACTCAAATGAAATTTAGAATGATTCTCCTCTTCAATGGCTTCCAACCTCTCTCTGACCTCTTTTATTCTGGAGGCCATCTTTGGGCGATTCAGAATTGGGTTTAAGAGTGAGGAAGTAAGCTTGCGTACCTTGTTGGTGATGGGATCTCGAAAAGCCGTGCAATCTCTAGACTCCACATTTCGTCTTTGCTCCTCTGTCAGGTATTCATCTAATACGTCCTCAGCATCGTAAGCAACATCTTTGAGCCTTCTCAACCAATCTATCAGCTCTTGATCCTTTACTGGCTTATCTTCTGCACCTCCAATAACCTTTTGAATCTTCACCATCGCACTCTTAATCTTTTCCGCCTCCTCTTCGATACCCAACACAGATCCAATTCTGTTTTCCAAACAGGAAATTAGCTTGCCCACTACAAGCTCCACGATATAAGAGATAGCAGTCTCTTTTACAATGTTTAGTGCCATATCTTCTTCTTCTTCCTTGATGGGCTTTACCAGAGTCTAGACGAGGGGCATGGACAATAAGTAGTCGTACATAGAAACTTTGATCTGCTTTGCCTACGACTTATGCATTGCTACACTGTTGGGCCTCCCTCATCTGAGGTGGGACCAGGGGTATAAATCTCGGCCCATGACTTTTTCTTTTCCTCGAAACCTCAAAAGACATATTGGCTTATTTTTATAGTATGGATGGAATATGGTGGACCAATGACTCAAGTCATGAGATTCATGGTAGGCTATTGATAGAGGACATTTTAATAATTTTGCTTAAGATAATTAGGACTGATTTAGTTGTAAATAAAATTAAAATGTTAGATAATATAGATTTAGTTGTAAATAACGCTAGTGTTTTTTAATACCAAGCACAAACTCACAGAAAGTATTTTTTATTTTCTAGTAAGTTGGTGACTGGTGTTGTAAAAGACACCAATATTTAAATTAAATCCCCATATATAAGGACCTCAAAGCATCATCCAAAATCAAGTTTCTACTTAAGAAAACTTTTCTAATCTTACTATAAGTTTAGCTCTTTTTTAAGTAGTTGCTTCTAAATTATACTGTTTTTTACCACCTAATTTGACAAAAAAAAAAGTGACGAAAATATAAATTAACAATTTACTAAAAATAATACAAAATTTGCAGCTTGTTAAATATAACACAACTTTTAATTGTAATCTAATTTGCTAAATTAGAACTATCATGTACCGACTTTTATTATTCAAATGAGCCAATTAGTTATCCTTAACCTATTTTACATCATTCTTCTCCACTTAAAAAGAAGTCGCCCTCCAATTCTGCACTGGCTGCTTTAATTCATTATTTGAATGATACTCAAATAGATTAACCATGATGAGAGCTCAACCCACGAGGACAGCATGCAAGAGCCTCATGCCTTTGAGTTACATGCCTGGCTCAATGATTTGAAGTGACTGCTGTAATTCTTCAGACTTCAGGTCGTGTGGATCTAATTTTTATTAGTTGAAATGAAAGAATTCTCTTGGATTATGATTGGTTGAAAAATCATAAGTACGATGTCAACATTGTTTCTTAAGCCAAGATTACTTTTGGTCCAATCGTAATGTGTTATGCAGTGGATCAATCCACTCTCAACACAAAAGGGGTTATTCCTCTTAATTCTTTATTCGGCATGTAAGAATTGAGAGGTTTACACGTACTCCAAAAGTTAGTCAGATGAAACAAATAAAAAATTTAAGTGAGACATTTGAATATCTTAGTCTTATAACACATTGTCATTTATTTGATAATTAAATTGTCCAAAACAATGAAGAACTCCTTAGTAAATAAATGTTTGCAATAACATTTTTTTAATATTCAAATTATTAGTCAATTTGTTATGTTACCTAAGTATTCATATAATATTATTCGTGAAAATGTCTTTAGCTTGACCTAGTATAAATTATGCCAAACAATATATAAGTTGAAATAACGTTTGATATGTTGAATATAGTAAAGATTCTCTAATTAATATTTAAATATTATGATAAAATATATTAAAACATGGTCAGCCATATAGATAGACTTGTCTTTCTTTATGCATTTGATTTTCATTTTTAGATACCCTTTCATTTTTTTTCATCCGAATAGACTTTACCTTTTGCGTTCGTTCGGATGATGAGAAGGTGCAAACGAATGATTCTATTTTACATAAAATGATCAGAATGAGTTATAGAGAAGAAATTTTAAAAGAGATCATTTCCCGATCAATTTTAAAAACACTTATCAAAAATTAAATGTAATCAAAATTTATTAACAGAGTTCGTATAAAATTAAGAGATACTTCTTAATTTCTTATGCGATGCCGAAGCCACCGTAAAGATTCCTATCCACTTTATAAGAATCGATTCTCCATTCCTCTCCACTTCATAAGAATCGATTCTCCACATTGCAGCGTCTTTCGTTTCCTTTCCCTTGCCTTCGATGGCGTTTTCACTCTTCAGATCCAATCTCTACCTTCCCGACTTCTTCTATCTGCACTTCGCTCGCTTTCTACGGAATTATCCTGTTCGTTGGGACACTCTATTGGTATCTTGGGGCTTCAACTTTTGCATTTTCGAAATATTTATTCTTCCTCTCCTTTTTCCTTTCTGTTTCCGAAGAGAATTGATTGTTTATTGATGAAATTTGACGAAAAACGCACGTGGAATTTTATTCATTGATTGTAATTTGAGTTTTTTTGTGTTTTCTTCTTCGTCATCGTCGTCTTTAAGTTTCTTTAGTTTGATCTGTGTTATTGATTATTGATGCTGGAATTTGTGATATTTCACTGTGTGTTTGGTGAATTTTTAGGAAAAAATTACGAAATTAAGAGTTCTTGCCAAATGATAATGATTTGAGTGATCTAAATCATTTCTGTGCTTTGGTAGGGCGCTTGGATTGTAACTTTTGAATTGGGAGCGTTAGAATGCAGAATTTTGTTATACCTGAACTCAAGTCAGGATTTAAAACATTGAAACTTGGACTGGACTTTAACTCCATTGAGCTAAGGAATTCGAGGAGTTTTCCAGTGTTATTTTCTTTTAATTTTTTTTTTTTTTTTTTGACCCTTGATAGGACAAAATCCAATTAAACCAAGTTAACTGAGGTGAATCAGCCAAGTTTTTTTTCCTTTTAACTTTTTAAATTCTTAAACAGCTGATCAAAGTAATGTAGCCTTATTCCTTTACATTTTTAAGGCACTTGGAGCATGATCAATCTTTGGCTCTGCATCTTGTTGATTTTTCAATTTTTTTTTTGTTAAGTTACTTGTCTATTCCTATGGGAATTTGTCAGTTGAGGCAATTTGAGTTCTGAGAATGGCTAAATGCAGTAGAATGTTTGTAGTTTCTGATACATTAGATCGTACAGGGAGAGAATGTTGTGTTAAGCATTTCTTTAAAAGATATGATCTGTGAAACTTGATTCTGGTCTTTGCCGAGCTTTTAACACTTGACCCTTGAAATATTAAATGACCAGAACAGGACATCTTGAAATCAGAGAGATTATCCATTTGAACTAATTCATTGAAATTTGTGCAAACTTTGAATAAGAGCTACTGGAGGAATGAAAACTGTAACCAATAACTCAATCCAATGGCTCTACGTAGAAGTACACAGATTTATTATCAACTGGTTCACAACATGTAATTTCTCTCCTTGCCAACGACTCAAATAGACAAAGAAACAAAGGAAAACAATTTAAAGTGGTCAAGCACAATCAACAAGCAGGAGGTTGTGGGTTCGAACCCCCATAGTTTAACCTTGGTGTGCCTTAGGGGTAGTGGGCTCGTCCGTGGGGGTTCTACGCTAGGTATCCTGTGGTTTCCCACACGTAAATTCAAAAAAAAAAAAAAAAAAAAAACTTAAAACAACCTGCATACAGAAAACTGAACAATTAGAAATTCAAGAAACTAGGAGGAGAGAGAAGAGGATAAAAACTTGGATTGAAATGATATAGAAGGATATGATAGGTTGTGGGGTAGATTATGGTTTTTAGAGGGTAAAATGAAAAAGTAGAATTCAAAAAGTTGTCCTTAAATAGATGATATTAGTGGCTATGCTAATGATGATATGATTCTATTGATGTGCTAAAAATTAACCTTACCATGATCTTATTCAATCCTCCAACTGCCTTTAGTATTAGTTTTTGTTTACCTCTTGATAGGCAAAGGAAATTTCCTTTTGTCAATGCCAGATGTAGGCTCCTAAGTCTTAATCTTGTTGCTGAGGCTCTAATTTGAACTTAAGTTGTATTCTAGGGATTGTGAACGGATGGAATCACCTTTAATCTCTTATTCCCCATTGAGGCATGACATAATATCAAATTTATAGTATTATTTCAAGTAGATGGATCTGATGTTTTCTTTCTTTTTCTCTTTTCATTTCTTTTCCTTGTTACCTCATATCAGATCTTTGCATCAAAGTGGTAATGTTGATTTCTAATGACTTTCTTTTCTTTTGACAGAATCATCTGTGCAGAAGATGGTGGAGACTCTGTTAACCCTTGCTTTGGAAGGATTAAAGTCTGTCAAGTCCAATGAAGGGGAAATACTAACCAAACCTTTCTTGGATGTCTGTAAGTGTGTGTTGCTTATCATAGGTAGAATCTTTCATCATCATCATCATCATCATCATCATCTTTTTATCCAGAAATTGAAACTGATTTCCTCCTAAATTTGTTCCTACTTATTATTTTGCAATCATGCTTTGCATTTTGGTACCAACATGTCAAGGTCTAGTTTATCATGTGGGACTTTTCACTTGCCTTGTGATCAACAAACATGACATAGTATTGCTTTCTTCATTGTAGTCAGATATGTGCTTTTATTGCTCCTAGGCCCTCTACACCTAAGCCTTCGCAAAGTTTTTTTTTTAATAGAATTTTTTTGCAACAAACCTAATTTTTTTGGTTCTTTTGTAATAGCTAGTAAATATTATAGTAAATATGAAATAATTGTTAGTAATACTTAATTAAAAATTCTAATTATTAGTAAGTATACTTGTTTATTTATACAAGTGCTTATATAATGTGCTTGGAAGCTCAGTTGCCAATATATTTTGATGTTTTGAATGTAGTAATTGAGAGCTATAGGTCGACAGGTTTATTGCTTATGGACCCCACAAGTGATAGTGGGGCCCACATGGGTGAACCAGTGAGCCCTCAAGGTGCTGCACACGGCCAAACTCTAATTCCATTCCAAATTGGTGAGGGTTCTTTATTCCATGGCCAACTTGGAGATCCATTGGTGTGAGAGTCACGACTCACTTGGATTGGACTCCCAATCTAAGTAGGATACTTCACCTTAGGCGCAACATCAATTGGGCCAACTGTGACTGTTTGAAAGTCCTGGATGAAATCCCATAAATGGACGGGTGATGATGGAAGTAGACATCAAAGCTGCCTCTCATTCTTCTCTCCAACAAGGACAAGCAAGCTTGGTCGAGTGTGCAATTGAGTCCATGTGTAATTTCTCAATTGGTTGGTTGTATTATGATTGGTTGTAAGTAGGTGGATGCCAAGCCAATTTAGGAGTGCGTTTCCATGCCAGTTAGGGTGTGCTTAGGCGTGGGTCAATTAGGGTCAAAGCTGGGTTTATGCAAGGGTTAAGGGCAATTAGAAAATCTATATAAGGAGGTTTTCAGGGCCCATTTGGGGAGCCTCCATCTGTGTACACGAGTTTAGTAGAAACCACTGAGTTTCGAGTTGCAATTGGAAGTTAAGTTCTCTGCTTAGACTGGTTTGATTGGCTTAAATTTGATTGGATCTAGTTGTGTGTTCGATCGTTTAATTAGGCCTTGGACAAGTGTATTGTCAGGCCCTATTCGTTCACCCAAAGTCAGTTGTTGCAGGCCTGAGTTTTGAGACTCAGATCAGGCCCAGTGCAGCCAGCAGTCACACTGTGCTTGACTTACAAACCTGGGCTCGGGGTGGATTGATTTAACATCCAATTGGGCCTGCAATCAGGCTGGGACTACCGATCCTGTCTGGGCTGTACCCTTGGACTGCAATACTGCAGTTTTGGGCCTGCACGTTAAGACAACAGTGAAACATTTCTTTTTCTGCTGTTTTGAGCTTGTACACGCGCCTGTGTAGACTGCACCAACTGCCATTGGCTGTGTTTAAACACTGAAATCTAGCCCAACAAAGTACGGATGCACCCATACAGCAATCAGCCGAGTTGAAAGGTGATAGTGTACAGTGAGCGTTTGTCATTTCATTCAGCCAATGACATTGATACTTGGGTGAGTTTGCAATAATCCAATCGGTCAACTAGTCTACTTAGACTTACTTACCAAAGGGTTGTGTGTTAGCATCCACTTTGGGTGTCACCAGGTTGGAATTTTTTTTTTTTTTTTGAATGATTGGTGGGTAATTCCTTCAAACTTCAAAGATAGGGAAACACCCCAAATAAATACAAGCAGAATACAAGGCAAAAACAGCCAAAAGAGCCCACAGCCCTGGCCAAACCAAAATAGAAATCCCAGAAAATTGGCCCACTAAGGCAACAAACTGGCCCAGAACAGTTAGCGGACCAAAACTCAAAAAAAAAAAAAAGAGTAGGCCCACAACAGGAATGCACAATGGGTCCCAAGACCAGCCAGCCCAAAGAAAACAAAAGACAGATACATTCAGCCAGACAAAAATATGAATAAGCCCACAGCGCAGAGGATAAGCCTGAACCAGACATGCAGCTACAGAGAATGGGGACCATTGCTTCTGTTAAAATTGTCTGACTGAGATTGGAAGATCCCATTACATACAGGCCAGCTGATACTTCTAGGGCTATGACTTTGGATCCATGAGGAGAGCAGATAGATTGCTTCCTGCTTGCAAATTGCAGAATTATGAAAGCCAGAAATTCCACATAGGACCTTCTTACCCTGACATGTGTTTGATACATCCAGAAGTTTGTTTTCAATCTCAGCATTATTAATCTGAAGCTGCTTAACAGGTGTCTCAACTGAAGATGGGAAGGACAGTAGCTTCTGAATAAAGAAGAGAGTAGGGTGAATACTGTCCTGCCCCTCATCAACTACAGCAATGAGATTACTATTACCATAGGCGGCACCAAGATAGAATCTATCCATGATACCAATTCTGTCGATTAGTAGAGGATGCCAATCAGTATCTGTTTGCACATCTATGCTTGGGGGCTTAGCACCTGAAGGGATGGCTGGTGGGAGGTTCCACCTAGCAGAGAAGATGCTTGAGATCTTCTTGATATCTTCATTGGACATGAGGAAGAAAATCCTGTTTTGGATATCTGAAATAATGTCCACGTTTCAGCTTTTCAGGATTACTGAGGGTGCTATTAATCAGATGGTTGTTTCTCTCCCTCCAAATATGCCAAATCATTGCAGGCAAGTTTGGCAGCCAGTTTCTCTAAAGGACTCTTCATAGATTGGACAAGGTTTATAGTCAGTCAATATGTCATTGGTTTGAGCTGATAACTGAAGTTGTTCAGGACATGATTCCAAGTGGACATACTGTAGCTGGGGATGTCACCGGGTTGGTTTTCATTATGCCATCGTGGTCTAAGGTCGGTTCTCCAACACCACCTTAGCCTATATCAAGATGTGATAACCTATTTTTAAGTTCATTTGTTTGTCTTAATACTCTTGTTCTAGTAACTGCGATTATGTAAAAATGACATTTTCATGCTATTCTCCTATTCAAACTAGAGATTGTTCTTTTTTTTTTTTGGCTTAATAGTCATCATATGGATGGAATAAGTTATTTTTAAGTTTTCTGATGCATATCTTTTTATTGAATAGATTAGCTTAGGTGCATTTTCTTTCTCAAGAACAGATCAACTGCATTTGTTAATTATTTTTCAATGTTATTTTATTGAAAATTATATGGAATAGATGTCTCATAATGTCTTTCTTCTTTCTTGAAACTTCTCTGGAATTCTGGGTCTGATCTCCATTTGACTTGTGCTGATAGATAATTTCGGTTCTACAATGGCACTCGTAAAATCTAATATTGGGGGCAACATATCGGTAAGTGTTGTCACATTTTCTTATATTTCATTGATAGAATTTTAATTTATTGTTAAATAAGCCTTTTTCTCCTTGTGCTATGATGGACTTCTAATTACCATTCTACCTTGTAAACAGTTCCAATTCTGTTCAGGGTATTCTTTAAAACATGTACCATATTAATCCATGACCTTTCTGTCACACCATTTAGGAGATATCGTTGATTATTTCTTTTTAGCTATATTTAATTTGTTCTGCATTATTTGTCTATATTGTGTTTAGAACCTGCTGAGACTAAATTTAACAATGTTGCATTGGTTGTATTATGGGATATTTGACTCTTTAACATCAATAAGGATATTTCCTTGCCCAAGTCAAATTAAACCCGTCAAATAGGTGTAGGGTGATTTTTTATGTGCTGGTCCCAAACTATGAACAAGTTGCTGGATGTTGCGTCTTTTACCTATGATGGTATGATAATGGTTTAATACCTACTTATTATAAAAAAGTCATCAGTATGGAAATTATAGATTGTTTACTAATATATGTTGATTATAAATTTATAATATATGAGGTATAGCACATTATAAATAATTCTAAAAAAAGGAAAACCGATAGCGTAAGATATTTTTCCTCCATAATCTGTCAATTTCTTGTCCATTCTTGTTCTGCAAGCATGTCTGGTATGAGCGAAGGGGAAGTTTTAGAAATGTGGTGTTCTTGTTGAATATTCATTTTGACTGTCTTTTATTAATTTTCTCTTATAGAGATTGGAGTTCAAATATTCTTCCAATCCTCAAGAATTCCGTCATTTATATAGTATGGTACGAGCAGATGTTGAAGCAGCGAAGGGTCCTTCAGGCTGTAGCGGTGGGCTTCTGTGGCTAACAAGGTATAATATTGTCTAGGAGCTTGTAGTGAGGACTTGCCAATTCGTGACTTCGTGTGGTCTGTCTGTGATGGTTACATGATTGTCAATAGTATGCTTGTGTATACTTTCACAAGGTTCTTTCTATTATTATTTCTCCTTCTTTCTTTGTTATGTCTACAGGGCCATGGACTTCTTGGTTGAACTCTTCCGCAATTTGTTGGAGCATCCAAATTGGACCATGCCCCAAGTTTGCACTGACTCCTACAACAAGACCCTGAAGAAATGGCACGGCTGGCTTGCAAGATCTGGTTTCACCGTAATATTCTATCCTGTAGAGATTGATTTGCAGTGTTCGAATTAAACCACTGCATGCAATGGCAACTTCAGTGTCAGTCGTGTCAATGGGCCAGGCGTGTGTTGGGGGATGATTTAATTGATAGAATACAGTCCATTGAATAAAGCTTGAAATTCAGGCCTGTCCCGACTCCAGAGGCATACATGCTCCTGGTCTGTCTCAAGCTTAGGGCCTTCTCTCATGAAATATAAAACAGCATGCCTAATTGCATGGGGAGCTTTACAAGAAAGTTTTCTTGGGAAAGCAACTTGCTCTGTTGTAGTACCTTTCTTTAAGGTAGTAGTAGTAAACAAATAAATAAATAAATAACATAAAAAAAACAATAAGAAGATTCCAAAAGTTGACACTAGACATCAGCTCTGTTGATGGTATTTATCAAGAAAATAAAATACTACACAAAAGTGTTTTGCCCTGATGTTATTTTGTTTTTACTTTTTATTGTTGTTTTTATTTTTCATTTTTGGGGAGAGGAGAGGAGGGGTGGGGGTGTTGGTAAGAAAAGGCAGTGAGGTTGTTGTGAGGGGTTAGGCAAGAACATTTCATTATTCCATTGAATATAGGGAAATAATCTTAAGCTGTGGATGAGATTCACCTTAACTTCATCTACTCTAGAATTTGCATTAGATGGAATTTTTTTTAGGAGAAAAAAGCAGTATTGATTTCTGAGGAATTATATCAGTAATTTACTCTAATCAAATGCTCATGGGTATCTTTTTCTTAGGAAGTGACAATGATTTAAAAAAAAAACTGTACAAGCATCTGATTTTAATCTTGTAGATGCACAACAGTGATTTTTATACATGGAGATGATGCATAGTAAGAATTCATTAGAATGGAAACAAGAGTCAGTGACATCCATTATCATATCGGTGTCCTCAACTTTGTAGTCCCTGTGCATGTATAGCTGTCAAATCCTTGAGCTCCTTTTGTGCCCAACACCATTTAAAATTACTGAACTTACCATTGTGGCTGTCATTTAAGCATGCTTAGAGACTTTGTCCCCGAGATTTTACATTTTCTCCCTCCAAAGACGCCAAGCAATTGGCAAGTGGAACTATGGGCAGCTTGCAGGTTGTATGAACTGCTAGTTGTTGACTCTCTAGGAAGCTTCCCAGTTTTTACATTCTATTCTTGCTTACATGAAACTACTTATTATCAGGGGTTTAAAAATCGAATTTGATACGTATCGGCCAATATCATTCTCTCATTTGATTTATTTTTTAATTTTTAATTTTTTTCAAAAGAATCCAAAAACATTATAGAAAATGCAGAAAATTATGGGCTTATTGGGTGTGTAATTTTTTCATTAAATATCGGCCATTTACATATTCAAATGTTATTTTGAAGTTAAAACATTGGGATTTTCTAAAGTTATTAATTAAATTACGAAAAAAAATAAAAAAATTGTAGAAAATGGAATGTGTGGCTCCTTATTTAGATGTTCAAATTACTGCTAAATTATTAAGTTTATAGAGTCTGATTGTCAAATATTTACTGGTAATCCCATTCCCACATACCTCGTCGGGGGTCGAGCTTTGGTTTCTCGTCCAAACCATAGTTTTTTTTCCCAAAACCAATTTCGGCCGATATTGGACTGAGATATTGGCCAATATCGGCCGGATAAGCTATTTTTTTTAAAAGAAAAAAATCAAATCGGCCGATTTTAAATATATCGGCCGATATTCCCGATTTTTAAACAATACGGCCGATACGATAAGTTCAAAAACCCGAGATGTATTGTCCGATATGATACATATTGACCGATATTTTCACCTCTGCTTATTATCACTCAAAATGGGGAAAAAACTATACAACCTAATTAATGGTTGGACTAGTATACTTCTTCGGCAGGCAGGCTTGGTCAAAAAATTGAAGCCCATTTAATTATTGGTTAGGGTCAAGCTTTAGTTGGAAAGCCCATTGGGTTTTTTATTGGCCTCCTTATTTAAACTATTAAAATATCCTTTCTGCTTGGATGTATAGCTTAAGATCTTTTTTGGTATTTGCTATGGTAATGAACCTTTTGGTAGGCGATTAATGATTGAATTGGATAGAAACACTGCATGTTTTCTTTTAAATAGTTCCAAATAGGCTACTGAGGCAATCAACTAATTGAGGGACTGTTTAAAATTTGAATAAATGATAAAAAAAAAATAGGCTTTAAATGGGAAGCTTGGATTAATACTTTCTAAATGGATGTGCATTGTCAAAAGTATTAAAATTCAAATGGGCTTCCATGGCTTGGTTACTTTGAAAATAAATGGGCTAGACCTGGCTGTTACCAGCCCTATTACTTGCAGGAGTTCCTAATCCAGTTTGGCCCATTTTAATTAGACTCGTTAGGTAAAATGGTGTTACCAATTAGTGTTTTTTTGAAAGATGATTAGTAGTATTCCATTCAAAATGGGGACCCGAAGAATTTACAAGAAAATAAAAACCCACAGCCCGGGCGAAGCAAAAAAACCAAAGGCATGAAGAAAATCTTTACAAGGCCAAAGCCCAAACAAGACAGAGGAAGATCTAGAATCAAAAGAAACTAGAATAAAAAAGAAAATACAAGGGCAGAGAGATAGGAAATAAAATAAAGTGCCCAGACAACACAAAATCTATGACTCATGGTGGCACCCAACCTTGAAAGATGCCAGAGCTAACAAAAAGATGATGCTCCTGAAGGTGAACCCAGTTCGAGAGACTAGATTTGTGAACAATATCAGCAGGAGTGATAGAATTGCAGCAAGTAGCATTCAACAGATTCACGATAGCAAGGATCAAGCACTTGTAGCTCCAAGTTGATGGGCGTTGTCTCGTGATGAGGCTGAACGAGTCTCTACAACCAATCTGAAGATTATCCACCGTAATGTTTAAGGAAAGAATTTTGTGCAAGCAAATTTGGGTAGCATCCAGGAGATTGGATATGGTGTCGCCATTGAAGGAGGGCTAGACAATCATACCAGAGGCAGAGTGACCAATAAGAGAGGCAGCAATGGACGATTGGTTGCCGATGGCAAATGAGTCGATGAGGAGGCAAGAAACAATAGTCCCAGCAATGGTGGAAGCATCTGAAAGGGTGCCACGGACCGAGGTTCAAAAGCCGGAGGAAGATCCCACAAGGCCAGGAAAGAACCAGTTGCCTTACATAGGTTATCATTAGAGAGGATGAAGAAGATCCTGTCTCGAATGTCATGGAGGATGCTGTAACAAATACTATCACTGGAATTATAGCAATTCTGGAAAATACGAATGTTTCTTTCATGCCAACTGTGCCAAATGACCGCAGGGAGGGCCAGATTTGCAGCCAATTGCTCTAGGCGACCACTCCTGGAGGCAATGAGAGCATTATGGTCATCCCACATGTTGTCTGAGAGCCTCAGGTGCCCAAATTTGCGTAAGATAGAGTCCCAAATGGATAAGATGAATGTGCAGACCAGCAGATGGGACGAAGATTCATCAGCAATATAGCAAAGGGTGCAAAGAGCGTTACAAGGTATCCCGCAACTGAGCAGTTTTTGCTTCGTCTTTAGACCAGAATTGAAGAGAAGCCACGCAGCAAAAGAGTGTTTGTTGATGCAACCGGAGAACCAAGTGTTGTTGATCCAAGAAGGGTTGTTGTGAACAGGGAAAGAGGCATCAATCGCAGAGGATGAAGAGAAAATACCCAACCGATCAGCAACCCAGATGATTTGATCATCCACATCAGATAGAGGCAATTTTCTAGAGATAATTGTGAGCCAATTAGTTATCACTGGTATTATAACAAATTGATATGCTGATTTCAGTTTCATTGTTTATATTTTCCCATGTCAACAGCCTGTAAAATGGGTAACTTGCAACTGGGTTAGAGTATTCTGGTGCTATTTAAACATTTAGGAAGAAGATAAACATTTCAAAATTTGTAGTTATTCACCCTAGATATTTTTCCCTGTTCCCCAAGTTGGAGTTTGTCTTAACTGACCTGCTACTCAGTGTTGGTTGATTCAATATAGAAGCTTGAAAGCTGTTGTTTCATTTATTTTGTTCCCTCCTCTCTTGACAACACTTGCTGAAATACATTTTCTTTTATTTTCAACTTCTGTTACTATATATATTCTTTCTTCCTGCTCTGACACACTTGAATTGCAGTTTACAATGAAATTTGCCCCAGGCAGGAAGATATTCATGGAGGTCATTGGGGGGTCACGTGATATCAATGCAGACATGGAAAAATTCTGTGCCACATTCTCTCCTCTACTCCGAGAGAACCACAAGTTCTTGGTAAGGATCCTGTTCTTTTGCTTAGGATATCAATTCAACATTGTCAGCAATGAGTGATGTTGAAATATTCCTTTCCTTTAGAACTGAGAAATTCTAGCATACAGAACTTAGGAAGTTTTAAGAAGAATGATAGAATCAAACTTCACAAATTAGTGCACTTGCAGCATTGTGATGTGTGAATAGTTGGATGAGGGATCGCATAAATGATGGTGATGGAGGGTATCTGAAGTAAATCTGTAACTTGGTCTAATAATTCATTCATATGCTCTTGATTCAACCGGTTTCAGTTGACCATCTCTCTTTTGGTAATATAATGGCCCACTGTTAATGTTGGCTGGATATTGGGCTGTCGCTGGAAGAGGGAACTTGAATACATGGGGCTTTCGTGCGTCAAGAGGAACTTGAAAGTGGGGGTTTTGCCATGTGATTTGCCATATTTTGCAAAAACTGGAGAAGGGAGTAGTAACCTTTAACTTGAGAGGAGGCTAAGAGTGAGAGTTCCCTGCGTTCTCCACCCTGTCGAGGGGGTTAGAAGTTAATGTACTTGGAGAGGGAATTCGGGTGATTGTCACAACCCCTACATGATAGCTGCACCCAAGTTGATCAAAATATTGGTTAATACTGCTGTATGTTCCAATTTTTGGTACTGACCATGGCTTATGAAAGATATAATGAGTTGGAAACTGGAAGATTTATGTAACAATAACCTTTTATTTTTTCCCTGCAGGCTAGTCTTGGTCTGGATGACCTCAAAGTTTAATTTTGACACTCCAAATACGCTCTTTACCCTTATTTTTTTTCGACTTTTATAACTATGGAACTACTAGCAGTCATCAGATAATTTAAATAACATATCGTGTGATTCTAATTACAACTTTGCATATTTTTTTTTTTTGAATTTAAGTGTGGGAAACCGCAAGAAACCTAATGTAAAACCTCTACGGGAGATACCCACTGCCCTTAGGTCATGGGGGGCTCGAACTTGGCACCTCCCGCTTCTTGAGGTGGGAGGTTAACCAGTTGAGCTACGCATATGTGGGCAAATTTGCATACTATTGACATTATTGTTGCAATATTATTATTATTATTTTTCTAAATTTTGAGAAGAATATTTTGAATATTGGTTGATTTTTATTTATTTTTATTAGAGAGTGAGCAGAGTAAAAGCTTTACAAATTTAGCGTGTGTATAGATGGGATTAATATATACTTTTCATCATAAAATGCAGTTGTGTCAATATTGTGGGCTACTTCATTAATAGCGGGGGTCGAAATATCGGCCGATACATATCGTATCGGCCGATATGTATCGGTTTTGGAAGACCGAACGATAACGGCCGATATAAAATGTATCGGCCGTACAAAAAAATTATCGGCCTATATGACCGATATTCGGTCCAGAATATCGGTCACCATATCGGCCGATATACATAAAAATCGGTATTTAAAATTTATTTATTTTAAAAAAAAAAAAACAAAAGCTGATACAGTTTTTCACGATTTTTTACAGTTTTTCACGAATTTTAACGATTTTTTACTGTCTTGTACGGTTTTTATACTGTTTTCCACGATTTTGAAAATCGGAGGAGAGAGAAATGCAAATATCGTAGGAGAGAGAAACTTATCGGCTGTAATATCGGCCGGGTCATTTTTTTGACCCCTGATTAATAGTATTTCCATTGCTTGCCATTATTTTATGCAACGAAATAACATATAATTATATAGTATTATCACAAAAGAGCTAGATCTTATTTGTTGTTTAGAATTATATAGTATTATCATATAATTCTATTTATATATATATATATATATATATTTGAAAGCAATTTAATAAATAAACACATCACAAGTTTATAAAATCTTCTCTTATTGATGGAAACGCATATTTACCATTTCAATGCTACTACATCTCTAATTCAACCTACTACAAATATCCAATTCTTTGGACTTTGGAGGCACAGCTTCTCACATATCTCCAAGCTTCTTTATCTTGTTGCTTTATATTAAACTCTTACAAATTTCTTTTCATTTAGTCATTAATAGAAAAGGAAAAATACATATTTTTAAATAAAGTTTTTCAGAACTTTATTTTTTTTGACAAAATGCTTCAAGTAAAAAGTATTTTCACACAATGCTTTGTATTTATCAAAATTAGGATGCTAGCATTTAACCTTGTGACATCATGGGCTTTTATCTTTAATGCGAGTTATTTTTTCTATTAATTTTTTTTACCACAAGTACATACATTTTGTATAATAAATGATATTTTTATCATTTTTTTCAGTTTAAGATTAAGTTTTATTCATTGTATTAGAAAGAACTATGAAGCTCAACCCATAACGGCTGGATCCAACATTAAAAAGAAAAATAAGGTGATCACGAGTCTTGCATTTTGAACTTGTACGTCTCAAAAATCCAATTTAAACATCAGTGTCCAAACTTTTCATTTACAATACTATGTTATATTAGGACGAAATTAGAAATGTTCAAATATTTTTGGTAATTGAATAAAAGGGCCCATTTGGAAACCAATTTACGATAAATTAAGTTGTTGTTTTTTCTTTTAATTTTAAATCTAATTTTAATCTATATTTAAAAAAAAAAAATTAGAATGATTCAATAGGTCCTATTTTTATAATTAGATTACTTCTATGATAGTCTATCTAACTATATAATTCTTTTTATCATTAGATGGACTCTAACTTCTCACTCATAAAGTCATAATTTTTAAGCCTTTCACTTCAAACATCTACTACCTCCTCATTATATTGCTATTCTAAGCCAGCCATACATACACGAAATTACCATTTTATCCTTCATTTTTAAATTAAAATATGATTGTCTGTATCATTCGAATGAACGAACGTGTGATTTGTTCAAATAAATAGTTCGAATGGATTTCTTTGAACGATGGATGGAGTGAGATTTTCAAACGAGGTCATTTTTCGACCCATTTTTACAAACAAGGTATCAAAATTTATTCACTCTGAATCTTATGAACTTTAGGACTGATTTTAAGTGAAAATGATATAGTTTTGGACTTCAAAGATTATACCCGATTTTTTGAAATTAGGTGGGTAGAGAAAGAAAATCCGAGTGTCTGTATGGCTTGCCCTATTCTATTGTAATATAATACATGCTTAGTGATTGGACTCATGAATGGTAACTTTGTCTAGTAGTGATTGGAAAATGAGTTTATTATTCAATTGATGTCCATCGTTATGGTGTGTTTGGCATATGTAAGATTTTGAACTTATAAGATTTTGAATCTGTCAGATTAAAAGAAAATATAATGAGAAATGAGAATAAAATCTTATTATTTGATAATTATCATAAAATTCTGATAGATTAAAATATTTTTGTTGGCGAGTATCAAAGGACTCTTATAAGTTTTAACATATAATTACAATAAAATTTCAAAAGTGTCCAATCTAATTTTATTAATTAAATGTTTAATAATGTAAAAATAATAATTAATCAATAACACATGAATGAAATTTTAATTAATCAATAGATTGATGGGGTCCCAATTTTTTATATGGGACAGCTTTACTATTTGATTTTAACTAAACTGATAAAATACCATTTTGATTTGATTTTGATTTGAAAATTAACCAAAATTTGTAAATTTTTAATATTTCAGATGATATTTGAAATTTTTGACTGAAACTTCTAAGTATCAACTATTTTTTTTGTCCATAAAAATATCAAATAAAATAATAAAAAGATAAACAAATAAAACTCAACCTCAATTAAAAAATATCCAAAATTTAACTATTGGCTAAATTGTCTGAAATTAGATTTTTTATCCGATATCGAGGTTGAAAATTTTCAGCCAAGAATTTAAGATTTTGACCGAAATTTGAATCTTAAAAATAAATAAACAAATGAAAATAATCAAATATGTTGTTAGGGAGAGAGTGAGCGAGGGTTTAAAAAAGAAAAACCCTTTCGACGGTGGTCTCTGCAGCCGGAGAGAGAGAGGAGGAGACGTCCCGTTCCATTGGCGACCAAAACATCGCAAATCGTGGTACGAACGACTCAAGTTCAACGTTTCAAGCTCCTACGGACTTGACTGAGTTTTATTTCATTCAGGTTTTTAGCCATTTTTCTTCTTTTTTCAAAAATTTGAAAAACGTGAAAATCATGGACTTGGATTTGGGTTTTCATTTTTTAAAACCTAAAATTCATGGACTCAAATTTGGGTTCTTCTTTTTTAATTCTAGAAGTCCTTATTTTTCAAAATTTTGATTTAAGATGAAAGGGTTTTCTTTCCAAAAGTTCTAAGAGATATTTTTTATTTATAAATTCTATGTATCTTAATTTTGTTTTATTTCATAAGCTAGCTTTGGTATTGAATATGGTATTCAAATTAAAAATTGTACTTTAGACTGTTTTGAAAATGTTGAAATTATATTTTAAATTGATATTTCGGCTGAAATTAAATGAGCAAGAAAATTTCAGTTTTAGGCTCATCATAAACGAAAAACCGGGAAATTTCGTTTTTTGTCTAAATTAGCAATAAACTTCCTTAATAACACAGTAAAGCAGAATGTTTTATGTCATTAACAGAGATATTATTTATTTATTTTATGATAACATGAACAGGCGACAAAAAGCTAAGCTTTTAATTTCACCAGAATCATAAGGAAGTACTTAACCATTTCTACATTATGGAAATGAATGGATATGGCTATTCTGTCTTTTTTAGGCAACTTTGATAACTGCAGCAAAAGGACATTTGTAGTAATTTTTTTGAAAGGTTTATAGTAATTTCCCTTATGCCGTGTAGCTTTTGTCATAAATTTTAAATTTCTAGTCTGGTGCCATTTGGATAGTTATGCTTTTAAGTCCTTTATCTGTGTATTTTTTTCATATCAGTCAACTCTCTCCGAATATCTTCTCTTGAAGAAGGAGAAGAAGTAGAAGAAGATGATTATGAGGACGAAGAAGAAGAAGATGATGAGGAAGTATCTGTAACCCTTGGTTTTGTTGAGAAACCGACAAATTCTCACTCCTTTCTTCGGCATTTTTTTCTTAGCAAGGCTGGAGGTGTTCCGGTATGTGGCAAATTGTAGCTAGCTTGTTTTCTTTTTATATGCCCTTCCTTTCTCCTCTCCTATTTCATGGTATTTTAATTAATTGAGATTTCCAATAGATGAAGGCATGGTTGGATCCACTCAATTTACCATCATGTCAATCCGGTGTCTGCGGCATTTGTGCAGAGCCTATGCAGTTCTTGCTTCAGGTATATTTTCTAGTTTCATTCTTTTCTTTTCAGGAAAACTGGAGTGTCTTGGGCATATCCATCTTCATATGTGTATCCATGTTCGTGCTGTTAGGACCAGGGCTTCCAGCCCAAAAGAGTTAGGTGGAGTGACTCAAGTCGTTTATAAACCTCTAGATCTCCCTCTACACTTCCAATGTGGGACTCGTTCGGAGCAGCCCCAACAATCTCTCCCTCGAACAAGGCCCTCCGGTGGAGAGAGCGACGCCGGCCATCCCATTCGCCTCGGGGATCTCCTAAACTCAAATGAGGTAGCATGAGACCTGACTCTGATACCATTTATTAGGACATGGGCTTCCAGCCCAAAAGACTAGCATGTTAGGTGGAGTGACGTAAGTCCTTTATAAGCCCCTAGATCTCCCTCTACACTTCTAATGTGGGACTCGTTCGCAGTAATCCCAACACGTGCTTCATAGGTTCAAATTGTGAGAAGGATCTAGTGAAGCTACAATTTAAGAAAGTGTGGTCCACAGCCTTCTAAATTTGCCCATTAAAGGAAACAAATAGTTGGGTTTCCATATTTCAAGGAGTCCAGCTTTAAAGTTTTGCTGGATTTGTTTGTACAATGAACATCTTGAACTCCATGAGGGGCTGGGTTTTTTTCACACGGCTGTGTCATTTTTAGCATTAGCACAAGAAGATAGAGTTGCTTAAATAGATCCTGGAAAATTTGTTACTCAAAATCTTTCTGTTGCATGTTATTCCTTTCTACTTAAGTCCAACTCATAAGTTGTTTCCCCATCCTCTTCACTCTTTGGACTTGAAACCCTTCCATTCTTCTCATGGGGGTATTTCTGGTATTCTATTTTTTTGAAGGGTTGTTTTTTTAATGGTCAAAAAAAAAAAAAAGAAAAAGAAACAGAAACAGAAAAATCATCTTAATGCTCTTTGTAGTCTTCTCTTCTGTTGGAGAACCTTTTGGTTTACTCTTAGAAACTCATTCCCATTTCTATGCTCTCTTTAGAACACTGCTTATCCATATGAATGCATACATCTTTGTCATGCTTACTCTCATTGCTGTTTCTTTGTTGGCTGACAATTAATTCTATGTAGCAATATAAGTCTGATCAGCATCTGTACAACACTCAACTAGCTTGACTTCACTTTTCCACCCAATACTTATCATATCAGTAATATCCAATCAAACCCCATTATTTTTTCTTGTGGCACCTATTGATCGAATTCTATCACAGGGTGGCATCAAATTATTTTCAATTTTAGCTAACGACTTCCATCATTCCATGCTTTAGCTAATGGAGGCTGGAGATTTCTTCCACAGGTTTTTTGTTCAACTGAGTTCGTGGTTAAC
Organism: Chimonanthus praecox; assembly: GCA_022113865.1. NCBI lineage: Eukaryota > Viridiplantae > Streptophyta > Magnoliopsida > Laurales > Calycanthaceae > Chimonanthus > Chimonanthus praecox. The sequence goes on along the minus strand of CM039086.1, from coordinate 69,696,373 downwards.
TCGTCTAGCCAACTAGATCCACTCATATTCTGGGGGACTGGATAAGTTTGAACTTTCTGAGTTGAGTTTTGGCTTGACCTGGTTAACCTACCTGGTCAACTTTGCTGAGTTTTACATTTATAAACAAACAAATAGTGATTCTTGGTTTACAATAAAAATATCTACAAAATAAATTAACCGTTCTTCATGGTTCACTGTACCCAATAAGTATGCAAGTCGTAGTCTTGTTCTCTTTGGAAAACTTGAAATTATTGATTAAAAAAATTCGGTCATCCATCAAAGGAACTTTAAACTAGAAAAGTGAGTTATAAGTTTCATCATTTATGGTGGAAGAACCAAAAATATAATGGATATTCAATTACATTTCCCAAAAAGGGACAGTGAATACCTTTCCCCTAACATTTTCAGTTTCTTTCTCCTCCTCCTCTCTTTTCCTGATATCTCTTAATCTTACATAGCCTGAACTTGATACAAGGAATCAATACCTTTCCCCTAACATTTTCAGTTTCCTCAATTGTTTCATTCTCCTCCTTCTATCTTTTCCCATCTCTTCATCTTACATAGCCTGAAGTTGATACAAGTAAAACGTTTGCTCACAATATTTTTATTGTCATTGCACTGATAGTTGTATGCACCAATTTCTGAGAAGGAATCCACATTTCATCGGACACTATTCATATTCATGTGTACATCAATGTCTTGTCTTCTCCAAGATCAGCATGAACAGTGGAAGCGCAAACCAGAGAATCCTTCTCGAAGGTGTTTTCAAAAACTGCTACTCTTTACAGTCATGACCATTTTTTCCCTTGTTGATTCCAATGTGTTTTGACACCTGCTTGTTTCTTAATAGTGAAGGTTTTCCTTAGTCAGATGCCTCGCTCTGATCCTTTCTTCTCAAGTGAGCCTCCGAGACATGATGGAACTGACAAACCATCTGGGGTTGGAGGTAATTGGTCAAGTTGCATGGTTTTTATTTTATTTAGAAATTAAATGGCTACTTCAAATTTTAGGTAGTAACTAAAACGCGGAAAAAAGACATCTACGTTTGTCTTTTATATTCCAAACCACCCCCTCCCCTCTCTTTTCCTCATCATGGCTGTCCAGTGCTCATTTCTGTATCATTTTATTAATGCTGAACACTATGAAGTTGAATAAATAAGTGCCAAGGCACATAGTGGAGTTGGTGAACAATTGAATGCATGGTTGAAAACATATTTTGCCTTTTTTTGCTTGTTTTAGCTCCACTCTGTTGTTGGTGTGGCACATGGAAAGGTGAGAAGGTTTGTGGTAATTGCAAGAAAGCATGTTATTGCTCTGAGAAGCACCAGGTATTTCAGAGCTTTCTGTGAGTCTATTTGGTTTCATTTTGTACCACAACAATGCCAAATGTGGTTAATTACTATAATTTTCAGGTTATGCACTGGCGCTTGTCACACAAGTCTGAATGTCGGCAGATAAGTGTTTTGGACCAAATTTCTAAGTCTAGCCTCAATAAGAATAGAAACATTTCACTGGAGATAGACACAGGTATGTAACATGGATCATTTGGTTCCAGTTCAAATGTCAGTAGGGTATGATGGCAGATTATTATCTAGTTTGAGGATTGTCAGTACAGTTGCAAGCAATACTCTATGCCCGAATTTGAGATTGTGAGCGAGGATGAATGTAACTTTGAGACTGAAGCATCAGAAGTTAGTGATCATACAACTTCATTAGTTTGTAAAGACCAAATGGATGAAACATATAAGTCATTGTTGGACAAGTTTGAGGTACGTATCCATGGTTGATGTAGCTATTATGCTTCCCCACTTGAATCATGAAACTTGTTTTTCAGATCTGAGTACCTAAATGCAGGGAAATGATGATAAAAGAAGCTGGGCATCATTTCAAGAGCGCATTGCTAAAGCCCCTGAACAAGTCCTAAGGTGAGTCTCCCAATAGCATTTAGTTTGGTATTCTTTGTCAGTTTCACTGATGAGAATGAGCTATTTTGATTTCACATTGGGCTTGTCAACTTATGTTCCTATTCAGTTTGTCATTCATGATTTTGAGCTCAAAAGGCTGAAACTTGATAGATGACATTAATGATAATGATCAATTGTACCTTTTCAGCAGCAGGCCATATTTTATGTTTGATTATGTTTGCACTGAGCCGCCATTTCTATATTATATAATGTTCGATAACTGTGTATAATTCCTAGCTATGATGTATCTACATGTTATGACATTTTACTTTGTCAAGTAAAGCAAATTGTGTATTTGATATTGAGCCATTGGTATCTCAGGTTCCCTAGGTAAGGTGGGAATCTACCTGTATTTTGTTTTGTAGGCAATCTGATGCCCCTGGCTTGCAATTTCCGTGCCTTCAATTTTCTTGGTAAAAAGTAATTTTTTGGCCAATACATTTGCCATCTTATCTTCCACTCGCCATTAATTCAATTTTCAAAAGAAAAGTAGATATGGCAACAATTAACTTCAGCCGAAATTGTGGAAATGGCTAAAATGAGAAACTTCTACTTTTTTAGTCCTGAGAATATTGATACTACATGTTTGATGACACTGAAGTCCACACATAGGTAGTTGTGGTTTCAATAAGTTTGTGCTTTGGAGGTTCTTTGTTTACTAATTCTGTGTCGTGGAAACTCATATCTAGCAGAACCAAATGGAGAAAGAATCAAGTGGGATTTGATTTGGATATATCCATCAGAGTGAGTGCACCGGGGAAGTAAGTGGGGTCTTGTGCATAGAAGAATTCTGTGTAGATTAAAGGGATTATAATATGTGATAACACTCATACCTGCAATGCTATAGAGCTGAATGTTGGGTGGTAAATAAAAAGGCAAGTAGATAAAGTAATAGTGACAGAAAATGTATGATAATGTGTATTGTGGAGTAGGATTAAAAGATGAAACAACATGCAATAGAGAAATTTTGGAGGTAGCTCCATTAGATCAGAAAATGAGGGAGTACTGTTTAAAATGGCTTGGACGTGTACATGGAAGAGTAGAAGCTGTCTTAGTAAAAGATTGATAGATTATAGGTAGAAGGTACTAGGAGAAAGAAGAAATTATTTAGGACTTAGACTGAAGCAATAAGGACATATCATTCCCAAAAAAGGGACAATAAAAGACAGGTTGTGGAGAGCCAGGGGTAGAATGGAAACATAAAACTAAAAAATCTGACTCTAGATAGATGGGAGAGCATCTGAGAGGGGGCCTACAACTAATATGGAGGAGTTGGAGTCAGCGTTGTTATCACTCTCCCCATTGGGAGACACCAAAGAATAGAATTGAGTGGAATCGATCTCTTCCCAAGCAATTTCTGAATCTTCGGCTACCTCTGGTCTAAAAGTGCTTTGATTTTCTTGTTCACTTCTAAAGGAAGGCTTTTGTCTTCATTGATAATTTGCTTCTGCATCTATGATTGTAAAAGAGCCTATGAGGACTCTTTGTTCTCAAAGCTGCAGTTGCTGTATTGAGTCCAAATTTATAGAATAGATTGGCTGGTCTCTTTCTGAAAACTTAGATCCATACCTGAATGCTGACCCAAGACGTTAGTAAACAAGGTCCCTTTGCCTCCAGACCTACCCTATGGAACTTGAAGTGCTTTTGGGCTCATTGCAAAATTGGTCAGGAAAGGTATTCCACTGATTTATGCCACCTACAACTTAATGATGCTTTCTTGGCAAATAAAAGACTTTGACCAACTGCAGTGATTTAATTGCAATGTTAAAAGTTAAAACAACTACTTTGCAAATTTTACCTTATGCAATTGAAGCTGTTAATAATGCATCACCTTGTTACGGGCATGCTTGGAAGTAATTTCAAAAATTGATGTCAATATTATCTATTTAAGTTCAATGTGAAACTATAAAGAACATCGCCTATAGATCTTCTATTTGATGTAGATGTGGACTAATAAGAAATCTTGTTGTCTTATCCAACTGTCACTTTCAACTACTGCTTAGTCAAAAATCAAGCTTACACCATTATCTGATCATTTCATGCACTTTTCATCTTCCAGCAGGCCTCCTTTTTGTAGAGTCAGCTTTCAAATTTATAATATTATCTTGTAGTCTACATGATAGTCGGTGGTAATCTTTTATCCACACAGGTATTGTAGAGATGCGAAGGCAAAACTGCTATGGCCAATGTCAAGTGGTCGGCCATCTAAGCAGATATTCCTAAATGCAGCTACTGTAATGGCCCACTGTGTTTTGAATTCCAGGTACACAAATATCACTCCTTATATAATTTTATCTTGGTTCAGTGGGTTTTTAGTTTACTTCATCTGCTAACATTTGAAAGGATTATTTTAAAACATTTTGAAATGACCATTTAGATCAGTTGTTTGATTTCCTTGTTAAAATTTTGTTTGAAACTTCGTCATGGAAAGATATTTCTCATTGCATTTGCAGGTCTTGCCTCAGCTGCTGTATTACTTTGGCGTGAAAAATGATGTGGACTCCTGATTGGGCCACTATTGTTGTGTACACTCGTATGAATTCATGTGAATTGAATGCAGGCTATAAAGAGGAATTTGCTTGGGTTCAGCTGTCGTCATCATCAGCTATCTGACATCTTGGTAATAGTTTCTATACAACAGCACTGTATCATCACCTTCAAAATCATTAGTCTAACTATTTGAGTCCAGTATCTGAGCACTTTCTAATTGCTAATATTGAGAGGAGGAAAGGCTCACCTAATACCTCATACATGTGATTTTTTTATTTTATTTTCTTAAATTTTAAATTTTGGTCATTTAATTTTGTGAATGAAATGTAACAAAGATGAGAGTTATGAGGTATAAAAATGGTGACCGTTTTCATTTTTTGAGTGTGCCATATGCAAATCCATACTGGGTCCTACCCATGGATATTCATTTATGTCATCTACTTGTCCACTACTAAATTTTTTGTGTTAATCCTTTAGCTAGAGAAGCGTCCCATTCTTGCTAGCTAATCGAGCTTTTCTGCTACTAGTGCTGATTGCTAGTATGTGGAGGTCTGCTACTGTAATTTGGTACCCAAAATTGTAAGCAGTTGCGGTATTGTTGGTGACTAGTGGAATGGGGATTTTCTTTCAAAAAAAAGAAAAAAAAAAAAAAATCTTTCAAAACAAAGTGGAATGGGAAATTGGAAATCCGATTAGTTTTTTTCTTGGAATGGTTGAAGCTTTACAATAAAGAAAGGGGGCACCACAAAGTCGGGCAAGGAGCCTTTTTTTGGAAAGGAGACAGAATAACTTAGTTGAAATCAGATAGTAAGTTGTTTAGAATGATAGAGCCTTATATAAGAGGATTATTTCAGGATATGAAAGTAAATTAAAAGAAAATATACTCGATGCTAGATATACCACTTCAAAACATTCCAAACCAAAGCTCTAACTACAATAACTCAACGATTGGACATCGCTTTTGCATCCCAATTTTCGTCAAGAAGTCTATGACGCTATTTGCGGATCGGCGGACATTTTTGAAAAGAACATTTCTATTCCTACACATCCTCTTGATATCCCGTACAACGCTAACTAACCTCCATGGGGTGTTCTTCCTACTTGCAACCCACATGATAGCATTAACTTAATCTCCCTCAATGATAAGATTGCCACTCCCATACCTCACTCACAGGTGGATAGCCCTCTTTATAGCGAGTATCCCTGCATCCTTTGATTATGTGATCCCAGTGGATTTTGGGAAAGCTAGTATCATTCTACTATCATCATGCATCACACTCCTTATTCCAGCTGGACCTAGCTTTACCCCTAGCTACACAAATCGACATTAAATTTAAAGAAGCCCAATTCAGGTTTGGTCCACTTCGTATTGATTTTCTTCCTCCTTCAACCCTCCTTCATACATCCTTCCCAAGACAAGTAAAACTACTCTGGTGTACACCCAATGAACTCCTTAATAAAGACAGCCAACTCGACTCCACTTTGCTTTTTCGAAGACCTCTTTTATGGTGTCCGACTTCCCTTATCCCAACACTTCTTTCCTTTCATAAAGAACAACAGGGCGAGGAGCCTGCCACCCCAAGACTACAGAAAAGTTGGTGCCAATTGGAAATCCGATTAGTTGAAATGGTTTTTTTACCTTTTCAACAGTCGAGCATTATTGGTTCCAATTGCATTGGTGAAAATTAAAAAAAAAAGTGTGACATCCATTTTCCATAAATTTCCAAACAGGTTTCTGATCTTTCTGCACATCCAAAAGGTACACCAACATTTCAGTTACAGGTTGTTGTATACTTCTGTTCGGGAATCATTTACCTAGCAATCAGAGGCCACTCTGCTCTAGAAGTAGTCTGTTGTGAACCAGTTTATAGAAATTGGTGTGAACTTTTAATCACAACTCTTGGACTAAATTATTGGATGATTTTTTAAAGAAAACCTGACTGACGTGACAGTTTATTCACACCAATTCATTGTAAATCAGTTCACAATTGATAATATCTCTGCTCAACTGATGTAGATCCTCAAAACATGAATCTGGTCTTACTGTGTTCTTTAGTTTTTGGAAGCATACTAGAAATCTTAGATGAGAATGAATAGGTTTTGGTATATGGGAGAACTACTGTTCTCTTTTTTTTTTTTTTTACATTGTTTTGAATAAGTTAATATATATGTTTATATTTTTAATTTTTCATCGTCAGGTTGTTGACACATGCTGCCTGTCATCATCCTCTTTGGGGTGGTCCTCAGGATTTTCTCTCTTTTTTACAAACTCAGTTCCTAGAGGATTTTGGTTCATAATTATCTAATTCATGTATTATATGGGAGTTTCTGTATCATACAAAGATGATCCCCGGCTTGTGGATATAGATTGTAGGATTGGAACGAACGGTTGAGATCAAAAAGTACTTTTTGAGCATATCCGAATGAGAAAAAGTGAAAGTTGATTGAGAAACTAAAGAAAACAATTCCTTTTGTTCCTTCTGAGAAGGTCATATGGTGTCCTATCGGCCTGTGTCGTTTATGTGTTGTATGGATGTATGACGGTGATACATGACTCTTATTGATTATGATTTATTTCTTTTGTTATAGTGGGTGCATAAAAAAGTAGGAGAATTCTTTTTAAAATCTTCTTTGAATTACTTGTTCGAATGTTGTGAGGTAGAGGATTTAATAACTGATAGGAAATTAATTACAAGGTTGTACAAAATCTAAAATGACAAATATATGTATTTCGGTATTTAAAAATTAATTAACAGTTTGAATTTTTAAAAAGTGGAAGTCATATATCAGATATTATCATTTAAAGTTATTTTTACCTTTAGAATGGTGACACAGAATCATTACTCATTTACAATTTAAATGATGAACTGTCAGCTATCTATCAACCATTTATTGAGTTTGTCATGTTCGATGGATAATTTGGAATTCTCCATCAGAAGACGGGTGGCATGCCAATCTGGAAAAAGAAAAGGCACAGGGGTGGAGAACCGGAGGTTTTCTTGTTCACCACTTGTAGCAATTATTCAAGAGTACTGGCTCCACCCAATGGATAAGATGTTGAGAGGACTAGAGGGTGGTGGGGTCATTTGTAGATGAATTTGTTTCTTCTAATCTATGAGTTGACCATGTGCGCAAATTCTCGTCAATGCAAGGAGCCCCAGCTACAATTTAATTGGAATATCTTGGTATGTTGGTGAGTTAATTAGTTTAGTTAGATACAAATAGAAAAAGAAGGTTGTAGAATAATAAGATGCATCTTGATTGAAGTTCTGGCCAAACTCCACACTGAGAATATCAAGAATCAGGCTTGGATCACGGTTGAGTCTAGTTTAGACTTCAAAAACCTCTCTAAAATTGGATTGACCTAGTTAAAAAATGCAATTATATTAATCTGAAAATACAATACATGATTGTGTATAAAAAAAAAAAAAATCATCTTGACATGCTTTCACATGAAAATGAATAAGAATAAACAATTGGAACGGGTTGGATTGACTTGAAAAGTAGTAGAGGTTTAGAATGGATGATTAGGAGTAAATTTGTATTAGATTCGCCTCAGCAAATAGCAGCCTGACTTTTTCAAGTTGCATACAGAGTTGTTTGTAACATCTACTTTCCATTCATGAACTTTTGAATTTTTTTGGGACCAATGAATTGAAGAATATGAAGATTGGATGTGGAAACTTGGAGTCTTTGCTTATAAAACTAATACAAGATCATACTAAGTAGTTGAAACTTGAAAGAGAAACACAATTGAAGAGGGAATGGGTGAAGAGAAGGATGTGAAGCTGTTTAAGACATGGTCTACCCCTTTCGGTCTGAGAATCACATGGGCACTGAAACTGAAGGGAATTGAGCACCAATCCATCGATGAAGATTTGTCTAACAAGAGTGCTTTACTTCTCAAGTACAATCCAATCCATAAGAAGGTACCGGTTCTCCTTCACAAAGGCAATCCCATCGTCGAATCGGTTGTGATTCTCGAATACATCGATGAAACATGGAAAGAGAATCCCATCTTGCCCGGCGACCCTTACGAACGAGCCATGGCCCGGTTCATGGCCAGGTTTGGAGATGATAAGGTATGTAATCTACCCAGCAGCTAAGCAGAGGTTTGATGATTGCATATCATTATAATTTTATGAGATGAACTATGAAAATCAATTGTGGTCCAAAATCATAAGAGTTAAAATGATTATATAGTTAAATACTGACATTGAAATCACCGATTGGTACTGTAAGCAAATGAATTGATGTAAAAGATATTGAAGTGATATTTTTAATTATGGGTATCCGTTTAGAAATTTAAATGGTAGAGATAAATAATTTTGATAATGACAATGACAGATTTTCTTTTTTGCAGTGTTTACCGACAATTTGGCGTGTTTTCACGACACAAGGAAAGGAAAGAGATGCAGCAGCAGTGGAGGCCATTGATAGCCTCAGAACACTTGAAGATTGGCTCAAAGGGAAGAGATATTTCAATGGAGAAAAGATGGGATTCACTGATATCATGCTTGGTTGGATAGCCAACTTGGTTGGGGTCTTTGAAGAAGTGATGGATTTTAAGATAATCGATGAGGACAGATTTCCATTGCTGTGTAAATGGATGGAGAATTTCTCCAGTCTTCCTGTCATCAATAGCAACTGGCCACCTCGAGACAGATTGCTTGTCAAGTACCATGCTCTCCATGATACCTTAGTTGGGTCAGCCGGACCCAAATGAACCTCACATCATGTTAAGACCATGGCAGAAATATGAAATACCAGCTAAAATTTTCAATTTGAATATGGAAATAGCAAATAATGGTTATATATATTTCAGTGACTGTTTTGTAATATGCCAAGGTCGAAATAATTGAAATAGCAATGAATATGTTTTACTTTTAGCTTCAAATCCAAAAATTAATTTGGTCAGCATTCAGGATTCATATGGGTATCGACAAGTCAGTGTCTTGTACAGTTGTATGTGGGCCTGTGGGGTTGGAAGTTAAAACGAGATTCCATTAATGTCTACTCGATGCCCTCTTTGAGAACAACTTTTCTAGTAGGCAAAATTGCAAGTTGTGCACCCACTTGACTCTCACTTTTGTCATGTCGAAGTCTAAATCCATACATTAAAAGCTAAAAACATGATACAATTGCATATCGACTATGGAGAGAGAGAGCAATTTTCAAATTACTCATATAATTCAAAGGAGTCGGAGTGATTGTTAGGAATCTGAAGTGAGAGTCTTGAGTTTGATTCTTATTCCATCTTAAAAGACCACTCTCTATAGAGTTATTTGATGTGTAGTTAGGAAGGCTTACATATGCCTCGAGATTTTGTTGAATACTCCGTGAGACCTGGACATCTTGGTCATCAATAAAAAAAAAGTCAACTTTACTAATGTCTATTAGATTAGATATTAAAATAAAAATATTTATCTTACAACTTAATCTTCAATATTAGGATATGGCTTGCAGGGCTGTGTGCATCTGGAGTTTGTTGGGGTGCGAACGAGAAATCTCACATCGATTGTGAGGGGGGAAAACAAAAGACTTATAAGGGATTGACTTACTACACCTATTAGGCTAGTATTTTGGATTGGAAGTCCAGTCCTAACATTGATATCAGAGCTAGATCTCCAACTTACAACATGTGAATTCAGGGATTCCTTAGCCGAATAAGATGGTTGACAATGTTCTATCTACGGAGAGTTTCATTCGAGAGAGGGATTGTTGGGGTGCCAGTGAAAAGTCCCACATCAATTGTAAGAGGAGAAAATTAAAAACTTATAAAGAACTAGTCACTCCATCTATCAGACTAGTCTTTTGGATTGAAAGCCCATTCATAACAGAATTTTACTTAATATTTTATACTCAGAAAGAAGTGAAGAATTTGAATTTCTTTATCATAAAAACACTTTAACCTCAATGCTTAAATATAAGTCATTTAATCAATGTACATATTAGTAATATAACATTTATAAAACAATTAACTCATGCAATGAATCAAATCTACAGGTTGATTAGTTCATTCAGTCGTTTAACAAAATATCTGATAACCAGCTGGAATTCAAGTTAAAAAAGAGAGAAAAAAAAAAACAGATATTTTTGAATATATCTGCCCTACCTAATGTCATCGTCAACACCTACCGTTTTTGACAGACAGAAAGGAGCGAGTTTAAGTCATGCAATTAATCAAATCCACAGTTGATTAGTTCATTCAGTCATTTAACAAAATATCTGATAACCAGCTGGAATTCAAGTTAAAAAAGAGAAAAAAAAAAAAAAAAAGACAGATATTTTTGAAAATATCTGCCCTACCTAATGTGCTAGTCCACTCCCAAAGTTTGCTTTCTCATGTATGCAACCCAAAACCGTGTCACCGTCAACACCTACCATTTTTGATCGACAAAAAGGAGCGAGTTTGAAATTTTGAATATTTCACGGAAATTCAGTGTACGGAGTTTTTAGAAAATGACATTTAATATGCTTGAACGGTCTATTACAATTGTTAGTGTAATATTATAAAATTTTAATGAAAGGTCAGAAAACAAATGATTGATTTAGAAATAAGTAAAATCAGTGATTCATTTTTGACTTCTTACATTAAATAGGTAGAAATTTGGAATAAATGTAAATTTTGTTCGCAAATGAATAATTTTTTTTTCATCTTATATGATAAGTTGATAACTAGGCCCCACAATCATATTTCTCTTACTATCCAGTTCATTTTAAACATGCCTATTTGTGTGGTGAAGGAGAGAGCCAGAGAACAATACAGTAACTCCTCTTGAAATCCATGTTTTCTCAAAAGAGTCGTGCTTGTTTACCATAAATAGTATATAAATATGTTAAAAGAAAATGATTAAATTTATTCTAAAGTTAAGCTCTTTTATATTTTCTATTGATGTAGTAAATTATTTGATTGTATTTTAATTACTTTTTAAAAGTTGATTAATTATAATTTACCATATGAACTTTTGGATATAAAAAGGTTTAACTTAAATATAAGTGTATCATCTCCTAAATTGAAAAATGCTGATTTGCATCGAGTTCCTTAGAAATTTAATCGATGATGTATTGACAACTTTTAAACTTTGATATGAATGCTTATTAGTAGTATATAATAGGGTTTTCCAATCTCAAAAATAAAGAAGATTTATAATATTTCAAAAGACAAATAATTAATAAGTAAGTCTGAAGGATGGTCAAGTTGAAAGGTCTAAGGGTGGGATCCACTCTATGATAAAAAAAATTGAGACCTATTCAGTTATCCTAGCCCCAATTTTTTTTATGATTTTAAATAAACCATTAATCTTAATCAATTCAACTGTGAGATGTATAAAATGAATATTATAGAAAGTTGCATCTAAATTTAAAAAATAATAATTTTAATAGCTTAAATTCATCATATGCATTTTGTAGTTAACTCATCATTTCTATTTGGGTAATTTGCAAATAGCCTTTTATGTTTAGGGTTAATTGCAAAACTACCCCTATAGTTTCAAACTTTCAATAATTACAAAATCTACCTTTATCATTGCAAATATTCCATTTTAATATATTAAATGTCCAAAGTACCCTTTATTAATTAAAGAATTGTAATAATAAGATTTTCTTAGTGATATATAATTTTTAAACACTTTATCAAAAACAAATGAGTGACATGGTTGGATGTAATATATGAAAAACTTCATATATTTCCCATGCATCCCGACTATGTGATTTTGATTGTTGAAAATTGACTTAAGTAAGATTTGTATTTTATGGCCCGTCTTATGGAAATAAAATAATTCGACAAAAGATAAAATTTTATCCATCTCCCATCTATAATTTTTTACACAATTAATACAATTATATGGGTTTGTATACTTCTTACAAGTAATTATGGTAGATTATATGAGTGTTCACGGGTCGGGTTTAGACTGAGTTATACTCCGTGGCAGTTCGAACCCATTTATATACAAAAGATTGAGCCTACCCAAAACCCTCTGGACATTGTGGTTAAAACTCAAGTCTACCCATTTGAAAAAACACTAACCCCAAGCTTGCCCATTTAGGACCATTAAAAAAATCTCCACTCATATTGAAAATAGACATAATAACTACAAATTAACCAAATTTAAGTTAAACTTTAATTTCTAGCTATTTGATCTTATTGGTTAGGTTTTAAGCTCATATTCTGTCCACTTGTATCTCACCATGTCTATTTTTAACTTGAATGGTCTATCTTCTAATTAATTTTAAAATATTTTTTGAAACATGGAAAATGATTGAGGTACAAACATGTACACGCAATGGATAAATGGGCCAACAAGCATGACGAGCTTTTACGGATTTTTTATGAAAGTTTGAGCCTGACCATTTATCTAAACATGCTCTAGTATTAAACCCTAGTTCGACTCGACATGCTGACATATGTGTTCAAACCTATTTGTTTATAATGGTTTGGATAAGTTGGTTGAGGGACACTTTTAGTCGGTTACATTGCTAAAAATATTTTATTGTTGTAGGTCTCTTAGTGTTGAATGGTATTTTGGATACATAGGATGTTAAACGGGAGTGTTTGCTATTGATGCAAAAGATATGGTGAATTTTAAATTGATGAGATGATAGGGGTAGTTTTTGTAACTGGGACAAAAGACATGAGGACTTTGTAAATTATAAAATGAACAATAAGTACAAGTTGCTGGAAATGACTTAAAAAAAAGTTCTCTCTTTTAGTAAAGTTTTTCTTGCTTTGGGGATATTTATAAGTGTCTTTATGGATAATGAATTTAAAATAATATAATTGTAAAAAAATCCTATTCATGTGATCCTCTAAATATTTCATCTAATAATGGCGACCCTCTAATTACTTTTTAAGCCAATTAATGTGTTTCTTTGATCATAATGCTGCCTATCTTTGATCATAATGCTGCCCAGTGCCCATGACAGGTGAGGACGTAAGCATGTTGTATGCCACATGTCACGTTGCCACCATAAGTATATCTTAGATGAGTCAAACTGTAATTACATGAAAGGCTGATTTACAATAATTGATTACTGACTTAATTGAACAAAATAGAGTTGCAAATCTTCTTCAATCTGAGGACAGCACAATGGCGTTCAATTCACCATTTCTGCACTCTGGTTGGAGAGTCCACTTTGAGAGGAAGAAAACTGAAAATTTCTAGTTGCAAATCTTCTTCAATGTGACAATGGCGTTCAAGTCCCATTTCTGCACTCTGGTTGCAAAGTCCACTTTTTTTTTTTGAACAATTATGTAAGTTTATTCAAAAGTGGGGAAAAACTCCAAGAGATAAGAGGGTGAGCTCAAAATGCGAGCAAGAGAAAAAGAAAAAGAAAAAAGAGAAAGCCTACAACCTGGGCACGCACAAAAAATTTTAAAGATCAGTAAAGACTCCCGTACCACAAAAAGAGAAAATGAAAATACTTAAACTGTTAGTCCAAGATTTAAGGTTAAAAAAATAGGGGTCATTTTTCTTTGTCATGTACAGATCATTGATATTTAAACGATTGAGAAGATCAACAATTACACGAGCATGGGTCTTGAATTGCGAATGAGAAGATGATGGGGAAGAGATGACACCAAAGATCTCTTTGTTTGGAACGAGAATCCGATCCACAAAAGCTTTCCGCTATAAGCAGAAAGAAAGGATCCGTTCGCAGGAAAGAGGGGAGAACTTAGCAATGCAAAGTCCACTTTAAGAGGAAGAAAACTGAAAAATTCAGCTATATTAATTAAATTTTATTTTTATAATATAAATATCTCTACTTCATATTAAATGTGATATTAATTCAATAGATATACAAAATCAGTAAAAACTTGAATCGACTGAGTTACTTTAACCTAGCTAAGTTAGTCTAACCTAATTTTGAAATAAAAGCCAAGTGCAACGCTCGTAATTTCCAAAAACAAAAATCACAGTTTTATCAGGTCTGCTGTGGACTTCGTCGTAGTAAATGAAAGCTGGACTTGTGATACTGTCATACATCGTCGGGGCCATGATAGAGACTGTGGACCAATCCAGAGATGCCTTTCAAACAAAAGTTCTCTAATTTTCTTCCTATAAATTCACAGGGTGAGAAGAGCAAAGGCATTGTGTCTCATATCTCAAGGCATTGTGTCTCATATCTCAAGGGAAAAAGAAAAAAGAGAGAAAATATCATGGAATTTCTTCCCAGACTGTCTCTTAGAATGGGAGAAGTGAAGGTGATCGGAGGAGAATTTCCCAGCATTCCATGTTTCAGGGTTGAATGGGCTCTGAAGCTCAAGGGAGTGGAGTACCAATTCATAGCTGAAGATGTGGTAAACAAGAGCCAAAGACTTCTCAACCTCAACCCTCTTGAGAAGAAGGTCCCATTGCTGCTGCACAATGGAAATCCCGTTATAGAGTCGCTTGTTATTCTGGAATACATTGAAGAAATATGGAAGGACAACCCGTTGATGCCACAAGATCCTTTTGAGCGTGCCATGGCGCGTTATTGGGCTGGATCGGTCGATGAGAAGGTGAGCTACTCATCCTTTGCCCAACTTCTTTCACTAGATAGCCATTTTAGTATTTTGATTAGAGCTGAAACTCGAGAGCGGGTGAGACTTGGTTTTATTACACTCATGTAAAAAATTATTGAACCCGACCTCACTTGACTCGAATTGTTCAACCCAGCGTGACCCGACTCAATCCGAGTGTTGAACCGAATTACTAACCCGACTAAATCAAAGTGCTATATTAAATTTTTGAATGGGTCAAATTGGATCAATTAAAAATATAAAATCTAACTCATCTGATCTGTCGAGTGAAGTCCTCAATCCAAATTTCACCTTCAATTGTGATTTAAAATTTAAAGTGTTTCTTATTATTTCTTTTTATTATTTTGACCCATCTCACGATATTAAAATAATTAAGTGAGATGAAAGTTACAGTTCACCAAACATTGAGCAGGAGCCCAGAAATTTTGTCATTCTCGTACGATAATCATCTCCTTCGGAACCACACATACAAGATATGGCTCTTGTGTTGTTTATAAGATATGGCTCTTGTGTTGCTTATGTTAGTAAGACACAGTTCAAGACATGTCACTAAATGAATTGTGAATCCTATAAATTTAAGTTCATTTGATAGATAATTATATGAATATAAAGTATATTATATTTCACTATTAATGGATGATTCAAGCCATATAATTTTGATAAGAATATATCACTGATTTTAAAAAATTTAAAATCAAGAGATAAGATCATCAGGTTAAATTAAAATTTCATAGAAGAACTATATATATAGTTCTCTTTATATCAGATCGAACAACGTGTGTTCTAAAATCTAGTTAATAACATATTCTCTATAGTTTTTATAAATATAAAATTTATAATTTGACTGAATTCTAAAATATTATTTTTACTACCATAAAGATTACATGTTAAATAGAGTTAAAAAAAAAATCTTCTCGGTCCCATCTAAAATCATTTTGGTTAATTTTTTTTTTATTGAAGTAGAATATATTAGGTCAGTAATTTTTTTTAATATAGAGTTACTTATATACTTTTTTACTGTTTGATAACAAATGAACAAAGTACAAATTCAATATCCTTATAAAAAAAAAAAAAATTAGTGCCCCCTTTCAATTCCCTTCTTTCTTTCATTATCCTTGTTCACACATAAATCAATTCAAAAAAATTTCTAGCTTGACTCACAAGTCATGCTGACACATCTTCTGAACGGTTCCTTACACCAGTCAAGGTGGGTCTCATCCTAATTAATCCTTCACTCAGGTCAACACGCCTCTTGACTAAAGAGGAGAGAATAACCCTTTCTACTGAGAACAAAGATTGGGTTTTGCGATATTGGTCAGTTTAGTTTGAAAAAATCAAATTCAAAGTGAATAATTATTAGTGGGTTTGAATTTACGAAAGGTCAAATTAGATGACGTTACAGCAGAAGGCTAAAGTTGTATGTATTAATTTTACTTTGACCCGTGAGAGTTTTATGCTAGATATTCTGTGTTTTTTAATAAATAAATTTGAAAAAATATATATAGAAAAATAATTAGAATTAATTTTATTTTCACCTTATATTGTAAAAAAGTAAACATAGAGAAGCAGACAAGTCAAACGCAAGCTAACACGAGCAGCACAGGGGAGGCTCCTTTAGGATAACTTCTTAGTCGTTCACGTGTAAAGAGATGCACAGAGGCAAAGTGTGAATCATTCTAGTGATGCAAATATAAAGCATTAACTATTAGAGTTTCTCAAATATATCATAATTTGTAATTTTTTTTTTTAATTTTATCAATTACATCACATGATAAAGAGTTAATTAAATGATTATTTTTAAATTTAATAAGTAAAAGTACACATTGACACAAGAAATTTCCTTTTACTATTATAAGGACTTGAAATTTCACAATAACTTAACTCTAAACATGTTATCGATACTCTATAATATTGAGATTCATCGATGACTTGTTATGTGACTGGTGGTCTTGAAGGTGTAGATATCAAGTTTAGCCAATCTCCTAGGGGTAGGGTAAAGGGTTTAATTTTCTCTGTTCCATCAGTTTTGAAGCTTTTGATATACAATACTCTGACATTTAGTATCAGCTATGAAAGAGCTGAGAGAAAGTGGGCCATCTGAGCAGGTCAATAGGAAAACATGAAAGTAGTTTATTATGTGATAAGTAATCGTTAAAAAGAAGTGTTAAGATTCATTGATGAGATCCTGATGGAGTCCAACGTGATGTATGAGCAAACCTAATATGGGAGGGATTTAAAGGGTCTGATTTTTCGTGTTTTATTAGTCATAGAGCTTTTGCCATATTGATTAGCTACCAAACATTTGGCATAAGAGTCCCCATGTTCGAATCCCAGAGACAACAACCTAGGAAAATGACTTCTTGGTGCCTATATAGAAGCCATTGTAGAGGTATAAAACACTACCTCAAAAGCGGTAAGTCCTCAAAGGACATCGCAAAAATTATGTTGGTGATTTTTTACGTGACAAATCATCGTTGAGCGAAAGTTTTGAGATTCATTAATGACTTATCACTTGAATTTCTCAATTCAATTCTAGGTCAACTCAAGTCTTTTCATCTATTGGAAACAAAGAATCAAACACTCGAAACATCTTGGATTGCAATTTCATGTGATAAGTGTCATCACTACACAAACCAAAGGCTCTTCTTCATCATCTGTTGTCTTACATATCTTGGTTTTTGACCTTAACTTGTTCTAAGGAATTCATGTTGCTTATGATGATCATGCAGTGCATGCTTGCTGTATGGGGCGCGATGTGCACAGAGGGAGAGGGCAAGCAGAGAGCTGTGGATTCGGCAGCGGAAACGCTAAACGGGCTCGATCAAATGCTTGGAGGGAGGAAATTCTTTGGGGGAGAGAGCATAGGGTACTTGGACATTGTTGTGGGTTGGATCAGTCATTGGCTGCCGGCAATGGAGAAAGTTGGAGGAATGAAGTTGATTGATGCAGAGAGACTCCCTCGCCTCAATGCTTGGGCTACAAACTTCTCACATGCTCCAATCATCAAAGACAACCTACCCCCTCTTGATATGTTGCTTGATTACTTCCTTGCCAGTAGAGAATATATGCTTCCATGAGCTGCTAGCCTGCTAGTAAGTGATCTGTTTCCAGACTAGGTTTTGTCTAGATGATAAGGTGACTAAAGTATGCAACCCTATAACTACTGCAATAAGCACTGGTTGAGTGAGTGACAATCTCTTGTCCAAACTCTAGGGTCGACTTGATGCATAGATTGCTATTAACTAAGTTTGGATGTCCATTTCATATCCTAAGAACTTGGTAGGGTGCTTTGCTTCTTCACATGGGGGTCACAGAAGGTGTTACTACATGTCACATATTTTATATTTTATAAAATAGTATCATACTGTTGGCAGTATCGTATTATGTGAATTCAAGCAATACCACCTTAAATGTATGATTTCTGCTCTTAGAAATCACTACACTCGACGAATTGAAGAGAAAACTTGTACACATAGTAACATGAATTCTAAGGATAAAATTCACACAAAACAAACTAGAATATCTACAAGTGTTGTAGAAACCCTTTTTTATACTTTTTTTGCAAGCTAATGTTTCATTGAACCTGTAATCTATAATTTATCCATTTAACTGATAACTTGCTACCTTTGACATTCTTCCGGACATCTGCTCCCATGTTCTCTTATCTTTAGAGCTAATGATAATGAACAAATCATATGCCAGATAATTAAGTTTCTAAATCGAGCAACTACATGGAGTTTCCTTGTCTATTTTCAAAGAAACCATGCCTTGAATTTCCATCAATCCAATCAAAGGCTGAAGCTAGTCCACTAACCCAATAAAAGGTTTCATAGAATTCATACTAGAGCTCAGCTTTACCATTATTCCATGGGCCAACTAGCCTTTTGACACCCTCGATCGTCCTCCTTCACCCAGCTATCAACAATCAGCAGGCTTAGTTGTTTCTCTTTGTTTGGATAACATAATTTTTTTATACAGACAACAGCAATGGATGGCCTTCACATCTTGCAAGATTTTGAATTTTGATTGTACAGTTTTTTTTGAGCACCATCCATGCAGGAAGCATGTAAAATGTGTAAATATGTAATTTTAGTCACATTTCGATATTTAGACATGGGACCCATCATGAATCTACCAGTCTTCCATGTATTATTTCGACTAGATAATTTTTAAACCCTATTTAGAGTTCACTTGATTTCATTTGAAGAGTGTGTTGGAAAAAAGTTTAAGCACGAATATAAAATTAAAAAAAAAAGGATATTTAATTTTTTTGCATGAATATAAAAGTCATGTAAAGTAGAAATCTTTTAAAATTAAGATCATCTAATTTTGTAAAATACACCCATGTTTAAATGGTGAAATGATATATTCATGTAGACTAAGTTGAGCAAGTCCAACGGGCTGGGCCACGTGGCTTTGGGACTTGAAAACACAAGTTTGGGACTTGCGATCCTCTTAGCATAGAGGCCTGATTGTTAGGCCCACTATAGGACATGATGAGTCGGGATCTAGCTAAAAGAAACTAATTATCAGTCCTGCTAATTTCAGGCCCAGGCCCAGTTTATTTTCTGAAAAAAAAAAAACATTTTCGTCCGATATCTTGAGTCTTGACCTGGCCCAGTTTTTTTTTTTTTAATTCTCAAAATCTCGATATACTGAGAAAAATGCATGTATGTGCTCTGGGAATCGAAAAGCTTTGAGATTTTGAATATTTGAAAGTTTTTATTTTAAATATTTGAAAGTTATTTTTAAGATGATGCTTTTCGTAAAATCAAGTTTACTAAATTTAAAAAGTTATGATTTAGAAGAATTCAAAGATGGACAGTCAAAATAGAGCTAGTTTTAGTTGAAGTTTTAATCGAATACTGAGTTAAATTTAAAATGAATTCAAATGGGATGTGAATCTAATTCACAAGGCATAGATGGATGTGAGAAGAAAATAGTATAATTTAAGCAGAGTTTAAAAAGTAGAGCTGATTCATGTGACTTGGCCAAGTGAACTCGAATTGACTCGATTGAGTCATTCACACGTTTTCAGAATCGTCTGGAGCGAGTTTCGTGATTACAAGATATGGTTGTGATTTTAAAAAACTATAAGACTAAAATAGTAAAAATAAATCATAAAAAATAAAAAAATCTACCGAAATATGTCGTATGTTACTCTAAGAGGTCTGAACACCTTAATATTAAAAAAAGATGTCATGTCTTCGGAAGTAGGGAGACATCCTCTAAAAGTGGATTTTAGAACAATGTTGTTGGATTTGATGTAAAGAAGAACATTTGAACAATTCTTGTTGGACTAAAACCCCACCCAAGTTTCACCCCTATCTTTAGTTAATTTGAGACTGACGCCCATTCTAATAAGGGCAAAATTTGTTAGGAGACACGGGATAAGTGAAATTCCCATTTTACCTCTACCAGTGTTCCGCTCATGAAGTACCGATATACTGATATACAGAGCATATACATGCAACGGTGTATTATCGGTACACCGATACGAGTATAGTTTAGACTTCAAAAACCTCTCTAAAATTGGATTGACCTAGTTAAAAAATGCAATGATATTAATCAGAAAATATAATACATGATTGTATGGGGTTCTATAAATGTAAAAAAAAAAAATCATCTTGACTTGCTTTCACATGAAAATGAATAAGAATAAACAATTAGAACGGGTTGGATTGACTTTAGTAGAGGTTTAGAATGGATGATTAGGAGTAAATTTGTATCAGATTCGCCTCAGCAAATAGCAGCCTGACTTTTCCAAGTTGCATACAAAGAGTTGTTTGTCACGTCTACTTTCCATTCATGAACTTTTGAATTTTTTTGGGACCAATGACTTGAAGAATATGAAGATTAGATGTGGAAACTTGGAGTCTTTGCTTATAAAACTAATACAAGATCATACTAAGTAGTTGAAACTTGAAAGAGAAACACAATTGAAGAGGGAATGGGTGAAGAGAAGGACGTGAAGCTGTTTAAGACATGGTCTACCCCTTTCGGTCTGAGAATCACATGGGCACTGAAACTGAAGGGAATTGAGCACCAATCCATCGATGAAGATTTGTCTAACAAGAGTGCTTTACTTCTCAAGTACAATCCAATCCATAAGAAGGTACCGGTTCTCCTTCACAACGGCAATCCCATTGTCGAATCAGTTGTAATTCTCGAATACATCGATGAAACATGGAAAGAGAATCCCATCTTGCCCGGTGACCCTTACCAACGAGCCATGGCCCGGTTCATGGCCAGGTTTGGAGATGATAAGGTATGTAATCTACCCAGAAGCTAAGCAGAGGTTTGATATTGTAGAAGATTGCATATCATTATAATTTTATGAGATGAACTATGAAAATCAATTGTGGTCCAAAATCATAAGAGTTAAAATGATTATACGTTAGTTAAATATTGACATAGAAATCACCGATTGGTACTGTAAGCAAATGAATTGATGTAAAAGATATTGAAGTGATATTTTTAATTATGGGTATCCGTTTAGAAATTTAAATGGTAGAGATAAATAATTTTGATGATGACAATGACAGATTTTCTTTTTTGCAGTGTTTACCGGCAATTTGGCGTGTTTTCACGACACAAGGAAAGGAAAGAGATGCAGCAGCAGTGGAGGCCATTGATAGCCTCAGAACACTTGAAGATTGGCTCAAAGGGAAGAGATATTTCAACGGAGAAAAGATGGGATTCACTGATATCATGCTTGGTTGGATAGCCAACTTGGTTGGGGTCTTTGAAGAAGTGATGGATTTTAAGATAATTGATGAGGACAGATTTCCATTGCTGTGTGAATGGATGGAGAATTTCTCCAGTCTTCCTGTCATCAATAGCAACTGGCCACCTCGAGACAGATTGCTTGTCAAGTACCATGCTCTCCATGATACCTTAGTTGGGTCAGCTGGGCCCAAATGAACCTCACATCATGTTAAAACCATGGCAGAAATATGAAATACCAGCTAAAATTTTCAATTTGAATATGGAAATAGCAAATAATGGTTATATATATTTCAGTGACTGTTTTGTAAAATGCCAAGGTCGAAATAATTGAAATAGCAATGAATATGTTTTACTTTTAGCTTCAAATCCAAAAAATAATTTGGTCAGCATTCAGGATTCATATGGGTATCGACAAGTCAGTATCTTGTACAGTTGTATGTGGGCCTGTGGGGTTGGAAGTTAAAACGATATTCCATTAATGTCTACTCGATGCCCTCTTTGAGATAATTTTGTGCGTGATTTTACCTTTGAAACAACTTTTCTAGGAGGCAAAATTGCAAGCTGTGCACCCACTTGACTCTCACTTTTGTCATGTCGAAGTCTAAATCCATTCATTAAAAGCTAAAAACATGATAACAATTGCATATCGACTATGGAGAGAGCAATTTCCAAATTACTGATATAATTTAAAGGAATCAGAGTGATTGTTAGGAGTATGAAGTGAGTGTCTTGAGTTTGATTCTTATTTCATCTTAAAATACCACTCTCTATAGAGTTATTTGATGTATAGTTAAGATGCCTTATATATGCCTCGAGATTTTGTTGGATACTCCGTAAGACCTGGATACCTTGGTCATCAATAAAAAAAAGTCAACTTTACTAATGTCTATTGGATTAGATATTAAAATAAAAATATGTATCTTACAACTTAATCTTCAATGTTAGGATATGGTTTGCAGGCCTGTGTGAATCTGGAATTTGTTGGGGTGCAAACGAGAAATCTTACATCGGTTGTGAGAGGGGAAAATAAAAGATTTATAAGAGATTGAGTCACTACACCTATTAGGCTAGTATTTTGGGTTGGAAGCCCAGTCCTAACATTGATATCAGAGTTAGGTCCCCAACTCACAACATGTGGATTCAGGAATTTCTTAGCCGGACGAGATGTTCTATCTGTCGGAGAGCTTCATTCAAGAGAGGAATTGTTGAGGTGCGAGTGAGAAATCCCACATCAATTGTGAGAGGGGAAAATTAAAAAACTTATAAAGAACTAGTCACTCCATCTATCGTATTAGTCTTTTGGATTGGAAGCCCATTCCTAACATAATTTTACTTAATATTTTATATTCAGAAGGAAGTGAAAAATTTGAGTTTCTTTGTCATAAAAACACTTTCACCTCAATGCTTAAATATAAGTCATTTAATCAATGTACATATTACTAATATAATATTTATAAAACAGTTAACTCATGCAATTAATCAAATCTACAGTTGATAGGTTCATTCAGTCATTTAACAAAATATCTGATAACCAGCTGGAATTCAAGTTAAAAAAGAGAGAAAAAAAAAAAAGACAGATATTTTTGAAAATATCTGCCCTACTTAATGTCCTAATCCACTCCCAAAGTTTGCTTTCTCATGTATGTAACCCAAAATCGTGTCATCGTCAACGCCTACCATTTTTTATCGAAATGAAAACAAACTGCCTGTTCAATCGCACGATTTCACACGGAAGGGCAAAAATGTAATTTCTACTAAAAATTTAAAATGCAATATCTACTGACAGAAAATAGAGGTGTCTAAATACTGAATCAAATTAAAAACTTATAAGGAATTGGTCAATCCATCTATCAATCTAGTCTTTTGAATTGCAAATCCATTCCTAACAGAATTTTACTTAATATTTTATACTCAGAAAGAAGTGAAGAATTTGAATTTCTTTGTCATAAAAACACTTTAACCTCAATGCTTAAATATAAGTCATTTAATCAATGTACATATTACTAATATAATATTTATAAAACAATTAACTCATGCAATTAATCAAATCTACAGTTGATTAGTTCATTCAGTCATTTAACAAAATATCTGATAACCAGCTGGAATTCAAGTTAAAAAAGAGAAAAAAAAAAAAAATAGACAGATATTTTTGAAAATATCTGCCCTACTTAATGTCCTAATCCACTCCCAAAGTTTGCTTTCTCGTGCACGCAACCAAAAACCGTGTAATGGTCAACACCTACCATTTTTGACCGACAGAAAGGAGCGACTTTGAAATTTTGAATCTTTCACGGAAATTCGGTGTACAGAGTTTTTAGAAAATGACATTTAACATGCATGAACGGTCTATTACAATTGTTAGTGTAATATTATAAAATTTTAATAAAAGGTTCAGAAAACAAATGATTGATTTAGAAAAAAAAATCATTTTCGTCCGAAATCTTGAGTCTTGACCTGGCCCAGTTTTTTTTTTTTAATTCTCAAAATCTCGATATACTGAGAAAAATGCATGTATGTGCTCTGGGAATCGAAAAGCTTTGAGATTTTGAATATTTGAAAGTTTTTTTTAAAAATATTTGAAAGTTATGATTTAGAAGAATTCAAAGATGGACAGTCAAAATAGAGCTAGTTTTAGTTGAAGTTTTAATCGAATACTGAGTTAAATTTAAAATGAGTTCAAATGGGATGTGAATCTAATTCACAAGGCATAGATGGATGTGAGAAGAAAATAGTATAATTTAAGAAGAGTTTAAAAAGTAGAGCTGACTCATGTGACTTGGCCAAGTGAACTCGAATTGACTCAACTGAGTCATTCTCACGTTTTCAGAATACCTTAGTATTAAAAAACTATAAGACTAAAACTATAAGACTAAAATAGTAAAACTAAAACATAAAAAATAAAAAAATCTACTGAAATATGCTGTGTGTTACTCGGTGTGTAGATACGGAGGTTTGCACGATCCCCAATGGTTATTAGGTACTCTAAGAGTCTGAATACCTTAGTATTAAAAAAAGATGTCATGTCTTCAAAAATAGGGAGACATCATCTAAAAGTGGATTTTAGAACAATGTTGTTGGATTTGATGTAATGATGAACATGTGAACAATTCTTGTTGGACTAAAACCCCACCCAAGTTTCACCCCTATCTTTAGTTAATTTGAGACGGATGCCCGTTCTAAGAAGAGCAAAATTTGTTAGCAGACACGAGATAAGTGAAATTCTCATTTTACCTCTACCGGTGTACCGCTCATGAAGTACCGATGTACTGATATACAGAGCATATACATGCAACGGTATGTTATCGGTACACCGATACGAGTATAGTTTAGACTTCAAAAACCTCTCTAAAATTGGATTGACCTAGTTAAAAATGCAATTATATTAATCTGAAAATACAATACATGATTGTATAAAAATAAAAAAAATCATCTTGACATGCTTTCACATGAAAATGAAAAAGAATAAACAATTAGAATGGGTTGGATTGACTTGAAAAGTAGTAGAGGTTTAGAATGATGATTAGGAGTAAATTTGTATCATATTCGCCTCAGCAAATAGCAGCCTGACTTTTCCAAGTTGCGTATAAAGAGTTGCTTGTCACATCTACTTTCCATTCATGAACTTTTGAATTTTTTTGGGACCAATGACTTGAAGAATATGAAGATTGGATGTGGAAACTTGGAGTCTTTGCGCTTATAAAACTAATACAAGATCATACTAAGTAGTTGAAACTTGAAAGAGACACAATTGAAGAAGGAATGGGTGACGAGAAGGACGTGAAGCTGTTTAAGACATGGTCTTCCCGTTTCGGTCTGAGAATCACATGGGCACTGAAACTGAAGGGAATTGAGCACCAATCCATCGATGAAGATTTGTCTAACAAGAGTGCTTTACTTCTCAAGTACAATCCAATCCATAAGAAGGTACCGGTTCTCCTTCACAACGGCAATCCCATCGTCGAATCGGTTGTAATTCTCGAATACATCGATGAAACATGGAAAGAGAATCCCATCTTGCCCGGTGACCCTTACGAACGAGCCATGGCCCGGTTCATGGCCAGGTTTGGAGATGATAAGGTATGTAATCTACCCAGCAGCTAAGCAGAGGTTTGATGATTGCATATCATTATAATTTTATGAGATGAACTATGAAAATCAATTGTGGTCCAAAATCATAAAAGTTAAAATGATTATACGTTAGTTAAATATTGACATTGAAATCACCGATTGGTACTGTAAGCAAATGAATTGATGTAAAAGATATTGAAGTGATATTTTTAATGATGGGTATCCGTTTAGAAATTTAAATAGTAGAGATAAATAATTTTGATGATGACAATGACAGATTTTCTTTTTTGCAGTGTTTACCGGCAATTTGGCGTGTTTTCACGACACAAGGAAAGGAAAGAGATGCAGCAGCAGTGGAGGCCATTGATAGCCTCAGAACACTTGAAGATTGGCTCAAAGGGAAGAGATATTTCAACGGAGAAAAGATGGGATTCACTGATATCATGCTTGGTTGGATAGCCAACTTGGTTGGGGTCTTTGAAGAAGTGATGGATTTTAAGATAATTGATGAGGACAGATTTCCATTGCTGTGTAGATGGATGGAGAGTTTCTCCAGTCTTCCTGTCATCAATAGCAACTGGCCACCTCGAGACAGATTGCTTGTCAAGTACCATGCTCTCCATGATACCTTAGTTGGGTCAGCTGGGCCCAAATGAACCTCACATCATGTTAAGAACTAAGACCATGGCAGAAATATGAAATACCAGCTAAAATTTCCAATTTGAATATGGAAATTGCAAATAATGGTTATATATATTTCAGTGACTGTTTTGTAATATACCAAGGTCGAAATAATTGAAATAGCAATGAAGATATTTTACTTTTACCTTCAAATCCAAAAATTAATTTGGTCAGCATTCAGGATTCATATGGGTATCGACAAGTCAATGTCTTGTACAGTTGTATGTGGGCCTGAGGGGTTGGAAGTTAAAACGATATTCCATTAATGTCTACTCGATGCCCTCTGTGAGATAATTTTATGCCTGATTTTACCTTTGAAACAACTTTTCTAGGAGGCAAAATTGCAAGCTGTGCACCCACTTGACTCTCACTTTTGTCATGTCGAAGTCTAAATCCATTCATTAAAAGCTAAAAACATGATAACAATTGCATATCGACTATGGAGAGAGCAATTTCCAAATTACTGATATAATTTAAAGGAATCAGAGTGATTGTTAGGAGTATGAAGTGAGAGTCTTGAGTTTGATTCTTATTTTATCTTAAAATACCACTCTCTATAGAGTTATTTGATGTATAGCTAAGATGCCTTATATATGCCTCGAGATTTTGTTGGATACTCCGTAAGACCTGGATACCTTGGTCATCAATAAAAAAAAGTCAACTTTACTAATGTCTATTAGATTAGATATTAAAATGAAAATATTTATCTTACAACTTAATCTTCAATGTTAGGATATGGCTTGCGGGGCTATGTGCATCTGGAGTTTGTTGGGGTGCGAACGAGAAATCTCACATCGGTTGTGAGAAGGGAAAATAAAAGACTTATAAGGGATTAAGTCACTACACCTATTAGGCTAATATTTTGAAGTCCAATCCTAACATTGATATCAGAGCTAGGTCACCAACTCACGACATGTGGATTCAAGGATTCCTTAGCCGAACGAGATGGTTGGCAATGTTCTATCTGCCGGAGAGCCTTTTTCGAGAGAGGGATTGTTGGGGTGCGAGTGAGAAATTCCACATCAATTGTGAGAGGAGAAATTAAATCTTATAAAAAACTGGCCACTACATCTATCAGACTAGTCTTTTGGATTGGAAACCCATTTCTAACAGAATTTTACTTAATATTTTATACTCAAAAAGAAGTGAAGAATTTGAATTTCTTTGTCATAAAAACACTTTAACCTCAATGCTTAAATATAAGTCATTTAATCAATGTACATATTACTAATATAATATTTATAAAACAATTAACTCATGCAATTAATCAAATCTACAGTTGATTAGTTCATTCAGTCGTTTAACAAAATATCTGATAACCAGCTGGAATTCAAGTTAAAAAAGAGAAAAAAAAAAAAAGACAGATATTTTTTAAAATATCTGCCTAACTTAATGTCCTAATCCACTCCCAAAGTTTGCTTTCTCGTGTATGCAACCAAAAACCGTGTAATGGTCAACACCTACCATTTTTGACCGACAGAAAGGAGCGACTTTGAAATTTTGAATCTTTCACGGAAATTCGGTGTACAGAGTTTTTAGAAAATGACATTTAATATGCATGAACGGTCTATTACAATTGTTAGTGTAATATTATAAAATTTTAATAAAAGGTCAGAAAACAAATGATTGATTTAGAAATAATAAAATCACTGATTCATTTTTGACTTCTTACATTAAATAGGTAGAAATTTTGGAATAAATGTAAATGTTGTTCACAAATGGATAATTTATTTCATCTTATATGATAACTAGGCCCCACAATCATGGTTCTCTCACTATTCAGTTCATTTTAAACATGCCTATTTGTGTGGTGAAGGAGAGAGCCAGAGAACAATTAATCTTAATTAATTCAACTGTGAGAATGAATAAAATGAATATTATAGAAAGTTGCATCTAAATTTAAAAAATAATAATTTTAATAGCTTAAATTAATCATAAATTGAACTCCATGTGAAGCCCTTGTGCCAACAACTGCCAAGCGGCAAAAATACATGTGCATTTTGTAGTTAACTCATCATTTCTATTTGGGTAATTTGCAAATAGCCTTTTATGTTTAGGGTTAATTGGCAAACTACCCCTATAGTTTCAAACTTTCAATAATTACAAAATCTACCTTCATCATTGCAAATATTCCATTTTAATATATTTAATGCCCAAAGTACCCTTTATTAATTAAATTGTTGTAATAATAAGATTTTCTTAGTGATATATAATTTTTAAACACTTTAATAAAAAACAAATGAGTGACATGGATGTAATATATGAAAAACTTCATGCATAAGTAGTCGGTGATATTTCCCATCCATCCCGTCATAGTAACTATGTGATTTTGATTGTTGAAAATTGACTTAAGTAAGATTTTTATTTTATGGCCCATCTTATGGAAATAAAATAATTCGACAAAAGTAAAAAGTTATCCATCTCCCATCTATAAACTTTTTACAATGCAAGTATATGGGTTTGTATACTTCTTATAAGTAATTATGATAGATTATATGAGTGTTCACGGGTCGGGTTTGGACAGACTTAGCCTACCAAAGCCATCCGGACATTGTAGGTTAAAACTCAAGTCTACCCATTTACAAAAACACTAACCCCAAGCTTGTCCATTTGGGACCATTAAAAAATCTCCATTCATATTGAAAAAAGCATGATAACCTACAAATTCATCAAATTTAAGTTAAGCTTTAATTTTTAGCTATTTGATCTTAATGGTTAAGTTTTAAGCTCATATTTTGTCCACTTGTATCTCACCATATCTATTTTTAATTTGAATGGCCTGTCTTCTAATTAATTTTAAAATATTTTTTGAAACATGGAAAATGATTGAGATACAAACATGTACATGCAATGGCTAAAGGGGCCAACAAGCATGAATAGCTTTTACAGGCTTTTTACAAAAGCTTGAGCCCGACCATTTATCTAAACATGCTCTAGCATTAAACCCTAGTTCGACCCAACATGCTGACATATGTGTATAATGGTTTGGACAAGTTGGTTGAGGAACACTCTTAGTCGGTTACATTGCTAAAAATATTTTATGTAAACGGGAGTGTTTGCTATTGATGCAAAAGATATGGTGATTTTTAAATTGTTGAGATGATAGCGGTACTTTTTGTAACTGAGACAAAAGACATGAGGTCTTTGTAAATTATAAAATGAACAATAAGTACAAGTTGCTGGAAATGACTTAAAAAAAAGTTCTCTTTTAGAAAAGTTTTTCTTGCTTTGGGGATATTTATAAGTGTCTTTATGGATCCTCTAAATATTTCATCTAATAATGGCGACCCTCTAATTACTTTTTAAGCCAATTTTCCTTTAATAATTTTCTATAGTGTTTCTTTGATCATAATGCTGCCTATGACAGGTGAGGACATAAGCATGTTGCATGCCACATGTCACGTTGCCACCATAAGTGTATCTTAGATCAGTCAAATTGTAATTACATGAAAGGCTGATTTACAATTGAACAAAATAGAGTTGCAAATCTTCTTCAATGTGAGGACAGCACGATGGCGATGAATTCACCATTTCTGCACTCTGGTTGCAAAGTCCACTTTGAGAGGAAGAAAACTGAAAACTTAGAGTTGCAAATCTTCTTCAATGTGAGGACAGCACAATGGCGATGAATTCACCATTTCTGCACTCTGATTGCAAAGTCCACTTTGAGCAAGGCCGGCTCTCAGCATAGGCGGCGTAGGCCGTCTCCTAGAGCCCTCAGATAGAAATGGCCCCCACACACTTAAACTCCTTAATATACCAATTATAAAGGGCCCCTGAAATCTTACTCCATCT
The DNA here is from genome assembly GCA_022113865.1 of Chimonanthus praecox. NCBI lineage: Eukaryota > Viridiplantae > Streptophyta > Magnoliopsida > Laurales > Calycanthaceae > Chimonanthus > Chimonanthus praecox. Next base: position 69,666,124 of record CM039086.1, on the reverse strand, counting down.
AGAATTCCTGAGATTTTAGAGGATCTCAGAGCCAGCCCTGACTTTGAGAGGCAGAAAACTGAAAATTTCAACTACATAAATTAAATTTTATTTTTATAATATAGATATCTCTACTTCATATTAATAGTGATATTAATTCAATAGATATACAAAATCAGTAAAAACTTGAATCGACTGAGTTACTTTAACCCAGCTAAGTTAGTCTAACCTAATTTTGAAATAAAAGCCAAGTGCAACGGTCGTAATTTCCAAAAAAAAAAAAATCACAGTTTTATCAGGTCTGCTGTGGACTTCGTCGAAGTAAATGAAAGCTGGACTTGCGATACTGTCATACATCATCGGGGCCATGATATGGACTGTGGACCAATCCAGAGATGCCTTTCAAACAAAAGTTCTCTAATTTTCTACCTATAAATTCAAAGGGTGAGAAGAGCGAAGGCATTGTGTCTCATACCTCAAGGGAAAAAGAAAAAAGAGAGAGAAAATATCATGGAATTTCTTCCCAGACTGTCTCTTAGAATGGGAGAAGTGAAGGTGATAGGAGGAGAATTTCCCAGCATTCCATGTTTCAGGGTTGAATGGGCTCTGAAGCTCAAGGGAGTGGAGTACCAATTCATAGCTGAAGATGTGGTAAACAAGAGCCAAATGCTTCTCAACTACAACCCTCTTCAGGAGAAGGTCCCATTGCTGCTGCACAATGGAAATCCCGTTATAGAGTCGCTTGTTATTCTGGAATACATTGAAGAAATATGGAAGGACAACCCGTTGCTGCCACAAGATCCTTTTGAGCGTGCCATGGCGCGTTATTGGGCTGGATCGGTCGATGAGAAGGTGAGCTACTCATCCTTTGCCCAACTTCTTTCACTAGATTGCCATTTTAATATTGTGATTAGAGCTAAAACTCGAGCGGGTGAGACCCGATTTTAATAAACTCATATAAAAGGTTATTGAACCCGACCTCACTCGATTCAAATTGTTCAACCCAGCGTGACCCGACTCAATCCAAGTGTTGAACAGAATTGGTAGTGCGACTTAACGAAGTGCTATATTAAAATTTTGAGTGTGTCAAATTGAATCAATTAAAAATATAAAACCTAACCCACCTGATCTCTCGAGTGAAGTCATGCGGGTTGGGTTAAAACCCACCCAAGTTTCACTTCCAATTGTGATTTAAGACTTTAAAGTGTTTCTTATTATTTCTTTTTATTATTTTGACCCATCTAACGATATTAAAATAATTAAGTGAGATGAAAGTTACAGTTCACCAAACATTGAGCAGGAGCCCAGAAATTGAGTCATTCACGTACGATAATCATCTCCTTCGGAACCACACATACAAGATATGGCTCTTGTGTTGCTTACAAGATATGGCTCTCGTGTTGCTTATGTTAGGAAGACACAGTTCAAGACGTGTCACTAAATGAATTGTGAATCCTATAAATTTAAATTCATTTGATAGATAATTATATGAATATAAAGTATATTATATTTCACTATTAATGGATGATTCAAGTCATATAATTTTGATTTTTAAATTGTGATAAGAATATATCATTGATTTTAAAAAATTTAAAATCAAGAGATAAGATCATCAGGTTAAATTAAAATTTCATAGAAGAACTATTTATATTGTTCTCTTTATATCAGATCGAACAACGTGTATTCTAAAATCTATTTAATAATATATCTCATCCGTGTATCTCGTTTAAAAGGTCTCTATAGTTTTTATAAATATAAAATTTATAATTTGACTGAATTCTAAAATATTATTTTTACTACCATAAAGATTACATGTTAAATAGTGTTAAAAAAAATCTTCTTGGTCCCATCTAAAATCATTTTGGTTAATTTTTTTTTTTATTGAAGTAGAATATATTAGTTCAGTAAATTTTTTTAATATAGAGTTACTTATATACTGTTTTACTGTTTGATAACAAATGAACAAAGGACAAATTCAATATCCTTCTTATAAAAAAAAAAATGAGTGCCCCCTTTCAATTCCCTTCTTTCTTTCATTATCCTTGTTCACACGTAAATCAATTCAAGAAAATTTCTAGCTTGACTCACAAGTCATGCTGACACATCTTCTGAACGGTTCCTTACACCAGTCAAGGTGGGTCTCATCCTAATTAATCCTTCACTCAGGTCAACACGCCTCTTGATTCAAGAGGTGAATAAGCCTTTCTACTGAGAACAAAGATTGTGTTTTGCTATATTTGGTCATTTGAAAAACTCAAATTCAAAGTGAATAATTATTAGTGGGTTTGAATTTACGAAAGGTAAAATTAGATCCATATGACTTTACAGCAGAAGGCTTCTGTTATCGGTATATGTGCAAGTTTCTTTTCATAAATATAAAAAAGTAATATGAATTAATTTTACTTTCACTTATGAGAGTTTTATGTTAGGTATTTTACAGTTTTTCATATGTAAATTAAAAATATATATATAAAAAAATAATATGAATTAATTTTACTTTCACCTTATGTTGTAAAAAAAAACATAGAGTAGCAGACAAGTCAAATGCAGGCTAACATGAGCAAGACTGGGGGGGGTGGGGTGTAAATAGATGCACAGAGGCAAAGTCTGAATCATTCTTGTGATGCAAATATAAAGCATTAACTATTAGAGTTACTCTAATATATCATAATTTGTCATTTTCTTTTGTAATTTTATCAATTACATCACATGATAAAGAGTTAATTAAATGATTATTTTTAAATTTAATGAGTAAAAGTACACATTGGCACAAGAAATTTCCTTTTACTATTATAAGGACTTGAAATCTCACAATAACTTAACTCCAAACATGTTATCGATACTCTATAATATGGAAAGTCATCGATGACTTGTTATGTGACTGGTGGTCTAATTTAAGGTGTAGACATCAAGTTTAACCAGTCTCCTAAGGGTAGAGTAAAGGGTTTAATTTTCTGTATTCCATCAGTTTTGGAGCTTTTGATATCAGATATTTAGTATCAGAGTAGATACCATGTCTCATGTTTGAATCTTGGTGATACGGACAAAGAGAAAGGGCTATCTGATCTGGAGTAAGAGTTGCTACAAAGTGGGCCATATGAGGAGGTCATTATGAACATATGAAAGTAATTTATTATGTGACAAGTTTTCGTTAAAAAGAAGTGTTGAGATTCATGGATGAGGTCCTGATGGAGTCCAACCTGATGTATGAGCAAACCTAATATGGGAGGAATTTAAAGGGTGTCATTTTTCGTGTTTTATTGGTCATAGTGCTTTTGTCATATTAGTTTACCTACCCAACATTTGGTATAAGAGTTGGTATTCCCAACATTTGGTGTAAGAGTTGGTACTATGCCCAATGTTCAAATCCCAGTGACAACAACCTATAAGCCTACCATGTGTACATCTTAGTTAAACATAAGCCTTTTACTTGGATCCGAATATCGAATTAAATTCAAACTTCCCTACCACCTCACGTGAATCCTAACCAATTTGAATTTGCCCATGTTGACACCCATCACCTCATCTTCATCATTAGATTAAAAAATAGAAATATTATCAATAGTTAAAATATAAAAATCAATGATTGAGACAATCTGATCTGATGATACCTTCTCTAAATAGTTTCCTACTGCTCATACGTTCTTGGAAGGTCGGTTGGAAACTCTTGAACACAAAGCATGTCAAGAAATGTAGACATAAATCCCTTTCCATGTCGGAAGGTGGTCGGAGCATACTCTAACACAGCATGTCAAAAAAGTCAGGAATAAGCACCAAACTTTTTGTAGAATCCTCTGTCATCCAACTCTACCATATGAAAAAATTCAATAAATAAAAAATAAAAAAATTCTAACACAAGCCACATAGGGTAGCATATTTGTATCGAATACGCATGAAGATTATTAGAAATTTAGAATTAATAGAAATGTATGGGTTTCTGTCATTTCACTTAAAAGGATTATTTTATTTAGAGTTATCTGGTGTGAGTATGGAGGCTTATCTATGCCTTAAGAATTAATCATTTTATTTAGAGTTATCTGGTGTGAGTATGGAGGCTTATCTATGCCTTAAGAATTAATCACAGAGAGAGCAAATTAACTTGTCACAAGTTTATGATAATATACAGGACCAAGCCCATGTTTTATCAAACCAAAATTCAAACTTCCCTCCAATAAAATGGAGTTCTGAGTTCCATCCGGGCTTAATTGAGCTTCTCAACTCAATTCTAGGTCAGCTCAAGTCTTTTCATCTATTGGAAACAAAGAATCAAACACTTGAAACATCTTGGATTGCAATTTCATGTGATAAGTGTCATCACTACACAAACTAACAGCTCTTAGCTCTTCTTCATCTTTCTGTTGTCTCACATATCTTGGTTTTTGACCTTAACTTCTTCTAAGGAATTCATGTTGCTTATGATGATCATGCAGTGCCTGCTTGCTGTATGGGACGCGATGTGCACAGAGGGAGAGGACAAGCAGAGAGCCGTGGATTCAGCAGCGGAAACGCTAAAAGGACTCGATCGAATGCTTGGAGGGAGGAAATTCTTTGGGGGAGAGAGCATAGGGTACTTGGACATTGTTGTGGGTTGGATCAGTCATTGGCTGCCGGCAATGGAGAAAGTTGGAGGAATGAAGTTGATTGATGCAGAGAGACTCCCTCGCCTCAATGCTTGGGCTACAAACTTCTCACATGCTCCAATCATCAAAGACAACCTACCACCTCTTGATATGTTGCTTGATTACTTCCTTGCCAGTAGAGAATATATGCTTCCATGAGCTGCTAGCCTGCTAGTAAATGATCTGTTTTCAGACTAGGTTTTGTCTAGATGATAAGGTGACTAAAGTATGCAACCCTATAACTACTGCAATAAGCACTGGATGAGTGACAGACAATCTCCAGTCCAAACTCTAGGGTCGACTTGATGCATAGATTGCTATTGACAAGTTTGGATGTCCATTTCATATCCTAAGAACTTGCTAGGGTGCTTTGCTTCTTCAGATGGGGGTCACAGAAGGTGTTACTACATGTCACATATTTTATATTTTATAAAATAGTATCATACTGTTGGCAGTATCGTATTATGTGAATTCAAGCAATACCACCTGAAATGTATGATTTCTGCTCTTAGAAATCACTACACTCGATGAATTGAAGAGAAAACTTGTACACATAGTAACATGAATTCTAAGGATAAAATTCACACAAAACAAACTAGAATATCTACAAGTGTTGTAGAAACCCTTTTTATACTTTTTTTACAAGCTAATGTTTCATTGAACCTGCAATCTATAATTTATCCATTTAACTGATAACTTGCTACCTTTGACATACTTCCGGACATCTGCTCCCATGTTCTCTTATCTTTAGAGCTAATGATAATGAACAAATCATATGCCAGATGATTAAATTTCTAAATCGAGCAACTACATGGAGTTTCCTCGTCTATTTTCAAAGAAACCATGCCTTGAATTTCCATCAATCCAATCAAAGGTTGAAGCTATTCCACTGACCCAATTTAAGGTTCCTTCTCTTTCACATTATTTCATCAAAATCATCCAAGGCTTTTGACACCCTCAATCGTCCTCCTTCACCCAGCTATCAACAATCAGCAGGCTTAGTTGTTTCTCTTTGTTTGGATTCCATAAATTTTTTATACAGACAACAGCAATGGATGGGCCTTCACATCTTGCAAGATTTTGAATTTTGGTTGTACACTTTTTTTCGAGCACCATCCATGCAGGAAGCATGTAAATTGTGTAAATATGTAATTTTAGTCGCATTTCGATATTAGACATGGGACCCATCATGAATCTACCAGTCTTCCATGTATTATTTCGACTAGATAACTTTTAAACCCTATTTAGAGTTCACTTGATTTCATTTGAAGAGTGTGTTGGAAAAAGTTTAAGCATGAATATAAAATTAAAAAAAAAATTATATTTAGAAATTTCTGCATGAACATAAAATCATCTAAAGTAGAAATATTTTAAATGTAAGATCATCTAATTTTGTAAAACACACCCATGTTTAAATGGTGAAATGACATATTCACGCAGACTAAGTTGAGCAAGTCCAACGGGCTGGGCCACGTGGCTTTGGGACTTTAAAACATGAGTTTGGGGCTTTGGGCCTTGCGATCCTTCTTTAGAGGCCTGATTGTTAGGCCCACTATAGGACATGATGAGTCGGGATCTAGCTAAAGGAAACTAATAGTCAGTCTTGCTAATTTCAGGCCCAGGCCCAGTTTATTTTCTGAAAAAAAAAAATCATTTTCGTCCGATATCTTGAGTCTTGACCTGGCCCAGTTTTTTTTTAGTTCTCAAAATCTCGATATACTGAGAAAAATGCATGTATGTGCTCTGGGAATCGAAAAGCTTTGAGATTTTGTATATTTGCAAGTTTTTTTAAAAAAAAATATTTGAAAGTTATTTTCAAGATGACACTTTTCATAAAATCAAGTTTACTAAATTTAAAAAGCTATGATTTAGAAGAATTGAAAGATGGACAACCAAAGGTATAGCTCAACTGGTTGCCTCCCGTCTTAGGAAGTGGAAGGTTGCGAGTTCGAGCCCCCATGGCCTAACCTTGGTGTGCCTTAGGGGTAGTGGGCTCATCCGTAGGGGTTTTTGTAACAACCCGACCCGAATACAGGGTTTAGGGCTTGGCTCAGCAAGAAATTGTTCGCTTTTGACCTCGCACCCATGCGAGCCCTCACAGTTTTGCTTTTGGGCTTGGGCCCACATGGCCAGGCCCAAAACGCGTCCTACTTGAGTACCAGTGGTGGGTTTCAAATAAACCCACACCCCTCTTCCTTCCAAACCGATGTGGGACTCCCACATCAGTTTGGTACAGGGTATCACATTCACCCCCCCTAAAACTTCGAACCGCCCCCGGCTCGACCCGGTCCAACTCAACAACTCCAGAGAAGGATGAAAAGCCCACACAATCCGAGTGTTGAACTCGGCTCTGATACCAAATACAGGGCTTAGGGCTTGAATCAGCAAGAAATTATCCGCTTTGGGCCTCGCACACACGAGAGCCCGCACGGTTTTGCTTTTGGGCATAGGCCCACATGCCCTGGCCCAAAACGCGTCTTGCTTGAGTACCATGATGGCTTCAAATAAACCCCCACCCCTCTTCCTTCCAAACCGATGTAGGACTCCCACATCGGTTTGGTACAGCGTATTACAGTTTTAGTAAGACTGTGTCTGAATTTCCCACACGTTAATAAAAAAAAAAAAATAGAGCAAGTTTTAGTTGGAGTTTTAATCGAATAGTGAGTTAAATTTAAAATGAGTTCAAATGGGATGTGAATCTAATTCAAAAGGGATAGATGGATGTAAGAAGAAAATAGTATAATTTAAGCAGAGTTTAAAAAGTCGAGTTGACTCATGTAACTTGGCCAAGTCAACTCGAATCGACTCACTCGACTGAGTCATTCACACGTTTTCAGAATCGTCTGAAGCGAGTTTCGTGATTACATGATATAGTAGTTGTGATTTTAAAAACTATAAGACTAAATTTCCCAATGATTATTATGATTTTAAAATGTCATGTCTTGGTAAATAGGGAGATATCCTCTAAAAGTGGGTTTTAGGACAATATTGTTGGTTTGACGTAGAGAAGAACATGTGAATAATTCTTGTTGGGCTAAAACTCGACCCAAGTTTCACCCCTATCTTTAGTTAATTTGAGACATAGGCTGCGTTTGGATGGGGGTAAGAGGGGGTAACCCCCCGTTACCCCTTGTTACTCTCATTTGGTAACAAGGGGGTAAGGGTAAAAATTCAAATTTTTACCCCTCTAGTCCCCATTTTGAATACCTCCATGGGACGAGGGGTATTCAAGAATGAATACCCCTCCTTACCCCTCCCTTTTGCTCTTTTATGAGATTTTTTTTTATATTTTATTTATTTATTTATTTTGGCAAGTACTTCGCTTTTTTTTTTTTTTTAAAGGCATCCATTATTTCCATTTGATAAATTTCATATCACCAAACAAAAAATTATATTTTTTTCATGAAGAGATATGTAGAATTTTTTTATTCATTTATTGAAATTTAAAATAATAATAGTAGTTTTTTATTTTTAAGAAACATTTTCCCTATTTATCCCGTACCTTCTTCTATTTTTCAATTATATATTATATAATTGAAAATTTAATAGATTTCAAATAATTAGTAATTTATTTTTTATATTATATAGATTTTCAACATGATGCATTTGGATGAGGAGTAATTTTTTACAGGGGTTACCCTTGAGTAGGGGTAATTGTAAGTACGGGTAACCTGACATATTAACAATTTTAGAATAATTAATAATTTTATTTAATTCATATAATATAAAAATAAAAATAAAATTTTCTTAAACATATTTGTAAAAATGTTCTATTTTTAAGAGGTGATTTTGTCGAAATATCGATAGCGTCTCAAAACTCTAAAAAAGTTTGAGGTTCATAATAATCTCTTTCAGAATAATTAACAATTTATTTTGTTAGAAAATTATTTTAAAAATATGTCAACATTTTCAACGTGATACGTTTGGGTAAGGGGTAAATTTTTACAAGGGTTACCCTTGAATAGGGGTAATTGTAAGTAGGGGTAAACTGACATATTAACAATTTTATGAGAATTAATAATTTTATTAAATTTATATAATATAAAAAAAAAATCTACAACATTTTCAATGTGATGCATTTGAGTGAAGGGTAAATTTTTAAAGGAGTTACCCTTACGTAGGGGTAATTGTAAGTAGGGGTAAACTTACATATTAACAATCTTATGAGAATTAATAATTTTATTAAATCTATATAATATAAAAAAAAATTCCTACAGTATTTTCAAAGTGATGCATTTGGGTGAGGGGTAAATTTTTACAGGGGTTACCCTTGAGTAAGGGTAATTGTAAGTAGGGGTAAACTGACATATTAACAATTTTATGAGAATTAATAATTTTATTAAATCTGTATAATATAAAAAAAAAAAAATCTGCAACATTTTCAACGTAATGTATTTGGGTGAGGGGTGAATTTTTACAGGGGTTACCCTCGAGTAGGGGTAAACTGACATATTAACAATTTTATGAGAATTAATAATTTTATTAAATCTATATAATATAAAAATAAAATTTCTACAACATTATCAACGTGATGCATTTGGGTGAGGTAATTTTTACAAGGGTTACCCTTGAGTAGGAGTAATTGTAAATAAGGGTAAACTGACATATTAACAATTTTATGAGGATTAATAATTTTATTAAATCTATATAATATAAAAATAAAAATAAAATTTTCTGAAACATATTTGTCAAAATATTCTATTTTTAAGGAGTTCAGCCCGTGACAATTTTTAATATTAATTTTATATTTGTTGTGATTTATTAAACTATTATAATAGTTTATTATATTATATATTTCATGTTACCAATGAAGAAATTATATTTTTTTATAAAGAGATATATTGATATTTTTTATTCATTTATTAGGACTTAAAATAATAATATCTGTTTTTTCTTTATTTATTTTTTTACTGTTAGAATTAGTGTTATCAGAACCAGATCGAACCGCGGCTGAACCGACTGCGTGGTCTGCGGTTCGGTTTGGTTAAAAAACCGGCTAGCGGTCAAAACCGCATAAAACCGGTCAAAACCATGGTTTTATGCGGTTTTAACACCAAAACCGTGAACCGCGGTTTGGAGTTTTTGAATTTTTTTTTTTAATTTTCCCTTAAAAAATATGTATATTTGAAATATAAAAGTTTATTACTATTTCTATCCCATATATTTCACCGTTTTGGTATATTACTAAGAGTTTGAATGTTATTTTTAATAATTATATTAATATTATTAGTAAAATATGTCTTACTTAATATTATATATAATATTTATATTATTTTAATACTTGACCGGCTTTGACCGCGGTCGAACCCGGTTGAACCCTGACCTCCTCGAAGACGGTTCGGTACACGGTCCGGTTCTGATAACATTGGTTAGAATGCAAGTGTTTATTTTAAATTATAGTTATAAAAAATAATCTATAACAATTAGATAATATTAGATTTACTTAATGAATATTATTTAATAATTATATTTTATAACATTTCTCATAAAATTGTTAATATATCAGGTTACCCCTTCTAATAGGTACCAAATAAGATTTTTTATTTTTAGGGTAAGTTCTTACTTTATTACTGTAATTATCAACTAAGACGAGGGTAATCCATTTTCAAAGGTGACACTGTTTAAGGGTGACCCTGTAAAAATTACCCCCATCCAAAGGAGCCATAGCAGGTAATACTTACGTTTTAAAAATGGTTCGGTAGTCCGTGGACTACTGTATTGGACTTGGGAATTAAAATACAAAATGAGAACGATTGAGCCGCAAAAAGGACGTTCTGGCTGCATTGCTGGTAGACATTGCTGGTGTCTCTCTTGAATTTCATCTTCTTCGATATCAAACATTCAATCAGAGCTGAGTCAACTCCTACAACGGTAAGGTCTTTCTTTTATTTCCTTCAAAAACCACGAAACCCAAATCTTGCTTTTGCCTTATTTTCCAAATTCCATATCAATTTCTCTATCTTTTTACTGTAAATGGTTGAAAAGTGCTTAATTTATGTTTCGTTTAACGGCATCTTCTTTTCAAGGTTTTCGACAGATTTATTTATATATTAAATCTCTTAGCTTCTTTAATTTAGGTGGGAATTTCGATGCAAGTACTTGTGCCTAATTTAATTTCTGTTTGATTTTGAAAGAAAAAAATATTTGATTTCTATTCTGATTTAGGGGTGGCCTCTTTGAACTTTAATTTCTCTGCTTGAAAGAAAGGGTTATTCTTTTAAGCAGATTTTTCTGATGGATCGTGAAACTACTCTGGTCCATTAGCGAAAACTGAGAAAATCGGGATTTCTTTTTCGTTTCGTGGGTGAGTTGTTTGAATATGAATTTGTGCTTGGAAGAAAGGAATCTCCTTTTGAGCAGATATTTTTCTGTCGGTTGTGAAATTACTTTGGTGCATGTAAACTTGAGAAAGATTTGGATTTTCTTTTATGGGCTTTCTCTTTTTAGCTTGGATTTCTCTGCATCAAAGAAAGGAATATATATGGTTTTCTTCCGTCTTTTGGGCTGTATAACTGCTGTGATTTGCTCTGGGGTTGGTGTAAATTAGAAAAAGAAATGTCTGCATTATTTGTGTCTGAACTTGTTCTTGATTCCCTGTCTATGAGAACAATGGTACGAATGTACTTTCTTTTTGGTGATCTGTTGGGTTTTACAATTAGATATTGTTCTTGATTTCCTGAACACACAAGTAACTTTGCTTTGCTTGAGGGCGAAAGGAGAATACCTCCTTCTATGGGGTTTCGGCTTATCTTATCATCTACGTGAATTTTTTTTTTTTATGGGTTTTAGATTCTTGGCTCTGGACGCTATAATATATTCTTCCTGGGGTATTTCTTCTCGTTTTGTCATTGAGTTTGCTTGTTCTTGTTCTTGATTTCCTGTTTTCTGTGGCGTTTTTTTGGGAAGGTAGAGCGAGAGATGGGAGACACTTCGGTTGCTAGGTACTGGTGTCATGTGTGTATGCAAATGGTGAATCCAGTCATGGATGTTGAAATCAAGTGTCCATTTTGCGACAGTGGTTTTGTGGAAGAAATGGATGGCAGGAGAGATGACAGTGATCTGGGATCTGATAGAGCCCTCTATCTATTGGGCCCCATCTTACATGGGATGATGAGTAGTCACTCAAGGCCTCGAAGATTCCCAGGAGAAGAAGATGAAGAAGAGCTACAAGGAGAACACGAGCAAGAACAGGAGTTACAGGACTTGGAATCAATCCTTAGGAGGAGGAGGAGGAGGAGAAGAAGCTCAACTGCTATACTTCAATTGCTCCAACGCCTTGAGTCATCTGAATCTGATATTTTAGAGAGGGAAATGGATAGGGAGCATGTGATGCTCATCAATCCTTTCAATGAAGCTTTAATTTTGGAGGGATCCTTTGATTCAAATGAGACACAAAATGAGAGCCAGAACCCTCCTGGCTCATTGGGTGACTACTTCATTGGGCCTGGTTTGGACATGTTACTGCAGCATCTGGCAGAGAATGATCCAAGCAGATATGGGACGCCCCCAGCACAGAAAGAGGCAATTGAAGCAATGCCCACTGTAAAGATTACAGAGAAATTGCAATGCTCAGTCTGTTTGGATGATTTTGATATAGGATCAGAGGCAAAAGAGATGCCATGTAAGCACAAATTCCATTGTATGTGTATAATGCCTTGGCTTGAGCTTCACAGTTCATGCCCAATTTGTAGGTTTCAGTTACCTGCAGATGGATCAAAAGTAGTAAATGGGCCTGAAAATGGCAACAGAGCAGAGAGCAGTGATGAAGGGAGAAATGGAAATGGAAGAAGCATTTCGGTTCCTGTCCCATGGCCTTTCAATGAGATGTTTTCTTTATCTGGAACTGAAGGTGGTCTTAATTCTCCTTAACCATCATCTGGACATTTGTATCAAACTGATGAGAATTGAAGGTATGCGTTTAGTACTCATCTTCTTGCTTGTTTGCTCTCTTCTTCTGTACATATTCTTTTCTTTTCTTTTTCTCTCTCTTTTTAATGAATAGTTTGGAGTCCTGCAAGTATTTCCCTTTCTTCTGCTTTCAGACATGCTTAAACTCAGCGGGTAGCACCACCTGTCCTGAGGTCGCAGGTGGTCTAAGTATTTGCTGTTCATCTTTTAGTGTTTTTCTACTTAATGTGCGACTCTGAAAATTTGACTACATTAGTTGGAATCTAAACTTTTTAGCTTGCTTCTAATCATCTTTTTCTTTTGGTTGGTATGGAACTATGGTGGATGTGATGTGATTGGATTGGGGTGAAGAATCAGTGCAGTATGAATAGTGCTGTTTTCAGCCTTCTTTGGAGGATCAGGATCAGTTAAGAATGCAATTGAAATTGAAATGAAGAGTGGTGTGATTGGAAAACTGAACTTTCGCTAAAATAAGACAATGATGTCATCTTTTTATACTAAACTATCACATTCAAATGGTGAAAAAGGCCTGAGGTGCTCTGTTCTACCGAAGACTGGTGTCCCAATTAGTCTTGTATTTTTTTTTCATCGGTCTCAAGATCCAGATTAAATAACCCAAAACCCATTAAAAGCTTTGTGTTTGGTCTCAAGGATGATTATTCAACTTCTTTTGGAGCAGTGTGAATGTGCAATTTTTGACATAACCTTTCTAGTAATCTATTTTAAAGCTGACCTTTCCTTGGTTTTACCTGTTCAAACTCCATAGGAGATTCTGAAAGAAACTTCAAAATCTCAATGATCTGTTCTTTATTAAATTTCCTTTGGTTATCCCAAACAGTTTGGTTCATTGAAGGTATCCGATAAAGATTATTCCAGCAAATTCTGCCAACTTAAAAAGGAAAAAATACAAATATATTTGAATGATCTGTCACTAGTGACGTTTGCTTCCTATGGCAAATTACTCTAGGTGAAGGGATGTGATTTAGATTGTTAAAAAACCATAAACAATTTTTTTTTGAAAAATATGCTAGAGATCATTCTGTACAGTTGTTTAACATACGGAACTGAGTAGGGATGTAAATGTAGGACAACCAGTGGTTGACCCAACCCAGCCGAAGAAATTGAAAAACCCGGCCGACTCAAAAAATCGAAGAAAATAATGTTTATTTAGTTTCCTTTTATTTTTTATTTCCCCAATTGTAAAATTGTTATTTAGTTTCCTTTTTATTTTTCTGGTTATTTTCTTATTTTTATCTTTTTAGAGTTAGGGTTTCCCTATAAATACTCAATTAGTGAATGTATTTGACAAAATTAATGATTAATGAAAAATTTGAGCCCAATTGGGATTCGTCTCTCTCGTCTCCTTCTCTGTCTCTCCTCTCCCATCTCCTTCTCTGTCTCTTCTCTCTCCGGGTGGATTCCCATTCTTCTTCTCGTGGATTCGAGAAACCAATTCCTGCTGAGAACGGTGCTTCTCTGCAACCTGCAGTGCTCGCGTGCAGCGTCCCTGCCCCTGCAATGACTATCCCTGCCACAGCTTTGCCCGTGCCTGTCGATCGCCTGCAACCTCCCTGCTGCGACCCAAGCCACCAGAGCTGGCTTCCAGACAGCCACAGTCGCCCAGCCTTGCCTCTGTCGTCTGCCTCCCTGCCTTGTTCGCCCATGCTCCAATTCAAACCCACCTTTTGTAACAACAGCCTTGTCGGCCTCTTTTGGTCAGAGGCTCCACACCGTGCATCCACAAGAGACAGCTACCCATACTCACCTGCTATCCAAACGCCTATCACCCTTCCACCACCCATTCTACCGTCTCCTGTGCCCACCATCTCCACAACCTAACGTCCTCAGTGCTGCTGCTGCTGCCCATCACTAGATCCTCCTTCGACTTGTTCTCTCTCCTCCTCCCTGTTCCCTATCACTTCTCCAATCCAGCCTTCCCCTGTTAATCACCGTTCCTAAACCAACAGACCAGTTTCTCCCATCGCTCAGACCTGATTCGCCCATCCAAAATACTCCAGGCCTTTTTGGCCCTGCGGTCCTTTCCTCCCTTCTTCCCTACTCCTCTCACCTTCATCCTCTTCTTCAATGTCTTCTCCTTCGTCCTTCCTTTCTTTCCCTTTTCTCTCACCATTAATCATCCAGCCAGATCCCCTGAAACCTTGCCATCTCTCTGCCCTCCATCCGAGTCCCATTCCTTTTCTTAGTCAACTGAGTCTTGCCCTTTTCAAACCACCAAACTGTTAACCCTTCTCCTTTGATCGATCAACTCCATTCACCCATTAAAATCACCTTCCTTAATTTATTCATCCATTAATGACCCCAATACTCCCAGTTACTTATCCCTTTAATGGAGTCACCCGTCCTTACCTAATCCGATCCTGTTCTGATCTGCGTCAGTAAATGAGTCAGATATAGTTTGGATTTGAAGCACGGCCTCATCTGAAATCTTTCTAAAAGGACCTTGTCTGCATCCTCATGTGACACAAAAAATTGATTTAAAATTCAGTTTGGGTTAAAAGAAAACAACCGGATGAACATTTGTTTCCAAACTCGATCAAATCACTCATTATTTTGGGGTAGATGGTTGAAGGTGTGCAATAACAGCTTTCCATTGACATCCCTAGAATCATTTGTACAGGTGCCTTGAGGACGTTTGGATGCAATCGATGTTCCAAGTGGTCCAAGTATGTCGTCAACAAGTGTTCCAAAGATTTAGTGGTAATCTATGAGAGATCGCTAAATGTAGTGAATTTTGAGTCCAGTCACCCTTCCTAGTCCAGTCATGCCACATGCTAGTTCAAGATTAAGATTTCAGGAACTAGTTAAATTTTTTAGTTGGCTACCTGGATCAACTGAATCTGGCCAAGCTATCAAGTACAGTTGCTGTGCATATAATGCATCTTTACTGTTGGACTGAGGATTATGGGTGAAAGTATTTATTCAATAGTTTTGGTTTTGATATTAAAAAAATTAGAATAGATGATTTGATGAACTCTATTTTGAACATTTGATACTCCTGTGATGATCTATTATGTCTTAATTTTTTATTTATTTTTTTGTAATATGGTGTGCCCCATTTTCTGATGCATCCCGTCAGAGCATCAAGACCTTTCAATCCAGACATCTGTTACTCTTAGACCTGCTCAAACCCGAATCTGTCCATTAGAGTTAAGATTAGGATACTGCACTGTTATCTCCAAAAAGAGACTAAATCCTCATTGATTCTGTTTTCACCTTTCTTTTTAACATCTGAGTATCTGACTGAATCAGAGCTGGTATCTTCCCAGGCCATTTTTTTCCCTCCATATGGCTCTTTAACCAGTCACACTGCAGAAACCTTCATAGTGACAGGATGATGACAACTGAAGCTGCATCTGAATCTAAAAAGAAAATAATATTTTGAACATTTTAAATTTATCATTAAGCAGGCTCTATATAGTGCTCTCACACCCGAGCCAGCTCTACGCTTGGGTTAATGGTAGATTCAATGTGTGTGTAGAGCTGGGATCACCTGGAAATTGTTGCTCAAGTTTTAACTAGGGTCACATGAATCGATGGGTTTGAAAGTTATAAGATGTCTTTGATAAAGAATCTAAATCAAATATATGACTCATTTTTTTAGATTTAGATTTAAATGAAAGTGATGCCTTTCATGTGAGATTGATCATGAATATTTTTTCAATTATTTTTTATTTTAAAAAATCAAAAGTTAAAAATAATTATACGGGTCTCAACTTGATCACTCCTAGTTGTAAACCTTTCCATTTTTTTAATAACACAGATATCCTCCTCCCATATCAAAGGTGAGACTAATGTCATCTTTTGTATTGAGGAGAGAGCTTTGGCAGATGAAGTCCACCCATCAATTGCCGAAACGTTACAGACTTCTATATCAAGTATGCACCGTTTTCAATGACCCTAAGTCCATGACAGTTCATTCTTATGAGTAGTTCCACCAAACGTTCAATAATTGTCAAGTCTCATCACTGAGTCGTTAGACTCAATTTTTAATCCTTCAACCAATTTCATCATGGTAAAATTAGGTCAATCCACCTATTAAATGAATTTATATTATACTTTTTCATTTGGGGTAGGTTGGGGTCGAGTCAGGTGGTGGGTTGGGTTAGATGCAGATTGAATTCAGGTCCAATTGGATTGGATTGCAAGTTGAATTTGGGTTGAATTGGGCTGTGGGTTGTTCAAGGTCGTTTTAATTTATGTCGAGTTTTAATGTCAATTGACATTGGGTAAACTGGTGGTAGAGTTGAAGGGGATATTGAGGCGATATTTTATATACATTGAACTTTTAGAATTAGATTAGAGGTCTTGAGTTTGATTCTTCTAGGGCTTACTTGATATGTTCAATTTACGGATGATTTTGTATATCTATAGAATTAGTATAACCTGAACGTGGGGTGAGAACTCCCATGTTATAAAAAAAAAAAAAATCTTTACATCTTGTAAACGTATAAAGTTGATTTTTGCTAGAAGCACTAGCAAACAAATATATCATAAAATCTATATTTTTTTTCTATGAAAACATGTGTAGACACATTGTAAAGAACCAAAACCTCATGTGAGAAAATGTCAAAATATTTAATATAAACTTTTATAACATTTTAAAATATGATTATTAATATTCTGTGAAGGTTTGACGGGACCACTAAATGAAAAACAATGTTTTAAGATTAAGTGAATAAAAACGTGGCCGAATCTACAAAATGCCCGGCCATTTTTTGCTCCCAGGCACAAGGGTCCTATGTGGGACCTATTTAATATTAAATTTAATTCATTAAAATTATTATTTTTTATGAAATTTAAATAATTTTAAAAAATTGATCAAATTGATGGGCCATGCACATATTTCTCTGTACTGTCTGCACTAACTTTGATCTAGCCAATTTCATCATTTATCACCATAGGAAAATTGCATGGCTCTGCATATTTCTTCAAATTTCTCCTTATACTATAAAGAATTCTGGAAAAAAATAATCAAAATTTAGACCTACTCAAAGGATCCAATGTATATTAGAAATAAATCTGTATGACATTTGAAATAGTTTCCATATTAGCCATTTAGCCCACAAGTAACCAATTGTCGTTATTGGGCTCGGTCCAATTAAATGGGCCTTTTGATAACATAACCCTAATGCACAGAAGAATTGAGCGGGACCAATTCAGGATGAGGCCTATCCATGGCCCAATGTTCAGCCCAGGTGGTGCTCAAGAATGAGGCCTGCTCTTTTGGAACCTTCCGAACCTACTTTACACTCATTTCCATCTGCATGTCACAGCGCTTTCATGTGTTTATATCTTTTCATTAATGTAAGCAGGCCGGGTTGAAGGCAGCTTTGTGGGAAAAAAAGCTCGAGCCCGTCCAAAGCCCATTGGGCTTTTAAAGTGAAGCCCCAGTCCATTTATTTTGCACGGGCACTTTTTTATTTAAAAAAAAAATCTTTTGTATTTTAAAAATATAACTGTATCTATTGAACTTATTTTTAAATACCTACGAGTAGTTAAGATTTCAGTCTAAAATTCAAATTTTAACCAAATCTTGATAGTCAAAGTTGAAATTTTAACATATTATTGGTATTTGGTTAAATTTTCAATATATATATTATAAAAAAATAAACGGACCTAATAGCCCGACATGATTCAATGGGCTTTAATTAAAAGTCCGACTCAATCCATCGAACAAAAATCTTGTCTAAACCAGTTTATTTAAGTTGAGGTCGAGCTGGGTTCAAACTGGGTTTGGACAAATGAATAAGTGCCTTTTCCTCCTAATCTCTTAAAGACGAAAAAAAAAAAAATCAAAGGGCAAAAGCGGAAGGAGAGAGAAGTTTTAGGAGTTGATCACCATTTTGGAAGAATCCAAAAATCAATAATAAACTGTTTGACCATGAAAAATGAGACCATTCTTTCTCTTTATATAGAATAAACACTCTTTGTCAAAAACACAAAAAAATGAGACATTTTCCTCTTCTTCTAAGAATTTCGTTTTCCACACGGGAGATAGAAAAATTTAATAAGGAAAGAAGAATTGTCTTTCTCACTCATTAAAACAACGCTTTGTTAATTTTTAACAACAATAAAGATTTTAACATAATCAACAAAAATGACGGGTTTCAATAACATGAAATGAGGTTAGATTTTATAATATCGGTTAGACAACATGAATTGAACAAATGGTGGATTTCTATAGCCTGACATGAAGACATATTTCATAACATCGATTAAATGACATGAGTTGAACATAAATATAATATTTTCATAGAATTAATTTTCTAAAGATAAAGGAAAAAAAGCTGAAGGGACCATAGAAAACAAGTCTTCTCGCCTTAGATATCAGGCTTAAAAAAAATAAAAGTAGGCATCATGGAGCAAAGAGGAAGTAAAAATGAGGATTTATGATTGAAGGCATCTTTGAGGATTGAGATGAAAGATTTTATAGACGAAGAAGGCAAGCACCCATGAAGAATAATTGCCTCATTTCCCTTCAGATTAGTCCTATGAAAGGTCTATCACTCTTATCTTAAGAAGCCTTTTTAAGAATGGAGGTTTCGTGCTCTGGGAATCCAATAAGAACAATTATCTGCCATTTCTACATTGCTTGTCAGTTCCAATCGCTCATCCTCAAAACCACTCAAAAGGAATGAAAGCTTGGAATGAGCTACACTAGAACCAGATGCAATGGGCCCATGAATCTCATACCTTACCTCAGTCCAATCAATTAGCTTAGCAAGTTGGACCTCTACATCTTACAACTTTATAGGAGAATATGTACTCTCAAACGTACATAGTTGGAGAGAATATGTGGAATAGATTGTGAATTGTGATTTGGGTCCCTCTCAAGGAGACTGAGGAGCACTTTTGTGTGGCACTTCCAAAGATTGTTTAACATGGATTTCAGGTGAAATATAAGATGAGATACAAAAAGAAGTAGCTTGGACAATGCCCCTTCCACTACTAGAGGAGGAAGTTCCTTTTGCCCTGAAATGTATTTGTTGATTTTTTTTATTGGATTATCGTCAACTATCCCCACTCATATTGGAGGTTAGACTAATTGATGTAGAACCGGCCCTGAGACATGACATTGTCTGCTTTGGCCGACTGAGAATCCACCAAGTCGGGCCCACGGCTTTGTTTTTCAGCCCATGAAAACGCGTCATGACTGCCTAAGGGGAAGGACCTCCACCATTTTAGCCAGGACTTTGGACATCTACTGTTCTGATGTGAGACTGGTGCCCATCCCAGAATCCACCAGGCTAGCAAGAGGGACTCTTCACCTCCGGGGCGACCTGGAATCCACCCGTCCCCGCATCACTAATCCCTATAGATATAGAAAGCCACCCGCAAATCCCATGTACCAGGGTTTGTCCTTAAACGTACCTTTGTTAAGAAAGAACCTTTACCCATGGAGGAAAAGGGAACCAATCAGGCTGGCCAAGTTGGTGCATACCTTTGCAAGAAATTTCCTATTTTATTCTTTTTATTTGAAGATTTCAAAATCGACATTAGCTACCTACACCTTGTCTTCTTCACCATCTTGAAAATCTGAAGTATGTAGATTCTTTATTTAGATCTCAGCTACCTTTGATAACAAAATTAGTGAAATTTCCAAGATCAATAGTCACAATAAAACTTACACAGGATCGAACCACAATTGAATGGATCAAACCATCTAAACTTAAGGCCCTAAATAAAAGACCTTAGATCAATGATCCAATACAGATACCTTGAAAATCTTCTTCACTCTCTGAGTCTCTGGTAGTAAAAAGAATGCATTGACACCCATCACCTAGCTGAATCTAGATCTGGATCCGGATCCGGATCCTCTAGTGCTGTAGGCCTAAGCAAGTTGTAGTGTCACCTATCACCAATCAGTATCTTTCACACCAAAGTCCCATCAATTAGACATCACCTGAAAAAAAAAATCGTAAAGCGATATACATTGGAGGTAATGTACTACAAACTCTTCTCAACTAAGTGATTCCAGTAATTTTGGCCTTGGCCAACTCTTCTTGATTGGAAAGTTTCCAAGTTCACCAAATGACTCAGCCTAATAAGATCACGCTTAGTTCCACTTGATTGATTGTGTGATTGAGTTCTGTTGACTCAGTGAGTCAACTACAACAGCTCAATTAAAAAACTATGCCCCTAACACATTGAGAGAGAGAGAGAGAGAGAGTGTGTGTGTGCAACTTGTTGGAAACTAGCATCAAGAGTTCCAAAAGTAAATGTACAAGATACAAGAGCCTCCCTAATGTATTATATGTTTTGCCCTAAATAAATACGTAAATATTGTTTTCATTTTCATTATCCACCTGCAACTGTATTTTCTTTTCATGTTCTTTTATGTCCACAGGTTCTTCCATTTTAAGCATTTGGAGAGGAAAATATACAGAATGAAAATTCAAAATAAAGAACTTGACAGTATTATTCAATGTGCCTCATTCGAAAAATGCAGAGGCACTGTGTGTATGTATGCATGCAATACTGTCCTTGTATATGCATATAATTGTCAAATCAAACAAATGATATAAGAGATACAGAAATTAGTATCTTTTCAATCAAACAAAGTGCAACATGTCAGATTAATATGAATAGATTTGTAATCCATACAAAAACAGAGTCATAAGGATGCGTACTGTTGATTGAGAAAAAAGAGGTCCTTCCATATTTAGGACTGTTTTACTGTATATATTTACATGTCCAGTATATTTTGCTACAGAACAGCAACACAATAATAACATTATTTTTTTGCATGGTTTTTTTCCCTGAAGGGTTTTCCACGTAATTCACTTGTGTTATGGTGTTCATGGTTTATTATGATATGGGTTTCTACACGTACATATGTTGCTTTCCTGATATGGGGTCCATTGATGAGAAACAAATAGATGGATTCTTTTTGGGAAGGTAATGGTGATTTTCTCTAATAGCAAAATTAGAGTGAACAAAATTAATTGGCAAAGGACTTTACAAATAACAAGGGAATCTAAAATTCTGGGGCAACAAGTCCTTGAGATTGTTAGAACAATGCAAGTATAGAGGAAAGTACAATGTAAAATCCCTCTTCCTCTGGCCTAGAACCAGCACAGATTCCCAAGTGCGGTACCACTGATGAAATGATGAGAACCTCTTCTTCTCTCTCTCTCCCTCTCTCTCTCTCTCTCTCTCTCTCTCTCTCTCTCTCCTCCTCTATAGCTGAATAAGTGCCAGACTCATCAAAGTAGACAAAAGGGAATTGTATGCCTATTCCATTCCTTGCTTTCAAACAGTCCCCAAGCGAGCATCTTCTTCACTTTCTTTTCCTTTGCATGTTATTCTATTTATGTTTATGGGTGCATCCAGTCAACAGAATCTCTTTTACATATATCACTTTTGCTCAAATAAAATTAATATTCTTCTAGTTCTCAACTCACAACCTTGGACCTTTATCTTGGAACATATGCCCGCAGAAAGCCCATTTACCATTTAAGACATCTAATAGGATCACAAAAACAATAACAACTTATAATGTAGAACTACATGTTCACCTTGCTTAAAAGTTGGAAGATTTCAGTCTGAGATGTGGAAAGTAGATGAGTCCCATGATGGACCCACAATGAACTGGGAATCTGAGCTTAAACAAGATGCCCATTTGCTTGTTTTTTATTACAATTTGAAGAATCTAGATACTTTAGGTCTCAAAATATCAGATGGTAGTATCTCAAGTCAGAAGAATTCATCCTCTTGAGGTATAAGGTTCCTGCTTTTGCTGCATGGGACCAATGAGAAAATAAATGTTCTATTCTTGTGCCCAGTGCAAGGTGTAAATTGTTCCAGTGTGGAGTTCTTTGTGCATGGGCTTCAGAAAATTCAATGCAGAATATGAATGAGAATACCAATGCCTAAGAATTTTAAAAAAGAGTTGCAGGTATGGGCCCACAGACAGCTAAAGAAGGAAGGGCAAGATCTCTTTTCAAGTTGCTGAGAAGATTGGAATCGACTGAGCCTGCTGTGAGGGCTATCATAGATTCCATGCTTTCTCCCAAAATTTTTCTTATATATAAAGAAAGCCTGGAGCACTCTCATCTTTGAGTGAACATGTCCAAACACCAGCAACGGGGGTTGGAAGATGCAGAAAAGAAATCAATTAACGTGAGATAGCCAAGTACCGACTTGCCAGAAATAGAACTACACAACTTTCAAGAGGAGAAAGAATTCCACCAGCAGAGGTTGATCAGTTTGCCGGTGGTAGTGACAAACAAGGAGGAACAAAAAGAGTGGTAAAAATCAATTTTATATTGTTTAATCTGTAAATGGAGCTATGCTAATCAAATTTGCCCATCCCCACTCTCCGCGAAGTACTCGCGGTGGACATAGTCCATGTTCTTGTTGCTTATATGAACAGCTCAGTTGAATAAAGTATGGAAATGGTCCACATTCAACATGCATCATGCATGTGTTATCGTCCAAATGATCAGACCAGCCTACTTTTGGCTGCTTAGATAAATAGTGGATCCCATTCGTGACTACATTGGATTATGCAATCATGTCATACATTAGAAAATTTGTCTAACAGTAGGTTTAGGAGTAAAATAGAAGTAGGCTTAGACAATGATTTCATTATTCTTTATGTAGCAAGTCATGTTGATATTTCTGCTTTGACCACAGAAAATGTATAATCATCAAGGGAAAAACAGCTTCCATTCTTCAACTACATCCGTTCTGCCTGAGAGGCATTTATTTCAGCAAGGCACAAACATGACGGGCGACACAGGACTAGTTCTCTCAACCGATGCCAAACCTAGACTAAAATGGACGCCAGAGCTCCACGAACGATTCATAGAAGCAGTCAACCATCTCGGAGGCGCAGACAGTGAGTAGAAATAGAAAAGTAACCAAACAAAAGATCAAACATTGACACTAACAGTAGACGGTTTCAGCTAATTCAAGGTTGATCATGTTGCAGAGGCTACACCAAAAACAATTATGAGGATCATGGGAATTCCAGGACTAACTTTGTACCATCTAAAGAGCCATCTTCAGGTACCACCTAAGATCCAGTGGCCACATAAGATTTTGTACAGCAAATGATAGAAACTAAATTTGGCTTTTGGATGCAGAAGTACAGACTTAGCAAGAACCTCCAGGCACAAAATAACACCTGGAATAACAAGAATGGTGAGATGGTGTTTAAAAGTTCCTGTTAACTTTCCAAGTATTTGAATTAATCTAATTCTAAGCACCTTGTTGTTGGTATCTGTTGCAGGTAGCACAGCAGTAGCTGATCGGATATCGGAAAAAAGTGGGTCACATTTGAGCAATACAAACCTCAGATCCTTAACTAGCAAGTAAGCTATCTAAAAATTATGTTCCATAATGTTTGCTGTAGATGTATAAACTGACACTAGGTGATTTGACATCAGAAATTTTGAAGTAAGCGAAGCACTACAAATGCAAATCGAGGTGCAGAGGAGACTACATGAGCAGCTTGAGGTAAATGCTGAGAAACTTTAAAGAATGTATTGCATCATTCAAGATGAAGCTTAAAGAAACTTCACAACTAACTGTGAATAAAAGTTCTGGGACAATTCTAAATTCACGAGATGCTAATAGTTCAAAACACTTGCAATTGGGCAGAAAAATATTTCTTAGCAGAGCAGGTTTATGTAACACAGTCACATTTCCT
Source organism: Chimonanthus praecox (assembly GCA_022113865.1). NCBI lineage: Eukaryota > Viridiplantae > Streptophyta > Magnoliopsida > Laurales > Calycanthaceae > Chimonanthus > Chimonanthus praecox. The sequence continues at coordinate 69,641,941 of CM039086.1, read as the reverse complement.
AGAAAATTTGAAGTTCTTAATTGTTTAGGATACTAGAAACTAAAACCATAAACTTGTCTTTCTGCTAATTTCATCAGAAAGTATTACTTGGTGATATGAATCATGTTCTGAAATTTTAATAGGATTTTGTTCTGAACTGCAATAGGTTCAGCGGCACTTGCAGCTACGCATAGAAGCCCAAGGGAAGTATTTGCAGTCAGTGTTGGAGAAAGCCCAGGAGACTCTTGGAAGACAGAATCTAGGTTCTGCAGGTCTTGAAGCAGCTAAAGTTCAACTTTCTGAATTGGTCTCCAAGGTCTCTACTGAATGCCTTAATTCTGGATTCTCTGACTTCTCAGAAATGCAGGGTTTTCGCACTCGCCAGACTCCAACAACCCAGATAGCAGATTGTTCAATGGATAGTTCCTTGACCTCATGTGAGGGATCCCAGAAGGACCAAGAAATGCATAATTCCAACATATGCTTCAATACCCTGCATTTCACTGCACCTTCATGTGCCAAAGGAACTGGGGAGGACTCAAGAGTTGAAGAGAATAAAGCCCCATGGTGTGAAGACCCAAATGGGAGTAAGATGTTTTCCACAGAAAGGAGGATCTTCCCTTTAGAAAGGAACTCAAATGATCTATCCATGAGCATTAGAGTTCAAGGGGAAAAAGGGAGCAGAGGCACAAATTATGAAGCAAGACGGAGAGAACGAGATTTAGAGGAAACTATGGTTGAGCAACCGAAGACTGAGAGATACCCATTTCAACTCGAGAGTGAGAAGCCACTAAAAGGGACTAGATTTCCATACTCAACACCAGAACTGGATCTAAACGCCCATGATGATAATGATGCTGCTTCAAGTTGCAAACAATTTGACTTGAACGGTTTCAGCTGGAACTGAGACGTTGCGCTTCGAAGTAAAATCGAAGTTAATGTTTTGCATGAAATGAGTTCTGTTTTGCAATGTTGTTGCAAAATCAATTGTTTTCTCATCGATGCCTGCCATGCCAGAGAGAAAATGGCAGCTGCAAGCTCTCAGTTCATCACCACCACCTTCCAGGTATGGCCGGAACTGCGAACAAGGATTATAGACTATAAAATTTTCTACATTGGACATGATATGTAAGTCTGAACATTTATTAGATGCATCACAACCGAGAGAAACACAAGTTTTGTGATTGTTGCTAATATATTTGTATGCTATTACTGCACTTTTATTTGGTTTTCATTGTACAATTTATAGAAATTTGGACCCTTTTGGCCAAAAATGATAGAAGAACAGTATGTAAAAGAAAAAAGAAAGCCAACCTTGCACAACCCTTTTCAACTAATGGATGAAAATTTGACTCACTCGACTAAGATTTTAAATCGTAAAAAGTAAAACTCAAGTACGATTATCCATTAATTTTTCAATTTACTTAAATTTTTTTTTAATTAACTATGTGGAAAATAACATAGAGAAGAGATGAAATTATCGATCTTATCTAATCAACTTAACTTTTTATAGACTTTGAAATTTTAAATTTTGTTGGAATTATTAAATTTTCATGACTTATTTTAAAATTGCATTAGAGAATTTTCTCACCTTCCTCCTATTGATATTAAATATATTTTTTTCCATCATTGAATGCAAAGCTTAATTAGATGGCTAATCACTAAAATTATCCTATGGAAATGGTGGTCGCAAGTTGTGAGGACGCGAACCTGATATAAAAATGATTAGATTATAAAATTTTAAGTTGAGATATCGAAAGCTGGAATAGCTCAGTTGGTTAGAGCGTGTGGCTGTTAACCACAAGGTCGGAGGTTCAAGCCCTCCTTCTAGCGTATTTATTTATTTTTTTCAGTGAAAATTATAATTCAGGTGGATATCTCAGCTTCTTTTTTTTTTTTTTTGGTAATTTTTGAAATAATTCAGATTGATTTTTCTTTCTCATTCACATTGTTTTGTGTTTTCTCTAACAGTAATTATTACATTTTAAAATAAAGAAATAAGTTGTAGGGTTTTTTTAGTTAAATTAGCATAAATAAGACTTGCACATATTCTGAGAATTAATCAAATACTCTAAAAACTTTTAACACCTTAATCAATAAAAAAAATTAACACAAATATATGAAACTATATAAGTAAAGAAAATGTAAATATGAGATGAAGTAAGTGATGGGATATGATGGATAAGTTGTAGAGATAGTTTAAGTCGAGATCAATATAACTTAACTTAATTTCTAATATCTTGAGGATTATCTTCAATTCAAAAGACTTAATTAATATGCAAGTCGGCCATTGATCTCACTTGCATTTCATGTCTAAGTTTTAACACTCATATTCTCCATTAGGAGAGGCATTTATTTCATCTATCTAATGTTCAAAATTGAATTGATAATTTTTTTAAATTAACTGTCTTTTTAATTTCAGGGAAAAAGCTAATTACCTATTTAATACCAATCATAGTTTATAATATTGGCCAATACGTAATGACATAGAGCCTGTCAGTACATATTATATGTATCGTGGCATTTATGCACTGATACTAGCCGATTTATAGGCTAATACTGTATGGCCGATTTATAGGCTAATACTGTATGGTATCGGTCGATGTTAATTTTTGTATTCCTTTTAAAAAATTTTGGCTGATTTCAAGTAAATTTTTCCAATATTTTTTAATTTAAAAAGGTTTAAAATAAAATTATTCAAATTTAGAATTATTCTCATCTATTTTAACCATTTTGAGTTATTTTTATTATTTTTTTCGAGTTTCAGTTCTAAGATAATCTTAAATTTCAAGTTTTTTGTGAAAAATAATTCAATGAAATAATATTCAAATGCTTATGGAATTCAATGGAGATGTGTTAATGTTATTCACATTGTTTGTAGGGTGTCTATATGATTTTCCAAGATTTTTTTGAAAATTTGATAAGGGTCAGGATTTCTAAAATACTTTCCCATTTTCTGAGTTTCTTATAAAAAAAAAAAAGAATGAAATGATATAAAAATATTTATACAAATAAATGAAGAATCCTTAATGTGATGGGTGTAATTTTTTTAGTATTTCAACATTTTATTAAATTTTAAAAAAATAAAAATAAAAATTTATGAATTTGTCTTTGAGAGATACTTGAGAACATGAAATTCATATTAAGTATTTTTCTCATATTGATTTCCTTCTTTATAACACTTTTAGTCATTTTCCAAAGTTTTAGAATATTTTTCAAAATTTTAGGAAAAATTGATACTTTGACTTTTAAGAGTCTAAAATTCTATAAAAGGTCTAAGATATATTTTTTTTAAAAAAAAAATTCTCTCTCAATTTTCCATTTTTTCCTCTTTTTTATCTTAAATTGCTGATACACAACATATCCTCCATATCCGATCCGATTTTTTTACCAATGATAACAATAGAGCATGAATTCACATCCCGGATGACTAGTCAAGTGCGACGCCTGGACACCTCCGGACCTAAAAAAAAAAAAACAATATAGCATGAATTTGGAACTTCAAAAAGTTACAAAATGAGTAGTAAGAGAGAGAGAGCCCAGCTATATTAAATTGAATCAAGTGTCATTTTTACTGAAGTTTTTCTACATATTGAGAAATTGTTTAAAATTGAGAAGGCATTGGAAAGATGTCAAGATTTTAAATTTCCACCTTTCATATTATTAAATTTTGGGCATGCATATGAAACTATCAACCATAGAGAGTTTGAAAGTACTCGTTGGCAGCATTCAATATTCTCTTTTTCTATTTCGATTTATTAGAAAATTACACTTATTTTAGGTTCACTTCCTCTCTCATTAAATTAAATCTCTTCATAAATAGTAGATCTCTCACTCATGTAACGAGAGCAAATTTTCTTCCAAAATCACTAGCGAGCCTACTCTTTAAAACCTCAAGACCCTCCAAGGCTCTTCCATTGTGGGACAATTTTTGTCCCTTGAGAGACTCCGCAGTCCAGTCTCTGACTCCCTTATTAAGGGGCATCCACATCTCTTTGTGGACTTAGAAATTTTAAATTTTGTTAGAATTATTAAATTTTCATGACTTATTTTAAAATTGCATTAGAGAATTTTCCCAACTTCCCCTCCTATTGATATTAAATTTTTTTTTTTTTTTCCATCATTGGATGCAAAGCTTAATTAGATGGATAATCACCAAAATTATCCTATGGAAAGGGCAGTATTAAACGATAAATTTATAAGATTTTAATTTTAAGCATCAAAAGCTGGAATAGCTCAGTTGGTTAGAGCGTGTGGCTGTTAACCACAAGGTCGGAGGTTCAAACCCTCCTTCTAGCGTTTATTATTATTTTTTATTCTAATTTCCTTCGTTTAATGGTAAAAAACTTCCAGAACCATGATTTATTGTTTTGAATTTTCTTTTTCTTTTTTTAACGAAAATTATAATTCAGGTGGATATCTCAGCTTCTTCTTCTTTTATTTTTCAAATAATTCAGGTTGATTTTTCTTTCCCATTGATATTGTTTTGTGTTTTCTCTAACATTAATTGTTACATTTTAAAATAAAGAAAAGAAATAATTTGTAGGGTTTTCAATTTAAATTAGAATAAATAAAACTTCCACATATTCTGAGAATTAGTCAAATACTCTAAAAAATTTGAACACCTTAATTATTAAAAAAAACTAACATAAACATACTTAAATATTTAAGTAAAGAAAATGTAAAATATGAGATGAAGCAAGTGATAGGATATGATGCAGAAGTTGTAGCGTTAACACTCATATTCTTCATTACGAGTGGCATTTATTTCATCTATCCAAAGTTCAAAATTGAATTGATATTTTTTATAAATTAACTATCTTTTTAACTTCAGTTAAAAAGCTAACTACCTATTTTATATCGATCATAGTTTATAATATTAGTTAATCTATTTTATATCGATCATAGTTTATAATATTAGTTAATACGCTAGCTATCTATTTTATATCGATCACAGTTTATAATATTAGTTAATACATATCGCTCTAGAGACTGACAGTACATATTGGTTGATACATATTATGGTGTTTATGCATTCATACTAGTTGATTTATCGGGTATTACTATAGAGTATCGGCGGATGTTAATTTAGAGTTTATAATATTCTCCTTAAATTTTCCATTTTTCCTATTTTTTATCTTAAATTACTGATACACTAGATATCTTCGATAATACATATCGAGGGTCCGATTTTTTTACTAGTGATAACAATAGAGTATGAATTCAAGTATCATTTTTACTAAAGGTTTTCTACGTATTCTGAAATTGTTTAAAATTGAGAAGGCATTGGAAATATGTCAAGATTTTGAGTTTTCACCTTTGATATCAGGGATGCAAAATTCGGTTTGGGTGAGATATTGGCTAAGTAAGTTTCTCTCTCCTCTTTTGATTTCTTTTTTAAATATCAGTATTTTTTTATTATTTTTTTCTGAATTAAAAAATAAATAAATAACCTAAAAGGAAGTTGGATTTTTTTTAAAATAATTGAAAACGTAAATATCTGCTGATATTGGTTTGATATCGGCTGAGATATCGACTTGGGACCATCACCGTTTTGATTTTTTTTATTTAAAAAAAAGACCGATATTAATCATATAAGCCGATATCAAACCGATATATATCGCCAATATATCGGGCATATCGGCAGAGAAATAATGTGTACATCCAATATAATATGGTGCTTAAATACCTATATATGTACCCCTTTTTATATTATTAAATTTCAGGCATGCATATGAAACTATCAACCGTAAAAAGTGTGAAAATAGTCTGGACATCCACATTTCTTTTTACATACGGTCCACGCATTAAGAGGAGCCTTAAGCTCCAGACAAAAGTAGTTTGAATTTGTTTTGATACGAATTCTTTTTCAAATGACTAGCGATTAAAAAGGAGTCATCTCCACTCTTTAAAACCCCAAGACCCTAGGCTTTTCCCACGTGAGACAATTTTTGTCGGTGACAATCAGCTCCCATCCCCGTCGTGAAAAATGCCAGACCTAACCCTACTGACGACTTTCAGTATCAAAGAACGGTGAAAATCACGACGACACTCCTTCTTCCCTCTTTCCCACACAATACTTCATTTCAGTTCACACTTGAGAGAATTTTACAGGCAAGGATGATAATATCATCCTCACTTGCTACGTATTCTATACCCTATTCTCCCTACAGTATCGTGCACGGCAACTTCTGAGGAAGGAACAACCCCGATTTTTTTTTCCAAGCAAGATGTCTGCTCAGACTAATTTTTCAGAACATATGAAAGTCTTCCACACACTGGATAAAGTCATTGAGAGTGACTTTTTCAGATTGAATATGAATCAAACACAAGATACTACTTTCAGAAATAAGTTTTTGGCCCTTACTCTACTAAATATGATATTCGACAATAAAATGAAATTTAAAATCATATATATTTTTTTGAAAAATATGATAATTTCAAAAAAAATAGTCTCAATAAAAATTTATAGTTTTCTCATTTAAATTAAATAAAGTAGATAGTTGAAATAGAACTTTCCTTCAACTGTCAATTTTATTTGCATATATCAAATGGATGATAAAGGTGTTTATAGGGGTATAAATATCGGCCGATATGTATCATATCGGTTGATATATATCAGTTTTAAAACTTTTATATATCGTCGATATGATACGTATCAGCTGATATTAGTAGGTTTTGTAAAAAAAAAAATAGAAAAGAGAAATATATCGGTTGATATTCAGATACCGAGATTTCTACCCTTGAGTGTTTAAATAAAACTTGTTTTTAATAATCATTATATCAACAATTTACACTTTAATTTGGAAAAGTTTGTATCCTCAATGATATAATATGTATTACCATGAATCGGTTATATCAAACTCGATTTTCGGAAAACAAATAATTTGGAAAAAATAAAACATTATTTTCTAACTTTGAGAAAAATACTCTTGGCTGATTTTTTTTTCAAAACTTTCTGTGCAAATAATGAATTTCAACTGAGAATATTTTTTAATTAAAGTTATTATTAATTTTATCAAATTAATTGATGATCAAATCATAATAATTATTTTTTTGTTTTGCATGTAATTAGCATGTATAGTTATTTTAAGACGCTTTTGTCAATTGAGAAAGACCATGTAAGACGTTAGACGTCGGAGACTCGTGGATCAAGTTTGCCAATTTTTTCTCCTTTTCCTCTTTGGTCTTCTAAAAGTTTCAGATTTCAAATTCTAGTCAAGTTAGGTCTGTTAGCTGCTGATTGGTTGTTTGGTCAATTTCTACACATATAAATCTGATTCAACAACTATAAATTGCACCACTAATAATTTTATTTATTAGCAACAATTTCATTCCTTTCATAATTACAAATATGCCCTTACGAAAGTTACAAAAGTACCTCCATAGTGATGAATTACACATATGCTCCACATCTGTCGATGTCATTGACTATCATATAAAATGGAGAAATGGAGACTTTAACTGAGTCGATGTCATTGACTATCGGGTCAGGTTCTAACAGGTCAGATTCTATCGGGTTACATGTTAAATTTGCCAGCCCAACCGATCTAGATTTATTACAGATTTTTTTTCCTTTAATCTGACTTGATTCGAATTTGAAAATTGTATAATCCAACCGATAAAACATTCGAATCAAGTAATGTGAGTTGAGTCAAAACTCAGCTCAAATTTCACGATTTTCTCATTACTCAGTTTTAACTAAAAAAACATGTCACATTCTATGTTAATTAAATTAGGGATAGTAAGAATGTTAACTATAATTTTTTTATTTAAACATCTTTATTCACTTAATTTTAAAAAATAAAACAAAATTTGAGAAATAGTTCCACTTCAACCAACCATTTCATATAATTTTAATTAGATGGCTCGATATTTTTAATAAAGCTAATTTTTTAGATTCACATATGAACAACAATTTTTTTTTTTTTGTCATTTTATAAGATCATTAGACCTTAGTCCTCATCTTATTTGTCATGTAATTCCTATTGGCCACCAGCATAATATATGAGACAAAAACTAAAGGCCAGCCATATAGACAACCGGATTTCCTGCCTCTACACACCCGTTTTCGAATTTTTGGATGAAATTACCATTCTACCCCTTATTTTAACTCATCCGAACGAACTGCCAATTCATTCTCAGATCGTTCGGATGAATACAGTCATCCGAATGAACACCTCAGTGTAATTTTCGTTCATTCGAATGAACTGACAGTTTATTCGAATGAATGAGTCGAATTTTGTGAAGAATTGACAAATATATGACATTTCATTCGAATGAACTAAAAATACACTGAAGTATTCGTTCGGATGACTATATTCATTCGAACGAACTGAGAATGAACTCGCAGTTAGTTCGGATGAGTTAAAAAGCGGGGGTAGAATGGTAATTTTACCTAAATTTTGAAAACGGATGTGTAGAGGCAGGAAATCCGAGTGTCTGTATGGCCCGCCAAACTAAATCATTTCACTTTTTTATCTTTTTAATTTTAAAAAGGCTACCATCCTAGAATAGAGTCAAGATCCTCTTATGTAGAAGAAATTCTGGTGTGTTTCTAGCTCAACTGGTTGCCTCCAGTCTCAAGAAGTGGGAGGTTGTGAGTTTGAGCCCCCAAGGTCTAACCTTGGTGTGCCATGAGAGCAGTGGGCTCATCCGTAAAGATTTTACACTGGGTATCTCACGGTTTTTCACACGCAAATTAAAAAAAAAATGTAATTTTAAATGTTAAATAATAATAATAATAAAATAAATTTACATAAATACTCTTTATTCTTTTCTTGTAGCATCATATCATCATTGTGTCGAGAACTTTCGAGTGCAATTGCTTTGAAGGATCTAGGTCCTCAAATGTGCCCCCTGCCCTCTTAAGGTGAATTTCACATTACCACAACTACATTAAAGAGCCATTTTCTTAAATTGGCTCTTTTCTTAAGTTGCTCTAATCAGGATTTGAACAATGAATATAATACTACTCTAATACCAAATATTAGATGTATATATAAAACGTGAAAACTCAAACAAATTATCAATAAATTTCAGCACACAAAAGTTTCATCATCTAACACATTGCAAGTATAAGATTTGAGTCAATTAATCCTAACCTTTTCCATTTTATTTTGGTGAACTTAAAATGTAGAAGTTTGGTTGAGAAAAATTTACTGAGGCCCCTCGACTGTCATTTCTATTAATATATATAATTCTCCAATAATAGTGAACTTGGGCATGAGTACACATTGGATTCACTGAAGAGTTTCTTTAAACTGTGATTAATTGAAAATATTTAATACTTAATTAACACCTTAAATAAGTTGACTTGAAAACTTTTTAAATATATTGACTTGGAAGAAATAAATCGTATCCACACAGTATATATTTAAAAAAGAAAAGAATCTTCAGACGTCCTTCGACGAAGCATCGTTTCCTTGTCTTTCATGCTGCTCTCGATGAAAATGAAGGCTCACTCACGTCTTTCAAGTTTCAACTACGCAACAGAAATTTCCTCTCAACTTCAATCCACTGACTCCACCATTACAAAACTTATATACAGCAAGAATGAGATGATTTCTCAACAAATCCCATTACCACTACCTGATTTCCAAGCTCTCTCTCTCCCTCTCTCTCAAGTCAGTGGAAATGTTCGTAAAAGCATTCCTTCGTGTCTCTTCTGTTCTAAACTCAGTTGGATCTCTCTCATTCAGTAGTATCAACAACCTTGTTGGATTGCAACATAATGCCAAGATCAAACACCGATCTTTATCTGATGAAGATGTTGCCAATAGTGAAATCTCAAGTGTAGAGTGCTGTCGGTCTTGCGGGCATCCAATTTTGTCGAAAATTGGATCGACAGCCAGTGAGCATGAAGGTGTGTTGAGTGGTGAAGATGTTGAGAAAGTAGTCAAGAATCTTGGGTTAGGGGGACCTGTTAAGGAGACTGAAATGTGCAGAGACTGTGGGCTTTTTAACGATATCTTCTACATGTTGGAGAAGAAGGAAGCAAGTTTGGAAGAGCTGAAGACAGCCTTCTCTGTCTTTGACAAGAACGGAGATGGGTTGATAGATGCTGCCGAGTTACAGATGGTAATGTTTAATTTGGAGTTGAAAGAAGGGTTCAATTTGGAAGAGTGCAAGAAGATGATCAGAGCTTTTGACGAAAACGGTGATGGGATGATTGATTTGCATGAGTTTAAGAACATGTTAGAGAATGTAACTTAGTTTTTTTTTAAATCTATTGTAGCTTCAGTTTCCCTGCAGGCATCTGTATATATATCAACCTTTGAATAAGATGAATAAGAAACAGATAAATCCCAAGCCCCGTCTCTGCGATGAAATGAAACTATATAAGCTGAAACTGGGGTTGCATGAAAAAGCCCTGAAATTTCACAAGCACGATTGCTTGGGTTCGGGCCAGGGCTTTATTAAGAATCTAAAAGGTGACCCGATTGAATATTGGCTCTGGTTTACTGCTTGGGCCTGATGTTTCAAAGCTCAAGCCTTGTCTGATAGTAGGCCTAGATTGATTATAGAATTAGTACCATGTATATTTTAACTTTATTTTGAGATTCTGATAATAAGTTAAAATGTCGAAAATTCTAGCAGTAACATGGGATAGGCCACGGCGAGCTGAGTCGAAATGGTGTTGGTCTCGCATCAATTTGGGCTCTTTCTTGGCTCAAACACATGGGCGGCACAAGAAATTCAATAGCCTGGCCCAAAGGCCCTATTGGAATCTAATATGTACCACACTACCACCTACTTCCAGTGGAGCCTGGCAATTTTGGAGCACACTACCTATAGGTGAACAGAAGCACACATGACAAACCTGTTTCAGGGTTCTCAGTTGACTAGATTTGGGAGAACCCTACTTAAAACTGAGGCCAGCCTATTATTATTGTGGTTGAATTCATAATGAACCCGTCTCATTAGACAGATTCTAGGCGAAGGCTCAACTTGCTATGTTCAGAATTGGACCGGGGCTTGGGTTTGTGCCATTTTTGGATCTCTGTATGTTAAGTGAGCTCATCCAGTTGGGCAGGCCCAATGAACCCGACATTCACATTGCTTTTAAGAAGCTCTTAGATCAGGTCCAAAAAAAAAAAAATCACTAAAATCGTTATCTATGATCTTCGATATGCTTTTTTATAACAAATTAGATGTTTCTTTTCCCTTTTGATGTCCAAGCTCTCGTGAAAAAGCCTAAAAAGAGTCGAGTTTGGCTCGCATAAGCTCAAGCTAGCCTCATTTATGATGCAGCACATGTGTCACACCTGTGACGTACACCGCTCGTAACTAAAGGGGCATACCCCCTTTTTCCCCAAACGGCACTTTCCCTACTTTCCCTACTTTCCCAGAAGCATGGCCAACGAAGACGACGGAAGGGAACCCAACAAGTCTCACGATTTTTTAGTGGTCTTCGTGTTTCACTCCGCAACTGCTTCAGATACTAACTTGTTCACACCTTGAGCGATGTAGTTCAGTTAGCCACAACAGCTGAAAGTCAGAGTGATTGCTCGAGAGAAAATAATGCACATATGGCTAGGCATACTCTTCCATCAACTTCTTCGACTCCCGCACCATCTTCAGGAAAAACTTTTCAGCAGACAGTGCCTCATCGACAAGTTCTACTATGGAACAAACCAATTGCCTTGCCGAAGCCTGCCGCAGGCAAAGATACATGACGAAACAACCCGTATGCCCGACATATGTCAAGCAATTGCTATCGTTGCGGTGAGCTAGGACACTATTCAAATAATTGTCCTACTCATCATCCAGTTGCAATTACCACCAATGAAGCACAGGATGAGGAAGAAGAGTATATTGAAGGACAAGAGGAATATGTTGTTGACGATGAAGAAAACTATGTCGACTATGGAGACGAAGGATCCTCTTTGGTACTTGCATATTGCTCTGCACTGAGGAAGTGCCTCCCATTGCAACGTCACAAGATCTTCAGGACTCGATGCACCGTCAACGATAAAGTTTGTGATGTTATCATTGATGTTGGTAGCTGCAAGAATATAATCTCTCAGTTGATGGTAGACAAGTTGGGCTTGCCGATCCAAGCACACCCCTCTCCTTACTTGGTCGGATGGATCAAGAATGTAGAAGATACCCGAATAACGAAGCAATGCCCCGTCTCCTTCTCCCTTGGTAAGCTATACAAACATGAAGCTCTCTGCGACGTTGTTAATATGGGATGTCAGCCAAATGATTTTGGGCCGCCCGTGGCAGTAAGACATTGATTTCCACCATTGGAGACGTGCAAATATCTTCACCTTTTGCAAAGATGGAGTAAAGGTCACTCTTGGCATTAAGCCAGGAAAAGGCTACCATCCACCAGCACTTGAGAAAAATGAGTCTTTTCTTCTAGTCAATGACATTGAGCACGAGTCACTTGAAACAAGTGAAGTTGTTGCATTAGTCATCCAGGAACCAAACTCAGTAGCCATGTTCTCTTGACAATGATAACTAGTTTTGTAGGTAAAGTGATCTAAGACTTTTATAAATTTCTAAATCTATTTCTACACTTTCAATGTGGGACTCGTTAACAACCCCAACAATCTCCCTTCTAACGAGGCCAATCAACTCGTATGTCTAGAAGATCTCCTGAATCCATATCAATTCAATAACATTAATGAATATCTATTCGTATATTCAGTCATATTAGTGATTGCTGGTTGCATCTCTTAATGATTGAACCATTCAATTTGAACCATAGATTTAGGATAATGATTTTTGCACCCCATTTTCTTCCTTCGATGGTATTCTCTTTTAAAATGAATTTTCAAATTTAACCTTACTTCTCTCCTCCCTCTGTTTTTATTTTTTCTGAAAGCAAGTGAACGAACCTCTCCACCTGTATTCCTCTCCTCTCCTTCTTCGACGGTAAATCTTTTTCCCGCGACTCTAACCTCACTTCCAGTGTTTCCCGCAAAACGACCCTGAACTATCGACTCGCGACCGAATCCTAAGATGATTTCTTCTTCTTCATTGGCTCATCTAATCAACTGCGACGACCCCTTCTCCATCCTTACCAGTGAAGAAGAAAAGTCGGTTTGGCAAAAGTAGAAAGTGATGGCGGAGATTGAGACGAGAGAAAGAGAAGCAGATGGCATTCTAGCTTTTTCTTCCTCTGCAGGTGCCCAACTTTTTGCTTCGAAAAGAAAATAGTAGCTGTTTGAAAATGTTGGGAGGATTCGGGAGAGAAAATGAAAACCAAGAAGGGAAGAAGAGGATGGTGAGAAAAATAGAACCTGAAGAACACTGTAGATGATGGTGCTTTGCATAAGGGTCTGGACTCAGGACTGGGTGTGTGGGCCGGAAGGAGCACACTGTGACTGCGAGCCCATTCAGCAAGGGGCCCTGCTTCATACTAACACTGTGGATCGGGAAATCGGGTTTGAGAAAGATTGTGGAGTGTCTATCCTATTAACTAACACGATAAAATTAGTATAATTATATAAAATTTCTAGAATGATTAAAATAAAAATTATTTAGAACTATGATGTTATAATAGTGATTGTGGAAAATGGTGATTGAAATATTTTCAATGTCAAAGAATTATATTTCAAAAAATCATCAAATAAATATATATAGAAAATAAGTTGTGTGTATGCCTATATAAAATTTGGATAATTCAAGTGCATTGCCATAACCTGGATCTGATTAAAAGTGGATCAAATATTTTTTGACACAGATTAAACTTATACATTAATTAAGTTGAATTAATCCATTTATTTTTTAGACTAAATTAATTGTATTTCAAATGATATGGGCCAGTGACACTAGTCTTCTCCAAAGTTGCAATTAAAGTTGAGGCAATGAGAGCCTCTTTCCAAAGGGTAGACGACTTGCTCTTATTGAGAAGTAGCCAGTCAAGAGGACCGACTTACCTTCATGACTCCATTAGTCTTCAGTCTTCATATGTGAACAAAGTTATTGGATCTTAAATCAATTCAGACTATAACCCATGTTACAATAATAGATTCAGATCTATCTTGGGTCTAAAAGAGTCTAATAATAATTTTTAACTAGACTCAAATTCTTAAAAATAAATTAAGGTCTAAATGAACTTCCAGTTTTTCAATTCCATGCTTAATTTATCATCTTTTTTCTCTCATTCTTTTTCATTGCTATCTCAGTGTAGTTAATAGACTTTCTTTTAAAATATGATAAAAAAAAAAAAATTGTTTTCAGTTCACAGTTGGCCAATGCGAGCTGAACTAAACACAAGTTTCATCCAAATAAGAAAAAAAAAAGGGCTCAAGAGTTTTTTTTTTAAAAAAAATCCTAATTACCTAATTGAAAAATTGGGCTAGAGAATTTTTTAGAGAGACTCCATAATGAAACTTTTCGTCAAATGAACGAGGGATTCTACATTCTACCTAGTTGGTTGAATTGAATACGAGACTATTAGATAAGAGGTGTCAATTTTCAGCATCGATTAATCATTCTAGTCATTTAATGTTGACCTTTTTTGTTCAATTGAGTATGAGTAATTGATTTTTAAAAGTTTTAAATTAATGAATAGAATAATTAGATGGTAGTGAAACTTCGTACACCACCTTATTCTTCTCTTTAATTATATCTAATTCTACAAGATCCATTTAAAAATCGTCTTCATATCAAATCGTAATTAGAAAAAAAAAAAATTCTTCTTCACAAATGGGTAAGAGGAAGTTGCAGCAATAAGTGGAGCTAAGGTTTAAATATCGGCCGATACATATCGTATCGGCCGATATATATCGGTTTTTTTAAACCGAGTAATATCGGCCGATACGATAAGTATCGGCCGTATCGGCCGATATTCGGTCCGAAATATCGGTCACAATATCGGCCGATATTCATAAATATCGGCCAATATTCATAAATATCGGTATTTAAAAAAAAAAAAAAAATTTAAACACCGATACGGTTTTTTGCGGTTTTTACACGGTTTTTCGCGGTTTTCCACGGTTTACGGTTCTCGGGGGGTATTCACGATTTTTCGCGATTTTACGCGGTTTCTGCGGTTTTCCACTGTTTTCAGCGGTTTTCCGCGGTTCAGGGTTTACGGTTCTCAGGGGGTTCATGGTTTTTTGCGGTTTTGTCACGGTTCACCACTATTCATCACGGTTTTTTGTGATTTTTTCACGGTTCCGATATTGGAGGAGAGAGAAAATGCCGATATCAGTATGAGAGATAAAATTATCGGCCGATATATCGGCCGTATCGGATATCGGCCGAGCCGATTTTTTGACCCCTGAAGTGGAGTATTGCACCGTCCACCGTCAAGAAAGTGAATTTAACATCAGAACATGAAATTAGATTATGATCAAATTATTGTTACTACGTGAGACTCTGATGTCCAGACTTGACCGCGCATAGAAGAAAAATTAAAATGCATTGATCAAAAGAGAAATCTTGATATAAATTCATTTTGATTTCTCCCGCATATCTCTGCATAGATTCTTTGAGAAATACTACTTTTGGTTAAAGTAGTCAAAAGTATTATGGTGTCTCCATGAACCCAACAAGTGAAGTTAGTTTCTTTTGCGCCACGAAATCCGGAATGCAAATGCCATGAAATGACTGAAACCCCATTTGTCAAAAAAGTTGACGAAAGAAAGTCAAGGGTGGCCATCGGGAATTTTTTTGGTAGATATGAATTTTTTGGATTATTCATTTTGTCATTTTTTTAGTGAATGGATTCAGTTATTGATACACCGATGATTAAATTGATTAAGTAAAAACTGAATCAATTTATTAGTAAAATGATTCAGTCGGTGAATCGATTTGGACTCTCAAGAAATCGGTGCACCGAGTTGTACGCTCAAGAAATCGGTGCATCGATTTCCAAGTGATTCGGTCGGTGCACCGATAAGTGAACCGATTCACTGGAAATGGATAAATGGCAAAAATGAAAAGTTCACTAAAACGTATGACTCCTAAAAAATACTGTCCGTCTTGCCCACCTCAATAGAAATGATATTTGTCCAAAAAGTTGAAATGCTAATGTAATGCAAATGGAAATATAAGTATAATGAAACACAAATGCAGGAAAATGCAAATGCAATAATCAATGCTCAATCTTAGGTGTAGTTCAACTGTTTGCCTCCCATTTTATAAAGTGAAAAGTTTTGGGTTCGAACTCCATGGTCTAACCTTAGTGTACCTTAGAGTTAGTGGGCTCACCTATAGAAGTTACGCGGGGTATCCCGCGGTTTCTCACATGTAAATTAAAAAAAAAAAAAACTTACAAATTTTTCTATTTTTAATATTTTAGATTAATTTATCTTTTTCTTTGCTTGCTTAGTTAAGATTCAGTTTATAGACACATTAAAAAAAAAAAAATTATATAAGGAGATGAGCAAGAACTTTTATGTTAAGACGATAGAGTAGTAAGATTACTAGTGAGATACACAGTAATTAAAAAATAATGTGCATAGTATATTAAATAATAAAATCTCTTTTAAAATTTTAAAGTTATTTTTTAAGCACTGTTTATTTCCAAAATTTCTCAAATTGAATATCCGGACTAATTACGATAACTTGATAAAAATACTTTAAGACTTCAAGATCTTTTGACACTCCTAAATTTATTTTCGGTACACCCTAGGGATACCTTTATTTGTAAAATACTGTATTTTAAATATTTAGGAGTGTCAAAAGACCTTAAAGTCTTAAAGTATTTTTACCAGATTATCGTAATTAGTCTGAATATTTAATTTGAGAAATTTTAAAAATACACAGTGCTTAAAAAATAATTTAAAAATTTAAAAAAAAATAGAATGAATCACTGAAAAAAAAAAAAAAAGGAATGAATCACTGATTCATTCAATCAATTCACGGGTGAACAGTAACGCGTGTTAGTGTTCACCCAATTCATTCGAACGAATTGATTTTAAACTGAGAATTCGTTCGAACGAATGGAAACACGGGGGCAAAATGGTAATTAGCCACCCGCATCTGAAAATGGGTGTGTAGACGCAGAAAAATCGGGTGTGTAAACGGAGAGCTTAAATAATTTATGCATTCTATTTACTTCGGAATTTCGGAATTTGGTGGACTCATATCAAATCGAAACTGTGCTAATATTAGCAAGAACAGGGAATGTAATATGCGATAGGTTAGGTTGGATTTACCATAAGTTTTTTTTGGAGGTTGACTACTTGACTTGTTGGTTGAGTTGTATTATATTTGCTTGATTTAATTTTATTCAACTTAAAGTTCAAAGAAAATAAAAAATAACCTCTATAGAATCAGGTCTACAACTGGTTGTACTGGATTCAACTCAGATCAAATTATAATTCAACACGGTTTTGATTGGAATAATATGGATTAGAGTTGAATTTTATGACTTAAATTAAAAATTGATTGGGCTAAGGTTGAAGTTTATGTATATTAATGCAATCTTTTCTGGAATTACTGTTTAAAATTTTGTTTGAAATTCTTAGTGTATTTTAAATCTAATGTATTTTTTCGTAATTATGTGAGTAGAAGTTTTGAAGCAAGATTTAGACTTATTTACATAAATTACATTTGAATTATTTAGTGCAGTTGATTCATGTGAACTTTGCACCTTATAAGTTGTAATCAAATGAGTTAAATATAGTTAAACTCAACCTAACCTGAACCCACCTAGTCAGGTTGGCTTGGTTTTCCCTTATTATAGAGACAATTGGTAAGTAGAAATTCTGCCGGATTTTTGGTAACAATTATCATCGTATCTCTCTCTTCCTCTTCCTTAATCCC
This sequence comes from Chimonanthus praecox, assembly GCA_022113865.1. Classification (NCBI taxonomy): domain Eukaryota; kingdom Viridiplantae; phylum Streptophyta; class Magnoliopsida; order Laurales; family Calycanthaceae; genus Chimonanthus; species Chimonanthus praecox. Next base: position 69,624,229 of record CM039086.1, on the reverse strand, counting down.
TTTGTTGTTTTTTTTTTCTAGGTGATGGATTAACTCCAATGCAAAGAGAAAACCTTAAGAGTAGAGAGGAGGAACCATTGACAGTTTCAAAACATTAAACCCTCTTATCATCAAAGTGGGTAACTGACCTCATAGCCTCTCTCAACCGTTACATGCAATTTTTTGACACAGATTAAACTTATAAATTTAATAAGTTGAATTAGTTCATTTATATTTTAGATTAAGTTAATCATATTTCATATGATATGGGCCAGTGAGACTAATCTTCTCCAAAGTTGTACAGTCAGAGATGATTAAAGTTGAGGCCATTGAGAGCTTGTTCACTTCTTTCCAAAGGTAAGACTTATTCTCATGTGAAAAGAAGTAGCCAGTCAAAAGAGGTGGTGAAGACCAACTTCCGTTCATGACCCCATGAGTCTTCAGTCTTCAGTCTTCATATATGAACAAAGTTGGACAAGATGGGTGGGTCGAATATTGGATCTTAAATCAATTTAGTCTATAATCCATGTTATAGTAATAGATTCAAATTTAGCTTGGGTCTAAAAGAGTCTAATAATAACTTTTAACTAGGCTCAAATTGTTAAAAATGAATAAGGGTCTAAATGAACTTCCTGTTTTTTTATCTTCTTTTTGTCCCACTCTTTTCATTGCTACCTCAGTACAGTTAAATAATAGACGTCCTTTTTTTGGGGTGTCTCTTTCGTTTGGGCCTAAAGTGAAATGTCCATGAACCAGTTTTTTTCTTTTTTTTCCTTTTTTTGGGTCTCTTCCGTTTGGGCCTGCTTTGGTTTACTCAAGTAGAGTAGTCTAACAAGATAAACCAAAAGAGAGGTGGTGTAATTTTCTTCATTCAAATTCGTAGATCTGCAACAACTGTTAATGATTGTATCCAAGCGAAATTTCGTCACTGTTTCTAACAGAGTTCTTATGTTGCAATGCAGTAGTGTAAAACTGTAAAATCTCTTGCCATATTGACTGCACGTTTCACCCAAAGGAAGATTAAAGCTTGTAAAAGAATTTTGGAAATAGAAAAAGAGGGCGGAGGAGATGACAAATTTAAAAAAAAAAAATTAAAGAGTGTACTATTTGAGAAGATGAGAATGCAAAAATCATTGCCCTTCTTTTTCTATTTAAATTTGTATTACCCTTGTTTTTCAAGTGAAAAGTGTTTGTCCATTCAACTTTTTTTTTTTTCATTTAGATTTCACTGTTTTGAATTATTGCTCTAATATAATTCTAATTTTAGATTTTTTTTTAATTTACATGTGAGAAACTCAGACATAGTCCTACTAAATTCACACGGGTGAGTCTACTACCAATAGGGCACACCAAAGTTAGGTCATCGGAGTTCGAACTCGCAAACTTCTGTTCCATGAGGCAGGAGGCAACCAGTTAAACTATACCCATATCGGTAAAAAAAAAAAGTCAATAGATATTTAGAGTTTGTGGAATTCAATAGATATACCTTAGCGTCATTGATATAATTTTTTAATGTGCTTGTGTGATTTTTCATGTTTTCTTTTGAAAATTTTATGAGATTTGAGGTTTTTTAGGTAATTTTCATTTTTGGTTTCTTGTAAAAAAATATAAATAAATATTTTATAAACATTTATAAAAATAAATGAAGATCATTTAATATGATTATGTGGTGTTTGTTTGTTTTTTAAATATTTCAACATTTTTATCAAATTTAATTTTTATGAAAAGTAATTAATGAATTTTAACGAATTGAAAATGAACGGGTAAAATGATAATTTCACTCTATTTTTTAAATCAAATGTGTAAAGACAGAAAAACTGAATATCTATATAAAATGCCTAAAATAAATGAAATGATCACAAGTGCACTTGTATGCAACGTATTATATCAATTATCAAGTATAAGACTCACTGAATAGGGTAGTGACGGATGCATTTCAGATTCATTCTTTTGAATATATATCCCATCAAGAGTCATATTTTTTCTCTTACAGCAGGCCCACCATAAAACGGGCTGAATTTTGGAACGGGCAGATTGAAGGTGTGATGCATATGAGTATGACTATGTGAGAGGCCAAAGTCCAGACCGTCACCTACTACTGAGTAGGTATGCGGAATTGCCTTTTGTTATGTCAGTTGAGACTTGACCGGTGCACATTAACAATAAATTATTTTTACCGTGTTGTGCGTGTTTTACACGAGATTCGAAAGCATATAACTCTCTTACAACTGTCTTATTATTTTACATTTCAATCTCTTTCTCACACGTCGTCATTGATGTGATAGGATAGAGTCCCTGTCACGCACCGACGATCCTACTGTAACATGAATCTCACTAATTCATGATGGCTTTTTGATTGTACCATTGAAGATTGTCTGAAAATTCAATAAAAATATACAATAAAAGAGTGGGTAAAAAAATAAAAAATTAATAATTAACTAACGAAAATTTCTTTTAATTGTTAGATTTAAAAAAATAAGACCACTTTATTTTTTTTCATTGTTCCAAATGAAATAATGCAAAAAGAATTTTAATAAATTTATATCATATAGAATTTTTATGTAGATTTTACGATTATTGGAGTAATTTTTTTTGTTTTTAATAGTAATATATTTCTATGATTTTATATGAATAAAATAAAATATATTTTTTTAAAAATAGTATATTTAAATAACTTTTGTAATTCAAATGGTATAAATCAGAAGAATCTTAATTAAAAAATGTAAACGATATGAAAAAAGGTGCCCAGATTAAATTATATCTCCTTTCTCTCGGATATGTGGAGAAGAATTGAACTCAAGAAGAAAGAAGAGAGAGATCTGCTAGTGTTTTCTTGTTGAGAGGAGAGTAAAGGAATGGCCGATCCGTTTGTGCGCACTACGATTGAAGCCATTGTGGGGACCTTGACATCGCCAGTTCTGAATGAATTACGACAGCTAAGGGGAGTTGATGAGGAAATTCAAAGGGTATCAGATACGATGGATAGAATTCGAGGTCTGCTCGTTGATGCAGAAGAGAGGCCGGTTACCACTGAATCTGTGAATCGTTGGCTTAGGGAGGTTAAAAAGGTCGTCTACAGTGCCGAAGACATATTGGAGGAGTACGCATTAGATTTATCACGCTCAAAGAGAAAAATCAAGGTACGCATATTCTCTTCTTTCGTCTTCAGAAAACAAAAATTTCACAAGATTCGCAGTACGATAAGAGAGATAAGGAAAATAATGAATGAATTGGTGCATGACGCCTCCCTATTGGGCCTGAGTGAGGTTGCTCCCGATGGGAATATTATGACGGAAGTGAGCCCACGGACAAACTTTATAACGAGGGGAACTTTAATTTATGGAAGAGAAAACGATAAAAAAAACATCATTGAAATGTTGGTGGCCAATGGGAGTGGTCAAGAGAACTTCTCTGTCATTCCAATTTGGGGCATGTGCGGCCTTGGAAAAACAGCCCTCGCTCAGTTAGTCTACAATGATGAGGAGGTGGCAAAGCATTTTGATATCAAAATTTGGGTTTCTGTATTTAATGATTTTGATGTTATGAGACTATTTAAATTGATCATAGAAATAATAACCATGAGGAGTTGTGACCTCATGAACATGGATCAATTGGAGACTCGTCTTCGAGAATTACTATATGGGAAGAGATACTTGCTTGTATTAGATGATGTCTGGAATGAAGATGGTGAAAAGTGGGAAATATTGGAAAAACCTCTGAGATGTGGTGACAAAGGAAGTAGAGTTGTTGTGACTACCCGTAGTCAAAACGTTGCAAGAATTATGGGCGCAACCAACTCATACCCTTTGGAGGTGTTATCGGATGATGATTGTTGGTCCTTGTTTGCAGAGCGGGCCTTTGGTAGGATAGAAGATGTCGATACAAACTTGATTGAAATTGGAAAAGAGATTGTGCAAAAGTGCAAAGGTGTGCCTCTAGCAGTGAAGACCTTGGCTAGTGTGATATCTTCTAAAAGTAAAGCAAGTGATCTACAATTTTGGACAAATGTTAGAGAGAACAATATGTGGGAGTTGCGAGAAGCTCAGCAAAATATTCTTCCAGTATTAAGGATGAGCTACAATCAACTCCCACCACGTCAAAAATCTTGTTTTGCCTATTGCTCCATCTTCCCTAAAGATTATAAATTTGAGAAGGAGACTCTAATCCAGCAATGGATAGCTGCCGGCTTCGTTCCATTGTCCATAGGAGGTCAACTAGCAGAGGATATTGGCAATGAATATTTCAATGATTTTTTATCGAGGTCCTTCTTTCAGGATGTAGAAAAAGATGATTTTGGTGAGATCAAAACTTGCAAAATGCATGACTTTTTTCACGATCTTGCTGTAATGGTTGCAAAACATGATTGCTCGACTTTCGGGTTTGACATGGAGAAAGATTCTATTAGAGAACTGCGTTATGCATCATGGCTTTGTCACAATGTTGGACTAGTCTTCTCAAAAGACGTGTATGAAGCGATAAGTTTACGGGCATTTTTGCGTTATACAGTAACCTATAATAATGAGCTCCCAGCTGAAGATCTTGATAAATTGTTTTCACATGCTAGGCGATTACGTGTTCTAAGTGTGGGAGACATTTATGAGATAGGAGGTGGCTTCCCTAACTCAATAGCGAAGTTGATACATTTAAAGTTCCTCGACCTCTCCTCCATAGTACTTTATACATTACCCCCGCCTATCACCAGCCTCCAAAATCTACAGACCTTGAAACTCGTTGGTGTCAGAAGACTCCCCGAAGACATGATCAATATGGTAAGCCTCAGACATCTTGACATAAGAAAGTGTAATGAGTTAACTTTTTTGCCTTCTAGGATTGGACAGTTGACTACTCTTCAGACATTGCCCAGATTCATCGTTGGTAAAGAGAGCAGATGCGGCATAGAAGAGCTGCATAACCTACAAATTCGAGGGGATATAAGAATAGATAAACTTGAGAATGTAAGCGATGTTAATAATGCTAGAATAGCGAAACTGAAGGACAAGTCGTTGCTCCGGTCTGTGGGATTCTATTGGTCGGAGAATGAATCATATTGGTCGGAGGATGAATCATATGATGGTGAAGCTAACAAGCAAGAGAATGCCAAGGACGTTCTTGAAGCCCTCCAACCACCTGAGAACCTCAAAAGACTTTGGGTGATCAATTACAATGGTGGCAGTTTTCCAAACTGGATGATGTATCCTCTGTTTCCATATTTGGTGGATATTGTGCTATACAATTGCAAGGGATGTGAGATTCTCCCTCCACTTGGACAATTACCTCACCTAAGAATTCTCATCCTAGAAAAAATGTTCAGTGTAAAGTGCCTAGATGGGAAGTTCCCTTCGTTGCAAAAATTGGTTGTGAGTGACATGCCTAATTTGGAGCAATGGTATGGAATGGATTTGTTTCCATGCCTGGAGAAATTGATTGTCGTAGGATGCAAAAGTTTGAAATCTCTGCCACGTCTTTCAGCAATTAGACGTTTGGAGCTATATAGGTCCAACGATGCAGTTCTTGGCTCGGTGGAAGCCCTTACCTCACTTTCTTTTCTTGGCATTGATCAGTTTCAAGAGCTAGAGTTTCTACCGCAGGGGATGTTGCAAAATCACACAGCTCTACAAAGCCTCCAAATTAGCCGATGTCCAAAGCTGAAGACTCTGTCAATGCAACTGGGGAATCTTACAAACTTGAAATCACTGTTGATTAATGATTGCAGTGACCTTGCAAGTTTGCAAGGGGAATTGCGAAATCTCATCTCTCTTGAATTATTACAGATACATGGCTGTCATAGTCTAACTTCATTTCCAAGTGAGGAGATGCAAGGCTTGACCTCTCTTTTGCACGTACGGATTCAGCGCTGTGAGAATCTAACATCTCTCTCCCAAGGTTTGCAATACCTCACGTCACTCAAGAAGCTTACTATCAGCTCGCTGCCAAAGTTAGTTTATTTTCCAGAAGGGCTGCAGCATCTCACAACACTAGAAAGCTTGTGCATTGAAGATTGTGGCAGCTTCCGATCTTTACCTGAGTGGGTCGGAAATCTTGCATCACTTCGAGAATTGATAATCCAAAACTCTCCTCACTTGGAATGTTTACCAACAGGGTCACAAAAATTTTCTTGCCTCGAAAATCTTGTTATTCATGGTTCTAATCATTTACTCCGGCGATATGGTGAGGACTTCTACTCAGATTGGCACTCAAGAAAGCACATTACTGTTAGTATCAAACGTGATAGAGGAGCTTTTTCTGTTCCTGAAAATCTCATGGATGGTGGGAAGATTGGAATTTATGCTAGAACCAGTCGCTTCTTTGACACAAAGGGCTTAGCCCCACCTGTGGTCTCCTATTCAATGCATACTGATGATGTTTGATTATGTGTATATTTTGGTATCAAGCAAGTTGGAGCATGGGAAGGAACTTCTCCATGGAAGGTAATGTACAAAAATCGCTGCCACCTACTCATTCACACACAATATCATCCCTTCTTCCATTGACCTGGAATGAGTCCAAATTAGACATCCCAGACAATTGATATGTGACACTTCCCACCCATTGAATGTTGATCATTGCTGTATGTTCCTGAATGAAATTATATGCTCTATCATTTTGCTTGTTAGTTTAGTAGTTTAATTGCAAATAAATTTGTTTTTGAATTTACGTGTGGAAAACCGTGGGTGTAAGAGTGTCGAGACTTCTGACCTGATTTATGTTCAAGTGAACTCAAACAGGCAATTTAGCCCACTGTGTCAGCCGTATTGGAGTCTAAAATGACCCCAATTAATATAAGAATCAGAGCCATGCTTGACCTCAAACCTCTTATGTCTCATCTCTCATCTATTTTTGTTTCTTTCTTCTGTGTGTGCTCCATATTGTAGCTAAGAACATGTACACATAGATGTGCTAAGGCCCAACCACTTTTATTGATGAGGATAAATGATGTGGGGGACTACTATTTTTATTTTTAGATTGAGAATAATTTAGGCGTATTTTTATAATTTTAATAATGGTCATACTTTAAGTCTAATATAATGTCTAAAATACATGATTTTGGATAAATAGTTCATTAGACTACCTTTTAAACAAGCCCAATTTTATGCTATTTTGAAAGTAATTGGAGAAATTATGACCAAATTTCTACTAGGGTTTATTATGGTTACGAATGTATTATAGTTTGTGTTTAATTTGCTTTGGTTCAATAAGTATGTCCTGGCCATCTTATATTCTTATTGTACTCAACACTTATTCCTCTTGAAAGTGGAGCATTGGTGTATTTAGAGTAGTTGGTGAAGCATTAGTGCATTGTTATAGTGCCAAAAATTGTATCTAATTTTTTCTGTAGTGGGGCTGTGCTTGGATGTGGTAAAAGTTTTGTAGAGGTTTCTTCCATGTAAGAGATTTCCTTAAGTAGGGTTTCTCATCTTTTATCTTATTTGGTAATTATCAGTGAAAAGATGTGACAAAAAATAAGCTATTTATTATATATTTTGATTGATATGAAAAATAATTTAAAACTTTCTCTCAGAATATTTCCATAGATGGGTTAATTTTTAAACATTCCACTACTTTTATTAATATTAGTTAAATAAAAATTAAAACATAGTCATTTGAGAAAATATGCTATATTTTAAAACTTATGAACTAAACTGAGTAAAGAAAGAAGTTTGAATTTTTCTTAATAAGTAAAACTTTTTTAATTAAAGTATTCTTTATTATATGATATTAGATTATATAGTAAATGGTTAAAATTGAAATTATTTTTAAATTAGAATATTTTGATTTAATAAATCCATTTAGTTTATGGCTATATATCAAATGGTAAAAGAAATTGGATAGAATTGAATTTACAAAATTAAATAGATTTATAAGAATTTGTCTCCTTGTATGATTCATAAATCATAATTGTGATAAAAATAATAATTTTTTAAAATACCTAATCAACCTATGTGCAACAAATACATCCATTTGCAGTCAAGGAGGGAGAAGGAACAGATAATAGGGGGAAACTCAGTTTCCTTTCTTGAGTTAGGAGAATTCACAGAAGTAAAGGGGAGAGGCAACTAGGGGGTTTTTATCCTATAAGGCAAATACCAAACAGAGAAAAAGAAGGGAACCCCTCCTTTCTCCCCTTACCTCTCATCCAATACAAGGTCTAAAACCTTTGCTTTGCATCAAAATGAGTTCGGATTAAGGTTCAAAACTCACTTTATTAACGATCCTAGCCAGTACCCACTTAATTAATGCCCAGTGTAGATCTCTCTCTGTAGTCTGGTGTGCAGATATCAAATTTGATTGTTTCCTCAACAGAGCATTTTTGTTAAAGATGTAAAGCATGCAATGTATAAGAAACACATCATGCAGTGTTGAATGACAATTTAGACAATTTGATATCAGTTCAATGTATCTCTACGACAAAATATCTCTTTAGTTACCTATATGGGTGTAGCTCAACTGGTTGGCTCCTGCTTCAAGAAGCGGGAGGTTAGAGGTTCGAGCCTTCATGGCCTAACTTTAGTGTGCCCTATGGTAATGAGCTCATCCATGGAGGTTTTATGCTGGGTATCCCGCAGTTTCCCACAAGTAAATTCAAAAAACAAAAAAATATGTTTGTTTAGTTCTTCTATCCATGGTCTCACTATTTTGTCAGTTGGTTAATCTCATGCCTAGTTTACTCTGTTGATCTTATTTGAGATATGGTTTTTTTCAAATCTATTTTGCTTTTGTCGTTTGATTTGGTTTGACTTCTTATTTTCGCGTTGGTTTCATCTCAAAATCGAGTTTAGTAGTACACTCTTGGATTTTTTTTTCCTACTCCTCATGTTTGTTTTTAACATTCTTTGATTCATTGTTCAGGAATCAGGATCATTTATCATATCCAATTTCCCTTTTGGACACTTTGATTTTAAAGTTCCAGAAGTGAAAACCGAGACTTTGGATCGGGAAATCGGGTTGGAGAACAATTGTGGAGTGTCTGAACCGGATTATCAGGCTTCTCTTCTTCGTCCACGTCTCCTCTTTGATCAATATCTTATGTTGTTTGTATTTTGATATTAAGTTCAAACTCTGTCCAGGATTAACATTCTCTAAATCTTTATTGTGTTACTTTTAAGTTTTAGAACCTTTTTGATAATATTTAGATGGGTGTAATCACTAAAAACACCTGCAAATAATTTCAATAGAGGAAGCATGTGGTCCCTACCCTCCATGTTATCTTTGTGTCTTACTTTGAACAAGATTGTTCCATGGTCCCACCTTAACATAACACTTGTTGGAAGATCATAGCTATCAATTTCTATTCAAAGTTGTACTGTCAGAGATTATTAAAGTTGAGGCCATGAGAGCTGCTTATTTGAGATGAAGTAGCCAGTCAAGAGGTTGAAAACGAACTTTCTTTCATGACTCCATTAGTCTTCAATCTTTATATATGAACAAAGTTCTTGGATCTTAAATCAATTTAGACTATAACCCAGGTTACAGTAATAGATTCAGATCTATCTTGGGTCTAAAAGAGTCTAATAATAATTTTTAACTTGGCTCAAATTCTTAAAAATAAATAATGGTCTAAATGAACTTCCAGTTTTTCAATTCCTTGCCTAATTTATCTTCTTTTTCTCTCGTCCTCTTTCATTGTTATCTCAGTGTAGTTAATAGACTTTCTTTTAAAATATGATAAAAAATTGTTTGGACATGAGAAAATGTTGAACTTCAAATTCTTTTTGAGATGTGGTTCCCATTTAGATTTGAAAGATTTTGAACTATGGATTTGGTTGAATTTAGAGTTGGATAGTTAAGATTTAAAATTCTTTAAATTAAAATATTATATTTTTATTTAAAGTATCATAGTATATTTTTATCTATAAGATAGTTCTAATATTTTCAATTCACTACATTTAGTATTAAAATTAAATTCTTTATTTCAGTATATATATACTTTTTAATTATTGGTTTGATAAGATGAAATTAAATCCATTCATTAAATTTAGTTTTGAATCGTTTATTTCTATCTTTTTATTTTATATATTTTATATATATTTTTTTAAAATTTTTTAGTCTCCCATCAACTTCAAATAGTATTCTCAAACTAATATAAATAAACACAAGAAAGGAATCTAAGAGAATGACTCATGGACTATGCACAAATTTGAACAACCAATTAGACCATTAAATCAATAATTGAACGCAAACAACTATGAACTTTGATCAATATTCAACGACATTCCAAAACCCAGATTAACCATTTGAAGTTTATGAAGTAAACAATTAAAGTAAGAAGGGAATAAATAAATAAATAAATAAAAAGTTCTAGACCATCAAACTGTACATCGCAGGGGTCAAAAATTCAGTCTGGCCAGATATTGGTCGATAAATTTCTCTCTCCTCTGTCATTTTTTTTTTGTAAATATCGGTATTATTTTATTTTTTCTGAATTAAAAAATATAAAAAAACCGAAAAAGAAACTGTTTTTTTTTTTAAATTGAAAACGTAAATATCGGCTGATATTTCGACTCGGGCCCATCACCGTTTTGATTTTTTTTTTTAAATACCGATATAAATCATTACGGCCGATATCGGACCGATATATATCGCCGAGATATCGGCCGAGAAATAGGTTGTACGACCGATACAATACATATCGGCCGATATTAAACGAAAGTTAAAAACCGATATATTGGCCAATACGTTTCATATCGGCCAATATCTGTACCCTTGGTACATCGTGTCTACTTTGATGCACTATGGCATATAGATATTGTGATTTGATATGGTCGTCTTGAATTTTTAAGATTGTTTTGAATTGATTTATTAAATGAATTTAAAAAGAATAAAAAAACTTATTTCATTTATTTATAGGTTTTAATTGAAAGTTCACATCAATTTTTATGAATTGATTTGAAAAGAATAATATTTCTATATTATATTTCAGCATAATGACGTTCAAATATCGACTAATAGTTTAATACAATATGTATTCTACGTAATCTTTTTAAACTATTTTTTCACACTAATTTGATTACAATTCATTGATACTATCGACTTATTGTCAATTTTATTTTATTTTTAATAAAAATAATTTTTAAACTAACTCGAGTATGAATTATCTATACTATATAAAATAATGATAAATCAATATTTAGCGACTTTAATTTCAGACTTATATTTGAACCTATGTTACACACGTATAGAGTGAGGAGAGATACACTATATATCTATATAAAAGAACAAATGTTTCAATTGTACATTAGAAGCAATTCTAGAATAAAATTCAATTAGAAACTACCTATTTTCAGTCCATCAATGATCAACTAGATAAATATTGATAACCAAATATCTTCTGAGAGATCTTCTTGCCCAGCTTAATCGAGCCTCTCATCAAGAAGATTCTTTAGAAACCAGTTTTCAAGTTTGGGCCCAAGAATTTCTCAATCTCCGATGAAATCCTTGTGGTCCGCTGATTTTTGCAAGATGAAGATTATTTTGCCAACCCGCAAATGGTTACGAGTCTCGGTTGATACTGTGCGTATCAATTCTACTGGCAATATATCGGCTGATATGGCTGAAATCTAACCGATATCAATCGATACACATTTATATGGATGATATTTATCCAAAAAAATTTAGGCGAGATCTCGACCGAAATCTGAGATACTGAGATATTGATTGAGACGTTGATATCTCAATAAAGATGATTTTTGTTTCCTGCCCATCAATAACAACGAAGGTTTTATACCATTAATTCATTAAATAAGAAGCATTGAACTCATTTTGAACCCATACAAAAGAAATGAACAAAATGACATTCAAATGTGGAATCAAGTATCGGAATCTTGATTGAGAGATAAAAAAATTAAGTCTATTTTTATTTAAAAAAAAATGATGAATATTTGTGTAGGCCCTATCGATATCTTGACTGATATTCTTATGTTACAGGCCAGGCTGATATTTATATTTTTTAATATTTTTATAAAAAAAGCTATTTTTTAAAATAAATTCTTTAAAAAAAAACCGAGATTAAAAAAAGAAAAGAAAAATCTGTCCACTGAAAATTCGGATCCACCGAATTTTCCACCCGTGTGTGGAATGAAATCTACAGTGAAATGAAAACTCCTCCAGCAGCTGTCTCTGACAAATTCCTTCACAAATTCTACTTTTGCCAAAATAGTCAAAGTCATTATGGTGTCTCCATTAAGCATTCTTTTCCTCCATGAAATCGAGAATGCAAAAGCCATGAAATGACTGCAACCCAATTTGCCTGAAAAGTTGACGAAAGAAAGTCGAAAAGAAATGGTATTTGTTTGAAAAGTTAAAAATGCAAATATAACCAAATAACTTAATCCAATTACAATTACACAGCTTGTCTTATTTGATGATCAGTGTAAAAAGATTTTTATTTTAAAATAACTTACAAATTTTTCTATTTTTAATATTTTAGATTAATTTTTCTTTTTCTTTGCTTGCTTAGTTAAGATTTATTATGCAGTCATATTAAAAAAAAATTCTTTTATATTAAGGAGATGAGTAGTAACTTTTATATTAAGAGAATAGAGTGGTAAGATGACCAGTGAAATATGATAAATAGTTTATGCGTTCTATTTAGTTTTGAATTTATACCTATGTCAACTGAAATTGTGCTAATATTAGCAAGAACAGGAAATATAATATGCAATAGATTAGGTTGGATTTACCATAATTTTCTTTTAAGGTTGACTCGTTGAATTGAGTTGTATTATATTTTCTCAATTTAATTTTATTCAACTCAAAGTTCAGTAAAAGATAAAAGAAAATAAAAAATAACCTCTATATAATCAGATCTACAACTAATATTGGGTTCAAATCAGATCAAATTATGATACCACTCAGACCTACGTTATTCCTTTAGAATTTAATTTGTGCTAAATGAGCCACCACAAAGTTTATCAATACTAAATATGATTTGAATTTCAAACACCAGTCAGAGATGAGACCTATCATTTAGTAAATAAGTCAATTTATTTAGATGAAACCCTATCTTTTTAGATAAGTTCATGCCAAATTGTTAAATTTATTCAAAAAATGAGCTTAAGTTAATCGGCGAACATACTTATTCTTAATCTCAAATGAATCCATCTATTTATTAAATAATTTAGTTAAGTAGTTTGATAAACACTAAATAAAAATACATTCAAATCATTGGCTCGTGTTCTCGTGACAATGATGTTTCTATTCTTTACATCATTGGCTCATGTTCTCGTGACAATGACGATATTTTAATCTTAAGAAATCAATAACTCAAATTATGGGAGCACTTACATACACCCGGAAAATCTGCCTCTACACACTCGAATCCGAATTTTTGGGTGAAATTACGATTCTGCCCCCGCATTTCCATTCATTCGAATGAATGCCCAGTTCATTTTGGCATTCATTCGAATGAATGGGCTCATTCGAATGAATGGCCAGTTCATTTTGGATTCATTCGAATGAATGGGCTGAACAGTAACACGGAATACTGTTCGGCCCCATTCATTCGAATGAATGGATGATTCATTCGAATGAATAGTGATAAAATAAACACCATTCCTTCCATTCATTCGAATGAATACGGGTTCGTGCATTTCATTCGTTCAGTTCATTTCATTCGAATGAACGGATTCGTTCATTTCATTCCATTCGCGCAACTGCACATTTCATTCGAATCATTCGAATCGTTCATTCGAATGATTCGAATGAAATGTTCATTTCAGTCATTCATTTAAATAATAAATGTTTTTTTTTTAATTTTAAACTTATTTTTTGAATACTGTGTATTTCCAAAATTTCTCAAATTGAATATCTGAACTAATTACGATAACCTGATAAAAATACTTTAAGATTTCAAGGTCTTTTGACACTCCTAAATATTTAAAACACAGTATTTTACAAATAAGGGTATCCCTAGGGTGTGCCAAAAATATATTTAGGAGTGTCAAAAGACCTTGAAGTCTTAAAGTATTTTTATCAGATTATTGTAATTAGTCCGGATATTTAATTTGAAAATTTTTGGAAGTACACACTGCCTAAAAAATAATATGCATAGTGTATTAAATAATAAAATCTCCTTTAAAACTTTAAAGTTGTTTTTTAAATATTGTGTATTTCCAAAATTTCTCAAATTGAATATCCGGACTAATTACGACAACCTGATAAAAATACTTTAACACTTCAAGGTCTTTTGACACTCCTAAATATATTTTTGGTACACCCTAGGGATACCCTTATTTGTAAAATACTGTGTTTTAAATATTTAGGAGTGTCAAAAGACCTTGAAGTCTTAAAGTATTTTTATCAGGTTGTCGTAATTAGTCCGGATATTCAATTTGAGAAATTTTGGAAATACACAGTATTCAAAAAATAAGTTTAAAATTTAAAAAAAAATATTTATTATTTAAATAAATGACTAAACTGCACATTTCATTCGAATGATTCGAATGAAATGTGCAGTTGCGAATGGAATGAAATGAACGAATTCGTTCATTAGAATGAAATGAACGGAACGAATGAAATGTACGAACCCGTATTCATTCGAATGAATGGAAGGAATGGTGTTTATTTTATCATTATTCATTCGAATGAATCATCCATTCATTCGAATGAATGGGGCTGAACAGTATTCCGTGTTACTGTTCAGCCCATTCATTCGAATGAATCCAAATGAACTGGCCATTCATTCGAATGAATGGAAACGCGGGGGTAGAATCGTAATTTCATCCGAAAATCCGAATTCGGGTGTGTAGAGGCAGATTTTCCGGGTGTGTGTAAGTGCTCCCCAAATTATTGTTAAAAATTACTGTAAAAATACAAAAAAAAAAATTTACAAAAAATAATAATTTACATGTGCATGGAAATTGACATTTTCTCACTATTTAATCATCTAAAACAGTAAATAAGCATTATGTAAAAAAAAAAAAAACACATCATTTTAATAAAGTTTTCGCATAGATTTCCTAAAAAGTAAATTCAGATATAAAATTTTTACATGTGCATAGAAAATTACATTTTAACACTATATTAACATCTAAAAAGTAAACAAAAGTTGAACAAAAAAATAGAAAAATGATTTGTGCACCCCCTCTTTTACCCATTGTGCATTCCCCCTATGTAAAATTACAATTTTGCTCAAATTCAAAATTCCTCTTTCCTCTCTCCTTCCTTGCTTTTTTTGGAAAAATTATAATTTTACATAGGGGGAGTGCACAATGGGTAAAAGAGGGAAGTGCACAAATCATTTCCCAAAAAATAATATCATTCAAATGAACTTAAAGCATATATTTCTTTAATATAAAATTTGGATAAAAAATAAAAAATTACATATGCATAGAAAATAATATTTTTTCACTACATAATCTACTAATACAACAAATAAACATTAATTAAGAAATACATCCCTCTTAGGCCTATTGGACTCATTTTTAAGCAAATTTAAAAAAAATTAGCCATACATCGAAATTCAATATTTTAAATCAAAATTAAGTTGAATAAGCTATGCCTTTTATTTTTAGTAATCTTGGAACGAGGGATGCGTGGGACGGTGCTTTGAAATGGATTGAAGGTGTGATCCCCTAAACAGGCCACAGTCAAGACCTTCTCGACCTACTTAATAAATTTATTCTAAAGTGTTATTTATTTAATATTATCACAGTTTTATGCATGTAAAAAAAGTCGATGAAAATTAAACTTTTACTTTTCTATTTAAAAATGCTGCATCACCGTAGCTAGCTTTTTCGTCCAAAAGAAGTGGATTGTGAAGTAAGATTTTCAAATAAAATTATTTTTTAATTGATTTTTTTAATAAAGAATCAAAATTCATTTATTTTGAATTTTATAAACTTCAAAAATGATTTTAAGTGAAAATACTATAATTTTAGACTTCAAATATTGTATCTAAAGAATTAATAAATTTTTCTCTTAATTTTTTTAGTACAATTTTTTTAAATATCACTTCGTTCAGATAATTTTTTTCATTTCGGTGGATGGATGATATTCTCTAAATAATTTTTTTAATTCAATGGTATAACATTTTTAAATAAAAAGATAAAAGAGTAATCTCAAGATTTCTCAGATCCCCCTCCCCATATATATTATTATTATTAAAGATGGAAGAGTTGCTTTTAGTCATGTCAATTGAGACTTGATCCGTCCCTGACATCCACCCAGTACATGAATGTGGTGGAGACCATTGAAGGTTTGTTTGAGAATTAAATAAAGAGTTGGATTTTTTAAAAAATAAGTCACTTTGCTTTTTTTGAAACGGTGATCATAAAGAATTCTTAAATAGCAACCTTTTGTAAGTATTTATCCATATGTTCCATTCCATTAATGAGAGGCTCGTATTTTGTGAAGATTATAGTAGACAATTTTTAATTATACTTTATAACTTTTTGTATAAATTATTTTTATTTGGAATTTTATACAGAAATATTTAAAAAGTTGTAATTTTATATTAATATACATTCAAAAAAAATTATTGAACAATTATATTTTGTATAATTTTTTTATTTAAATTGCTCTCATGAAATAAAGAACAACTGTTACATGTCACACTGGTAAGGACTGCCACTGCTCTTTGATAGCGTGCTCTAGCTTTCACTAGGGCATGAAGAAATGTGCACTACTTTTTCTCGGTGCATGTGTTAGATTTTTTTTATATATTATTTTATAATTAAAAAATACATGAAAATAAAGAATCCTTTCTCAAGAGAATGGTGGTTTAGTTCTATTATTTAGTATATTAAATTTATATATAAAATAGATTTTTTTTATGTATACTTTATGATTATTGGAGTTAAATTTTTTTTAATAGTAATCATTTTCTATGATTTTATATAAAATAAAATAAAATATATTTTTTAAAAGTAATATTTAAATAAATTTCACAATTCAAATGATATTAATGAGAAGAATCTTAATTAAAAATTGTCCAAAACTATGAAAAAAACAAATGCCCGGACTAAATTATATCTCCTAATGTGTGGAGGAGAAGTCAACCACGTCAGCATATAGGAGATATCCTGGTTGCTGTTAATTTTTTTTTGAGTTTTCTCGTTGAGTGGAGAGTAAAGAAATGGCTGAGCTTTTTCTGTCCGCTGTGATTGAAGACATTGTGGGGAGGTTAACATCACTAGTTCAGGACGAATTACGACTCCACGGGAACGTTGATGGGGAAATTCAAAGGCTATCAGACAGGATGGGTAGAATTCGAGCTCTCCTCAATGATGCAGAAGAGAAGCAGGTGACCAATGAAGCTTTGAATCTTTGGGTTAGGCAGCTTAAAGATATCGCCTACAGTGCCGAAGATATAATAGAGGAGTACGCATTAGAGGTAAGCAAATCATCTTATTTTCCCTTCAAAAAACTGAAATTTCAACATAATATTGGGAGTAGGATAAAGGAGATCAGGGTAAAAATGGATGTAATTGTGGATGAGGGTTCCAAATTGCAACTGATTGAGGTTGCTCCCCAGGGGAAAATTGGGACGGTAGGGAGGCCTCAGACCTACTCTCACGTGATTGAGTCAGAAGTTTATGGAAGAGAAAACGATAAAAGCAACATCATTAAAATGTTGTTGGCTAGTGGGAGTGGTCGGAAGAACCTCTCTGTCATTTCAATTCAGGGCATGGGAGGCCTCGGGAAAACAACGATTGCTCAGTTAGTATACAATGATACAGAGGTAACAAAGCATTTTCACATCAAAATTTGGGTTTGTGTCTCTGATGATTTTGATGTGAATAGGCTATTTAAAACAATCATAGGATCAATAAACAATGAGTAGTTGTGACTTCACGGAGATGGATCAATTGCAGATTCGTCTTCGAAAATTAGTAGAGGGGAAGAGATACTTGATTGTATTAGATGATGTCTGGAATGAAAATAGTGAAAAGTGGGAAACATTTGAAAAACCTTTGAGATGTGGTGACAATGGAAGTAAAATTGTTGTGACCACCCGTAGTCAAAAGGTTGCAACAATTACGGGCGCAACCAACTCATACCCTTTGGAGGTGTTACAAGATGCTGATTGTTGGTCGTTGTTCGCAGAGCGTGCCTTTGGTGGAAGAGAAGACGCGTATCCAAACTTGATTGAAATTGGAAAAGAGATAGTGAAGAAGTGCAAAGGTGTGCCTCTAGCAGCCAAGACCTTGGGTGGTTTGATGTCTTTTAAAAGGGAAGCGAGTGATCTGCCATATTGGATATTTGTTAGAGATAACGAGAGCTGGAAGTTGCCAAAAGATGATCTGGATGGTATTTTTCCAGCATTAAGGTTGAGCTACAATCATCTTCCAGCACATCTGAAACAATGCTTTGCCTATTGCTCCATCTTCCCTAAAGACTATAAATTTGAGAAGGAGACTCTAATCCAGCAATGGATAGCTGCAGATTTCGTTCCATTGTCCAAGGGAGGTCAAGTAGCAGAGGATATTGGCAATGGATATTTCAATGATTTATTATGGAGGTCATTCTTTCAGGATGTAGAAAAAGATTTTTTTGGTGAGATAAAAAATTGTAAAATGCACGACCTTGTTCACGATCTTGCAGCATTGGTTGCAAAAGATGATTGCTTGACTTTGGGGTTTGGCATGGAGGAAAGTACTCTTAAACGAGTACGTTATGCATCATGGCTTTGTGACAATATTGGCCGTCGCTTTCCAAAAGACGTGTATAAAGCGAAAATTTTACGTGCATTTTTGTGTATCTATACAGGAGGGTTTTATAATGAGCTCCCAGCTGAAGATCTTGATAAATTGTTTTCAAATGCTAGGCGATTACGTGTTATAAGCTTGGGATACATCTATAAGATAGAAGGTGGCTTCCCTAACTCAATAGGGAAGTTGATACATTTAAGGTTCCTCGACCTCTCCTCCGTCTTACTTGAGACATTACCCACATCTATCACCAGCCTCCAAAATCTACAGACCTTGAAACTCCCAAATGGTGTCATGAGACTCCCTGAAGACATGAGCAATATGGTAAGCCTCAAACATCTTGACATAAGAAAGTGTAATAAGTTGACTTGCATGCCTTCCAGGATCGGACAATTGACTTCTCTTCAGACATTACCCAGATTCATCGTCGGCAAAGAGAGCAAATGTGGTGGCATAGAAGAGCTGCATTACCTACAACTTCGAAGGGACATAAGAATAGATACACTTGAGAATGTAGGCGATGTTAGTAATGCTAAAAGATCGAAACTCAAGGACAAGCCATTGCTCCGATCTGTGGGATTCTATTGGTCGGAGGATAAATCATATGATGGTGAAGCTAACAAGCTAAAGAATGTCGAGGAAGTTCTTGAAGCTCTCCAACCACATGAGAACCTCAAAAGACTTTGGGTGATCAATTACAGTGGCAGCACTTTCCCGACCTGGCTGATGAATCCTTTGCTCCCTCATTTGGTGGATATTGTGCTATACAATTGCAAGGGATGTGAGATTCTCCCTCCACTTGGACAATTACCTCACCTAAGAATTCTGATCCTAGATAAAATGTGCAGTGTCAAGTGCCTCTATGGTGAGTTCTATGGCAATGGAACAGTCAAATGGTTCCCTTCATTGAAAACATTGGTTCTGAGGGACATGCCTAAATTGGAAGGATGGTTAGAAATAGATGGAATACATTTCTTTCCATGCCTAGAGGAATTGATCGTCGAAGAATGCAACAGTTTGACATGTCTACCACGGCTTTCTGCAATTAGACGTTTGGAGCTCTATAATTCCAATGCTGCAATTCTCAGTTCTGTGAAAACCCTAACCTCACTTTGTTTTCTTGGCATTGATGAATTTCAAGAGCTCGAGTTTCTACCAGAGGGGATGTTGCAAAACCACATAGCTCTAAAGAGCCTCCAAATTAGCGAGTGTCCAAAGCTGAAGACACTGTCAAAGCAACTGGGGAATCTTACAACATTGAAATCACTATTAATTAATGATTGTAGTGACCTTGCAAGTTTGCAAGGGGAATTGCAAAATCTATTCTCTCTTGAATTTTTACAGGTACATGGATGTCACAGTCTTACTTCATTTCCAAGTGAGGAGATGCAATACCTCACTTCACTCAAGAAGTTTACTATCAGCTCTCTGCCAAAGTTGGTTTCTTTTCCAGAAGGCCTGCAGCATCTCACAACACTAGAAAGCTTGTGCATTAGAGATTGTGGTAGCTTCACTTCTTTACCTGAGTGGGTCGGAAATCTTGCTTCACTTCGAGAATTGAAAATCCAAAATTCTCCTCACTTGGAACGTTTACCAGCAGGGCCACAAAAGTTTTCTACACTTCAAAGTCTTGTTATCCATGGTTGTCATCATCTAGTCAAGCGATATAATAAGGACTTAGGCACAGATTGGCACTCAATAAAGCACATTCCATTTGTTCGTATCTATCATGAACGTGAAACTTATTTCTATGCTGAAAATCTCATGAATGGTTTGAAGATTGGAACGTTTGTTGGCACCAGTCTCTTCTTTCACACAGAGGGCTAAGACCCAACTGTGGTCTCTCCTTTAACCTAGGTAGGTCTACCAGATAAGTGGACTGATGATCCTTTCAGTTCTCCTTAACCAACTGCATGCATACTGTATCTCTTATTAAGGTATTTTCTAGCATCTCTCCTAATGATGTTTGATCATGCATATATTTTGGTTAGCAGCTCATGAAGACTTGAGGTTCTGATTTCTGAATGCATATCAAGCAAGTTGGAACATGGCAAGGAACATTCCATGGAAGATAATGTACCAAGTTGCTGCCACCTACTCATTTACACAATATCATCCCTTCTTCCATTGAAAAAATGGAACTCAATGTTCTCTATTACTAATACGGTGAGCTCAGTTACAGATGGTCATGACCTGAAATGAGTCCAAATTTAACATCCTAGACAATTGAGATGTTACACTTTACCACCCATTGAATGTTGATCATTGCCGTGTGTCTCTGTTAACTACCACTTTTTCAAAGTTATTTATTACTTTTGTTCCATGAATGAAATTATACGCTCATCATTCTACTTACTAGTTTAGTAGTTTAATTGCACCTAGATTGTCAATGGGTTACGCATGCCTGTCAAAGTGTCAAGACTTCTGGCCTCATCTCTCTTCATGCAAACTCAAACAGGCAATTCAGCCCACTCTGTCAGCCGTGTTGGGGTCTAAAATGAACCCCCAATTAATATAAGAATCAGATCCATGCTTGACCTAAAAGCTCTTTGGTAATTTCATCGATTTTTGTTTCTTTCTTCTTTGTGTCAAAGTGTCAAGACTTCTGGCCTCATCTCTCTTCATGCAAACTCAAACAGGCAATTCAGCCCACTCTGTCAGCCGTGTTGGGGTCTAAAATGAACCCCCAATTAATATAAGAATCAGATCCATGCTTGACCTAAAAGCTCTTTGGTAATTTCATCGATTTTTGTTTCTTTCTTCTTTGTGTGCTTCTTATTGTAGCATTGAATTGTACAAAGTATCACCATAACCGGGAATCCGGGATCTAATTAAAAGCGGTATTGGTGCAAAGAATATAAATATTTAAGAATATATTAAAAAAAAAGTGCATCCAAAATGAAAAAAAAAAAAAAACGAGTCCTTTAAGTGCACCTCTCGCCTTAGGCTTCAGGACCCCTTGCACCTTGAGTGCGCCTTCGCTTAACTAGTATGTGTAGGTATTATAGATAAGTCAAAACCTTTCAAATCTACTCATCTATGTGAGCTCATGTGGAGCCCATAGTGCATTCCAAACACAGAAGAACTTGTAATAGTTTTGGTGAATTCCACAAAAACAGAGAGAGAGAGAGAGAGAGAGAGAGACTAACAAAAAAATTGCAAAAACTTATTTCAAACAAATCGTGTAGTGATTTACAATTCCACCCCACCCAGCGTTAAGAGAGAAAAAACATTTGTTCATTGACAATGTGAATCACATAAATTGGTTAACAATCCAACGAGAACTCTTTCGTCGATTTTGGACTGTAGAGGATGTTAAATGGTTTGGTTTCAAGACTGTCCTTCAAAATTGAGATCTGACCCTCTTTGAGAAGTACATCTTCTTCAAGAGCTTCTATTCTCTTCCTCAATGAGCTAACTTCACAGTTCAACAGCATGTTATTCTCACTGTACTGCTTTACTTCTTCCCACATCAAGTCTCTCTCCTGAGTTATTTTCTCAAGTATGTCCCTCGTAGACGTCAGTTCCTTTACACACACTTGCAAATCACTTTGAGTCTGGCTTATGTTATCATCTTTCCTCATCATCTGTGGATTAACAACACAGCTTCTATCTCACTAAAGAGGCAAGTAATAACCAAAAGAGAATAATAAAATCGATGTAAAATGTATTACAATAAGCATCACCATCAAAGCTATAACTCATCATACTGCATTACGATTAAATTAAAATACTATAGATCAAAACTCAGTAGCTCCTGGCTGAGTTATGAAGCCAACAGTTATAAAAGCTATTAAAAATAATTTTTTTGAATGATAACCATATTATTCACAAAAAGAATAGATCTTTATAATAGAAACCAAGCGACAACAAAACCGGGCCAGAAACCTGCTACCCATATACACATTATGAAAATCAACCAGATGAGATGATCATCCTTCAATTCCTGCTAAACTCAAAAGGGAAGCCTAAGGTTGAATTAATGGCTCAAAGCAAACATCGAGATAATTTTGAGTGCATAAAACAATTGCAACCAGGTGACCAAAGAAGTCAACAGTGCATATCTGCCTTGGAAAACTGTATTTCTTTACAGACCTCAACGTCCCCTATTTCAAAAAAAGCATCATTATTTTAATGACATTAACAAACAGATTATTAATAAAGTTGAAAGTATTCTACTTTTTTTTTGAGAGAGAGAGAGAACAAAATAGAAACAGTGCATAGCTCTATTTGAGGGTGGTCAACGGCGTAAACTTGAGTACATGGGGGTTACTCGCATTTTCCCTTCCATAAAAACAATATATGGAGAGGATTGCATATTTGGATGTAATACCATAATATCTTTATTTATCTGATATTTTTTACAGAGTTTCAACAAATACAAAACTGGTTTATTTATACCAAATGAGAAGCATCTAACTTCTACATCTACCTTTAAGGATTCATTACTGCTATCATATTGATAGATATCATATCAAGTGGCAAACTAAAATGAAACTAAGGTGTTTCTTGATGTACACAAGCTCTCTGATTTTTTTTACTAAGCAATTTACAAGTTGATTTCAGCTAGGGGATATATTTTTTGGCAAAGATGCTTAATAACAGTGTCAAATGAAAAACAATTGTGATGGACTTCAAAATGAAGACTATTGCTCACCTGAAGTTCTAGATCCTTCATTTTATGGGTCAACCGAGAAATTGTATCTTGAGCCCTCTGGTTTTCAGTTCTTAAGATGTCATGGCCCCATACTGACGTAGCCAACTCAGATTGCAGCTGCTCAAGTTCTAGCTCTTTAAAACAAAGTTTCTCTCTTAAAACTCTTGTCAGAAGTATTTCAGCCTTCAGCTCCATTTCAAGTTCACCCTAGACAAACACATCAAAAATAAAGCCCAAGAATACACATTGAAGCTAGCAAATACTATGCAATTTTAAAGGATCTCTCATTCACTAAGTACCTGTAGTGTTGTGCGATTTTAAAGAAATAAACAGGTTGAACTGATCCAAAACCCATTTACCCATTTTTAAATTGCATGACACTTTTCCAATATCCAACCTGAGCATTTCTCACTAAACATATTTTTGAAAAAAACAAAGAGCACCCTTTCCAAATTTCAATTTTTAAAAAACATATACAAACATCAGCAAATGTCTGGTCAAAATGTCTTCAAATGAAATGAACAAGTTGATCCAAAACCCTTTTACCCATTTATTCAGGTCAACAACCCAAACTGAACCAATTGATAGAGAAAAAAAAGATGAAGAAGAAGACACAATAAATGCACAAAAACATGAACCAAATACAATAACAACCTGGTTATGACCCAAGGGATCAACCCGAACTCCATCCATTGATAAAACAAGCTCATGTTGACCCAAACTGTTTAATGAACATGTCAAGGATATGAGACACATACACTTCAAATAGGACAGGTTCGGGTCGAATTGACAAGCTGGGTCAAATTTTGCAAGGTCAACTAAAATGTCATCAACCAATTTCCACTCCAAATGTTTTAGCATGGAAAATGATGTCAGGCACCTTTAGCGTTTCAAAGTGCCATAAATGATGTCAGTAGATTTTTCTTTTTATAGAATCTTATTAGACAAGGAGATTGTAGATTATTCTGTGAAACAGAGGGAATCAGCATTTCACCACCAGGAAGTAACAAACAGGAGAACAAAACTTTCAACTTTCAAAAGAAACTAATAAAAAGGCTCCTGAAATTTTCATTCTGATATATTAGATCTGAAAAAAGTTTGTCAGATCCAAATGTAGGTGTCAACCCCAATTGATGGAATAAACTGCTCTGAAGATGATGATGATGATGATGAACAGTAGGTAATTCTGGGCATGGCAACATGTTTTACCTCACCACTCTAAATTACTCACATTTCAGATCTTATTAAGGTGGTTATCCTGTTTTAGTCATTTTAATGAATCAGATATAACCCAAATGTGGGTGATCTGTGCTAGCAGTTCGCAAGCTGTGGTGAGGCCTATGGTCCAATGGGCTCCAACCCCGGCTGGAAAATTGAAGTTGAGCTTTGATGGAAGCAGCATAAAGGGTCAGGCAGGTTTTGGTGGTACCATTTAAGACAGTTTGTCTGAAGAGTTCTCTCTTATTTTCTGGGTGATTTGTGATAGAGCTTTGCACTCTAAGGTGTTTTTAGCAGATGGCTGTGATTGGTAATGAGGGTGAGGAGACTCGAAACCAGTTTATTCAGCGGGCGAATGGAAGTGCTTGTCCATGATCTGTTGTAGGCAAAGTGAAAGAGCCAAGAGAAGTAAGCAAGAGGTGCTGCTTTACAGTTCCCAGATCAGCCAACGACAGAATTGACCAAGCCAAAGAGTGGTTGTTTCTTCAAATTATTTACAATTATACATAATGCATAACCTGCGGGTTGTTGGGTGCATTGTGTTTTAGGGACTGGTTTCTTCTATTTTGCTCTGGGGTCTTTCTTGAAAGGCCTTTTATTTAGATGTACTTGTTCTTTGGCTGCATTCTCTCTCTCATCAATAACATAGTGATCTTTCAAAAAAAAAACAAATTTGCACAAGCCAAGTGTAGTGGAACAAGGAATAGCAAAACTATTAATATATCATAAGATTTACACCACATGTGACAGAGCAGCTGTGTTACTCAGATATGGTCCTAGGTATTGTATTGATATCCAAATCCTAAGATACCCGAAAAAAATAGTATCTAACAATTCTCAACAATGTTTTGTTAATTTTTTCTACATAGTTGCAAAATTAATAAATTGCTTTTAGCATACACTATTTGGGTGTATGAATTTTTTTGGTGTGGCATCAAGGTGTCAAAACTACCTAAAAAAGATCTTATCCAAACCAGTTACATGCTATATGCAACTTCCATACATCCAACATGGTATCTTGAGAAAAATAAGATCTAGTATAATAATTTGGCAGTTTCAAACTTCTAATTGTTTCTGTAAATGCATATAAAAAGAGCAGCAATGTAGATAGAAAACACAATACAGACCCTGAGCATCACAATTGTTTCTGCGATGGTATCTTATTACCTCTGAGTGCAGACCCTTAAGAAGACCTGATGAGACAGTGTTTGCATTCTGTGACAGAGATTTAAAAGCATCAAGTTCAGACCTCTCTTGCACAACTGCAGACATTAGCCGTAAACTTCTCCTCAGATTTTCAGCACCTCTCTTTAAACCTTGGAACTTCATATCGCATTCCAGTACTGAGTACCCATCCAAAACTTTGTTAACTTCTTGCCATCCTGTGCCAGAAGCATCAGGACTATGGCAAGTGTTGGCTTTTATCAAATCAAGCAACTTGCTATAAAACTGCACATATTCATCGGTCAGTGAATGGACCAGGTTCTGTAAGCAGTTTATTCGAGCACCCAGTGCCTGATCGAGCTTGATTGATGAGATTTCCTCTCCATTTTGTAAACCTTGTAATCGTTCCAGGAGATTAATGTTCTCTCGTCTAAGGGATTCCACTTCAAGTCGACAGGACTCAAGCTCTTTTCTCAACGTCTGCTCAACACCTGTTAATCTTGCTTGCTCCATTTGCAATTTGATCATGGTATTTTCCATTGGCGATTGATTGCCAATTCCATCATTAAGCATTTGTCGTAGCCCATTAATAGTCTTCTCTTGTTCTCCACAAATCCTCTGTAATCTAGCAACAGCTTTGTGCAGCTGCTTGTTTTCATTCTCCTTTTCCTTATAGCTTCCTCTAATGCAATCTCGATCAGCTTCTGCACCTTTGGAGTGGTCTTGGAGCTCAGACAAAGCTTGCTGAAGATTATCATTCTTTAACATTGCTTCATCCATTCTTTCTGTTGTCTCCTCAAGTTTTACCTGCAAATGTGTCAGTCTACTTCTAGTCTCTGCTTCTTTACTAGCAAAGGAAGAAACCTCTTTTTGAAATGACACATTTTGCTCAGCCAATTCACGCACCCTGTCTCTAAGCCTCTGCTCTTCATTCTGGTATTTTTCAAGCTTCAAGGACCAGTCTGTTGACCTTCTATCCAGCTCTTTCTCCAAACTTGACTGCAACTCATTCTTCTCTCTCTCTAGCCTCCTTGTTCGAACATCCAAATCAAGTTTCGCACGTCTGAGTGCTTCAATTGTGAAACTCCTCTCAGCAATTCGACTCTGTATCTGATTAGAAACTTCAATAGCCAAGATTCTCTTGTCACGTAGGAGTTTTTCAATTGTGTGAATCAATGTCGGTATGCTGAAATCCTCTTGAAGCTTCAATTTCTCAAGGTCTTCTGCTAGAGCCTGTACCCTCTCCTGAGCCTCCTTCCCTTTTCTCCATAGCTCCACATCCATATCTTGTTGATGTTCAATACTCACAGGACCATCTCCAAGAAAATGACTTGTCT
The DNA here is from genome assembly GCA_022113865.1 of Chimonanthus praecox. Taxonomy (NCBI): domain Eukaryota; kingdom Viridiplantae; phylum Streptophyta; class Magnoliopsida; order Laurales; family Calycanthaceae; genus Chimonanthus; species Chimonanthus praecox. The sequence goes on along the minus strand of CM039086.1, from coordinate 69,597,227 downwards.
TCCAAGAGAATGGAATTTCATTCATGCAGAATCCATTTGCCTTTTCATAAGAGCCATCAGATAGATGACACGAAGAAATATTGTCAGATGAATAGCTTTTTCGAGAGACAACATTTGTATTCATATTGGGATGTTTGTCTGAGCAGTCCTCATAGATGTCTTCAACTTTGATTGTAGTTTCAGTGTCAAAATCACATGATTTTGTCGGAGATTTTTGATGAAATTCACATGGAAGCCTCGTGACTACACTACTCTTTGAGAACTTATCTGGGAATGCAAGCGTACCATCATCTCTTGTCCAACCACTAGCATAAAAATGGGAGTCACTAGATTCCCTAAACGAATATGACCTTACTTTTTCTTTGGTGGGTGAATTGGGTGCTGTAGACTGCACTCGAGGAGGCCGTTTTGAACCCCTCACTTTCCTGTTCTCTAGGAAAATGCCATCTTTTCCAACATTGGGACAATTTCTTTTAAAATCATTTTCAGGCCTTGGGTTCCTATCCTGTTGCTCCCCATCAATGTATAGGTCTAGGACTGCATTTGAGACCTGTGGTAAGCGAGCTTCTCTGCATCTTAATGGTACTGGAGAGCTACAAGGAGAGTTGCCTGAAGAATCAAAATAACTTCTTGGTGAATTAGAAGAATCAAGCTTCTCTATCGCATGTATCTTCTGAGTTGCAGCCTGCTTTCTTTTAGACTTGGACTGCTTTTCTAGAGTCGGTGAATGACAGCTGTAGAAGTAAAAACGACAAAAAATTAGAAACTCTGACCATATATTAGGAGGAAAATGTTATATATTATGGCAACAAAGAAACAGATAATGAATCATTTCCAGTTCCTCAAGAAGGCCTAAAAAAGAAGCAAGTACAAGTGACAAACTGGAAGATCCACAAAAGGAGCATTCCAAAAGAAAAAAAAAAGACACCTAAATCTCATCGCTAGTTTCCTAAATGGATTAAAAAGATAACAAATTCAGGGGATAAAGAACTTTATAATATGCACTCAATGCAACTCAAGGAAGTACCAAGAGAGAAGCTACAATCATAGTTATGAAAGATGATGGCATATTATAGTGGGAATTGGTAATCCAGGCAAAGGAAATCAAGAATGAATGGAACTAAGAATGACGGGAGACAAACTCAAGAAAATGTAAAGGTTAATTGGTTTGGATAAGAAGAGTTCTTAGAGAGCAACTGGACTATTTCCCATCGGCAATGAACTCAAGAAAATTCAACAACAATCAAGGGAAACAAAATCAAGAAAATGGAAGGAGTGATTTGAGTATAGAATAGTTCTTAGAGAACATTTTTTTTCTTATCAGCAGCCAAGCATCAGTAACTGCCCAAGAATTTCAATCTTTCATTTGCCTATGGCAAGCAATTGCCTGATACCTCCACTATTCATCTGGCAATCCCCATTGAATAACTGGCCATGCCTTGCCTCCAACCTTGGATGCCACTGACCATCAAATTGGCAGCTCATGAATGGAAAACTATTACCAACAGTTCACAAGCAATGAGGACAAATGGGATGGTTGGGAATTGGGATCATCTGATGGTGTAGACATTTATGTATCATCTTTCCATTTTGAGCCATTTTATAAATCAGGATCAGTAAAGGCCATCTCCACTTGTTCTGTTGGTAAAGCCAAATAAAGGAACAAGGAATATATAGTTCTTTGAGTAAAACCTAACATGCCAAACCTAGTAAAGACTATAAACAATCATTGCAAATGTTAAAAAAAAATTGGCATCATAAAGGTCATACCAATGAAAAATCATAAAGATCACCACAACAAGAAAATACTGAGACTTTAGATTTAAAGCACATACAGAGTTCGGTAATCAGCAAAATGAGGTGCAAAATTACTACTAGTTGATGGAGATCTACTAGGAGCACTCAAATCATTAAAATTCCTCTCTCCCAAGATACTAATTGGAGATGAAAGACTCCTTCTGAGACTGAAACTAGCAGAATCCTGGCTTTCTTTGTATTGCTTTCCTAAACGGGAGAGCAAGTCCTTGTGATTTTCAGAGCATTCTGCAACCTGATCAGTTCTTTGACCTTCCACAGCACTCTCCCAAGGTTTTTCCAAATACATCTTCTCATTGTCAGATGGAGATGGAGGATCTGGAATGCTGTTTGCATTGCTGGATGAAGATCTAAAGAAAAACAACTTCTTCATCTTGACTCTCTCAATGAAGACTAAATCCTGCAATTCATAAGGACATCTTCAGAGGAGTAAAAACCTCTTAGTGAATCATGATACATGTAAAAAACACATTTGTAAAAGGCATGCATGCCTTTTTCTAAGAACTTCAAGAGTCGTGTGAGTTTAAGACTTGGAGTATAAAAGATAACTTTTCGAGAGAATTTGGAATTCCAAAATTTTGATTACTTTTAGAATTTGAAATTTTCAATCTATAAATTTTCAAGTGAACCGACTAATGGAATTTGAATAGAATTTTTCAAATTCTACCTCCAAATATCAAACAGGCCCTAAGGAGAGTAGAAAGTAGGAAATGAAAAGGTTAGAGGAAAAAAATGGGAAGAGAAATACCCAAAGAATTAAAGAAGCCCTCATTCTCTAACCTTTTCAAAATCCAAAGCATGAACCTTTTCATAAATTTAACCATTAAAAAAAAAAGCTTTTCATAAATTTAACCATTAAAAAAAAAAGCTTTTCATAAATTTATATTTATGGAGGATATGTGAATTTAACCCTATTGTTAAAATAGTGTCTCTAATATAAAACAAAAAGGGCAATTCCCATGGGAAGATCTAAAAGACAAAAGAAACTTCTTTATCTTTATTAAGGCTCCAGAAACCAGTGGCATTTTGCAAATACGCCATATCTTCAAAAACAAAAACAAAAAAAAATATTATTCTCAGAAAATAGAAACAAAAAAAGAAAGAAATTTAAGTGCAAATCATGCTTTCCCATTAAATTGCACGACCAGAAAACTCGAATTAGAACCAGATATGAGAATTATTAAAAACCAGTTACACTGAAGGATAGAAGAACGTAGATTAAAGTAGAAACCCCGAGTGGAAAAAAGAGAAAAGGAAGAAGATGAGAAGACAAAAACCCAAAGAAATCCTCATTTTTTTACCTTTTTCTCGGGAATTAGATTTCCAAGCACAAACAATGGGGGTTTTGAAAAACCAAAAAAATTATTGAATTTATGCCCCGAACGATTTTGACACAACTTTCAAATCTTGTTTACAATCTTTATGAAAAAAGAAGAAGGAGAAGAAGAAAGAACTTAAATTCTTAGGGGAAAAAAAGCGATAACACTACAGGAGAATAAAGATGAATATCAGTACAAACATATTGAAAAAAAATTCAAGAAACGCAAGCACAATCCACACTCTCCAAATGGACTGTAGAGCCAGAAACTAAAATCAGATCCACAATTTTAAAATATATATACACCATAAAATTAACTTAAAATTAGAGAACATAAAAGCAAAATAAGAATGCAGAAATTAAATGAATGATGAAGAGAAGTACCAAAAGACAATTCTTCTTACGTTTCTACGGAATGTAAACTCCCAAACGCAACAAAAAAAAAAATTAAGGGTTTTGAAAAACCAAAGTAAAGAGTTTCATAATTTTATAGAATTGAATTGAATTGAATTCCGCTATGAATGCAACCAATTTAAAAAAAAATGGTATTTCAAATCGAAACAAGAAAGTTACCGTTAACTGTGAGATGTAGTCTCGATTCACCAGATTCGGAGTTACCGAAATATCCGAATTTTCAGCACGTAGATCGGCGATTCTTGCTACCTTAAACCTATTCAAGAAGATGTCCTGTTGGATTCGTTGGAATATCGTGGATTTTGGCAGAAATCGGCGACGATTTGGTGTAAAATCATTATTGAATATTTGGATCCTTCGGCGGGAAGATGAAAAGATATTTAGAAAAGAGAATAAGGTTGAGAGTACGATAATACCCCTGTAGTTGCGAAAGAACCAGTGACATGTTAAAAAAAGTTTAGAAAAAAATAAATCAGATTAAATTTTAGGGTTATTTTCATTTAGAATTTTTTTTTAATCTACGTGTGAAAAATTGTAGAAAAATATTTTTTTAATAACATAAGTATCTCCATCCCATATTGGAACTTGACTAATTTCATGAATTCATAAAACTACCCACAAATTCAAGAGGAATTAAATTCAAAACCCTTACTCTAATTTTAAAAGTTTAGACCAACAATTACTCGTCACACTCAATTTGTATTAGCATATCTTAATTCAATGATTAATAGTTTTTATAAGTAGTTGATATTTACTCATTAACAATCACTATCAAAAGTGGACTTCATGCATAAACTAAATTAATTTTAACATAAATTACTTTGTTTTCAACCTTATTTAATATTTTTCAAAATTAAATTATTTATATATCAATAGACTCTAAATTGGACAAAGGATCAAAATCATCATCTTATGCTTAGATTAGAATTCTATCTACTACGACTTCAAGATTCTGATTGAGGTTTTAAGTTCTCCTACTTATAGGATTTACCGTGCATGTACTTATCCCTGTCATATTATTTATACTAGTGTTATTCAAATTGCTGAGATGTTAAATTATATTAAATAATTAGGATCTAAATATGTGTGTAAATTGTTCAATTAGATTGATCACTTTGAATTGTCAACATTTTAAAATTTATTTAAAAGTTGAGCTACACCAGTATTGTTAGATAATAGAATCCATTTAATAGAGAAATATTTCAGGTAACAGAATTATGAGAGGATTAAAATGTTATCATTGTGATTTGATCCATCTTTTGATTGGTGTGTGATCAAAAGAGATTTTTAGGAGTCTTCCTCAATTATCTATAGAAATTGCATCAATGTGCTATTATCACTATTCATTTAAAGGAAATTAACATAATAATATTGTCAAATAAATAAGAAAAAATATGGAAAACAATTAGAATCTTTATAAAAGACAAAATATTACACAATTAAAATTGATATTTTAAAGTTAAACTTCAACATCTTTTAAATATTCTAATGAGATCCCTCATTCCTCACATGAGCTCTATATATAGTTATATACTTATTTAGCAAGACTAATGACAAAAGTAACATAATATTGACCTAATTTTATTAATTGTGAGTAGGAATGGCTCTAATACTAAAATTAAAAATAGTAAATAAAATTAAGGAATAAGTGCTCCATAATCATCATCTGTAAATAATATTAATTATTGGACATTATAAATGGAGTTCTTCCTGCTTAAGGAATTACAAGTGATCGAGCAAGTGCCTAGAAAAACCTCCGATAATAAGGTTTTGTTAAGACATGCACAGCAGGGCAATGTGGTCATTTCATCATTTACCTCCATTGAGACTTTGTCAAGTGACATTTTCTAATGAGATTCGCTGGCTAATGATTCTTAGAGCCATTTAGTTAGGTGTATGGTAAATAGGATTTTATGTATAGATTTTTTTGTCAAGTATTATTTGGTTAGTGATTCTTCCATTGATATTTTGTGTAATGAGACAAAGGATTTAGAGTATTACTTATTTTATCTTTCTACTGTCGTACGAAAGCATTTAAAAAAATTTAAGTTAGTCGGTCAGTAATCCAATAAATGATTCGATTTACTGTTCTGTATGAAAAAACAGTCTCACTTAGATAATTTTTACTGAGCCGGTTAGTGAGCCAATTTATATCGCAGTAGAAGGGTCAGTGATCTGGCGAGCCAATTAGAAAGGTTCGGCGAGCCAGTTCGAAAGGAAAAATGGCCAATATAGTAAAACCCATGTCGGGTTAGGAGGATCGCTACCCTTTTATTTTTATCTAACTTGTAACGACCCGACCTGAATACAGAGCTTATGACTTGACTCAGTGTGATATTGTCCGCTTTGGGCCTCGCATACAGCTCAAACCTGAACGGTTTTGCATTTGGTCTCGGCCCACGTGGCCCGACCCAAAAGGCCTCACACATGAGTTAATTTTACTGAGCCGGTTAGTGAGCCAATTTATATCGCAGTAGAAGGGTCAGTGATCTGGCGAGCCAGTTCGAAGGGAAAAATGGCCAATACAGTAAAACCCATGTCGGGTTAGGAGGATCGCTACCCTTTTATTTTTATCTAACTTGTAACGACCCGACCCGAATACAGAGCTTATGACTTGACTCAGTGTGATATTGTCCGCTTTGGGCCTCGCATACAGCTCAAACCTGAACGGTTTTGCATTTGGTCTCGGCCCACGTGGGCCGACCCAAAAGGCCTCACACATGAGTTACACATGGGGGGGTGGTCTCTTAATAAACTCACCCCCCTTTTCTTTCCCACCGATGTGGGATTCTTAAGGGAGGGGTAGGGTATCACATGACTATTTTTTCTTTTGATTTTAAATTTTAAAAAATTAATTATTTAATATTTATCAAAAATTAAAAGTCAAAATTATATGACTTAAATTATCAATTAATACTATAAAATTTATATACTTTATATCCATATAATCATATATTAAATAAATATAGCGAAGATATATAGACACAAATCTTTTCCTACACATTCATTTTCTAAAAATTGTTAAAAATTACCCTTTTACTCTTCCATCCAAAATGAAAAAATTTAGAATTCAAAAATTCATTTGAACGAAATGGGCTATGAATTTTGATATTTTTAATAGAATCGGTAGAAAAATTACTTCATTTGAAAATGCCCAATTTATTTAAACAAATTTTTAAATTCCTTCAAACCAATTTTTGATTCGACGGTGGTCGCATTTTTAATTGGAAGATGAAGATACTCAATATATTTCGCTAGTTTAATTCAATTAGCCATGCTGACATCACTCTCACCGTGTTTCCTCGGGGCGCGGAGTTGGTGTGACCGGTTGATGTTGGTCACCAGCTATCCGTTACCAAAATTTCATTCTTTATTAGAGCCGCAACGGACCATTCCATTTTGGGCCCACCATTTGCAGCAATTTTTGAATACCGAAAGCCGGTGTAATTCTCTTGGGACTTTGGGAACGCTTTATCGCCCACTCAACCATTTTATTTTATTTTATTTTTATAATATAATTTTTTTTTTTCAATTTACTTGTTAGAAATCGTAAAATACACATATAAAATGGTAAGTCTACTATCTTTAGAGTACAATAAGATTAAACTATAGAAATTTAAACTCACTTTTTAAAGTAAGAGACAACCAATTGAACTACACCTATGAAGATAATATAAATATTTTTAATTTATAATAGAAATGAGATTAATCTTACGAACATGAATCGAATTTAAAATCTCACTCTATAAAACAAACGACTTTACTCACAATTATTTTTCATATTTTATAAGATTTTCTTCTTCTCACAACTCATCCTTGACTAATCATATTCAAATTTATTTTAAATTATTTAAAACTACTCTCAGAATAGTTCATCTTTATACTTTTAAAAATTATAGATTAAATTTTTATGAGAAAATACAATATCAAAAATACATTTCAAATCCTTTTATTCTAATGAATTAAAAACCTTACCCTGTATGTATGTCTCACAGAACTAGGGATGACTATCGCTCAGGGCAATGTCACTCTAGAGCAAACAACTCATCATTTAAAATATTATTACGATTGATACGTGATGCTGGGTAGGATTAAAAATATCCAATCTCGAATTATAGAAGAAGTTTGAATAATATCTTAAATAATTTGATCGCAAAATAAATTAAGATGCCACACGATTTAACACTAACTATTGTACTATTAAAATAGAGAAATCAATCAATTCCACCCAACCCTTGACTCGGTGGGATTTTCCTTCAAACCTTGCTTGATGCAATCTCAAACTTGAGAATAAATAAAATTCAAATCTATTCATTTCAATATAACTGAAGTGTGATTTAGATCAGCATATCTCGTCCCTAACCTTCTCAGTATTTGCTTAGCAACCTTTTGGCCTCGCTGCAACTTGGGTTTACAAGTATCTCCAAAACAAAAACAAAATCATTGTTTTGCTAATAAGAAAATAGGAATTTTTTTATCAATCTTTTTTCACTTGTTGGTTTACAATCTTCTTATATAGAAAAAATCTAAAAGCCTATCTATGGGAGCCGACCCTCTCGAGTTCTAATACCAGTAATACACGACTTTAGAAATAAAGATAAAAAGGGCTAACTTCCTAATCTAAAAATATGTAGTTTCTAATAACTAAAATAACAAGATAATTAATCCTAAGTAAACTAAATCCTAATTACTAAAGTTAGCATCAACCAACGTGCTGCATACTAATACTTGTCACCCAATCCCAATTTATCTGGGATTCTCAAATCTACAAACATTGGGTCTTCATCTTTATCTTGGGCCATTTGATTGCAATCCTGTTGTGTTGGGTCCAGATCGAAAATAAAATTTTCATCAGTCGACTCGAAACCTAAACTTGCCAATTTGCTAATGAATCTGCTTGGATCAAAACTAAATTTTTGATCATGTCCATAGATGCTTGCATCAATATGTTAGTGTATTTTATGAAATCATCATGTTGTATCACAAAATTATCATAATAACTGATTTTTTTTTAATTTGTTTTAAGCTTTTGTTTATATTTCTAATACTTTTTTCTATTATTTTGTGTACCGTGATGCCGATTTTGCTCTTCACCTGTCATATTGTAAATGTAAAACAATAGAAATATCAGAAATCGGCTCACCAATCGAATCTACCATTAATTTTTGGCAAATCGCTTTACTGTTCACGGGTGATTTAGAGAGTTGATTTTATTGTTCATAGATAATTTGGAGAGTCAATTTTATTATTTATGAGTGATCTGATGAGCCAATTTTAATTTTGTCGAGTCGATTTTTGAAATTTCTATTATTTTACATTTTCATCCGTGGAAAATGGGAAAACCGGTCTTCTATACGTAGAGTTTTTTGTGCTTTTGGAATTTGGTTTCTTTAAAAAACTTGATTTTCTGAAAATGGCTACCTGCTGTTGTTTGGATTCAAATGTGACAGTAGAGAAATGCATAGTTTCTTTTAGATTCGCATCAGATCCAAACACCATTTAATCACAATTGGATTCGCTCTATCTGTTGTAGCCAGATGTCTAAAATCTGCAGCAGTTTTGGCTGAAAAATTTAAGGGGTGACAATGTGCTGATACAGAGGCCGTCTTTTAAAAGGCTCTTTCCTCCGTTGCGCAGTCTCTCTCTCTTTCTTAAAGGCTCCGTACGAAAAAATATTTATATATACGGGGGTATTAAATATTGATTGAAATGTTAATGCTTGCATTTGTCAAAAAATTGATGCTACAGGGGGTTTGAATTTGGTTAGCCGATGCCCTTCTCATAACCTGTTTTTTTTTTTCTCTTATATAAAAATTCTGGGTGTATTGTTTTTTTTTTCTGTTGTTTGGGGGTGAGAAATTGGTGGCTTTGTGAGTTTATGAAATTTTGGAGTTGAAATTCTGATATTTGTTGCTGTTCTATGCTTTGGGTGATTAAAATACTGATTGTGGCCAAAGAAAGTGGCATGCATTGAAAAAAAATAATGAAGTGCTTGTAGCCTATTTTCTGCTCTCTGAAGGGGTTTCTGCCTTGTTAAATGGTACTTCGGTTTTCGTGGGTTTTGTGTATAAAATGATATCCTTTTTGCCCGTCTGTGAAAGAAATGCCATCATTGATCCTATATTCCTATTTAAAGTCTAGGTATTTTCTTTCCATTTAAATGTTTCCTGGGTTTCGTGGGATATGGTCTTGTGCATTTGGTGGATAAAAGAAAGATAAACCCTTAGCTTATGCCCCCATTCCTAGAGTTGTAAGGGATTAAGGGTCATAAAGTGGTTTCTCAAGTTTTGTGGATTTTCCTGGTTATTTGGTCCATTGTAGTGTATAAGTATTTTTGATGTTTTTCTCACATTCTGTTTTCAATCTGAGGATTTCAATTAGGGAGTTTCTGGGCTATATTTGGGTAAATACCGGTGAATTGGACAAAGACAATGGGTTCAGAGGGTAGTGGACAACAGTCTCAGTTTCCACTGTCAGGTTGGCAGAACTCTTTCTATATCCTTACGCTCGAAGAAGTGCAGAGTCAATTAGGAGATTTAGGGAAGCCACTAGGTAGTATGAATCTTGATGAGCTTCTTAATAATGTTTGGTCTGCTGATATAGACCAGGCAGTGAGATTGGATGTTGAAAATGATGCTGGTCGAATGGGCCAGTCCAGTTCAGCCTCTGGATTGCGGCGCCAGGGGAGTATAAGATTGACCCAGGCATTGAGCAAGAAGACTGTTGATGAGGTGTGGAGAGAGATTCAACAAGGCAAAACGAAGAATAGTGACAAGAGGACATTACAGGAACACCAACCGACACTTGGAGAAGTGACACTCGAGGATTTCCTTGTGAAAGCTGGTGTGAAAGCTGGTGTTGTTGCTGAGTCATTAGGAAAGAAAGCATTAGTTGAGGGAGAGGTGCATAATTTAGATGGTATATGTAATGCAGATTCTGTTGTTTGTCTTGAGCCAATGTCTGGACAGCGGAATTTTCAGCATCAGGTGCAATGGATGCAATATCAACGCCCACAGAAAGATATGATGAATGCCCATATGCAGGGCAATACAGGCTTGCAGCCTTTGGATCTCAGTGCAAGCCCTCTTTTAGATGTGGCCCAATCTGAAAATCAAATGGCCATGTCATCATCATTGATGGGAAGCTTGTCAGATACACAAGCACCAGGTAGGAAACGACTGGCGTCAGGGGATGTGGTTGATAGGTTCATTGAGAGAAGGCTAAAGAGAATGATCAAGAACCGGGAGTCTGCTGCTCGGTCTCGAGCAAGGAAGCAGGTGGTCTCGCTATAAGTTTTGCATCTCCAACTAACTTTATGAGGTTTTTACAGTAGTTGGTCTGATAAGATATTGCTCATTGAAGCAGGCTTACACAGATGAACTGGAGAACAAGATCTCTCGTCTGGAAGAAGAGAATGAAAGGTTCAGGAAGGAGAAAGTAAGGGATACTATTTCTACCTGTAGTTTTATGACATTGATTATGTCATTTGAGATGTCACTCTGTTAACTAGACTTTTAGGCTTTCTTTCCATGCATCTCAAATCACATTTGAAAACAATTTTTGGTGGAATGACTCTCTTTCTAGCTCTCCCTCTCTATAAATTATTATCATTGGAATCATTGATATTGATTTGGGGTGAAGTCTGAAAGGAGTAATACACCACTTATTGTTATTTTTATTCTGTATGACAGTGTACTTGAACCAAAGTATTCCACCGACTGTTATTTGGAGGTGGTGCTAGTGGACCTTAAAACTACCTGTCACATGCATATTATTTTGTTCACTAAGTCAAATCTGATGGTTCATCACTCTGTGTGTGTGTGTGTGTGTGAGAGAGAGAGAGAGAGAGAGAGAGAGAGCTTATGGTTCTATTGAAGGAATCTGATGGTTCCGCTGAATGTATTTGGCTTTTGGTTATTCTGTTCTTTTGGATCCGAAAGTGTAGTGATAGGTTTACATTATCGAAACCCGTGTAGAGAGATTCTAATTAATTTCTAAAGGCAAGTAAAAAAGAATGGAGGAAATAAGGCACATCTTGATGCCCTTTGAAACCATCAAGAATATGGTCTAGATGGGGACCTTTGCCTTGCAGCAAAGATAACTAGAGGATAGTTACTGCAATGCAAAATCAACTGCAACACTTGTTCTCGTGAAACTTTTTGTCCTGAGCTTCTTCCGGAGACAACTTTTGATGGCTTTCTTATATGAGCGAGGGGTAATGTAATCACGTGATGTGAACAAGGAGCATAAGAATCTATCCATGACAATCTGGTAGATGAGTTACTTAGGTGGACCAATGAAGAATATCTGCAGAGGGACCTCATCAGGTGTTGATCAGCAACATCTATAAAAAATTGTAGATGGCATAACTCTTTATCTTCTCTCTGAGTAGTTGTCAAAACTTGTTAGCAGACAAGCAGACAAAGGCGTGGCAAGTGGGCAGAGAAGAGACAAATGAAGTAATCTGATGGTTCCAGTTGAAGGTATTTGTCCTTTGGTCATTAGTTTCTTTTGGATCTTGAAGTTGTGGTGGTACATTTACTTAGTTGAAACTTGTGTAGAAAAAAATCTAATTAGTTTCTAAAGGCAAGTAAAAAGAATGGAGGAAATAAGGCACATCTTGATGCCCGTCCATTGAAACCATCAAGAATATGGTCTTGATGCGGACCTTTACCCTTGCAGCGAATATAACTAGAGGATAGTTACAGGGATGTGAAATCAACTGCAGTCCCATTAGGGAAGGTGACCATCTTAAGAGACAATTGTTGTATATATATACATATATATACTATTTTTTATTATTCTTTTGTTTTTTTTTTTGTATAATTTGTATTATTATTATTATTAGTATTTCCCTTTCATTGTTTGACTTTTGTTTATTTATTTATTTATCTATTTTTTCCAAAGGTGGGACGTTAGGCATGGTAGCCAGTTCGCATGCAAACCTATTTGTCGGATCCTTTCTAGAGTTCTATCTTCCTTTTTGATAATGATGTTGAATGAGGTGAGGATGTTTGCTGTGAGAAAGTAAGGGGGTAGAGTTGTGGAGTCTGGTTTTAGGAGGTCATTAGGTAGGGAAGAAGAAGACACTTGAGTTTGGGCTAGGGATACTCATGGAATCTTCAAGGCGAAACCTTTTTTTAGGGTCGTGATCCGAGTTTGAGTATGAAACCTCCATATGGATTAGTGTGCAAGGCTAGTGCACTTCTAAGGGTGGGGGCTTTTGCTATTTTGTAGTGGCAAGAAAAAACAATAAAATGCGGAGGCACTAGGGGGAAAAAGGAAAAAAGAATAGAGTAAAGTAGAAAGGACTCAAGGAGAGAGGGTGTTGAAAAAGACTAGGAAAATAGCAAAAAAAAAAAAAGGAAAGTTTTTAGAAGAGTAGGGATAAGTTTTTTCTTTTCTAGGAAGAAGTTTTTTCTGTTTCTTAAAATAGTTCAAAATTCAGATGATGCGAGCAACAAAATGCTACAATGGATGAGGAGAGGGGAGAGAAAGGCAGAAGGGCAGGAAGCAAGGAAGAAGGAAATGAAGATGGAGGTAGCGAGAGAGAAAGAGGAAGAAGAAAGGGGCAACCACACCACCCTCCCCCACTCTCTACTCACCCCCGTCCCCCATCCCCCTTCCTTTCCTCAACCTTGATATGGATGATCAGAAATTAGAGGGCTTCCCTTCCCCAACCTTGATATGGATGACCAAAAAGAGAGGGGTTTGGGGCCTCCTTTTGATAGTTCTCGGAGCTCCTCTCCTCTCTCTTAGGAATTTTAGGAGCCTTTCTCTATGGATTTTGCAACACATTTTAAGATTCCAAATTCTTTTGGAGGTAAGATTAGTTTAAGGCCACTTCAAAATTCAAAATTATGGATTCTTGGAGAATTGATTGAACACCTTAGGAGTTGAGCTTCTTAGATTCTTGGAGAAATTAATCCTTGGATAAAACTTTGAAACAAGTCAGACCTCCATACTTGGGTCCAATCCTATCTTTAAATCTCCCACAAGCGAAACAAGTCTTGGGACTTCACTGGAGAGGATTTCAATAAATCAAACTCACGTCTAAGTGGAACAAGTCACTGGGTCTTCACCATGGCATTTAGCTTCAATGTGTGCTAAATCCCAACATGGTGAACATTGTTGGCACCTAAAGTTTTTCACAAAATTGCCTCGAGGTGACATATCTGAGCCTCACAAGGTTGATCAAGCATGACAAATCAAAATCCAACGAGTGCAAGTGAAATTGAGTGAAATCCATAAAGTATTGGGCTTACATGCACCTTATGTGACTTGGTCGATCATAGGTGGGTCACGAGTGGATCAATAAGGGGATCTAGGGTCCAAGGAAGGACCCGTAACTTATGGGTCTAATATGCAGATCAAATGATCCTATGCAGGGCCCACCTACAGATACCTAATGAGCAAAGACAAATTTTCATATTGAAGATCTTTAAGTTAGTGTTCTAATGCCAAATTTGGATAATTGATCTTATAAATGGATCAAGTGATATGATGTGGGAGCCCACCTATGTCGATTAGATTGTCTCAAGTCTCAACACATGTGCTATCTTAATGACCTTTGCATTATCCTTATGGTGCAATTTATCTAGTGTCTGTCAAACACATGGATCAAAAGATGCAGTGTGTGACCGTCCTGCGAGGTTCCAATAGTTGAGGCAATATACCATGAAGATCCGTTGTATTGTCTCTTTGATGCAACTTATGGATCATTGATCAGATACACGATTAAAAAGAACAATGTGCAGGTCCATTTGCAATGATTAAATGATTGTTGCTCTTGAATTGGCATCATCACAACCCATGGATCGACAATCTGGTGAATAGATCGGAATATACAAGCTGTTTAAGATGGCCCGATGACCAAAAGCTTTAGTCCATTAAAAATCTGTGTTAGATTTCCATCGTAACTCGCATGATTGATGATTGGATGTGGGTCAAAAGATACAATGTGGATACATCTTGATCATTCAATACAAGTCACCTACCACTTGGAAGATCTTTAAGTACTTTCCTATGGATTATTCATCTGATATGCATATCTAATGATGGAGTGTGAAGCCTATTCTTCATAAGATCTCAACTTTTCTTAAACGATTTAAAGTCGGAATGAGAAAAGATATACTAAAAAATACTAGAACTGACAAATCCAACAGAATTATGACCATCTCACTCCAATTGTTGAGCTGGATTAAATGATATAATTCACACTGGATGGGATCCCCAACTGCATCCCTTTTTTTGGGTTTGTGGGGGGTGGACGAGTGGACTTCTTTCTTCCTAAATCAGATCCTTCTCTAATGTTGAACTGTCAAGCCTACTAGGGACATGTAGGCCTCACCTTTTTTGAACCCAAGACCTTCAGATCCCAAAACAAACATATGGGATCAAACGGTGGCATCTACTGTTTATTTACTTTATTCGTTTGTGTTGTGTGTGGGGTTGGGTGTGGGGGGGGTGGGGGTGGGGGTGGGGAAGGGGACTCGATTATTTCTATTTTCATGAAGTGGATTGATCCTATGCCAATGACCAAACTGTTAGGTCATCTTTGCTGGCACATGTAGACCTCTCCTTTTCATGAACCCAAGACCTTTAGACCCAATAGGAAATGATGTGATGCACTTTGGATATGATCTGATTGTGGCATCTACTAATTTATTTTGTTTTGTTTCATTGTGATGTGATGCACTTTGGATATGATCTGATTGTGGCATCTAATGAGGAAATTTGCCCTCTACTTTCATGAATTCATGACTGAAAACCCTAGAAAAATGATATGATACTGGTTGGATGGATATGAGCATGGCATCTACTATTTATTTTGTTTATTTCAATTTTTTTTGGGAAATGATTTGTGCACCCCAATTTACCCATCGTGCACTCCCATTAATTGGATTTCCAATTTTGCCTCCCACTCACGCCCGAGTGCCAACGTCTTTCTCTTCGTGAACCAGTCGACCTCGACATGCATCTTAGAGGTTGGACCTCTCAATCAGAGCGATCGACTTCTCAATCGGTCGGATTTCTTCGATGGATTGCCGTAGCTGAGCAGTGTTCCTATTAAATCTAATCCGATCGTTTGTGCATCGGATCCTTCTCTTTTACCGTCAGGATGTGAAAGTCGTATTTATTCTATATAGAGAGAGGAGGAGGACGAGGAGTAATTGCGTGATGAGGACATTTATGAAATCGGACGGAGATCCTGCGCTGGAGGTGAGCTTGCAGAGGATGATGTAGATGACAAGATCGTCTAGCAATCCATCGAAGAAATCCGAAGAAAACCAGAGGGGAAACGCAGAAGCTGAACCAACGTTTGCAGGCAAGCAGAACAATGACAGTTTGAGCGGCGGTTGCAGTAGATTTAAGGACAAATAGGGATTATAGAAGCAGCCACATGGGAGAAAAAATAGCAGTGGCTGTATTGCTTGTAGTGTGATATTGTAGTGCTTGTTCTTAGAGGTTGTGAAAGAAACGAGGAGCCAATGGTCAAGGGTTTGCCTCTGTTTTATTTTCAGATGGTGTTAAGAACTTCGCCTTTAGCAGCCCAACCTTCCTCCAAACCCAACTCTCCAATCTACTGTCCCTGTTACCAGGTCTGTCAAACCTTTCTCCATTCAGTCATCATTGTTTCCTACCCTTCACCATTCAGCCATTTCCCAAAACGACACCATCACCCTACTCCCTGATCCAGATCAAACCCAATCGTCCCTCACTTCCATTCATAGTCTTCACTCAGCCCATTCCCTGCAACTTTGCCAAACTCTTTCATCATACCCGTCCCCAGATCCAACCAATGCCCCCAGCAACACCCATTTCACTCTGTCTCTGTTCGTGTAGAACAGCACCACCCAATTTCTAAATCCCATCACTCATTCACCTTTTTCTTTTAATTAATCCTATTCCCTGCTCGTTCACCTCCACAACCCATTTAAATCAAGTTCTCATAGACCCAATTTCCATTCACCAAACTTGCAGCAGGGGAAGGAGAGAAAAAAATGCGGATGCCGAGAGAAAAAGAGTAAAAATAAGCGGGGTAAAATTGGAATCTGACTTAAACGGGGGTGCACCTTGTGTAAAGTTGGGGGTGCATGAATCATTTCCCTTTTTTTTTTGGGTCTCTGCGTGGATATTTTTGGGTGGTGGTGGGAGGTGGGTGTTTTTGCTTGATCATTTCTCCCCCTGATATGATACACAGTTCAGACTTCACCTAGGATCAATTTTTAGAAAAAAATTAATTTTAACATGTCTTAAACCTATAATTTATGGTTTTGGCAGTGAGCACTCTCTGTGCTATTCCTAAAATTATTTATCAATTTAAATATTTTTTTGTTTGCAAAATATTTCTTGTGCCAGTACTTTGACAAAAGCTTCTCATTTTATGTGCAATTTTTTTATTTTGTATATATGTTATAAACATCAGAGTAAGGTCCCACCACTTGAACCCAACATGTGTGTAGGGAGGCGTGCACATGCCCCAAAGGACTGGTTAGGCGAGACACCTGGACACATTCGGTCATAAAAAAAAAATGTTATAAACACAATTTTTTTGTTGGTTGGGAAGAATGTTATTGAAGTTGGAGAAAGCTTCAATGGAAACAGCAAAGCAATGACAAAAATAACTAGTAATTTCATCTTGGACCATGATGTTTTTAATTGCATTTTGTGTTTCTATTCTTTGTGACAATTGTAATTGACTAAACATGTCAAATTCATGCCCTTACTCTTGTTTTCAGCCGACTCTTTTCACTTTTTGGTGTTGTGTTCCTTCAGCAGTTCCTTTCTGCTGCTGTTTTCTGGTTTTCTTATTGAGAACCTTTCTATCCATAAAATTCATCATTTCAAAAAAGAAAAGTGACATTCAACAAGTTCATCCTCTTTTTAGAGAAGATAACAGATCTCCAGGCAGGAGATTCATGGTAGGTCTTACTAATTAATGAATTTTTAATTATGTATATATGGAATGATTTATGAATATGTAGCACTATGAAGCTTCCAGTAATGTTAGTAGATTTTAGACATTCTTTGATGTGTGAAACAAAGTGTTTCGCTCAGAATATTATTTTCTTTTCAATCATATTTATTCCTAGAATGTCATTTAAGGACACTTGCTATAGAAGGCAATTCTTACTTGTTTGAGCATATTTGATACAGATTAAATGTTTTACAAGTTCTTGGACTAAGCAATAGTACCTAAACAGCTATCATCATTGAGAATTAATTGTTATTTATTGGCCACGTTTTGCCATTGTCTCATCTCGTTGTCTTCACTACTGCTAGATTTATGTGCTTGTCAGTTTTTCAAATTCTATTTTTTCCACTCTACCCCTTCAGAACATCTCCATTGTCATTCCTTAATTTACCATGTCCTCTTTTTCTCTTCAATAAGGGTTTTTAAAGGCCGCTTTCAGTGTATTTTCTAATCTAACCTTCTAATTTTTTCTATGCAGTTGTTTTGAGTCTTTTCCATAAATGACCAAACTACCTTAAGTGGATTTTCTGTCCTCGGTCACTCTAATGCACTATATTATCGTCATTTTTACTATTAAAAAATATCACCATTTTTAATTTATCTTTTAATGTTATTTCAGATACCCAGTTCTATTACCATTACTTTGCCTCAGCTTCATGAAGCATTGTCTATCTCATAGTTGCTTTATAGAATCACGCCTTTAATCTACATGAGATTCTTTTATTACAAAACACTCTGTTTGCTTGCCTACACTTTAGTTCAACCATTCTCATCCATTTGGTTTTCCCAAGTCCAATCCTATATTTGGTTGAATAGTTGCATCCAAATATCTAAACCTATCATAGTGTGACACTTTTTAAGTCATTTTTAATTTTAATCAGTTCATTCATTCCATTGAAGATACGTACGTGTTTTCCATGTCTTGTTTTGCTAATTTTAAAACCTTCAGCTGTGCCAATAGGATCACTTCTTCTATAGCCTCTGATATTAGGAGCGGGCTTTTCTTCATCCTCTCTAACCATAACCTCTCAGAGTTGGATGGCACCTTCTCTGCCATTTGGGATCTTTTGCCTTATATCCCTTTTTCAGGTCCAGCAACACTCTTTATTTGGTTTGCAGTTGTGTGGCGACAACCTTCTGATCCATGGCTCTTGTGCTTTCCCTTCCCCTGCTTCGTGCATTGCTAAGTTCTCTCTTTCTGTTTGCAGCGGAAAGTTTTTGTGGATCGGATTCTCTTTTCAAACAAAGAGATCTTTGATGCCATCTCTTCCCCATCCTCTTGCCATTGGCAACTCAAGACCCAGGCTCGTGCAGTTGCTGATCTTCATAATCGTTTAAATATCAATGATCTGTACATTGCAAAGAAAAATAACCCCTATTTTTGAACCTTAAATCCTGGACTAACAGCTTGAGTATTCCCATTCTCTCTTTTTGTGGTATGAGAGTCTTTACTGATTTATAGGATTTTTTTGTGCCTGGCCCGGGTTGTGGGCTTCCACTTTTATTTCTCGCTTGCATTTTGAGCTCATCCTTGTATCTCTTTGGGTTTTTTCTCCACTTTTGAATAAACTTACCCAATTGTTCAAAAAAAAAATAAAAAAATAAAAACCTTTTGTCTCAAATGGGTTTCTCCATAATTTCAAAATTTTTAATTAATTATTTCTTGTCTTTCTAAGTAATACTATATAATACTTCATCTTAGATTTCTAATGCTATATTGTCCATTACCAAAGCAAATAAGGGCTCACATTAGATCTGCCTGTGAAGTCCAACTGATAACTCGGCTGTCTCAACTCATACCTTTCTTACACTAGTTGTTTCATCTTGTGCACTCTTTAATCATCTGAATTGAAGTTTTTCACTCTCTTCAAGTTATTATGGAAATGCTCTCATGTACTTGCTACTTTTCTAATTTAATTGCATTTTTGCATAGAGTAGATATCATATTATTCTCGATCAAGAGCAGCAGATGATTAATGCTTTACTTTTAATCAATGATGGACCTTTACTTGGTTGATGCCATTAAGGACATCTCTTACGGGTGATCTTTATCCAGTTGGTGGTCCAAATTGGCAATGCTTTTATCCATCGACATTTACTGGAAAATATATGCTCCACAGTTTATTGATGAACCATTTTCCATGAGTCTTCCACAAGGTCTTGATCATTTGACATGGGCTGTCCTCGTGTTTGCCTGAACCTTTTTTTTCATTTCTCTCTCTCCTGATTTGATATTATCTTCATTTTGCAGGAGCTAGAGAAGATACTTCACTGTGCACCATTTCCAGAGCCAAAATTTCAGCTTCGAAGAATGAGTTCGGAGCCCATCTAACAGTGTTTATATGAACTTTTTAAAGATTTTCTGTGGGTCATTGACCTTGAATTTTGCATTAGAAATGTTTGGAAGACCTAGTCTTCGGGAGTTAGTGTACAAGTTGATGAGTCTCTGTCTCGTGTGTACATTTGTTATTCAATTGGCACAGAATTTACAGGGTAGCATAGTTGTTCACATCTAGGTTAGAGTTGTTTATAATCACACATGCAAAACCTATTTTTGCGTGTTGTGTTGATCCAATCTCTGTTCTCTGCTTTTTTATCTGAATGCCAAGTTATCATTGTCCTGGGAATCTTGAAGTGCACTCTTAGCCTTCTGGTGATTGTGATTGACATTCTCAATTTTTTCCGCTTAGTCCACCATAAGTGAGTTCAGGAGATTGATTTGGGCACGGGTACTTTTACTAATATCAGATACTGTTTCCATTTTATTGTGATAAATTGATAATATTTCTATTTGATCTTTTTATTTTTCAATTTATTACGATAAAATGAGGGACAATTAAAACGGTGTCCGGTGCAAGTAAAAGTGCTGATGCCCAAATCATTTCCCACCAGTTCATAGCAATGCATCTGTTAATTTCCAGATTGGAAAATAGTTTGAGAATTGGAGCTGTTGGATTTTGGTTCGTTAGGATAGTTTCTTTTTAACAGCAAATATTTATTATATTTTATTAAATGAAATATACTATCTTTATGTAAAATTTTCTTCATAATTGGTATAAAACATGTTCTCATGAATTAATAGAAAATATGTTAAAAGTACAATGTTTTAAATAATATAGATCTAATTGAGATTGTTTGAATAATGATCCACCTGGTGGTACATTTTATGGTTATTGGGTCACAGAACACGAGGAGCTTGATGGAGCCATAATTAATTTTGTGTTTGATAAAACTTATGTATTTTGATGCATTTTTTATTGATGGCTAGTGGGCGAGGTTAGACAACAACACTCAAAGGTTAGGTTGCTTGCAGTCTACGTCAATTATTTATTCAACCAAATTAAAAATATATTACATTATTTGCATGCATCCATGTATAACATAATCTTAACTCGAGTAGAAACGGGAGTCTTAAGTTTGATTTTCACTCTACTCTAAATGGTTATTTTTCATAGAGCTACCCGGTGTGTGGGGTAGAGACCTTTGCACATTGTTATAAGGGTTAGTCGGATCCTCTAAGAGGAGTTATTCCGTGTATAGGTAGGAAGACTTGCATATACTTATAGACTCTAAAAATTAGTCGGGTGTTTTAAGAGATCTATACACCTTAGTCGTAAAAAATGTATTACATAATTTATTATTTTTAATAGACGGATTGACTTTAGCAGAATTTCTTTAATAAATCAATTTAAAATTATGTTTATAAATCTCTTCTAACACAAGTATGACCTCAAATTGCGCCTGGTAGAAAAGTAAACAAGATCACATTTTAAGAATGTTTTAAGGTATTGATCTCGATTCTCGAAGGTACAAAGAAGGTTCAAATCATCGGCTGACATTAGTATCATATTAGCCAATATAGAAGTACAGCAAATTTCTTTTATTTTAGAAAAACAAAAATGTAATGAAATGATACGTGTCAGATAATAAACCAATATTTAAGTTTTTGAATTTTTCATATTTTCTTTAATTTTTTTGTATGGAATGGAATGGTTCCATTCAAGAGCAACTTCCTTAATCTTTAGGAGTTAGTTTGTCATTTTTCAATTATGAAAAATTAAAGAGCATGAAAAATGAAATCTTTCTTTTTATGAAATAAGATTTTTTTTTATCAACTGCACAACAAATAATACATTTTTTTTCTCATTTCAAAAAATCTATTTTCCATAGAGGAATTAGATAATTTTAACGAGGAAAAGAAGGTTTCCTACGCTTCTCAAAATAATACTTTGTTTATTTTCTACAAAATTAAAAATTTGAAGCAAACAACAAATATATTGAGTTTTCACAATTCAACTCCAAAATTATTTGTCTGCATGAAAAAAAAAAATTCATTATGCAAGGGAGAGGGAGATGAATATTGACAACATTGAATATGAAAGTAAGCGGAGGGTGAAGCGTTCTCCTTGGAAGCTTTGGCATTTTGGTAAGGGAGATTAAGATATTAAAATCGGACTTGGAGGTGTATTTTTCACTTGTTAGACACTCAGAGAATGGAGTGGCAGATTTGTTTGCAAAAAATAGTGTTGATGGAGCTATTCAAGGCACTTTTGATTTTTCAAGAGGAATATTTTTTTTTCTTTTAGATTTTGTGCTGTTCTCTTGGAGTTCATTGGTTTTGGATGGTGGTTATTATTGCACTTTGTGATCTAATTCTCTTGGACATTCTTTTCCAGGTTGTTTTTATCTTTTCTTTTTCTTTTGTATCTGTTCTTTCTATTAATGAAATTTTTATTCACCGCTCAAAAAAAAATAGTTAAATCAATAATAATGATGATAATGAATAAGGTTTATCAAGACTTTTAAACTTTTAAATAATTGTAGAATAAATTATTAGATTTTAAAGCTAAAAGAAAGAGGTAAAAATACATTTGAAGTATGATCTAAGACTTAGAGTCTTAGACAAGCTTATCAACTATTGGAACAGTAAATACACGTCCATGGATCAAAGATGTTTTCACTTTTTCTTTTCTTTTATGGGCTAGAGAGTAGAGACCTGCAATGTGCATTGGAAAATCTATTTAGTTGGTTGAAAGGTCATTAGTTCGAGTTCCAGTGGCATAAATCGGAGATGTACTGTATGAGTGTGGGGCATTCCCCTAAGAGATTTAGAAGGGTTTACACCAAAGGTGTTGCTTGAAGTTCCCCTCGTTTATCAAAAAGAAAAAATCTATTTCATTGGAGAGGTGGGGCACATCAAGGTTGTTAATGGTGCCCATCAAAGGTGTACCTTCACAGAAAATAAATGTAAAATACCTTCAATTCTGAGTGTGATAAGAGTTTACACTACTTAAATAGGGCTCCAATTTGAGTGGGCTAAGTTGAATTTTTAGATTTTTTATTTGACTTGGGTTAAATTTTCCAAATTTACAGGAGAAATGATCTCTATTAAAAAGGTCGATAATATACATATTGCATAAAATGGTAAAAAATGTTAGAATTTATGACCATCTTTTTTTTGTTCAATGGACCATCTAAATATTGTCTTCATTTGATTGATTAGCTAATAAGAAGTTTTTAATTATCTAAAAAGATATATAATGTGAAAAAGGGTAACTTTTTTAAAATGACCTTATGTTGATTTGTCTTTGAAGTCTTCTCTTTCTATGTGAATTCCTGCGGGATAATTGTCTACTCTGCATTTTGGTTAAAGTAATGCTATTAACCTCATGCAAGCTGGCGGATAGAAGCTTTATTTAAATATATTTTATAATTTAAAAATATTAAGTGCAGAGGACTTGATCAAATAAGTCATTCATTTAAAAAATATTATATTTTAAATCTAAAATTTCACCCAATACAGAATTAGAGATACATGCAGAGTCTAACTTTAGATCTATTTCACCAATCAGTTCGCTTCTATTTAAAACTATGCAGTGGAACTATAAAAATAAGTTTAGTTCCAACTCTCTTAATAAATCAATAATTAATCACTAAAATGGACAAAGACAAGTGTGCAATCATTGTCTACATATGGGAAGAAAAGAGAATAAGAAAAGGGTGCCCATCTTAACAGGAAAACTCTTTTAGAAGACACGAGGTTTTCGGATTTCTCACTTTTTCCCTATTCGTCCGTGAGAAAATTTTTAAAAATCAGATGTTAAAAAATTGGTGCACCGACCGGATCACTTTCTAGTGAATCGGTGCACCGATTTAGACTCTTTCATGTCTCAAGAAATCGGTGCACCGACCAAATCACTTTCTTCAAATTTCCGTTTCCAAGTGAGCCAGTCGGTACACCAATTCACTGGAAAGTGAATCGATTTCTGAAAGTCCACTAAAATCTATACAGACGGATGGGGGTAAAATGAGAAGTTCACTAAAACCCCTTTATGCTAAAAGAGTTTTTCCATGTTAGGATCGTCACCCAAGAGTTTCCAAATTCAAATCAGTTCTTTGGGTATATGATTTGATTAAGAAGTATAAGGGCCCATATGGACACTATTGGGTAAGCCTCTCATGGATACCTTCTTTTTCACCTGAAGTAGACAAAACCAAATTGCCTCCAAATGTAGGAGGCAGCACTTATTTGAAGCGGCGGCCAGACTTTTCTAAATTTTCTTCTTTCTCTTAGTTCTAAAATAAAATAAAATAAGATATAGTAACAAAAATATGCCAGCTATAGTTTCTAATACTTATAAAAACATAAAAAGGAAGAAGAAATCAGTAAAATAAATAAATTAAAAAGGCTTATTATGGAGAGAAGTAACAATTACAGGAGTAGTTCTTCATTTGGTCCTTTTTGTACTGAATTTGGCTAAAGGCAAATACAATGGCAATGTGTTCGTTACCTCAGCCACCATAGATTAGGAAATTAGTACCCGTGAGGAAAGAAGAGAACGGATAAATTGGATCTTCCTCAGTCTCCATTGCAGCTTGCTTCGCTGCCGTCTTCGACGGTAACAAGGAACTCCGGCAAAGGGGACATGTTGCATGTTGATAAGCTAGCCATCTATCCAAGCAGACCCTGTGAAAGAGATGCTCACACCTTAGCTCCCTTATCTCTTCTCCTTCTTCAATCAAGCACAGGCAAACCATGCACTTCACTCGTTCGCACGATCCAAAAACATGCTCGTATCGACGAATTCTCAGTCCTTCGATGATCCCCAGTACAAAATGATTGAAAATTTCTGGGTTCAATGGTTGAGAAGAAGAATCAGATAACCATATGAAATGATTTCTAGCGCGAAAGCGGTAGTTGGTAGCCACAGATTGAGTGATCCATTTAGAGAGGAGGACAACAAAGGAAAAGAAGAGGAGACAAACAGGGAAGAAGGGAAGAGAGATTGAGTGGGTTAGATGTGTAGTACACATGTTTGTAGAACTCAAAGGGGGACAAGTTGCAGAATGTGAAGAACATGAAGAGTGAAGAGTGAAGACTGAAGAGAGCTAATTATAAGAAACTTCTTCCTCTAATTTACATCTAATTGGTGGTATACATGAGATTCATGTTTAGTTTTCTTGGGTTGGCAAACAAAACTTGGGTAGGAAGGGCCTATTGATGGAAGACTCAGTATTAGTGGACCCTTTTGCTAGGTGGACAATCTATTTCATCAAATTGACCGAGGATCTGCCGGTCAAAAATCTACTTTAGGAAGTGGTGGTCTTTTGTTCAATTTAGGCTCAACTTCAATGGAAAGATTAGCCATATAAAATCCATTGAATGTGAGACACTTGAACATTTTAGTCATAAAAAAAAATGAGACCATAAAATGATAAATATCATCTCATATGAATCTAACTATTTGACATGCAACACCATTTATCTCTTGGCCCCCTCAAAATTTTAAGAATTCTCTTTTTAGTTTAATAATTTTTTAATACTTGAAAGATATTTTTATAATTTGTATCTCAATTCCTTATAAATAAATAATTTCTTACTTCTACCCTTTAGTCAACTATGGCTTTTTGGGGCCTTTATAATACTCCCTCCCTTCCATTTTAGTTGTCTTATTTGAAACATTTGTATTTGAAACACTTGTTCAAGTGCTCACTTGTTCATTTGTCACACCTATTGACTTCTTTGCCTTTTTGCCTGTTCACTTGTCGACCATCCAGTATCCACTTACTGGTCGCTTGTTGTCTACTTTTGGTTCTGCTCAGAGAGAGCGCTGTCTTGTTTATAGATGGAGTAGACTGCCGTCTGAAGCTTTTACTAATGTTACCAATGACTTTACTCACAATCTCAAAGCTTGCACTACCTCTAAGACTCCTGATATTTCAGAGCATCTCAAAGCCAACACTGCTGAGCTTTCAAACACCAATCGTTCATGATTAACATTACTTCAGTTTGAATATTAATTATGTTGTTTGTGTTGTGAACAATCGTACATCATTGCTGCTCTTTATTATTGTCATTTAGGGGTACAGTTGGGGTTAAAGATCAATTTAAATTTAGTTGAATTGTTTAAAAATATGAAGACACTAATACAAATCATTTAAAATATAAATCGATCAAGGTTGAAAAAGCTTGATCTACTTTAATGTGGACTACCCAATTATCTGAATTATATATAAATACACTCTTCATTTTCATATCATTATTTAATAGTTTTTTAGAATTAATTCTATGCAATGATTATGTTTTAGTAGTAAAGACTTGTTTTTATGAGTGTCACGCATTTTCACTTGAAATATATCAATATAATATATACAACAAATTATCTATTTGATTGCATAGATTGACCTGTGCCCTGATTTAATACAACCCAAATTGGTAGACTCATTTAAAAATGGATTGGAATTTTGAAAATTAGTTGGGTTATAGGCAAGTTTGGAAAAACGAAAATATGATTTTTAAAACATTGTTTACCATCTCTGAAATATTTTACAGTAAAATTGGGGTATCAATCCTCTCATGGACATTTTGTGTAACGAGACATGAGATTTAGGATATTGTCCATTTTACCCTTCTCCTGCCGTATGAAAGCATTTTAAAAAATATTCAGTGAGCCGATCAGTGATCCGATTTGCTGTTCTGTATGAAAAAAACAGTCTCACTTAGATAAATTTCAGTGATTCGGTCAGTGATCGAACCAATTCGAAGGGTTCGGCGAGCCGATTCGAAAGGTAAAATGGGCAATGCAGAAAAGCTCGTGTCGAATTATACAAAATGCTTGTGGAAGGATCGCTACTCCAATTTTAGTGTAAAGTATTTCAGAGATGGTAAACAATGTTCTAAAATCGAACTTAAAAATAGGAACTGACCTATTTTAATAGATGGTATCAAATACCATGGTTTCAAGTCTCAACCTAAGTGAAAGTTGAAACTTGAACTGCAATATCAAATAATGTTTAAATGAGTAAAACTAATAAAATAATAAATGCACCTGATTTGATTTTCAATCATTTTTAATACATTTCGACTGATGGAATTCTAGACATAGGTCGAACCCAATTTAATCGCCAGTGTACTCCAGTTAACCATTATCACAGACTCAAGTCTTGTTACTGAAATTGGAACTCTATCCAAAGCTATTATCAGAATATTCTTAAGTTTTTAAAATTGAGAAAGGTTGCTAAAGTAAATTTGCGGTATGCGAGAAACTGATTATAACCTATAAAAAAGTGGTAATTATAAAAATTTCTTGTTTAAGTTAAATAGATGTCACTTGACTATTATGAATGAGACTTTTTGACTCGGCTTAGTTATTCTTCTCATGGAGCCAGATTAGAATAGTAGAAAAACCCTTTATACTATTTTTCTTTTAATAGTATAGGTATCTCCACATTATATTGAAAGTAAAACTAATTTCATAGATATGAGTGAATCTCTTAATTAATATACATCGGTTACATGTATGGAGAGTTGTCCATTAAAATTGAGAATGAATCAAACTTAACACTCCACTTCGTGAGGCGGGCTTCATACTATTTTTTAGGGCCGACCATCCTAACACGGGCAAAACCTTTTAGGAGACACGGAATAAAATGAAATTTTGATTTTACTCCTACTAGTGTATCGTTCATCAAATACCAACGAACCGATAACACGCCGCTCTACATTTATATGTTCTGCATATCAGTTTATCGGTACTTGATGAACAGTACACTAATAAGAATAAAATAAGAATTTCATTCCATCTCGTATCTCTTAAAAGATTTATCCATGTTAGAATAGGCGTCCATTTTTTACTATATCATTTCCACTATTATTATCAACTTTTTCTGACACTAAGTTTTTTGTGTGATGTTGACTACAGCTAGAGTAATTAGAGTTTCAACATATTTTCTCTGATTTTTTATTGTTTAAAATTTATTTTTATTCTAAATCTTTAACCGAAACTCAATTGCCTCACCTCGCATGTTTCTTGTTATTGGATACTCCCACCAAGGAGCAAGATACAGTCGTCGCTTACAGCCCATCAATGTCCACCACAGGCGGGCCAAGAACGGAAGGAATCTGCTAAAATCTTTTAATACTATAATACTTATTACTGAATAGCCGCAACCTATTGAATTGGGCATTAAAATACCCCTAAAGAATGTAATAACTGGGAGGTAATTCCTGTAGCTGCCCTATTCTACCATCTCTTAAAACCAACGTGAAATCAGAAGCAAGAGTTTGGATGACAGGTAAATTTTTAGTGTTCGCCTTTATCAGGGTTATTCTTAATCAAAAGTTATTCTTACAAGTACCTTTTTACTGTAAAGGATTTTCAGATATGAGATTAGTAGAGTAAAATCTAGAATTTTTATTCTTACTCTTTAGTTATCAAATAGAGGTAAACAAAGGTTAGACTCATTTACTCTTGTTACTCATGAAACAAGCGCAGCCTGCACCACTAACTTTTGGAGATAACAGAGAGAAATTGAAAAAATATATATAACTATATTTGGATGAAGGATAAATTTATAGAGGTTATCTAGGGTTATCCTTAACCAATGTTAATGAATACACGATGTTGGAAAAGAGTCTTAAAAAAAAAAAGAGTATAGATTTTTTACCCTTACACAAATACTCCTCCAAACAAAGGTGGTAGACTATAGAAATATCTTAGAAATATCTTAGAAACAAGCGACAAAGCATTTATAAAGTGGGTCACACTCTTAGAAATAACTTTGATGATGAAATTCTCTTTAACTCTTCTGCTATCCTTCAACAAACAAGAATAATACTGGCAACATTCAGCATTGAATTTAATACCTACCAATTTTCATTTGGGAACCATCGAAAACGTTCGTACGTACGCACACCACCCATAGTGGTCCAAATCTATTATAAATTGATGTAGACATGGGCTTGAGTCTGACCTGCACACCCCCTTTATGTGGGCTTTGTCAGTGAGGTCGTCATTTTGCCAAATGAATCAAGCTTAGATATCTCGGCTCGAAAGATGGATGGACTGGACTTGGGCCCAGTAAATTTGCAGACTATGGAGAGAGAGAGAGGGAGCCGTCTAGCAAAGTGTTCAAAAGTCAAGACCACGTTTGATCTTTTTAGGCCATTCTCCATTTAGTTACTCTCTATCGACTTACCTATTGTGTAAAGATTATTGAGAGTGTTAGTCAAACTAGCCCAATGTCTAGAATAGTCTTAGAGAGGGGGTGAATAGGACTATGGAGGAATTTTAAATTTCTTTAAAATGTGAGCCAATTAATTTATTGATCTTAATAAATTAATCCAATTCATATCCAAATTGTGCGATTAAGAAACAAGATAAAACACAACCACAATAATGAGAGGAGATGAGAAGAGATGGAATATCTTGATATGGAGATTTTTACGTGGTTTGGCAACCTTGCCTACATCCACGCCTCAAGTACACCACTTGAGGCTTCCACTTGTGATACCTCCACCCTTGAAAGAGGGGGGCCTGGGCGTCTCTACTGCTTGGTGTGGGTGTGTGAATCCCACATCGGAAGTGGGAGTGGATGGATGCCTTGAGGTTTATAAGTGAGTGGCATCCCTTGTTCTCATGTGACGCATTTTGGGCCGGGCCAGGTGGGCCCACGCGCAAATGCAAAACCGTGCGGGCTCGCTTGTGTGCGAGGCCCAGAGAGGACAATATCACACTGAGTCAAACCGTAAGCCCTGTATTCGGGTCGGGTCGTTACACCACTAACCTTCTCCTTCACGGGTGGAGAAGAAACCTATTACAACCCTTGTGGTCTCTTTCACAGGTAGAGACCTTACCGATACAACCTTGATTTCTTTCACGGGTAGAGATTGAACCTAAACAATACTTGATCTTCTTCACGGGTGAAGATTGGATCGATAACACATATGAGAACACCTCTTTTATGATTTCACAAGGATTACACCAACCCTTTACAATTTTCTCAATAAATAATGGAAAGAATAATTTTTTAGAAACACCAAGAACACTAGCCTCTAGTTGCTTGAAGTAACTTTGGCGTGCTCTTGAATGTTCTTCTCCTTACTATGCTCCTTGGTGATAAGTAGATGCTCCGTTGACTGCTAAAATAAAGATTAGGAGAAGAGATTTAAGGAAGATAAATGGTTTTCCTATGAGAACAATCTATCCTTAAAGGTTCTCTCAAATACATACTCAAGAGTGAACCTAAGATGCTCAAGATTTGCCTATGAGAGCTTTGAGTGTGTGAGAGATTGAGTTCAAGAACATTGGTAATCTAACTATGGAGTTTTAGTGCTCTTGAAATGATTGAGAGACTTAGAGAATGTTAGAGAGGGTTTAGCTCATCGAAAATCAACCTTTGGAATGCCCTAAGGTCATACATTTAAAGCCCTCTTGAAGATATGGCCGTTGGAAGTCGAAATCATAAGAATAGAGCCATTATACAATTCAGTCGACTGAAAACTCCTGAGAAGTCAGCTGCAACAAGTGGAACGAACTCAGTCGACTGAATCTCATCGAAGGGTGAAAAATCCATTCAGCAAACTTTTCAGTCAATTTAATTGTAAGATTCAACCGACTGAAAACTTGACAGTTTTACACACCGCTACTAAAATGATTATAACTCAAGTTCCTAAACTCGGTTTTGGGTGTTCTTAGGCTCGTTGGAAATATAACTAAGAGATATATTTACTCACCAAATTTAGTCCAATTTGAAGTCCCTTTGATACCTCAAATAAGCTCTCAAAGTGAGGATACATGACAGAATTGTTTTCCTCTATTTTGCACCCTTTCATTTAAATGCTCATAATTTAAACTATACATATCTTTAAATGATCTATAAAATCATAGAGGTTTAACAAATAGTTGAGCACATTTGATAGGATAAAAATCTTGCCCAAAACATAGCAAAATTCACCTAAACTAAGAAATCCAAATAAGTTCTACCAAATTCTAAATTATAGATTCTAAGGTTTATCCAAATGGTAAGAGTAGGTATTCTAAGTCATTCTTAAGATCCAAATACCTGTGTTTGGTTGACATTCATGAAATTCTTTTGGTTTCAGTGCTATGCCTTCCAAATGACGCGTCTTCTGGAATTTCAAACTTGATTTGACTATGCATGTCTTCCAGATGTGTGGTCTTGAACACGTAGACGGTCACGACTCAGTCAAAGAAATTGACAAATCAATACTCAGTCGAATACAGTCACGAAATTGACAACTCAGTTTAACTCAGGGAAGATAGATTTAACTTTTAGACCAATAGAGAGATTTACTCATGTTCTTATAATTAATCTTACCTCCAATATGGAGTATACAAAAAAAAAAAACCTAGTTACTTAACCATATACACAGAGCTAGGGTTTACCTCTTAGGCATATACACAAATCTGAATGACTTTTGCACCATTCTTGTTTATCTTGCAAATGTAGGGATGGGAGATGGGTGGCATTTTAGTCAAAACAAAAGATAGAAGATATTTTATTTTAATTAAAAAATAATAATTCTTATACAGTACCATTTATATATAAATATTGTACTAACCCATTTTCAAATAAAATAAATAAATAAATATATCAGTTGTTCATAAAAAAAATTCACTTTGGCAAATATATGCTACTTAAGATTTTATTCCTCATAATAATGCATATTAAATAGTCTTGAAATAATTAAATAAAATGGACATGACTTCTCAGAGTTTCCAAATGGACCAACCTATCTCAGGTAGAGCAAGTCAAATCCAATTCCCATGTTTTCCAACTTTGGTGTGGCTAATCTAATTGAATATTAAGCATCTAATGAACAGATAAAATGGTTAAAATAGACTAAAAGACTGATGGTATTATTGTAACTTGAGCATCATTGTGGTATTGAAACTTGTAAAGTCTGAAACAAGAAGTCTTCACAATCTGTTGACATATGAAAACCAGTGGAGCCTGCTGCTTTTTGCCACCCATAGTTTTGCCGAAACCGAGAACCACCAATCTGCTAAACCCAACACCGTTTCCTCTTATACAATGAGAATCCATAGGTTTTGATTCTGCCACCTTCTGAGTTCTGGCTTCATCACCAGCCTTATTTGTATGGGTATATATACACCTTTCCTTCTTTCCCCACATCATATAATCATCTTCCAAAAGCTTCTACACCTCAAAGAAAGGAGGCTTGAATACAATCCCACTCCATGGCTTCACTTGTTCTTCTTATATCTGAGCTTCTCCATCCCGAAGACTCCAACCTATTCATCACAAATTCCATTTCAACATTGGGTAATCGGCAGGCAGTAGAAATTCCCCTTCATGGCAAAATGGTTTCCAGAAAACCAGTTAAAAGATTGACAGAGAATGGAGATGGAGAAGTCATTGAGGACTTGAAAGAGATGAAATTCTCTACTGACTTGATATGGCCTTGAGAGAGAGAGAGAGAGAGAGATTGGATTAAAGGGACTTGAGATACGAAGGGGTATTTTCTGTTTGTAACATGTAAATTAGTATGTTTTTGTTCAAAATGAATTACATTTCTGTTTATAAATGGTCTTTGTTGAATTTATTGTGCAAATGAAACGAATTCAATTCTATGGGAGAGTTTGGATATCTGATTCAGAGCAATACTCGTTTGATTCTCCTTTTGGTTTCAATTTTCAAAAATAATTGGGAATAACATGGGATGCTGTGAATGAAATTGGCATTGACTTGATATTCATCGATTTTATTTTATTTTATTGTTAAAAATTCTCAAAGATACTTGAATATATGTACAAAAAATAATCTATCTAAAAACCTTTTTGTTAAAAATCTTTATAGGGGATGTCGACAATATAATGGAGAAATATATTTACATCCATATATAACAGTTTAGAAGAAGCTTTGTTTTTTATGTTAACGAGGCCGTTATAAGTGTTGCAATAATGTAAAAGTGGCACTATGAACTTCAACAAAAGGTGGGTCGCTTGGCTTGAGGGATTTCCACTGGAATTCCAATATGGTGAAGATCTGTTGTCTGAAAATACAAAAGGGAAGTGGCCACAATTGGGAACTTTTCACAAACATTATGCAGGCAGCTCCCAAAATGCAAGATTAGGGACATTGTTCACAACTTAACTGGCGATATGACATCAATTCCTACGGCGTTTAGTAGGCTCACCCGTAGAGGTCCTACGCAGGGTATCTTACGGTTTTCCATATGTCAATTTAAAAAAATAAAAATAAAAAAAATCCTAGAGACTTATCCGATCATCCGTGGGAGTTTTACGCAAGGTATCCCACTGTTTCCCACGTGTCAATTTAAAAAAAAAAAAAGAAAAAAGAAAAAATCCTAGAGGCTTATCCGAAGCAGAGAATTTGATCGCACTGAGGTCAGGATACCATTCGCTTGGACTCTTTGAACTAAGAAAGAATTCAAAAATTTAACCCCAATTCACAGCTATGCCGGTTCTTTGTTATATATTGAAGGGCTAGGCCCTGAACCCAACACTAATTTAACCCCAATTCACAGCTATGCTGGTTCTTTGTTATATACTGGAGGGCTAGGCCCAGAACTCAACACAAATAGGCACAATTTCATAAAACCCAAGCCCGGCCAAAATGCTTTTTAAGAGTTAGGCACATTTCGAACTCAATTTGCACATTTGGATTATTTCAGGGATATAAATCTCAGTTGATAAATACTGAGACTTAATAGGAGAAAGATATGTCGGTAAACCTGAATTTTTTACCCTTCAACAGATGCATTGTTTGGGCTTAAATTGGGCTTGCATTTCTTATAAAATTATCATGTCTTACAAAAAAAAATATTACATAAAATAAAGCTTCTTCTTGTGTACAAATTTGAGGAAAAATAAAAACAGAAGTGGGATTTTGTGCTTTCTTGAAGTTGGGTCTCACAATTGTGCTTAAAAATCAGTGTCCAGCTTCTAGTTCACCGGGCCCCACCTGGCCCTATCATACGCTAACCTAACAAGTTACCCTCATTTCCATGTTTAGTGTACCAAAAATGATTTTGTAAAATTTTTTATTCAACTTTTGAAATTTTACAAGGCAAAAGTGCTTAAACTCAAGCTGGCTCTAGCCGAGCATACAACCCCATGTGGAATTCAATAATAAAATCCAAAAACCGTAAATACCCCCTTCTTTGTTAATTTAGATCTAGCCTGATTGATGCCCATTTCACATAAGTTGACTATCAGATTAGATATCACAATTAAAACCCATTGTCCGATAGTTTTATTTCGAACTTAAAAAATCAAATGCTAAATAATTTGAATCATATAGTACAACTCTAGATAAATGAATCTAAAGATAAAACGTGTGACAGTAATAATATTAAACATTTTTGTACTTTTTACAAATATGTGCTTGGACAAGTACAATGGCTTTCCATAAAAATATTATCTGAAATTTCCGTTTTCCAATAAGAGTGAAAAGGAATGCCATTCGTATTCTCATTTCACAGCAAGGCTCTAAAGCTTAAACAATACACATTACTTACATAAATTTCTGTAAATCTATATTACTTTATGATTACGAGTTTTCATATCCAACATTGTTCTATATCACTTATTTAAATTTCGGGTCTAATAATATTTTCAGAGCGACTTTTAACACAAAATCCATCCAGCCTTCAGATTCTAACCACACAAAACTTCCTTCAATCAAAGGGAGCCAACCAAAGATGTACATTATGCAATGACTTTTAACAAACACTTGAGAGCTTAGAATTTATTATCTTCCCAAATAAAGCCAGGATCACATATGGAGAAGATGAAGCTCCAAATGGATTCAGTGAAACAAGAACATAAAGCACCAAATAAACTTATTCCAACAAGATTCACTACACAACAAAGGTTTCCCTTTTAGGTAACCAAGGTCCAACTCACATTACCACAAAAAAAAAAAAAACTAAAACTGCACCCATAACAGAACTAATTTCCTTCGTGCAATCTGAATTCTGTGGAATTAAAGCACTCAACGATCGAACCCCAAAGGTTAGTGGAGTAGATCATGCCACTTTCTTTTGATAAAGGAACGATACAAAAACTATGCCAATGACAGTCACTAATTCCTCTCTAAACAAAGTTCTGTGTGAATTCCGACAAGGCACCACAGAATCATGATGGGACAGGAAGAAGGTAAATTCCAACATAATAACATGTTTCCAGTTCTATAATACTGAAATCCAAGATTAAACAATCCTAATAAAGTCCTAATTCGAAGAAACATAAATTGACATCTGAGCCACGTTTTTATACAAGTCAATTCCACACGAATTCCATATATCCCTTGGCAATTAATTCAATTGAATATCCAAATATTTCATGTACTACTCTTCCTCTAAACCTCCCACAGGACAACTGGAATGAAAAAAGACGAGCTAAAACCTGACCCATGGCCTGTATGTCGCTCCTGCAGACAGGTGCCAGCCAAAACAGTGACCAATACTTGGGGACTTGGGAAAGGTGAGGAAGGATAAAATTTCTCTCAAATGAGCAGCACTACATCCAACCTTTGGGAACCATTTCAAGCCATAGCCATTGCGCTGGCCAACGTTCCCCCAGGGCACTTGAAGCTCCATTTAGATGGCCACACTGGCCAGTAACATTCAATCACCAAAAAATTATTATTATTATTATCATTATAATAGTATTATCTAATAATACCAAAATAAGAACATTTTAAAAATGTGTAAAGTCTAAATCTGAAAATTAAAAAAATAAAACAGTTTTGAAGAATTTATATATGCATGTATGTATAAGCGTGTGTACATATTATAAATATAAAAGCCTAAAGACAGACCCAACCGCTAGCATTTTAGACATGCATGATCAGAAAACAAAAAAAATAAGTTAACAAAATTCCAATTTGATCTGGCAGAACAAAAAATAATTGCTTGGAAACTCCATAAAAATAATTTCTTCCAAAATCCCACCTCTAAATTGCATCAGATTTGAACTTCACCAAGGACATCTAAAATAACAGTATGAATGATCAACTTACAACCAGTAACAAACTGCATCACGGCGGAATTGAAGCAGGCTAAAGAGTTGTAATAGTTGCCCTTGACAATATTATTTGCCTAGACTAGCAAACAGGCATGCACTCATGCCCTAGATGACCAAGACAAGTCTAACATAGTCAAGACAAACCTAAAGGCTTGGAACTGTTATGCAGGCAACAAGGTATATCGCCCAGTTGCAATTGCTAATGTTTTTTGAGAGTTGCATGAACCAACAATCACTTTCCAGACAAGAAAACAGATTGGAATCATTGAAAAACTAAAGCTTCATGTTTTGCCAAAACAAAAAAAAAAAGGTTTTCAACAGTAAAAACAGGATATTAGTAATAGCCAAGAACTATCAAACTTACTAAAAAGGGGAATCATAAATATCATGAATCCACCGCTGTGGAATTAACAAGACTGTATCACCTACAAAAGCAACTTGTAATAACAAATGTAAAAATAGGCACAAATAACAAATAAGAAGTCAATGACAAGCAAATAACAAAATAAATTGGCACAAAAAAATTTGTCAAAAACAGAAGCCATCTCCCACCCTCGCAAGAATTTTTTTTAACTAAACATAACCAACCAGCATCTGATTTGTAAAACTAACCACGCTGGAAAAACTTTTATAACAGAAACATCAGAACATCAAATCTAAAATTATTTTAAAATAAACCCATGTAAAACAGCAAAGAGTAACCCATGAGGGGTCAATTAAGTTTCAAATTCATGAGATACATAAAGTGCTTTTACCCGATTCAAAAGCCATACACTGGAGTTTTTTTGTGAAACCAAATTGGGGGCTCAAAATACTACATGATTTTAAAGGATAACAAAAGGAAATATGAAAATGTAATTGTTGGTAAGGCCTAATTTTGAAGTTCTTTGATAACCAAATATCATATTACTTCATCACACACAAAGATGCTTTTGCATAAGCGCAGGAGCAGGAACTTCAGAAGATTCAACGGTCCAGAACTTAAAAGGATTGATTCACCTATAAAAGATCTGCACAATGAATAAGAAAGGCAATTTAAAAGAAGTATATATTTCCAAAACAGGAACCCCGAATGACAGGGTAAACACAAGCACATAAAAACTGGAATTTGGTCACTGGGTGGCTTATACACCAACTTTGAAAGTAAAAATCCCCCATTTTATCAAATGCAAGTATATAAATTATAAGCCAGGCATACAGTAAAAGTAGAACATTTAGTTTAGAAATGCACAATATATAAAAAATTTAATGCCGAACACGACACAAATAATGGTAAATTAAACAAGGATGCCGTACACACAAACCATTAAATTAACTGGAAAGAAAAACTACCCATAAAGACAGGCTATAAAATAATTGATAAATCTAAAATACAAAGTTTATATTTGATTTGTTCGAATTCCAAATTCCCAAGCAATACAAACAAGTAAACACAGTCCAAAATAAATGTACTTTAGCAGCCAAGGTACGAGGCACACTCAGGGTGAAAAGGTGTCCTAAAACATCAGAGGTAAGGCACAAGCACTCACTTTGTTTAGGTGAAAAGAATACTTTAGCAGCCAAGGTACAAGGCACACTCAGGGTGAAAAGGGGTCCTAAAACATCAGAGGTAAGGCACAAGCACACACTTTGTTTAGGTGAAAAGAACTCCAATTAAGAATCATGAAGAACATTCATTCACAAATAAGATTCTTAGAGAAAAGGGGAGGGGGCATCATCATGAGGAGAATCATGTATACCATCTAAGGTTGCAACTCATGATTGAATTGCAATTTTTTCAATAGGCCAACTGCCCATGTGACTTGAACCCACAACCTTGAAAACTTCCCATGAAGCTCTTGTCAAATATAGATTGTTGGAAGGAGGTTTTTTCTTCAAATTGATGACTATTATTAGAATTGGAACACTAATTTCATAGTTGACTGGAAAAGTAATAAAGACTTGTTCTGATTTAAAAACTTATTATAAAACAAGTTTACATATCTGGTATGTTTAAATTTTATACAGGTATTCAACAGTTGGGGAGCTAGGAGGAGATCAATGTCGATCTAGAGAATTTTTTCCTTTCCCAGTAGTAGCAAAATATGAAAACTAAAATAAAAAATAACAGGCATGAAGAAAGCAACAACAAAGAAAATTACATAGAGCACTGACCTACTCCAGTTATCATTTCATTCTGCGTCATAACCTGTCTACAGAACCTTTTGCAAACCTATTAACATGTCAAACTGAAAAACGCAGTACGAATCAACACCCCAAAATTACCAGCCACTCATCATATCCAAGTCCCTTACCTGCCAAATTTTGCCTACTTGACAAAAGTTCATAAGACTTTCTCAACCACACACATGCCACATCTAAAGCCATCAGTATCTACAACACACCAGCAAAGCCTAATCTCCCACTTTGCAACAGTGGATGAGACTTTCTCAACCAGAGCTCTTGCCACATCTAAAGCCATCAGTTTCCATGACACCAGAAACACTACATTCAGTGTGGCCAATGACATCATCTGAGAATAAAATAATCATGCAAACAGGATTGCTGATGGCCCTAGCTGCCATCACAGATGAATATCCACATCAAAGTTAGCATTGTTTATTCTCAGATGTCATTGGCCACACTGAATGTTTAGGTGTTGCTGGTGTCATGGAAATTGATGACACTGCAGAAAGTTAGCATTCAAACAGGATTGCTGATGGCCCTAGCTGCCATCACAGATGAACAAATATCCACATCAAAAAAAGTTAGCATTCACGTGGCTTACTTAGAAGCCATCCGCAAATGAATGACTAAATAAGTTTCAGTAGCAACACTTAGATTTTGATGTGCCAATGTGTTTTGTGGTTGAGAATGTATGGTTGTCATTGGATTTGGGCTTTAAGAGTTCATTTAGATGAGCAGTGCCCAAACTCAGGTGCATGAGCACAAAACTCAAATGTGTTGGGCCTGTTCCTGAGCCAACCCAGGTGCCAGTATTTTTTTCCCCTGATAAGAGTCATGTCCAAAGTTCTGGATTGTAGGGCTTTCCTATTGTTTTCTTTCTTGTACTTGCATCTCCGGTGCTTTTTTTTATATAATATGATAACTATTTTAAATAAAGGAAAGAGGGGAAAAGGGACTACTTCCCTATGATTCTCTTCCTCCTTTCACATCTCTATTTATCTATCTACCTGTTTTTTTTTCTTTGAATGGTAGCCACAACAGGCCTACCACTCAGGCCACAAAACAAAGACCACCCACCCCACCTTCTCACCCAACCAACCTATCTATCCACACCTCCCATTCTCCTTCTCCTCCCTTCTTTACTACCTTAAGAATTATTCATCTTCTCCTTAGTATCCCATTCTACTACTACATTACAATCTTCCAATCTTGATCTTCCCTTTTCTCTTACCAGTTGATATTCTTTGTTGGATTCTGTTGAAATCTGACAAATGCTATGCTAAGATCTTAATTATATAGATCTGAAAGTAACTCTATATGCTTCTTAGCAATAACTGACCATTCATATTGTTTCACACTGGTTGTCCACTCTTGTCATAACTAGTATATACCGATTAGTTATTGCCCTTTTTTATGTTTAAACTGATGGACGCATTCATAACATTACATGAAATGCATAATGTCAGTGGTGCCTACCACTGATATTTGGATCCCTACTTCAACCTGATTCAGATGAATTAAGCAAACAGACTCCTATAATTTAATGGAGCATTACTAGGCTACATTAGTCACCAATTCTGTTCAGAGAGAGAAAGAAAGAGAG
This sequence comes from Chimonanthus praecox, assembly GCA_022113865.1. Taxonomy (NCBI): domain Eukaryota; kingdom Viridiplantae; phylum Streptophyta; class Magnoliopsida; order Laurales; family Calycanthaceae; genus Chimonanthus; species Chimonanthus praecox. The sequence goes on along the minus strand of CM039086.1, from coordinate 69,557,616 downwards.
ATTACTACTGTAACTTGACCATTGCAGTTAAGTGTCCTGATCAATATTCAGTTTGAGCAGCACCAAGTTGGGACCGAAATCCCATTCCAAAAACAGAAAGTATAAGGCAAACATTATTAAAGCTGCAGCGTGTAAACTCAGTAGAAATTTGAAGAATATCAAAACATATAGTTAGCAGAAACTGACGGTGCAGCAAATGCAAAACTGACCACCTTAGGACATTTATTTGCATGAAAATGGAAAGATCAAATTCAGAATTCAAAATATTGAACAATATTAAAAGGAGCAGTTTGAGACCATGACCAATCAATGTAAGACAACTATTCGATGTTATCAAACTCGGATTGTATCGTGAATCGGTCTACGAGTATGAATCATGAATTGGAAATCGTAGAATCATAAGATTCATAATATTTTTTTCTAAAATTATTATTTATACTATAACTACATATAAAATGACATAGAACAAAAAAATGATTTGTTCAATTCCTCGTACAAGTAAATATGCAAACACATGACATGAGTACTGTATATAACAAAATGTACCGATGCAAAATTAAATCAAAATGCATTAGAAATCAAGTTTTTAAATTCCAAAATCCAAATCATCATAATTCATAAAATTTTATTATCCAAAATCCCCAAAAAAAATCAATAAAAAAAGAAATATATTAATATGAGATTAAAATATAAATATTAAGTACTAATAAATTTAAAAAATCAACAAATAAATCAAAATCATTTAAAGAAATTTTATTAGCATTCATCAAATAATTTAAAAAATTAAAAAAAAATAGAGATTTTTTAATTTTTAAATAGATAGAAAAGATTGAAAAATAAAAAAACGATTGTAAATTTAAAAATATAAAAAAATGTTTAAAAATTCATGAGAAGACTAAATTGAAACTAAAGAAGTACTCCATTAACTCACGGAAACATAACAAAAAGTAGAGTTAAAAAAGTCTTAACTAAAAGGGGCCCTCTGCTCTCTTGCGGAATGCGAGGATTGTCACGGAAAGTAAATAGTTAAAAGAGACTAAAGTCCTCGCATATTTCATAAAACCCTAAAACCAAACAGCAAAGCACGACTCCAAGGACACCTTTCTGCGAGCGAAAGAAGGAATGAAAAAAAAGCGAGCAAGAAACGGAAGAAAGAAGAGAAACGAAAAAGGAGAAGAGGAAGAAAAACCAAGAATGTTTCCATCGCACAATTCTTCCTCTTCTTCATGGTCTTTCTTTACTTTCTTCCTAGAATCGCACGAACCACCGTTTATTCATGCGATGGAATCGGAAATAGTACGAGTCGATTCGCCGACTTGCACGATTTTCACCCATTTTCGAATTTACATGTGATTTCATATCATTTAAGCTACCAAGTTGAGTCAAATTGTACGAGTCGAGTCAATTTTGACATCATTGCAACTATTTATCTAGTCTCAACACCCCAATCACTAATAGTGATAGTGCTTAATAAGACTTTAGCATAAACACAAAAGAAACACAAGACACAATATATGCATATTCCACAGTACTAAAACTACAAAAGGGCATCAGATAATCCCCATGTGCATCCCACAACATATTTTCTTTTTTCCCATGCACTCTCAGTTTTTTTAAAAGGAAAAAGCCAGCAATCAGAATAGATTTTGCAGCAAAATCAGAAGCTCCTCAAAAAAAAAAAGCATTCTTCAATCCTACTGGGAACAAAATACCAAAGCAGGAAAAGATGCGTTCTTTCAACTATCACAATAATCAACAAGTGCATGAAATTTTTTTATTTCCAAAAATGCTTTTTTAAAGATACTTTGCAAAGAACCAAAGGCGATTTCAATAAGCAAATAATATATGTTTCTTTCAGGCACTAAATTATCCTGAAACATCTTTCAATTTCTTAAGAAGAGCTCACGGCACAATGACACAGTTCGAAAGTGTTCACCATTCAAAAATATAAAAGGAAACATTTTTCAATATCTCCCAACACCATCTCATAGTGGATTCATAATATACTATAAGCAACACTACAACCCTAATACTAACAATCATCATCATCATAAGCCAGCATCCCATCTATCTGGAGAAACCTAATACTAACAATATGATAGTAATCTTGTAAATATAAAAGAAAACAAGCTACATGATAAAAGTGTCACCACAAATTACATGCAGCATCAGAGACATTTTTTCAGGGTTACAATACTTTTTAAAATATAATATCAAATTTAATACTAGACCAAAATTAATGAAATCAGTCAAAAAGGACATTCGTTCTTCCTCAAAATAGAACAAGAGCACTCAGGTATCAATATTCTTTCTCTTCTAGTAAAGTGATCAATATTCATAGTTGAATTCTAGTAAAAATTATATTCATAGTTAACTCCTGGATCCCAATTGAATTTTGTTTATTGCTAAGTGAGTATTAAGCTACATACATGATAAGAGAGATTGAGAGCAAGGGCTATACCTTCGACCTACCTAGTGACCCATGTAAGGAGGGACACCACCCATGTGCCCAACACCTTGCTGTGACCTCCCAACATTTCCTGGGCCCATTGCCGCATTTGAGTACCCACCCTGCATCGCTTGTTGGTTCCCATAACCCACATTTGGTCCAACATTATTCCCCACTGGCGGGGTTCCAAACCCTCCTTGCATGCCATGCCCTGCATTATTCACCATTTGTGCAGGCACATTCTGAGACGGGGCCATCCCTGAAGAACCAAATGCACCGAGCAAATTCGTCAGCCCCAACCCCGCCCCCTGGGTCGCAAAAAGGGTCGTCAATGCTTGACCCAGTGCTGGATTCAACGCTGCTGCAGCAGCCGGTGGCACTCCCTGATTGAATTGCACTCCCGGCGCCGATGGTGCCATCATGTGCCCAGGGCCACCACCTCCACCACCAAAATTGGGGTTGCTTTCATTCCTTGCTGAGAAGTGAGAACCACCACCACCACGTGGACCACCACCAGCACCAACAGCAGAATGGAATGACTTGTTCGGCTTGGGCCCATCAATCGCCTTCTGGCAATGCAAGATCCGACCTTCAAAGCTCTTGTGAGGTTCTTCCAGTGCCTTGCGTGCACTCTCGTTGGACCTGTAAACGAACAGTGTGAATCCCTTTGGCTTCCCTGTCTGCTTGTCAAGCCCAAGCGGACCCTCCTCAATCTCCCCATACTTGGCAAAGAACTGCAACAGCTTCTGTGGATCAATATCTGCACCAACATTGCTGACATATATCTTCCTCAGTGTGTACTCTGAAACTGGTGGAGCCGGTGGTGGAGCAGTCGGGACTGGGCCAGTTGACGCCAGCTGGCAGGCAGTCATCCGGTTCCCAATCTTCTTCTGGGGCTCCTTCAGTGCGGCTTGGGCTCCACTCCGGTGCTTGAACAGGATGAATCCATAGCCTTTTGACTTACCCGAGATCTTGTCACGCACTGCATTGCAATCCTCAATCTCACCGTACTTGGAGAAGGCGTTGGTGAGTGTCTCGGCGTTGGTGTCCCAGCCAAGGCCATGAACAAAGACCTTGCGGTGGACAGGGTCAGTGTCGGCGGCGTGATGGATGGCGGAGAGCACATCGGGGTGGGCCAAGGCAGCATCGCGGAGGAGACTGATGAGGAGATCTTTAGAGAAGGGTTCTAGAAGCTTCTGGACGGTTTCGAGGGAAATCTCGTCCTCGCCGTCGGATGAGTTGGGAAGGTTTGGATCTACGGTGGATTCAGAAGCGGTGACATTTTGGGGATTTTCGGAATTGTCGGTGCCGTTGAGGTCATCTTCTTCCTCTCCCCCTTCGTTGGCTTCGTCGTCTTCTTGTTCATGGTCATGGTCATGTTCATCGTCGTCGTCGTCAAAGATGGTCTCTTCGTGCTCTTCTTCTGCCTCCTCCTCTTGGTACGTGGTGGCTTCGGGTTCGGGTTCGGGTTCGAGTACCGGCTCGGATCCGGACTTGGATTCTATCTTTCGCTTCTTGGTCTTAGGCATGGTTACAGAGGCAGAGACAAAAGGGAAAATAGAGAGTTTGATGATCTAGGGTTTTGGGTCTTCTGGTAGGGGCAGCGGACGGAGAGATCTTTCCTTATGAATAGATAGACGAGAGATTCCGCCCTGTCGATATTGCCCCTTTTTATCTTGTGAATTAATGTGGTAGGTCTGTGTCTTGCTGGCCTAACTTCACTGGTGTCTCGCCCTAATCTTCAAATGTAGGTATTCTTTTTTCTTTTCTTTTGTCTTTTAGGTATTAAGAATCAACAACGTTCAAAAAACAACAATTGGACCACCATGCCACCTAAAGTCTATTTAAGTGTTTTACATTTTTATTAAATTTTATAAAACAAATCAAATTTGAGATTATTCTATATCAGCAAACTAGGTAAAAAAGAAGTACAATATCTTCACATTTTTAAAAAGTGTCTTTGACGATAAAAATAAGAAAGTAATAAATTGAGAGTGATGGTACCACTTCTTCAATTATGTTATAAGATTAGTTTTTAAGATATTTAATTAGCGCATGATGTTGGGTCTAGCTTTTGGTTACACAAAAATATTGACTATTTTACGTACGAAGTAATTGGATGTATGATAAATAGTAGTCAAGTTAGTGTTTGATTTATTAGTAAGATAACATTTAATTGGTTTATATTTTAAGTTTATGTATTGTTGAATTTAACTTATAATTTTAGAGAGGAAAAAAGAGTTTTTAATCCCTCTATAAAATATGAATAGGTGGATATGCGGATAATTTATAGTAGAGATTAATCTCATCTCTAACTTAAAAGAGAAAATATTTCATAAAAAAAATACTCAAAATTTTATTTTGAAGAATTTTTTTAAAAAACGTGGATGATTGCATGCAACTGGTTATGTTTATGGAGATGTTGCTGTAGACCAAATGACTAGCAAGCGGATCCATGCAATATAAAATTATATAAATAAATATATAATAAAATTAGTAAAATGAAGATAAGAGGAATTTAAACAATCAAAATTAAAAATAAGAATCATCAAGATAAAACTATAAAAATAAATAGGTAATAAAAAAATATTATATAGCTATGGAAATGGATAAAGATTAAGTCATTTGTAAGACATAAAAGGTGCTAGTGAATGGCCGGATAACTAGCTTAGTATGATCTTGGCAAATCCATAAACTAAAATAATGTATAAAAGTAACAATTAAAAAAAGTCATGACACTCACATAGAATATTTGTAAATCTAACTATACTTATTATTAATTGAATTCAAGAATAAATTTAATTTCAATATTAAAAATTTATTCTATATTTTACTTTATAGTGTTTTTTTAATTTTATTTTTCTACTACAAAACCAAACACCAAAATGTTATAGAGGTAAATCAAACCACCTTTAAAACAAATGAAGGCATGTAGTTTTTATTACTATGCATGAAGTACAGATGACGTTTAATTTTATAAAAAAAAATGAAGTGTCCAAAATAACAAAGTACAACTTTAGAGAGTGATTAGCAAGAAAGAAAGTTTCAAGTTTAATCCTTATTGGAAGACTTAAGTTTTCAATAGCAAATTACCAACAATCTAAGAATGATTCGAAACTTTGGTTCAATCGAAAAAAAATGACAAGTGTTCTACTGCATAAATATTTATATCCAACAATGGCAACCAATCAAAATAGATTTTAAGATCAAAACTAAATAAAGAGAATAAGTGCAACTTATTGTCTTAATATCACAACACAACGAGTTCAGATAAACTTTATACGATAATCATATAAAAGATCTGACCTGAATATATATAATAAGATTAGAGTGGATAAACAAATTATAGACAAAGCAAGATGAAGAAATACCCAACCATATCATATGCTTCCTTGGCAAATATAATTTTCTCAGGCATCTAAATATGCTAAAGGAAAACCAATACTTGATACTTGATAGATAAGATAGAAAAGTTTAAACATTCCAATAACACCATATAATAATAACATCAGGTTAAACCTAATTAATGCAACAGTGGCAATCGACATGAAAGTTGACCAAGCCACTGACACTCCAAAACAACTGGTCTTCTAAGTTCTTTCTGTCCAAACCACCTTCTTTCAGTAAATAAGTTGAGGCCGCGGCAATGGACTATTTACATGAATGTTTTTGCCCACACCACAAGAAGACAACGAGTTCTAACTAAAAACAAGTCAGTCAGCAAAAGAACATGCTGCTGCTCACATTCTCATGCAACCTTGGCAACTCGGGCACAGAAATGGGCCCTGCAGATGTGTGTCCACCATGGCTTGATGACGTCTCTGACATGTCTTCGAACTTCATGAACTGTGAAATCTGAGATGCAGCTAAGTGCGCATAACAGATTGGTGCAACTGCAGCAGAAAAAAACATCACTTCATCCCTCTTTCCATTAAAAAAATCAAGAATTGAATCTTAATCAGAGCCGTAAAAACGGAAATTTCATAAAAATATTTTGAGATAAGTGGGCAACAATTTTTACAGGTTTGGATCAAACAACAGTACCACACATCTAGAGAGATCATCAGAGAGCACAAGATTAACTTTAGCACTTACCAACTGAAATTGCTGTCGTACTCCGCTGGTACCTGAATAATGTAGAAATATAAGTCACATATATGATTCATCATTATCCAAGATGGAGCAATCATAATGACAGCTGGTGCAAACTTACACATAAGACAGAGAATGGACAAGTTCCTGCAAATCGTCAGGAGAAAATCCGATCTGATCTAGGAGAACATGGTAATGAGTCGGCCTTGTAGTTCCCTGTTTAGAGGCCATTTTGTATGAAGTTAGCAAATTTATCATTCCATTCCTTGTGTCTGCCCTAAATAACACTTAGTAAGAACAATAGGACACCAACATAACACAATTATCAGTAACCCATCTACAACGTACTAAGTTGCTTCTACTAGCTCATCCAAGTATTGTGAGTTGAATTACCACAATTCTTGAAAGTATGGTATATAATATTAACGTTAGACAATGAGGAATAATAACATGGGTGGAGCATTTAATTATCAATAAACTAACTATATCCATTAAAAATCAGCAACATTGATTAGACAATGAGGAATAATAACATGCACAGATCAGTTTGCAGTACACATTTTTTGTAGTAAGACGCATACGATTTAAACAGCACAGCATAAGAGAAACTATTGCGCCCACCCCCCCCCCCCCCCCCCCCCCCCCTCTCTGCACAAAATAATTGTACGTGTCCGTTTGCAATTCAGATTTAGAAATCAACCCATCTAGCCAAATTATCCACTCTAGACACCTAAAATGCAGAGAAACCATTTATATAAAAACATGCTGAATCTTGTCCACTCTATCCAAAACTTTCCAAGGATGGTTAACACCCGAAACCCATCCAAAAATGACCTTCAAATCACCTTCTAAGATGCCCCCAGAAGCACCAAATTTCTCCATCATCATAACTCCTCTCCAAAGAGCATGCAACTCAGCATCAATGGCCGAGCCAAGGGAAAGGGCCTGAAAATGAGATCCCAGACTTCTCCACAATTGTCCCTTACCACACCACAAACCCAGCCATCCCCCTTCGCAATACATAAATTTGTTTGGATAAAGCTGGCAACCCACCTGGTCGCCATCAATAAAGGCAACCGTCTGGTATAAAAAACGCTGGCCAGCATTAGTTGGTCAAAAATTAAAAATTAAAAACTTCAGTTGGATTAGTATTTTTTTTTTTAAACAAGTGTCCAATCCAACAGCAGATGCAACTTTTGTTGTGAGCTAATATGGGAATAAACAAATGGGCCACAGACAGATACAACACATGAAAATCCAGAGCAAAAAATCTTCTGAAAAAGGAATGCAAAAAGACGATATATGGAATTTCATCATGTGGACAGGATCAAGGCATCTAGATCCATGAAGACCAACCAAATAGTTGGTGCCAAGTAGGATATACATGTACAAATAAAACAGGCAACTAAAACTTAGAGAGAGAGAGAGCTCTAAGCAAAACTCACAATCATTCCAGCATGGGAGCACATATAGAAATCATAGTTTCTTGGATGGCACACTTTGTTGTCAATGACAGTGCCTACAAGTTGGAAATAAAAATCAATAATAAGCAATTAATACATGCAGGTGCAGCAACTAATGACTTAGGAATTGAAGGCAATAATCGCTATGCACCTTACAAAAAAAAACTAAATGAACAAGGCAGCAACCTCTACCAGATGCTTTTCATATTTAAAATCAATTAACAAGTTCCTAACCTGGTGGAACATTGTCAGGAGATCCAGGAAGGAAGAATTTGGTGTGGTGGTTCTTTTGAGCTACAATCAAAGTAAACTTAGGGCACCACTTCTCATCCAAAAATTTGCAAGCCTGTAGCATTTGGAGAAAAGAAAAAAGAAATATGAGAAAGAAATAATGAAAATTGTGCCTCTGGCCACAATGAAGCTATAACACACGCCAATCCAACCTTCTACCCATTAGCACATCCTATTCTCCATGTATTGCCACCACAAGTTGAATTCATTTAAAAAATGCTGTATCTTGTGTTGGATTGGCAGGAGAAAAAGTTACCAAGTTGAATAAGCATTTTCCTTCTTATCAATCCAGTGCCACCATGTCAGATGTGTTCAAGCGGGGACATTGTAATATAGTTTTAACTCAATTCAGACTCAAGCAGATACTCAATCAAGTTAACTGGTTCATATTTACGAGGTTTTTCAGTGATTGACTTGACATTTGTTGACTTGCCTAAATTAACTGAGTTGCCTTGAGCCAACTGAGTTTTTAAATGGGCCAGCCTGCAGTCAACATTCTGACACTCCATCATTGCTGTCATCACATATATATCACTTAATTTTATCTTTGAACTATGGGTGATATAGTGTGGTAGCTGGGGGGTAGATAAGGGTAAGGCCAGCAGTCAGCATTTTAACATGGAATCATGGTTGTCAGCATGTGGCCAACATCTAATCATTCTATCATATGCATATGTAAATGTATATCACGCGCGTCTGTGTGAGAGAGAGAGAGAGAACCTCAATTATCTGATCCAATTCTATGTTCAAAACTTGAGTGAATTGGGACTCGCTCACTCCATCCCTGAAGAAAAGTTCATCAGTGAACAGCAACAAAATATGAACGATAAAAGAGTTTATACGCTGAAGTTATTTAAGAGACTTCCTGCAGGTGTGCATATCAACAGACAGTTTGAAAATTGTTGACAATGACACAGCACTTCATTTCACTCACAAAACCCAAGGAAAGACTTGAGAAAAATTGCTACAACTTTGTCCCAGTAGTACTACGTAATACAGATGCATCTATGCATTCTCCATAGCTGATTGAATAAATTACCTTAATGCATTGCCTCCAGAAAATAAATATTGAAACATTTATCAATTAGATCTATTTGAACATACATATTCAGCAAATAGACAAACAATGCACACGCTGGAGTTCTAAACATTGGCCAATATGAAATATAGACCTGTATTTCAGTCTGAGTAGTGTCCATACCATATTATATTAATATACGTTATACATATATCAAGAAGTGGGGAACCCAACAAGTCTCAGCTGATACATATAAACAGAGGCAAAATAAAAGCCAACAGTGCATTTCAAAGCCATTACATTATTGCAATCTATTTAGAGCATTGAAAAAGCCACAACAACTACACAAGAATGTAATTGCACTTACAATAGATGCTGCCACAGCCAGTAAAGCCATTACTTGTTGTATGTGTGTGTGGTGATGAGGGGCAGGGTACTAATATATGATTTGATAGAATCAAAATTAGGCACTAACAATGAAAAAGATGAGCTTTACAATGCCACATAGCCTTATCAAGTAAATTACAGCAAGGGTTTTTCAATGGCCAATACATTAACTTGCACTTTTCATGGCTGTGCATTACAGCCGATAGAATCATTATCCTTTCTACTTTATACACAATTAAAAGGGGGGTAATGATATTTGAACTGATCTTTTTACCAATGGGTGCACTGATGAAAAATTTTAAAAAAAAAAATCCCATTCTGCCCCTCTTAAACGTCGTTCTTCTTTTCACCCGTCTCTCTCATCATTCCTATCAAAAGAAAGTCCCATTTGATGCAACTCTTCAATACAACTCCTGGAAACTAAATCCAACCCACAAATGTAGGCATGGGTGAAACTCGGACAGGTAGGCTCGAGTTTTGCTAAACCCAGCCCACCCATATCAAACCTCTGAACCCAACCCGATTCAAAAGCCCAAACTGGCAAACTTTGTAACCCAACACAACCCCAATCTAGCCCGAGAACTTGACCCGACCTGATTCCAAACACGAATTTGGATTGATTTAGGATTTATCATAATATCAGGACCAAAAAGAATATCTGCTCAGTTCCACAAAAATAAAAGAGAAGAAAACATACCGAAAAATGATAATATGATCAGGCTTTCTTTTCTCTGAACTCACATAGAAGTCCAACAATAATTCCCTGAAATTCCAAGACAACTCGGTTAATCCAGAAAAGTACATATATCGTTTACAATCAGTAACACAATTACCAAATGAAACAGCATGTGCCATTCATCTGAAACAGTAGATGTCAAGATCTAGTTTTAAATGCATTCCATTATACAGCTAGATTAAAATGGACATGCTTGAGATTGCGTGCAAGTGGAAAACTGCTTAATGCAGTGAAGGGGCCATGTACCTTGAACTCCAAGAAAATAGAGAAAGCATCAAGGAAAGTACCAAGAACAAGAATTTGATTACTGCATTTGATTATGACATTACAAGGAAAAGACCCACCTGATGATTCCTTCATCTTTGTCTCCAACTGGCTTAAATAGGGAGTCAATCATTTCAACCTTTGGGGATTGTGTTCTGACTGAAGCCCTATAACGAGAAATTGAAGGCCACATTCTGGAGCTAACAACCTATTGCCAAAAAGGTAACATTAGAAAAAAACATACTGACACCAACAAGCATCGCACAACCAAACTACGAGCAATAGCTGTATATATAAATACATGGTAACATAATAAAATCAAACAAAGCGCATAGATTGTTACAGCAGCAATGGATGGCACATCGGCATGACCGGGGGAGCCATGAGAAACATCCATCCCCAGGATAATAGTAGGAACTCTGGAAATCAAGGGAATGGAAATTGCATGTTCTACTGCAAGAAGGGAATTTATGCCACCTAGCTGTGGGAAAAACAAAGGACATTGTTAGTAAAAGCAGGAAGCAAAAGCAAAAAACTGAAAGGCAACAAGACCATAAACATTCTACAGTTCGAACCTTCGCATTTATCTTCAGAAGAACATTTGTGAGGTATTGATCGTTGACCCTTTGTGGAGCGATGCATTGTGTTACAATGCCAAACTCTGATAGGCATTTTTTCTTCCAAGGGCCTTTAGGAATAGAGAAGCACAATTGTTACAAAAAACATAACCACAAGATGTTAACACCATTAACCAGAAAAATGCAATAGCCAACCATATAAGTCAGAGTTCTTTCTCTCAGGCAGAAGACATAAAAGGAAACGAGGCATTCCAGGAAGCTTTGATTTCATAAAGTCAAACATCTGTTCAACCCTGACAGTTGGCGGAGCACGCCTTGTCTGGTGATTCTCTTCAAAGCAGTCAAAAGGAGGCTCTATGATCTACACCACAAAATTTGTTAATTTTATAAACTTGAAAAATTAAGCATATGCCAGATAAAAGAACCTACAATTCCTTTTTGTGCTCCACATTTGATTAGATCTTCAGAAATTTTCTTGGGATCACATCGAGCAGAGAAGTTCACAATAGCCCATCTTTCTATCTTGGTCGGCTCCAACAGTTTCTGTCAATGGTACAGATACATCATCAAACTAGAATCAACCCAAGTTCTTTTTTCAAAACATAACATTACAAGTTCGAGATCACAAAATTAGGACAGTAAAAGAAGTCATAAGTACCTTATTGTTGAAGTTCCACCGGCCATTTCGAGGAAAGAAGTCTTCTCCATTACCTACTTTTAACTGCAGTAAAACATGTATAGTGAGAAAAATAGCTCCACTACTCCCCATTGACCATGTATAAAACAACAACTGAGGCATACATGCAAAACCCAAATGGAAGAAATAAGAGGTCAGCCCAAGGAAATAAATAAAGAATTCCTTATTTGAAACAGCAATAAATACCGTTATAAAGCTAAGATGGTTATCAACTACCTTGAGAGACATCCCTCATAGTAGAGAATTTCTTTCGCCCAAATACCGTTATAAAGCTAAGATGGTTATCAACTACCTTGAGAGACATCCCTCATAGTAGAGAAAATTTTCTTTCGCCCAAATGGGTGTCATTGAACACCCCCCCCGGCCCACCCAACACACACACACACACAAAAAAAAAGTTTTTCTATAGAACCCATATCCATGATAAAATATTGCAAAAAAACTCATCACTATGTTTGTGTAATGTGTAGTTTTACAATGATAAAACACTCGGGAAGTTACCTTGAAAAAGGTCATAGCAACATGGGGTGTAAATGACAATGAAACCTACCATTCGTCCAAAAACTGGGTGTAGTTATTTCGTACTACACCCTGGTGTGGGTGTTTGTACGAATAATTGTATTATATATTTGAATGTACTGTATGAAGCAACTTTGTACAAAAAAACTGGTCAATAATGGTATTTTTTTTTAAAAAACAACAATAAGAATGATAAGGGCAATACAAATATGATGCAAAATGGCAAAGTGGTAACAATACTTATGTACCAAAACCACTAAGACAAACCAAGGCACTGACACAGAACAACAAAGAAAAAAACCTTGGGCGCTGTTAGAACACGGCCATCCACTTGAGTGAACTGATTACTAATTCTAATTCCACACGTGTTCAACATTGGATCAGCATCATAGTTGTTGATTTTCAAAGCCTGTGAAGGAAAGTAGTACAAATTTGAGTTCAACGAAAAATAATGATAATAATACTCACATGCTCAATGCAATAAAATGGACACCTACATCAGTCAAAACAGACATTCTTTCCTTTGGCTTCTGTCGGGATTTCTCCACAAGGGATGCCCTTTGAAGAGAAGACAAAGATTTTGTGTAGCGTTGTAATGAAACAAGATGGCAGAGCTGACAAATGCAATGGAATATGCGTCATTATTGAAAGGTAGTCATTGATTATTGGTGGAAAAAATCAACAATGGCTTTACAGGCTTTAACAAGCAGAACTAAAATATACACATAATACACACTGACCTCAATTGGATAATATGTAGGGCGTTTGGGTTTCCCCACATTGATGCAGGGCAGTTTTGCCGAATATCCCAACTCTATCCGGCGATGATTCACAAAGTAATCATAAACCGTCATCTCAACAGTTTGAGCCTCACCATCAGCATTACCATTAGGACTCCCCCTTCCGTTTTTCATTTTCAGCGAGAATCTATGGGAAAATCCAACAATAAGCTTCAAGAAATCACAGCCGCCAGGCTAGAAATATACTTCAACAATTATAAGCAAAGATTTACAGTGAAGATTGTAGCAGGCTCCAACAAACATTGAGGAAACTGATAGTTAAAACCATTATAAGCAATTGAGTATCACAAGAAAAAGAAAGTGAAGACAGGAATATAACAGATTTTATTTCATCTCTGTCATCAGATATTGTTCCTGAATTTCAGTACCGTGAACAGAAATTAAAAGCAAGAAAATCAGGAAGATAAATGCCAGTGTAACACAAGATTTTCAGGCACAAATCTATTGAAAAAACAGAAATAAGCAAGCATGCATTGCATGCATGGAAATGAAAAAATAGCAGTTGCTTCTACTTGATCCTCATCAATTATGGTTTCTGTCATTTAATTGAAGAAACACAAACAAGAAAAAGCAGGAAGAAGGCATGTTAGACAATCCAGATAAGCAAAAGAGTATTCCAAAGAAAAAGTTGCTGTCATATATAAATGATTATTTTGCATCAATCACGGAACCATATAAAAACAGTGAAGATAGGAGGCAAAACACGTGTACAAGCATGGAAGTATCACAAGCAAAAAAACAAAAGGCAGGAAAGAGAATAATTTTTCAATTCCAGATTCCTCATGAAATATCACTCTTCAATAAATTAACACATACACAACCACCCACACAAAAAAAGATAAAGGAAGGCTTACAGCTGTTCATTGCAAGGAAGCTCACTTAATCCCACAATTTTGAATTCCATATTTGTTGGTTGCGTCTTGATTCTCAGATTTTTAAGCATGCGTTTAGCCTAGAAAGATGAAAGCACCAAATCTAGTCTGATTTGCAATGAAAAGCATGAATAGAAAGGCATTGCATAAATGACAAAACCTCAACAAAAGAACCTACTGACCTTCACCCAGTCAATCTCAAAGGGATTTCTAACTTTTTGATCAATCAGAAAATCAACGACAGGCCCGGGTTTAACAATCATTGTAGTGGACACATCTGCAATTGAAGGGAATGAAGTAATGTGAATAAAAAATTCCAAGAAATACAGAAGCATCACAAATGCAGTTAACACCAGAAACTGTAGCACTTTGCCTTACCTATATTCAGTGATAAACCACCTTGGGTGGTGCGAAAGCTGGAGTGGAAACCTCGACAACCAAGCACACCACCCCCAATGTCAACAAAATTGCGAGGTTCATCATTGAAGAATGATTGACGAACAAGGAGACATCCCCTGTAGAAAGATATTCGATGAAATAATAATAACGCAGAAGAAATTGACAGCACCACAAATCCAAACTGGAAGCTACTTACTGTCTAGCAGCATGCTGTCTTAAGATGATATCTAGCACACGTAGAGCTTCTTGGGAGCTCTCTGAATCATGGCCACGCAACGCATTTGCTATGGCTTGCATGGGAATCCTAGCAGCAAAACGTATTTCAACTCGAAATGCCTTTGACTGGTATGGACGCCTCAAGCGCTTCCTATCACTCTCGCTCGGACTACTATTCCTCCCTGGGCTACCATTTGCACTAACCCTGGAAGCAGGTTAAAAAAAAGTCTATCATAAACTTAAAGGAAATAAAGAACTCTTCCATACGCAATAAACCAATGACACATTTACTTACCGATTGGAAGACAGGTCTTCCAAAACAACAGTGAAATCAAAATTATTCTGAGGAAGAGAGCCAATAGTAAACAAACTCTTTTCACCATCATATGCAAATTCCTTTCCAGCAAGCTCACTCTCATTGTACGTCTGATGAACCCTATCAATTACTTTTCTACCTATACCTTTGCCATCTACAGATCGACCATCCTCGTACATCAGATTGACCTGCTTGCCACACAAGGACATAAATTACAATGACCCCAGAGCTCTCTTAACAACTCAAAAAACTTTTAAATAAAAAGTAAAAGGCGAGGAACATACACTGTAGTGTGAAAAATAACCGTCCACATTACCAACGCCAACCTTAAAATGGTTCGTAAGCAAAGGTTGTGGATTCCCTTTTCTAGCAATACCAGGCCTAGACATCGGAACTCTACTAGACTTTGGAACTTTTCTAGTAGGTGATGTAACCTTTCCTGTCTCAGCTTTCATTGGAGTCACATTAGGTGGTACTGGAGGTGGCGGTGGCAAATCCTCATCGGTTGGCTCAGTCGAACCCATCTATCAAACATTTAGATTCAAACATAAAACTCAAAGAAGAAAGTTCCTCAAGTTCAACTGGAGTTCAAATTATTTTGAAGTTAAAAAATAAAAACGATCTAATTTTTATACACTTCCAACGAAGTAAATGACAAAACAACTGTCACATCTACTTGCAGTTTGCCCTGCACATTATTCTACATTTTGCATATTGATTTGCGTTTTGCTTTCTTCCACATTGCATAAGAATGCATTTTACACTGCAACATTGCTCTACACCATACAAACAGTGTGCAAAGTAAAATGCAAATGATAACATGGCATGCTTTGATTGATCTGCATATTAATGCAGAGAATATCGTGCTTGCACTCATGGAATCCAGACATCTATATATGATATGATAAATTTCGGAAGCTGGATTCTCAGCATGTAGTGCAATGGTGCAGACCAATCAAAACCTGCCACATCATCATTTGCATCTTACTCACATTACTTTGACAAAGTGTTAAATGCAAACATATGCAACGTAGAGAGGAAAATGAAAAATGAAAAACAGTGAACAGGACAAAATGCAAATGATGACGTGGCATGCTATGAATGGAACACGTTGCTATACACGCTAACGCAAAGAAAAGAATAATCACAGACAAAATAATCATACACCAACTGGTATATGTATATATATATATATATATATATATATATGATAAAAGATGAAAAAATCCTATATATATGATAAAATGTCAATTAGGTATTTGAGACATAAAGACCCCTAAATCAAATGAAACCAAAATGAAACACAAAATGTGGAGAGATCTGACTGAAATTCACGACATACACTTATATATATATATATGATAAAAGATGAAAAAATCCTATATATATGATAAAATGTCAATTAGGTATTTGAGACATAAAGACCCCTAAATCAAATGAAACCAAAATGAAACACAAAATGTGGAGAGATCTGACTGAAATTCACGACATACACTTGAAAACAACCATTGCGTAATTTAAATGATATCATCTAAAACAAAGCCAAGTGTATGTTCAAACATTTCAGCTAAAAACCACTTGACTGCATGTCAAAGGTGCTAAATAGATCAAAATGCCTTTATGCAGCACAAGAAGGTCAAAAGGAAACCACAGCAAAACCCTCTAGGGCCTGCTTGAAAATCATAAAAACAACGGAAGAAATCCAAACGAAAACTATGAAACATCAAATTATCTTTACTTAACAAAAGAAAACTAAGCGAAGGCTTCAGAGATATTCTCAAAACATGGATGTAGTTCGTATATCGTGTATGGCCACATAACAGCGTGAAAACTCTAAAACATGCACAGATCAGAAGAAAAATTATACATAACCACCTAAACAAGAATAAAATGAAGAAAACTGAAACCACACCCAGCAATATCAAGTAATTTTGACTACAACAAGAGAAACAGGGGAAATAAAAGCATGCAAACATAAATGCAACATGCAACAAAGTTGCACAGACCAAAAGAAAATCGCTCTAAATTTCATAAAGCAGGAAAACATGAAGAAAATCCAAAACAGAGGCCTCAAAACCTCATGATACCTTCATCTATCACAACAGAATCATAAAACGTGCACCAAAATTGAAATGCAGTTTGTACATGAAACGATGTGCTAGAAAAGGAAAAAAAAATAAAACACACACCACATATCCTGCAAAAACTGAACGAGAGAGAAACGAAGAAAAATACAAGATCCAAAACCCTACAAATCTTACTCTGGATAGTCTCTTCAAAAACCCTAGAAATTCTCTCCGTCGTCTTTCTCCCGCTATACTATTTGGGGGAAGCAGTGAACTGCTACATATACCCAGGGAACGGAAGTAAACGGAGCTGTGAGCGACGTCATGTTCGCGAGGAACACGTGGACGGTTGGATGTGCTAAGATAATTTTGCTTCCAAAAATACCCTTCCGTAATCAAGTACAAAGTCGCTCTTTGGATTCCCTATCGAACAGCGCCAATGGTTAGAATTTTCTATTCGATCCAGTCCGTTGGCATGTCGCTTTACAGGAGCACGAGAATTTTCACGGCCGCTTATTAAGTTGGAACGAATGAGGGTATTTTGGGAATGTACATAAAAATGAGAGTAATGACCTAGAAATTTTCAACGCATGGCCCACAGAGTTCCACTAGTCTGGACTTGGGAAAACTCGAGCGTCAGTCTTGAGTCTTGACTCTTGACCCAAAAAGCTGGCTATACGAGTAAACTCAGTTTCTCACCATTTCAGTCTTGAGTCTTGACTCTTGACCCAAAAAGCTGGCTATAAGAAAGAGTAAACTCAGTTTCTCACCATTGCATCAAAATTGTATTTATAGGACTCGAGCCCAATTGTCTAACTTGAATTGTATATTCGGTTCATTCAGCCTTGAGCTTATTTGGGCCCCAAAGTGGAAGTGCTTCTTATTGTTTTATTAAAGTGAAAATAATAATATAAATTTTATATATGACATTAATTGAAGTAAATTCAGTTTTATAATTTATGACTCGAGTTTGAACTTTTGGGTCCATCTTGGTTTTTATATACTTAGAGGTGGAGTTCGACCCAATTCTAATGAAGATTTATATATTTATTTTAGGTAAAAAATCAGCCCGACCTAAGTTAGGTGTTTTTTTTCTAATCCAATTACACGCCTATAGATTTTATATGATTTGACAAACAATTATTAAAGATATCTTTACTTTTTATTTTAGTTTTTAAAAAAAATCGTATAAGATTTCATGTCACATTTTATAATTAAAATACTCTAATTTGATATAACTAGGCAAAATAAATTTTCAAATCAAAGTTGCTTATGCCCATAATCTTCCTTTCTATTTCATTCTTCCCTTTCTAGTCTACGCTCCTCTCTCACACTCTCTGTCCTCTCACGGCGGCCATTTGTCACAAACACAGCTATGGGGAATAGGAAAATATAATATTTTAAAATAATAAAATATAATAAATGAACATATCGATAAAATAAATGTTAATAAGAAATTTACTAAGAATTTATTGGATCTTTTTGTAATATTATAAAAATATGACAACACAACATGTCAAAATTTGCAGGGCTATGAAACACAACGTGACAAATAAAAAGAAAAAGTATAGATCGAATAGGTTTTAAAAAGGTAATTATTACATTTATTACACATTTTAATTGTATATATTGTTTAAATTGAATTTATTGTTTCATTTGTTAATGACCTCTAATCCTAAGATGTTATTTTATCATTTTATTTTAAAAGTTAATGTATTTAATCTTTTACATTTGCAGGAACTGAACATATTTTAACCTTAATTTGTTGATGTATATAGTACTTAGTAGCCTTCACATTATCACTTATTTCCCACTCCCTCTATTGTTCGGAGTCTCCCATCTCCCGAGCTTGACTTTGTGCCTGACGTTGATGATGATGATAACGATGACGATGTCTTTTATTTATTTTACTATTCTATTTATTTACTCTTAAAGTTTTATGATCTTATGTTTTTGTTTTATTAGAAACGAATACTCCCAATAAAAAATTTATTAAATGTGTTACTCTTCAAAGTCCAAGAACACGCAATATCTTTCTCGACGGTGCCCTATATCTTTCAAGAAATTATACATTAACTTTAAATTTATATAAGTGGTTTATCAAAAATTAATTTTATACATGCATTTCATTCTTTTCCTAATTGCATTGCTATATTTTTTATTCCTTATTTATAGTATTTTTATACATGAAAATAATCAACCTCATTTTTTCCTTATTTTTATCAAATTTTATTGAATATTCAAGTAAATTTTTTACAATATAGTTAATTCTTACTAATTAACTAGATCAATAACTTGACCAAAAACACTATAAATTTTATATTTTACGGTTTTTTTTATTACTTTTCTATTTTTTTTAATTTTATAATCTTAATTTCATAACTTTAAAATTGCATTTTGTTGTCAAAATATTCGTTAAATAATAAAGTCCATAATTTTTTAATTTCGTCAAACTTGAAAATAGACAAGGGCTTTCTTTTTCACCTCTCCCCATTTCACTTGATGTGGAAGAGGTAGAAAGATATTCCGTTTCCTCCCCAAAACCCTCATACAGACTCAAATTCCAACCACGCTCTTACTACGTTCTTTTTATAAAACCCCACCACAACCACCGGAGTTGTTATCCTATATTCAAAATTCATGTTTTTTATCCCCAGACGCAGCCGTCTCTGCCGCCAAGAGATTGAGAAGCAGAATCCCACCAGACCCAGACTCTGCCATCTCATTCCTCAAATCTCATGGATTCTCCAATACCCACATTTCAATTCTCATTTCTATGCGCTCCGAACTCCTCTTCTCCTCCCCCCACCTTTCCTTTCCCTCTAAGGTAGAATTCTTGAAACAGACCGGTCTACCCAAGTCCCAAATTCCCGACTTCCTCACCTTCAACCCAATCATCCTGTACGGTGATCTTGAGAAAAAGATTAAATCATTCTTCAATTTCATTTACAGCCTTTCTGGTACTCATGGAACCATGTTCAAGGTATTAGAGAAGACCGGATCTGCTAGGATCTTGGTAACAATTTAATTTCTTGGAGCTCCCAGAAACAACAAACTGTAGCCCGCTCCAGTATTGAAGCTTAATACAAGGCAATTGCTTCTGCTTGGTTACTTTCGATTTTTGAGGAGTTACGTGTTTCTCTCCCTAGTTCTCCTACTATTTAGTGTGATAATATTGGTGTCACTTATCTCACTGCCAACCCGATTTTTCATGCATGCACGAAGCATGTTGAAATCGATTTTCATTTTATTCGTGATATGGTTGCAAACGGTTGGTAGTTAAAATTATCTCCACTAAAGATCAGTTGGCTGACATTTTTATAAAGAGTTTGTCTTCCCCTCAGTTTGTGTTTCTCCTAACAAGCTCAACCTCATCAATGGTGAGTTGTGCTTGAGGGGGGTTATTAGAGATACGTCCCGTCTTCTCTCCATTCAATCCCTTGATTATCCTCACCGATAATCAAGGGATAGACAGCAGTGTTTTAGTAATCAGTGATTGTATTTAGTGTGAATTCTATATACAGAAATACTCCCATTGTACTCTATATATACAGGTTTGATGTGAATGAAATGACAAGGGGAAGATACCTTAATACAAATCCCTCCAACGCTTTAAACGACTTTCTCCATGTAATTAGATGCCACAGTGGCACCGAATGTCACCCTCTTGCAGAGCTACAATGTGTCCAATTCTCAATTCTTTAGACTGAGCGTTAAATCCAAGGTCTGTCATTTTAAAACCAGATCGGTTCCATGAGAAATTGAGGTGGGTTTTGAAAGTGGGGTTTGACCTCACGGCGAGTTTGTTCATTCACGCAGTCCCGACAATTACTGATGCCAGTCTGCCCACATTGGAAGCAAAGATTGAGGTTTACAAGAGCTTATGTTGGACGGACGAGCAGATCTTGTTTGCATTTCGGAGGCACCCTGGATGCCTTAAAACATCGGAGGAGAAGATAAGGAAGGGGGTTAAGTTTTTCAGGGAGGAGTTAGGTTGGGACTCAGCATTCCTTTCTGTCGACCCTGCGGTTCTGTCTCTCAGTTTGGAGAAGAGGGTTCTGCCCACCAATAAAGGTTGCGTTTGGACGAGGGATAATTTTTATAGGGGTTAAATGTGAGTAGGGGTCATCTTGAGGAGGGGTCACTTTTGAAAAAGGATTACCCTTATCTTATTTAGTAATTACAGTGGTAAAGTAAAAATTTAATCTAAAGATAAAAAATCTTATTTGATACCTATTAGAAGGGTAACGTGATATATTAACAATTTTATAAGAAATTTTATAAAATATAATTATTAAATAATATTCATTAAATAAATCTAATATTATCTAATTTTTATAGATTTTTTTTATAACTATAATTTAAAATGAACACTTGTATTCTAACAGTAAAAAAATAAATAAAGAAAAAAATAGATATTATTATTTTAAATCCCAATAAATGAAAAAAAAAAATATCAACATATCTCTTCATAAAAAATATAATTTATTTATTGGTAACATGAAATATATAATAAAATAAACTATTACAATAGTTTAATAACTCACAACAAATATAAAATTAATATTAAAAATTGTCACGGGCTGAACTTCTTAAAAATATGACAAATATGTTTAATAAAATTTTATTTTCATTTTTTATATTATATAGATTTAATAAAAATTACTAATTCTTATAAAAATTGTTAATAAGTCAGGTTACCCTTTCTTACAGTTACCTTTATTTAAGGGTAACCCCTGTAAAAATTTACCCCTCATCAAAATGCATCATGTTGAAAATGTTGACACATTTTTAAAATAAATTTCTAACACAATAAATTGTTAATTACCCTGAAAGAGATTACCATGAACCTCAAACTCTTTCGAAGATGCGAGACTCTATCGAAATTTCGACAGAATTACCCCTTCAAAATAGAATATTTTGACAAATATGTTTCAGAAAATTTTATTTTTATTTTAATATTATATAGATTTAATAACATTATTAATTATTCTAAAATTGTTAATATATCAGTTTACCCCTATTTACAGTTACCCCTACTCAAGGGTAACTTTGTAAAAATTTACCCCTCACCCAAATGCATCACGTTGAAAATGTTGATATATTTTTAAAATAAACTTCTAACATAATAAATTGTTAATTATCCTGAAAGAGATTACCATGAACCTCAAACTCTTTCAGAGTTTTGAGATCCTATCGAAATTTCGACAGTCACCCCTTAAAAATAGGAGATTTTGACAAATATGTTTCAGAATTTTTTTTTTATATTATATGGATTAAATAAAATTATTAATTATTCTAAAATTGTTAATATGTCAGGTTACCCCTACTTACAATTACCCCTACTCAAGGATAACCTGGAGTAACCCCTATAAAAATTTACCCCTTATCTAAATGCACCATGTTGAAAATCTATATAATATAAAAAATAAATTGCTAATTATTTGAAATCTATTAATTTTTCAATTATATAATATATAATTGAAAAATAGAGGAAGACACGGGGTAAATAGGGGCAAGGTTTCTTTAGAAAATAAAAAATAAATAAAAAATCACTATTATTATTTTAAATTTCAATAAATGAATAAAAAAATTCTGCATGTCTCTTCATAAAAAAATATAATTTGTTGTTCGGTGATATGAAATTTATCAAATGGAAATAATAGAGTGCTTTTAAAGAAAAAAAAAAGCCAAATACTCACCAAAATAAATAAAAAAAATATAAAAAAAAAATCTCATAAAACAACAAAACGGAGGAGGGTAAGGAGGGGTATTCAAAATGGTGATGAGAGGGGTAAAAATTTAAATTTTTACTCTCACTCCCTTAACAAGGGGTAACTGAGGGTTACCCCCTCTTACCCCCATCCAAACGCAGCCAAAGTTTTTCAAGTTTTTCAAGTCGAAAGGTCTGTTTGTGGACTGCAAGTCTGCGAATAGGTTTTACATTACTGAAAAGAAGTTCTTAGAGAAGTATGTGCTCAGTAATCTTAATATAGCTCCGGAGTTATTGCAAGTTTATAGAGGTCAGGTTGGTCACAATACATTGCTGGGTATTGATGAAGGAGGAACTTGCCAAGTTGGGTAATTGTAATCTATTTTATAATGCAGTAGAAGGATCAATGATCTGATGAGCTAATTTATAACGCAGTAGAAGGATCAGTGATCCAGCGAATCGATTCCAAGAGTTCGACCAGCCGTTCGAAGGGCAAAATGGACAATATAGTAAAATCCGTGTCGAGTTACACAAAATGCCCATACGAGGATGACTACCTTTATGTTAATGTGATAATACTAATTTGCTTGTTTGTGTTAAACATTCCATGCACATTGGTGTCTGAGCTCTTCATGTACAGTATTATATGTTTACAACTCAAGACATTTAGCAGAATTGGCACTCTTTATTAAGATACCATCGAAATTATCAACTGGGCATCACAGACCTCTTCTGCAAATATCAATCAAAGAATGGTGAAATTTCTTCGTACATTCAGCTCTTTGAAATGTACTTCTTTTGTTATTGCACTATTGTTTAAAAGAATAGAGAAGCTTTCAAGGAAATGTCTCTCCTTGAAAGGGATATTAAGTGATTGAAAATTATAAAAAAATATTAGATTTAAGATCAAATCTCTCCTTCAGTTGGTCTTTCCTCTGTTTCACACAATTAGATCAAGTGACAAAATGTCTATTTGCTATGGGACTCCATATATAGCTAGTCTATTGGACTAGTTCAATTTAAATGATCAACTTGCTATAAAAAAATTCAAAACATATGATTTAAAAAAATATTTACAAATATGAAAATGGCAAAAAGAGTACTGCTGTGCCCTACTGAAACACACTTGAAGCAAAGTGAAACATCAAAGGAAATTGAGTATCATATAATTTAAAATTTCTCTCAGTTATTTTTTTTAATAAAGTTCAAGGTTCACTTAGAGCCGAACCCAAGGACCTCATCCGCTGAAATGACCCACACAGCCTGTCCATCATGGTATAATTCTAAGACCCGTTTGTATTCAAGTCCCAATCTGGTTAAAATCTCCAGGAAAATGTACTTTTATTGTGATTTATCAAACCTGTATAACATTATCAAGGACGGCAAGTGGCTCTGGCCAATAGCTACATGCCCAAATTCATCTATTAATCCTACTGAATGGTTAGTAGCTCAGGCCCATTAAATGTGGACCATTGATGAAGTGATGATGTGAAACACCATTTTTCATCTTACAATTCTTTCCAAGACAAGGCATGTAGCACTCCCACCCAAGTCCCACATTGGTTGTGGAGTTGGGTGGTGGGGGCTTTATATGAAGAGGCAAAGCCCCTCTCCGTCACAAGGCCTTGGGGCAAGGGCCCAGAACAAAGCCGTGAGGGCTCAAGTGGGGTCCAAAACGAACAATATTATGATGTGTAGGGCCGGGTCATCACAAATGGTATCAAAGAATAGTTTAATTCTTTGCTTGAGGGTGTGAGCCTTCCTCCTTCTAACACAAGGACTTTTGGGAGCAACAGTAGGTTGACTCGCTAAAGCAAAGCCGTACGTGCTTGTGTGTGTAGCCCCAAAATGGACAATATTGTGCTAGCGGGACGGATCATTACAAGGCACAAGCGGTTGGCTGGCCTTTGACTGTCTTCAGATCAACACCTTTAAGGCTTTACTTTTTTTTCCTTTGGGCAGGGAAGGGGGAAGAGGAGAGAGAGGGGTTGGGTTGGGTGGTGGTGGGTGGGGTGGGGTGGGGGTGGGTGGTTCAAACCTTTGATATGTTTCCATGGTTCATACTTTATGCCATTCTTTGTCCATCAGCACAGGACACATTATATGTAGTAATAAACTCTTTGGGAGCACAACTACCATGAGATGTCTCAGATGCCTAAACATCTAGATCTAGTATTGGTTTGGCTGAGGTGGCAAATTTACAACATTTCAGCACAAGTGCAAAGAAGAAGAAGATGTGAATTTATAACTTTCAATAAAGAACAAAAAAAAATCACTAGCACCATTAAGCCATAAAATACATGTGTAAACATGTTGGGAATTAAAATTACATTAAACATGCGGGAGAAATAAAATTACATGAAAGAAGATTTATTAATACAACATAATGCAATGAACCCATTGAAAACAAAATTAATGGGGAGACTTCCCAAGTACTAAAACAAATGATAGCATTCAAAATTCCAACATTCTCACCGACAGTATAAATCTGAAAATCAAGTGAGTTTCCTCCAAAGAGAGCCTTTGGAAGCATTTAGGCATTTCACCCTTCCAAAGACAAACCCCACCTTTGAAGGTCTGCCATCTATAAGAGAGTTCTCATATATTTCCTTGCATTCCTGTACGACCTGTTTGCATATACAACCAGAACCATCAGTAAAATAAGAAAATGCCCCATTCAGAATGTAAAATACATCATAGGACACATTAGAATCATCTTAGGAGCTATAATGGAATTTTAGTTTTTCATTTTATTTTTCTTAGACAGCATTAGTCAGGTCATAGAAAAGCTGTGAATTGGCTGGTTGTTAATGGCCATAACACAATTCATTGGCAATGTTACAAACGCTTGTATGCTCTTGAGATAAAAAAGAAGAAGAAGTAACAAGGGGGATTGCTGCTGTTGCTTCTTCAAGAGTAACATGACCCAACCTGTATAATATGATGATGATTTTTATACCCTGCCTCTCTGTTCCATCATAGGGTATAAAAGTGGATGCATCCATCAACCCCATAATGAAATTGGTATTGGGTCTGCACTGCTGAAATGATGATAACAACCTTACACAAGAAGGCTTCTTACAATTGTACTGAAGAGTACAAGATTCCATTTGCCACCCTGCTTAAGTGCTTCATGACCGACACTCGTTGTCCGTGTGGCCTTGGTTGGTGGTTTCATGGGGTTGGCCCGGCAACGAGTCTTGGTATAGTTTATGTGTACAAGTGCTTCATGGACATTCAAACTCAATTATGGTGTCATATTCATTTCGATGTTAATGTTAAGTTGCATGGGTATGGGTACGACTTTCCATCTTGGACATGAGAATGAGGTGTTGGACATGACAACCGCAAAAAAAATGTAGACACCAGGATACTGTATCATATTTAAATAAAGTAAAATTGAAGATAAGGTGCAGAAATAACACAAATAGAAAATAATGTACAAGTTTGAACATTTGGTGACAACTATATTGATATTTTAATTAGGTTTCACGAGGGAAAAATATCTTGTAATATTTTAGTCATCTTAGAAAAATATGTTAGAAAGCATTAAAGTAATCTATGAAGAATGAGTACAAGTGTCCATGCAACATAGTGTTGATGGTGTCATTACCTCCTTGGCATCCTTCCGAGGTATACCTTCTCGCAATCCCACAAGTTTTTCTACTACTTCAGCCTGCAAATGTCAGGTAGAGGTCAGGCATGCAAAAATATAATTCAAGCTTATAGGGAAACTGCAAAATGGTTATTCTGAGGTCATGTCACCAAGTAAGTTTTAGGAATATAGATAACCACAAATAGCAAACTTCCCATGGAGTGAATCAGGGTGGCAATCGATAGTTACATGTATTTGCTAACATTACTTACTGGGCAGTCAGGGTGATTTTCGAGGATGTTCGTATAAATTAGAGTGAAGGTATCCAAACTCCCAGCTGAAGCCAGATCCCTTAAATCACTCAGAACTCTCACTCTGTTTTCAACTTTCTGCATAAAATCGTGAATTGAAAGATGATTAGCTAAATCAAAATCAAGGAGACAGCACCTGGTCTTCTTTGACAGTACATGTGTTGCTCGATTAGCTAACAGCATGTGATGTACTTGATTGATTCTTTATAAGAACTAATCCTTCTCTCAAGTCCTCCCCAAATTCAGGAAATATCAAACCTTCTATAGGCTCATGTTTCGACAAACCATCAGCTATTATGATGATCATCATATCTTGGAATTTAATTTGTTCAAGCAACCAGGTTTCTGTGCTAAATTCTAATATTAACCAAACAACACCTAGTCATTTAAACACTTATTTGAGGTTCTTACGGAATACTCCAATTGGATGGCTATGATAAGTTGTTAAGACCGTCAGAAATGTTCCATCCATGACATGTCATGCCTAATGATGGGTCTAGATCTCACAAATGCAATGTTATAACTTCAGCCTTTGAAGTCTTCACTGTGCCAAAGGAGGAATATAAGGTTATTTTCAAGAAAAAAGGGTACTCTCTCTCTCTCTCTCTCTCTCTGAAAAAAATCTTAAAAAAATTCTAATTACAAAGTTTCTTAAAATTTCTTAAAAAGATTCTTAGAAAATGTCGCAACCAAGGTTGTGGGTTCCAAGTGTTATGGGTGCCAAATAGGTTGTTGGTCCATAGAAATACTTGCCAAATTTACTTCTTCTTTTTATTCCCTTCCACCATTCCTTAAGTCCCATAGGTTTGATCCTTTAGAATCTGACCCAAAGTGCCAAGCCTAACTTGATGGGAAAAATGGCTATGAAAAAAAAATTGAAAAAAATCTTCTAAAGAAAATAATGCGACTGTATGTGAAGTGATAAGAACCATGGTATTAATCATCGCCAGTGAAGGAAATATCCAAGCAGGTAGATAGCTTCTACATTTTCTATCAAAGGCAGCCTAATATATAATATTTTCAACAAACAATCAAGCAACTATGTATGAAAGTTCTATATCAGTGAATCAACTAAAAAAAGTGCTATGTCTGGAAGATCATTCAATGATAGAAGATTTTAGAAGCAAAACATGGACCCCGCTCTGTAATCTATTATATGTCCTCATGCTCAAGGACACACATACTCTTTATTCTCCAGTTATGGCCTTCGACAAAGCCAAGCACACATCCACACACACACACACCAGCTGGTCCAATGTTGCACGAATGAAAATACAGGAATGGGGATATGTTCCATTTTCCAAAATCCAGGGAATGGATACAAAGAAAGGTTATCACATTCAAAATAGATCTTGTAGGGATGGAACATGGTTAACAACCATGATGGGTTAGAATTGGGTTAGGGTTTAACTTATCAACCTGAACTGAAAATTGGGTTGCAATAGAGTTGAGTGCTTGGGTTGAACCTAACCGAATTCCATACGTTTGTGTTTTTTATATACACAATTTTCTAATAAGGATGATAAATATATTAGATATGTAAAACATGTATAATAAATAACAATAAAATAAAAATAAAATGAAAGTTGGAGCCTTTGAGATGTCATGGGTCATGCCTTCTAATGTCAATTATTATTGGAAAGCTGTTCCATGTTACCGGTGTATATAATTGTAGGCTCCATAGGTACTTCTTTCTTACATAGGTGAGCCAATGATTAACCAAATAAATGGATCCCACTACATATTATGAGAAATGATCCTTTATTACTTATCAATAATGAAAAAAATAAAATAAAATTTCCACCATTCTCTTGAAAAATGTTTAAGTTCTCCATCTTAAATTTACCAAAAAGAGTATGTTAAATAGTAGAGAAAGTAGGGGGTTCTCCACTTGCAGAGGAACCCCTTGTTTTTCAAATTTCCCAAGGAACCTCCTACTTTAACTCACCCTGATTCAAACACAGTCAATATGTTGAGCACCTACAATTGTCAAGGGTCTTGGAGTCACATATATACAAGTGAACTACATTTTCTAGAAAAAGCCCCTATAGACACTTAAAAGCTTGTGCAACAGTGCACACACTTAATAGACACATCGCCACTGTTTCATTTGTATCTTTCCAAATAAATTAGTTCAAGCAAGTAATAACCTGACTGGGAATTAAAACCACGTAAAAATTTGAATGCGAGTTAAGTAAATAGAGGTGTCCAAGTAATTATTTTAGAGAGAGAGAGACTCACAGAAACGTTGAGGTATTCCCTAAAGAAGTCCATGAGAACCTCTTCATCAAGCCTCATACGCTCAATAGTTTCTTCTTTTATGTAATTCCTCTATTAAAGAAAAAGCATTAACAAGATATAAAAAGGTTAGACTAAGCACAGAGGTGTTAAATAAATACTCTCTTGCACAAATAACAGTAGTTGCCATGAACCTGTGTAAGAAGATGATCCACATAAACAACAATAGTTTCTTCAAGGCAAGCTTCAACGAACCTCCTAAATGACCTTTCTTCAATGAACCTTAAAGAAAAATGGTATTCATGCTTCAATCAATTGGAAAACAATCATGTCCATGAAAATAAGAATGATCAAACGAGAATACAAGAATTATAATACAAATCAACCATCAACCAATAATCCAACATTTATATAATATGAAAGCTATTGTAGCTTGGTGGTAAAGGTATTTGTTTGGTCTTTAAAAAAAATATTTATATACAGGTATTGAGTGTGTTACATACTAATGAATCAAAACAGGCAAGAGGACATGGAGTTCATGAAGTTAACTGTGCTACAAAAATGCTGACTCATAAATTATGTACATTAAAAACCTAAATTAACTGATAAAAAATCTAGACAAGAAATTGTAATAAAAATATTATGTATAAAAGAAAAGGAATGGTGACTGGAATATGAGAGATCAATGAGTGACCTCTATACTAAGAGTTTCATTTTTATTTTATTTATTTATTTTTAAATGGTAATAATCTATCATGAGTTTTATATCCCACACATGACGAAGTTGATTTGACTTTAGTCTTTACAGACCAAGTGCAGTATCTGATGAAATTCAATCGTAGAAAACAATTTATACTCCTATACTTTAAAGGTGATTATCACACACTAAACATGGTAACTATATTAATAGAGACGAAGCACTAGAGGTGCACATACAAGCAGCAAACAAACAAAAAAAAAAAACACCAGGGTCGGAAACTGGAAAAAAAGAAAAGAAACACCAGCTGGAGATTATGACAATCCTAAGAATTGCTACTAGGCAGGTAAGATATCTGACAAGGAAGCTTTCCGAAAATGTCAAACTCTTAATCGGGTCACGAAGACTCCAGACATTCAGGATCGTAACTTCAAGAGGGACCCGACTCACCTAGCACACGTCTTGAAAATTGTTTACAGTTGGAATAATTTTTTTGGATAACACAGGTATCACCATCCCACATTAGAGGTGTGATGCAGGGAAAGGTGAGAGGATAACCCTAAAGGCCTAATGTGGTTCCCTAAAGATTAAGAGGGGATGAAAAAATAAACATTAGGTACCAGATGGTTAAGTCAGAAAATCAAGATTAAATATGCATTAAATAGCACATAGAAGTATGGTTATGCCTTTGTTCAATCAACTGCAAATGGGGAAAATGCTTACAATTTCACATCTGTGAAATAATCACCAAATGTTACAACAAGATACTCAGTCACCAATCCTTCACACCAATCTGTATGAAAGAGAGCCCAACTTAGAAGCCAATTGAATTAAATAATCACCCAAGGGACATGCATGTGGCACTTAGCTGCATTCTTGTAGATAAGCAATTTAAGGTGCTAGAAAAATATTACCTTTTTGATAAAGTTTGGCAAGTAACTCCTGCACTCCAGGATCTTCAAAAATAACAATAACAGTTTGGTGTACAGCTTCCTGATATTGCAAAGAAACTTAGCGTATAAGAATGGGGCTCCATACCTTGAAAGTTGGGTGAAGTTAAGTTTTCTGCATAACTTATTTCCACATTAAGTCTGACATGCAAGAAGACAGAACAAATCTGGCTGAGATGGTTGGGGAAAGACAATAATGACAGAATTGGAGATGGTATACACTGAAAGCAGAAATGACAACTTCATTTGGATCGCAACAGAGAAAAGTACCCCAACAAGATAGTGAACCAACAGTGGAATGCCATTTGTTACCCCAGAAATTACATAAAAAAGTAGCCCTAATCAATAGCGGATTGCGAATCTCTATCCAGACCTAATGCAGTAATACTGAAGAAATCATGTTTGATGCCTTTAATCATCACCATCATCACAGCCCCTCTACTCTACCCTATAAAAAATCATATCCTGTCACTCCAAAATCTAAGAAAACTTGTTTGTATTTAACTGCCCATGAAATCAAATCCACACTATTCCTTTGAACACCAAAAACCATGGTGCCCCCTTTCCGTTCAAGATTCTCCTATTTCCTCCTTTGAACTCTCCATGAGATAGCTACAGGACACATTTTTCATAATAGTTGGCCTTGGTTCTTGAACAGGGATAGCTACCAACCATCCATTAGGAGTGTAAAAGATGGTGGAGTAAATCAGACACTCAGTATATGGAGAACAACGAGGTAACTAAGTACCACACAGCTTAGAGTGGTAGAAAAAAAATTGATCAAGAGATCCTTCATGCCTGCCAACAAAGGAAAGAAGAAACTGAGAGAAGGAAATTTCTAGATTTCATATGACATAGCCATCCAAGAAAAAACTTTAATTCTTTGAAGCAAAGGGCACTTTCAGTTGTTGACATCAATTGTATAATGGGGTTTGTTGGGGATGAGATCAATGGATATAGCTTGAGATGGTTTGAGGATGTATACCAGTACAACGAGTTGAAGGTTTCCAAGCTAAAACTTTTAGGGAGAGAATCCAGGTCCTTGCTGGCTGGGGAGAAACCAAGTGGACACTCATCAAATGTCATTTCAGCATTCACTCCCCACCCCCAGTCTCTGGTAAATTGCTTAAGCACCTTTTGAATTAAATAAACTCACTGCTCAATCCCTTCTCACAATTTAAAATGGACAGTTGTCAAGTGTCCATTGTGTCACTCCTTGGTTCTAGCCATTGTAGAGTACGATGTTAGTTTGATCAAAAGGAGCAGCATGCACATGCATATCTGTAAAAGATTAGATTAGATATTTAGTTATGATCCCTAAAATGAAGGAATTAAATTAACTGTATTTGTTATTGATTGAACTGTAGTCTCTACTTGTACATTATACATTAAGATAATCTCTAAATGAGATACAGAACATTCATTCACAAAAACTCTCTTTTTCGTTGGTTCTCTCTTCCTCTCCGTAAGAAGATTAACACTAGCTGCTTGTACAAGTGAACAAACTAGGAGAAAGGAAACTAATAAAGAGACTTGAAATAGTCATAATGGCATGCTAGATTGAGTGCAAAAATAATGGTAATTAAGTGCAATTTAGTGTTATAAGGACAGCACTTAATTAAGTGGAACATGAAAGCCTTTTTTCTTTTGAGTGATAACATGAAAGCCTGATATGAGGACAATATTTCAATGGGGGAAATATTCTTTATATGTGGGGTGTTTAACCAAATCTTTAAAACATGAATGGCAGTCCCTACTCCCCAAAAAAAGGGTTGCTTAAAACTTGGCTTTGAGCGCTGTAAACTTAGGATGATGAAATCCTCACAAACCTTTGCAACCTCAAGGAAACCTTTGCATGTATCCTCAAAATTAACCTGTGAAGCAACAATTAATTTCCATCAATGAAATAAAAGACAGATAATTCCATTATCTGAAGAATCATTAAATGACGATCATCCTCAAGTAAGATGCCTGAGAAATTATTAATATTACAATTTGAAAAGGTTCTTAAACAATTAACTTGAGAATATGAAACAGGAAAGTTAAAAATAGGGAAACAAATCATTTCATAGTTCCAACCCTCCCCATAAAACCACCTAAGTGGAAACCAAGTACTTGAAATAACACTTAGGGTGTGTTTGGATTAGAGTGAGTTGGAGTGGAGAACTTCAACTTACCTTAGAAATCTACTCTCACCCTGTTTTGATTTTATAATTGTGAACACTGAGAGAAACGACATGACCCCAAAACAGGGTTTCTTGTGTTTCTTATGAGTAAACTTTGTGCATGGATATTTTATTTGTTATTACTTGGTAAGTCGATTGTAATAGATTAGAAAGAGACTTATTTGATGAGCCTTTTCTCCTTTTTATTTATTTTGAATTTTTATTATATAGGGTCCATGGATTTTTATGCATGAAAGTAGGCTAGCTACCATGTCATCATCACCAACAAAGCCATTATTCCGTCAATCTAGGGTAGGCATTTCATATTTGGATTTGGTAAATTGTTTCCATGGCCGTTGCCTATCTGATACCCATGGGACTTGAACCCACGACCTTTAGGCTGCAACATGAGCCCTTAGCAGTTCTGCTATAGGTTCTTGTCTGCTGGGCCATACCATGTATTTTCCATTATATGGGCCTACCAAAGATTAATGAAATAAATTGGTGCTACCGCATATAATGAGTAGGAATGCTTTACTACATAGTATAAGGGAAAAAGAAACTTTTAATTCTTCACAATTTCCAACTTACCCATCCAAATGTCAAGTTCCCCATGTAGAATTTACCAATAGGCTTACTTGAAAGGCCATGGGAAAAGTATGGTGTTCTCCACCAATAGGGGAACCTCCTATTTTCAAGTTCTATAGGGAACTCCCTACTTTAACTCTCTTGATGGTGATGGTGGTGGTGGTCTCCCTCATCCAAACACAACCTTGGTGGCATAAACTCATGAAAAATGGGGGAAAAGAAATGAGATGAAATCAAAAGAAAAAGGTCTAAAGCATAACCTGTTCAGCATAATTATGTGGTAAAGCTTCCAAAGTACTGTTACTTAGTTCCATTGCAAGATCATAGCATCGAAGATTGTTGTTGATCTGAAATAAGGCAATATTAGCACAAAATTCATCTGCATACTCTACTAAAATTCTACATGTTTGCCAAAGATTTCAAAAAGCAACAAACCAGTGCACATAGAGACTCTAAACCAATGTCAGAAGCCGGTTCCTCAAGTCTTTGCCTCTCAGCAGCTTGAAAATCGATCATTACCTGAACAAACAAATGCCAGAAGCTGGTTCCTCAAGTCTTTGCCTTTCAGTGGCTTGAAAATCAATAATTACTTGTGTGTGGGTGGGTTTGGCCTGATTATGGATTAAAGATGGCCCAAAACTACATTTAGTTTAGATATTAACCACTGGAAAGGAAAATATGATTTGGGGAAAAGAAAGAAAAGGATTCTATAAAACAATCATCAGATTGGGGACACTACGAGTTTTGTGTTGGAAAAGGAGAGAGACAAGAAAATAAATGGTAACAGAGATGCATATGTTAAGACCCACCAGGGTAGCCCAAATGGATGATAACATGAGGATGCTACTTAAGATGACCACAACACGTATGTAGAAGACCGCCTCTGTATGAGAAGCGAAGGGCTGCAGATAGAAGGCAAAATGAGAAGGCCTTAAAAACTTGGATTGATGAGAATAAAAAAGGGGACATTATAGATTGTGGAGAGAGAAAGGATATGGTTTTTGATCAAATAGAGTAGAAAAGCAAAACACAAAAAGTCAATTCCAGATAGGTGGGAAAGTGACTGTGACAACAATGACGTCGATGATGAAAGAAAGACAAGGATATTTTAGTGATGGTTATAGATATACATTGATCAATTTTAGTGTGTTTTTCTTTCCTAGTGGAAATGCTAGAGTAACAAATTTTGTTGCTTTAGCATTGACAAAAAATCACTATTTTAATGTATAGTATCATATGAGTGTGTGAACCTCAAAATATAGAATTTTAAAATAAAAAATTTAAGACCAAAGACTATTTTCAGCCATCAGATTGAGACAAGATAAAATCAGTAGTGAGGTGATGACTAATTTCAATGCATTTAATAGATGGCTTTCAGCTACTTTTGGTCCCAATTTCAACTCTCAAACAGTTTTCACAATCCAATAGGCAATTACACTATGTCGCCATATTGAGGGATCAATAGACCAAGAGATTAAATAGGCACCTAACTCCCAAGAGATTGTAGTTGAGCTGACATATTAGGGCACCAAGTCAGCCGACAAAAGCTAAACAACATTGTATAGACTATAAGCACTTTGACTGAGCAGATTGCAAATGCATGGGAAACCCAAATCATCGTAGTTGTCATTGTCATTGTCATCATCATTGAAACTTTGTCCCATCTATTTGGAGTTGGCTTTTCGAGTTCTACTTTTTCACTCAACCCTAGTTTCATTGAGAGCACAATAAGGGTTTTAGATTAAACATTTTCCAAACTAACAAAAACTAGTTTCATCGTATTCACAATTGCTAAGTATATGATGACAAAGCTAAAAATCTAATGAACGGTTTGAACTCTCAATGAATACAATAAGAGATCATCAAATCCAATGCACTCACTATGAAGGAACAGCCTCATCAAATTGAGTAGGGAACCACAATTTATATGCACCAGTATGAATGAAGCATAGGACAACTGAACTACAGAACCTAGAAAACTTTGATCACATTTTTTAGGGTTTTTTCTCTCTCTTTTTTCTTGAAAGGGTGACTGATTTTATAAGGGTAATTATAAATACACCAGGAAAATCTTCTTATATACACCAGTTTTCTCTATTTTCCTGTTTTACCCTTTACTTCTCTCAATTTCCCAAACAATTCTCTCCATTTCCCAAGTGCATCTGAGCACCTCCCCTCTCCTCTCCTTTTTCTCTCTCTTGTCTCTCCGTGCACACTCTTCTGATTTTATTTTTCAAAAGACCCAGGACGGTGATCCTCTTGCCTTCTCCGCTTCCATGCTCATTGTTCCTGATGGTGACTCAACTGTGCACAACATTTTTTCTTCTCCTTCTTCTCTTCTTTCTCTGTTTTCCCTCGTCAGTTCCCATACAGGAACGGTGATTCCTTTTTGCTTCTAAGTGTCACTAGCAGCCACCTCTGCTGGTGCCGTCGTCCATCAGCCTCTGCTGTGTCGCCGGATTTCTTTAACCTTCAGCGCCTCCACTCCTGCTGTGTCGCTGGATTTCCCCATCTCTCTCTCTCTCTCTCTCTCTCTCTCTCTCTCTCGCATGCACACAAAATTAAAAAAGGACCCTTGACAACTCCAATCATGAAAATCATCATCAAAGACCAGACCTGATGGTTTTCAGACGACAAAAGCCCAAAAGTACAACAACTAAGCAACAAGGCCAAGCAAGCTCACGAGGGGAGAGGACAAAATACTTGCAACCAGACCAATCACTTACAGGGATGACCGGGCAGCTGGAATCACTGATTAATTGGGCTAAAACTATACCAAACTTGTAATATAAATGAAGTTCTTCCCTCGGAAACCCAATGTCAAAGTGCGAGAACTGAGCATGAAAATGGGTTATGCACATTCCAGTCGCCTAATCAAGATCTTCAAAATTAAATAAGATTGATTGGCTTAACATTTAAGGTGAATAAATAACTCTAAATTTCAGGCATGATCCTAAAGAATGTGTTAGGTACAATTGTGAATGCATTAGATTCATTTTGGCCAATGTGACGAGTTGGGCCACCACCAATGATCTCACTCTAAGTACTATAAAACAAAGAAGCAATAGCAAGAAAGACATGTTGGAGTCGAAATCGAATGAATTCGGAGGGCGTGACAGTTTCACCCATGCAAATCCGCTCAGCAATACCGACACATTCAACAGCTGTAGGCAAAATCTTAATAGGCAGGAATATGCATAGAAGCAGATGAAGCGGATAGAAACTAAGCATGATGATAGAGGGCGTATGTTGGCTACTTTTTCCGAATCTGTTGGATTGATGGAATCTAATGAGGCTGAATTGAGAGCTATTAGGAGAGCACTTCAGATCTGGTCTGGGCTTAGGAGTGGTAACCTTATTATCGAAAGTGACTCAACCAATGCCATCTCTTGGGCTAGTAATAGGAGATTTCCCCCATGGAGGTTGATCAGTATTGCTAGGGACACTTGGCGGCTGTGCAAGCGTGGAGGTGTCTCCTTCACTCACTCACCTCGCTCAGCAAACTGTGTGGCTGATTTTCTAGCGAAAACCGGAGTTCATCTTCAAAGACCATCTTTGGAATTTTACTCTTCTCATCTGCATTGATCCATGGGGGTCTGGGTGTTCTTCTGGTTGTTGTTGGGTGGTACTATTATGATCTCTTTTGTTTTTCTCTTTTTCGTGTTTTGTGATTTGAGTATATTCCTCTTATACTTGAATCCCCTTGTCATTTTTTCTTAATGAGAATTCACAGTTAATGTTTCAAAAAAAGCATCCACCAAGATTCCACGAAGAATGACCTCTATGAATCAAATTTCTTGTGAGCAATCTGCTTGTTGTGCTCCTTCCAAATATGTCAAACCCATGCTGGTAAGCAGGATTTTGATAGTGATATGACTATATGAGGATAGCGGCTGAATACTTCCGAAAAAGTATTCTCTGCTCATTACATTCAAGTTCAACAGTACACTACAAAATGAATTTCACCCCCACTTACCTAACTACTCCAATGCTTCCTTCCAGCGATTGCAGCATAGGCCATGGCATTGAATTCATGCGTATCATTGCAATTCAAATACTCACTCAAACTCGTCTCTTTGAGAACCATCAGGTCTGGTCTTTGATGATGATTTTCAAAGAAGGAGAAGAATAACTGCTGGGCATGGTTGGACCACCGTCCGGAACAACAGCATGGAGGTGGAGAAGGCTAGAGGATCACCGTCCTCTAGTCTTTCGAAAAATAAAACCAGAAGAGTGTCCACGAAGAGACAAGAGAGAGAAAGAGGTTGTCAGCCTGCACTTGGGAAATGGAGAGAAGTGTGGAAAATAAAGAGAAGTAAATGGTAAAACTGGAAAATAGAGAAAACTGGTGTATGTAAAAAGGTTTTCCTGGTGTATGTATAATTACCCTTTTATAAAGTACAAAAAGAGGAAATGTGCATAAGATATGAACCCAAACTAACAGAATGAAGACCATTGCACATAGCAGGATAGCACATTTAAATGTATATTTCATCCATATTCTTACTGGAAAGTCAAGTCTCTGAAAACAGAGAAAAAATGTGAGAATTATCTGCAAACATGGATAACACCTTATTTTTAAGGAAGGACAGAAGATTGGGGGAAAAAACCCTAGCTGAGATTGTAGCTGAATAGGCCAATCTCCATTAATAATTAAAATCATTAGGATAAAATACATGCCCATTATACTTCAAATTATCATGGGCATAGCGTAAGGGGCATAAATTTCATTACACAATTTAGCAAACCCAAGATCCATAGATAATTCCACCTTTTTTCGAGAGCTTATCCATATAGTTCAAATCAGCTGTCAGATCACATGAACATTGCTTTTGCACGTGACGTGACAGGTCAGTTAGAACTACCACATAATTGTCTCTGATACAAATAATAAGTAATAACTATTGATACTTTTTAAATGGTGATTAATATATAGATAAGATGATCATAGATGTATTCTAACGCTGTTTTGAGTGAAAGGCCAATTATGACTACATTACTATCATGATACACTAACTAGTGAGATCCATACTTAATACAAATCCAGAAATACTTAAAATCAAATCTAACTACCTGGAAAAAAGGGTATATGAGCAACTACAAAGCAAGAGCTGATGGATCCTAAGAGTGAGGCAAGGGGAAAAAGGACAGAGAGAATGTTGAACCATACAAAATGGTCTACTTTGCTTCAGCATTCAACAATAAGCAAGAACATGATAAACCACACTTACCTGAAAGATAGCCAATGCAATTCTATAGAGCATGACGTCTGTACTGTTATCCCGAACAATTTGCACTTGCTCCCCCAAAATTCGAAATAAATCAACAGCAGCAGGCGTATATAGCTTTCCATCATCTGTTCTCTTAGGTTCTTGTATCTTATCAGCCTCAAGAATATTCATGTACCATTTCTACAGAAAACGTAAACAAGAAAAAGTGCTTCTGAGTGTCAAAGAGGTCTTATCCAAGTACTGTTATCAAGAAATGAACAGATTCATGATGCACGGGTATCATTACATGTGTTGTTGCTTGCATCCGTTCAACATATGCATTCATAAGAGGATCCATCGCACCACTCTCGGAACAAACTTGAGCTAAAGACTCATCAACCCCAAGCCCAATCATATTATCTTGGTATTCAACTACCCAACCAGTTACCTACATGCAAGAAATATAACAATGAAGAGAACCCTTACTTTTGACATAATGAGAGATCATAATAGAACATTCAGAGAGAGAGAGAGAGAGAGAGAGTAGAACTTTTTTTATTTCATGAAGTTGTTACATGAGATTATGAGAAGATATACCTTCAGGATTTCAATGTTTGTTAGTGAGGTTGCTCTGTCACTGAGCAGTCTAAGCATCTGAATAAACCTTTCAGTGTAGAGATTAACCATAAGTTGGAAAATTTCATATCTGCAACCACGAAAAATGATCATTTACATACATCTGTAGATTCTTTGGTTTTTGCAGGATGTGTGTGGTGGTGTTGGACCTTGGGAGGGAGGAGGCAGTGAATCCCTATCCACGTTAGGGGTGTGATTCTTCATGTTCAGGTGTGTGGGCGGTGCTTGCATTTGGTTGTGATTAGTGTGTGGGCGGGAGTGTTTTTTGTTAGTGAACTTCACAACAATTTATGCCTCCTTCACTGCATTATGTGCAAAGCACTAATCAAAAGCAATCTGGGTTTAACAGAATCCCACATGAAAATTAGTTCAAACTAATTATCAATTCCTTAAATTAGCAGTTGTAAACCTCTGAAATAGCCCCAACAGAAAGAAAAACTTGTTCGCTAGCACAAAAAGATAGATCCAAGCAAGTGGAATTGGATGTGGAAAAACAAAAAGATGTGAAGCACTTTTTGTAATGAGATCTTCAGACAGATAAAAAGAATCATTAATTCCAAAAAAAAAAATAACTTCCTTGTAGGCTATGAAGCACGGATACTTCGAAACCATCGGAGTATCTGTGTCGAATACGTTTCCGACACGGATACGGCTTGGATACGTGTCGGATACGTATCTAATTAAGTAATATATATTTTAAATACCGATACGGCTCGGATACGCCATCCGACACGTACAGATACGGTAGGATACGGCTAAACACGGGATACGGCACACGGGACACAGCAAACACGGGATACGGCGAAAAATGGGAGAAAAGAGGGGAAAAAAAAAGAAAAAAATAAAAAACTTACTTGTTACTTCCGTTTCCTCTCTGCTTGTCGTGAAAACCCTTGAAAACCCTCAAATTTCAAAACCCTCTTCTGCTTCTCGCGACTACCCTTCGAAACCCTCAAATTTCAAAACCTCCTCTGCTCTCGATTCGCTGCTCTCTCCTCCCTGCTGCTCGTCTTCATCTTCCGATTCGCGGCTCGCCGGCTCTGCTCTCTGGTCTCGATTCGTCTTCTTCTGCATCTTCTCCAGGTATGCCTTTCTTCTTCTTCTTCGTCTTCTCTTTTTCTACTTCTGTTTTCGTTTTTCCCTCTTCTTCTTCTTCTTATTCCTCTGTTCTTCTCTTCTTCCTCTTCTTCTCTCCATCGTTGTCTTCTTCTTCTTAGGCTCTGTTTTTTTCTCTTCCCTTTCTTAGGCTCTGTTTTTTACTTTTTTTCTATTCCCTTAAAACACCAATAACATAACCGGTAGAGATTAGGGTGTGCAGATGTTATTTTCAAAATAAGGTTATAAATTATTCACCTGATTATGTTATTTTCAACCTTATAAATCATCTAAGTTAGATATTATGTTATTTTCAAAATAAGGTTATAAATAACATAATTTTAAATTTATAATAGAAAAATGATTGAAAATAATTAACCTGATTGATGATTAGAGATTTTTTTAAAATAGAATAAGATGATTATTAAATCAAACATAATTTTAAATTTATAATAGAAAAATGATTGAAAATAATTAACCTGGTGGATGGTTAAAGATTTTTGTAAATAGAATAAGATGATTATTAAATCAAACATAATTTTAAATTTATAATAGAAAAATGATTGAAAATAATTAACCTGATTGATGGTTAGAGAATTTTTTAAATAGAATTTGAAAACTGTTTAATTTTACAAAAGGAATACTAATCTTTATTATTATTTTTATTTAACTTATATTTTGTCAAATCTATAATTTATTGTAATTATTAAAATAAAATAAAAATTATTAAGTTTGAAAATTCATCTCCAAATAGACGTATCAATAACTTGGGATGACGTTGATATTATAAAATTTTAAAAAATAAAAATTTAAATAATAGGAAGGAAGGAATTATTTTCCTTTTACACTTTTAGTCTTTTACAATTACAATTTTCTCCTATTCTTTTCTTCTCCTTTTTTCCCATATTAGACGCCATATTCTCTCTACCTGTTATTGGTGTTCTGATAATATGGGTCTATCTGATTGTATATTTTAGTTAATTAATTGCTTTTTTTTTTCTATCTATGTTTGCCGTTCAGGCACTTTGTCAATTGAAATGGCTACTGGTGGTGAGGGCAGTGGTAGTAGGTGTGGTTCATCTAGTAGTACAGCTACAAGTAGATTTTGTTCCTCCGAGGCAATAGATGACCATTGTCCTCTTTGGTCATATGTTACAATATATCAAAGTAGAGATCTAAATATTGGAGGTGGAAATAGGAAGTGGAAGTGCAATTTTTGTAATAAGGATTTCAACGGTTCATACTCTAGGGTTAAGGGTCATCTATTGAGACAATCTGGTAAAGGGATTCAAATATGTGCTTCTGTGACTGAAGAATATTTAAGGGAACTCTTAAGAATTGTTTCTGAGGCTGAAGAGAGGTCTAGACCAAAAAATGTTCCCTTATCCAATCGTTCCATTGCAACTCTTATGGGCCCAGCATCAACTAGTGAGGGGAAAAAAGACGAGTTGGAGGTATAAATGCTTTAGAAAAAGCATTTAAAAATGATGCTAGAGATCGGCTTACAAGTGAAATTGCTAGAATGTTTTATTCTGCTGGTTTGCCATTTAACTTTGCTAGAAATTCCTACTATCTTAGTTCATATACTTTTTCTGCCAACAATCAGATCGCTGGGTATGTTCCTCCTCGTTATAATGCTTTAAGACCCACACTTTTACAAAAGGAGAGAGCAAACATTGAAAGGTTGCTCCAACCAATCAAAAATACTTGGCATGAGAAGGGGATGAGCCTAGTTAGTGATGGGTGGAGTGATGCACAAAGGAGGCCGTTAATCAATTTCATGACTGCATCTGAGGGAGGACCCATTTTCTTGAAAGCTGTTGATGGGTCAAAAGAATATAAAGATAAGCACTACATTGCCAAATTGATGATAGATACAATTCGTGAGGTTGGGTCAGAGAATGTGGTGCAAATTGTGACCGATAATGCTCCTGTATGTAAGGCAGCGGGGTTACTTGTTGAAGGTCATTACCCTCACATACTTTGGACTCCTTGTGTGGTGCACACATTAAATCTTGCACTAAAAAATATATGTGCAGCAAAAAATACAGAGAGGAATGAGAATGTTTTTGCTGAATGCCATTGGATTACTGAAGTTTCAGATGATGCATGTTTTATTCGCAACTTCATTATGAATCATTCTATGAGATTGGCTATTTTTAATTCCATTGTACCATTAAAATTGCTTGTTGTGGCCGAGACACGATTTGCTTCCACCATTGTGATGTTGAAGAGATTGAAACTTATCAAGTGTGGCCTTCAGGAGATGGTTATTTGTGAGGAATGGAGTGCCTACCGAGAGGATGATGTTGGAAAGGCTCAAGCTGTGAAAGAGATGATTTTAAATGATGTATGGTGGGACAAGGTTGACTATATTCTTTCTTTTAC
This sequence comes from Chimonanthus praecox, assembly GCA_022113865.1. NCBI lineage: Eukaryota > Viridiplantae > Streptophyta > Magnoliopsida > Laurales > Calycanthaceae > Chimonanthus > Chimonanthus praecox. The sequence goes on along the minus strand of CM039086.1, from coordinate 69,514,867 downwards.
ACGCCCAATCTATGAGATGCTCCAGTTGTGCGACACAGATAAGCCGACCCTTCATTTGGTTTATGATATGTGGGATTCAATGATAGAGCAAGTGAAGGCGGCGATCTATGGCCATGAGTTGAAGGAGCTAGATGAGCAATCTACTTTTTATGGTGTGGTGTATGATGTACTCATTGATCGATGGACTAAAAGTTGCACACCACTACATTGCATGGCTCATTCTTTGAACCCAAGGTAATTTATCTATTTCGATTATTTTTTTAGATTTTGAACTTCATGTTTTACAAACTAATGTTATGCTTTTCTAACCTATAGGTATTATAGTAGTGAATGGCTTGTTCAAGCTCCGAATAGGGTTGTACCACATAAGGATCCAGAGATATCTGATGAGAGAAACAAATGTTTGAGGAGGTATTTCCCTGATGTGAATGAGCTGTTCTGACAGAATATGCAAGGTTTTCAGGAACTACTGATGTATTTGGGTCCTTTGATTGTTTACAAGATAGATGGGACTTGGATCCAAAAACATGGTGGGTGACCTATGGATCTTCTATACCAAGACTGCAAACGATGGCTCTTAAGCTTCTTGTACAACCATGTTCATCATCGTGTTGTGAGAGGAATTGGAGCACCTACTCGTTTCATCCACTCCATGAAAAGAAACAAGATACATCCTAAGAGAGCTGAAGATTTGGTGTTCATACATACAAACATTCGTCTTTTGTCAAGGAAGAATGAAGGCTATGTCAAAGGACCAACTAGGATGTGGGACATTGGAGGAGATCACTGGGATCCATTTGACGGAGCTGGAGTTATAGAGGTTGCAAGTTTGTCTCTTGATGAACCAGATATGGAGGCAGTTGTTTTTACTGATGCCGGTGAAGGAAATGAAGAGATTGAAACTTTCCATCAGATTTTGTAATAAGTTTAAACATGTATTTTGTAAGTGACTTATATTTTGTTGAAATGTTGACTCTTTTTATCTAAAAGTAGAATTTATGATGTTTTTTTGTAAATGCTTGAATTTATTATTATTATATATATATATTATATAATTTTTTAATTCGGCGTATCCTGCCGTACCCGTATCCTAGTTTTTAAAAATTTGCCGTGTCTCCGTATCGGATACGTGTCGTATCCGATACGCGTACCCATATCGGTGCTTCATTGCTTGTAGGGATGTAAATGTATATTTGAGAATTCGAAGGTACAAAACATCGGACTTGAAATAAACAGGATTGGATGCAAATTTTAGTTTTTTTTCAAGGTTTTTGGATCCAAATTCCAAATACAAATTTGAATTTAACATTTGTTTGTTTTTGGATGTGGGTTTGGATGTAACCATACCTGAAACTGATAACCGTTAACTTGAATGGCAAATCATGTAAATAAAATCTATTATTAATAAATATGTCACGTGTTAAGCTACATTGATGAAAAGACCCTAACATTTACATGTGAGATATAGTTGGATTTCACCATTTGAATTGTATGTCATTATTACCTTGTTCTCTTTGACATTTTGATGCACCCTTTTGTACTATTTTTTTCCCCTCATATGGGTGTGGGTAGTTTTTGGGATTATTTTTGTAAGTACATTTTTCTAATTTTGGTATGGAAACTTGACAAATTTAAATTATCTTTTCATGCAGGAGAACATCAAGATTTTTAGTTTTAGGAATATTCAAATTCAACAATATAAAGTGAAAGTGGGTTTGGATTATGCATCTAAAGATGGGGTAGCGCAGGCACTTTGACTTAGGAACCGGAGGTCCTAGGTTCGAACCCTATAGTAACCTGATGCCTATTGCTTGTGGGGGGCTGCATGCATCGGGAGTTTCACCCAACGCCCTCGTACTCGGAGAACGGTGGAGGTCTTGGGATTCTCCATAACAAAAAAAAAAAGGAAAAAGAAGAAACAAAGAGTCCCACATGATCCAAATCTAAATTCGGATCCAACAATATGAAGCACAGTGCCAAATCCAATATGAATCTAACCTGTTTACATTCCACTCCTTGACCCACCAACAAAATTGGCAGAAGTTTCAAACCCAATGGCTATTTCCACATAGGCAAATGCAATTATAGATGCCCCTACACATGCATCACACAAGCAATCACATCAGGCAAAAGATTCAGGGGAAGTGGTTCTTCCATGTTGGCATAAGACAGAAATGCATGCAGGAAAAATAATAAAACAAAAACAAAGAAACACCATTTACAGAAAATTGTACACATGAAAGAGATAATAAAAGCATAGAAACATTAAAAAAATCTGTCTCTACTGCTAATATTGGAATTCAGCAAAAGTCTAATATGGTAGCATTAGTAATTGAAGTGTAGAGAACAAGGACACTCAATATGAGAAATAGTTTATTGAGAGGACAGTATGTGGAAGATAGTAATTCAGAATGAAAAAAAAAAGAATAATGGTCTAAGTAGCATGAATGTAAAGGACAAACCTCGGAGGAAAACAAGGGGCCACATAGTCATAAATATCTCCAAGCTCCTCACCAATCTAAATGTCAAGACCACCAAAGTTAATAAAATCAAAACAATTGCATAAGAAGTTCATGCCAACTTAAGTTATTATTATTTTGTATCAACAACATAATCAATCAAAACAGCAAATGTTTGAGAACGTGAAATCAATCATTATCATTATCATCTTGAGCATTCTCCCAGCTACTAGGGGTTGGCCTTGAGTCCCCACTTCTATTCATTTGTATCGAAGGCCATATCCTCTGTCATACTACATACAGTCATGTCCTCCTTTACTCCCGTTATAACCATCATCTTGAGCCATTTTTGCATCTACTTGGGGTTGGCCCTTTGTATCCCCACTTCCATTCATTTGTATCAAAGGCCATATCCTTTGTCACACCATCCAGTCATGTCCTTCTTTACCCCCTTTAGCCAAGTCTTTAATGGTATACCCTTTCTCCTATATTCTACCACTTTTAGTTTATAGATATAGATTCTTTGCATTGGAGCTGTCTCTAGTTATCTACAAACAAGACCAACCATCTTAGATAGACTTACCTCATCTTCTCATCTACTAGGGCTATCCCTTCAGGATCTCCCATGCAGTCATTTAAACTTTTGTCCTTTGATTTTACAACACTCACCTATTTTAGCGTACACGGCTCTATTGTTTGTACTTCTACTATTTGTCTTTTTTTTTCATTGACCAACATTAACTCCAAGAAGCATCATTGGTCTAATACCCATCTTAGAGAATTCCCTCTTTACTCTAGTTGGTACTCTATTATCGTGTAGAACTCCACTAACTTGCCTACATTTTGCACATCCCATGCTCATCCTACTGGCTATGTCCAAATCAAATCCTCCACTTGTCTCTACAATTGAATCTAGTATCTAAATTTATCATAATGTGACACTAGATCCTTGTCAATTTTCAATGGTTCTTCCATATTATCATTCCACTAAAGTTGCATTCCATGCATTCTGCCTTTGTTTTGCTAATATTTAAACTGCATGTCTCTAAAGTTTCATTTTCGTTGCAACTTATTGTTCAATTCGATTCTCATTTCACTAAATTAGTATGATATCATCCAGAAACAACATGCTTTATGCATCTCATCTTGTATTTTTTAAGTCAAGCTACCCACAAGACAAATAAAGAAGGGCTCAAAGTAGATAGTTGGTGAAGTCCCATTCCCATTGAAGAAAAACTACTGCTACCATCCACATATAAAGTTTTTACTCTTATTGTCACCTTATCATACATATCTTGTAAAACATCCACATATACATTAGGGGTGTCTTCCCTTTCCAATGTTTTTCCTTTACACTATTATTGTAGTCTTTTTCTAAAGAGTCAATAAAATCCATATGTAAAATTTTCCTTTTCACCCTAAACTTCTCCAACTAATGTTCATAAAGAAATAGAATCTAAATACCACTACTTTCATAGTTGAACTACAAGAGGGAAAAAAGAAGCCTTTTTTCTACACTCCTTGACAATGTCCCTGTACCTTTCTTATAAAATAAATGAGATGCTTTTAGTAGTCAAAAGAGAGAGTAGCAAATCTAAATTAGTTTTATTAAAAATTAAAGTCACATGATATGTGATTCATCTTGCATTTGTACAATAGCACAAGAGGATTGACACATATCAGTTCAAAAGTTGCACGATTTCCATAGATGTAGAGATTTATATATGGAACTTGAAATACAAACTTTTAGTTTATATGGGTTTTTTGGTTTAGTTCTTGGGCCTAGGGCCTTTGGATTATCTGTGGCTTTTAGCATATGTTGGCCTCTTACAACATTAATTGGAGTAAACTAGTATAGTACTTTTTAAAGCTGGAACATTGAAATACAAACTCAAATAAAATAGTCATATATATTACTTGAATCTTTCAAAAAAGTTCTATATATTACTTAATATGTATGCATCTTCACTTAATACTGAAAGAAAATTGAAGAATTGTGCATATTATTACCTTTTAGATGTTCTTGTGTTATTTCATTACCACCACACCACCGTCAAAGCTATTTCTGTACCTAGTTGTAGGTGGCCCTTAATTTGGCAAATTGTTTTCCATGGCCAACTACTTATTTGATACCCATAAGAATCAAACCTAAAAATTTCATGATTGTAACAATGAGAAATTACAAATTGTGCAACAAGTTTTTTTCATGTGCGTGTCTATACACACACACACACACACACTCTTTAATTTGTGGGACCCACAATGGACTCAATGTATCCATTCCCTTTCTCACATCCACTTACCCCTCGTGAATCGCATCTATACCTAATTTGACGTTAATATGACTTTTAAAGCCCATTGATCTAACCAATGAATTTCCACCATTAGATATAGTTGAAATTTTGAGGACTTTAAAAAAACGACTTATCCAATTAAGATGAAACTTTATAGGCACTACATACAAACCAAGGCCTTCAAAATCCACCCATCCATGAGGGATCCATTTGTACCAAACTTTGGTACAAACTAGTTCGTAGGTGAGTGAGTGAATATTCAATATAGCCCTAAGTAAGGTTTGAGCTTCTTTTTGGTGAGAGAGAAACAAATCGAGCTTCTGCCGAAATTCGAGTTTTCCTCTAAGTTTTTAGATACCAATTTCTGTAGTGTTGTTATCTTGGCTACAATTTTTTTTTTAATTATCTAATTATCTAAATACCAAGCGGAACCCGTGATTCTAAGGTTCTATGGAAATTTGAACCTAGAATTACATCACAAAACCATTAAATTTTGAACTCCTATTATTTTGCTGTGATAATGGGATGTAGTTGACTCATCTCCAGTCCTAATTCACGAACTGATCTTCCCATTCATCCATTCCCCAATTATAACCAGGCATCTAGGTAGGCCTACAATTGGAAAAAGGTCAGGTTTCTAGTTTGCATAATAGAGATCAGTCCCTCTCATATATATATTTTTATTATTTATTTATTTATATCTTATAGAGAGACATAAGCTCCTTCCTTATCCTCACAACAAACAAATAAAAATAGAGACACCCATTGTGATCAGGAAAGGGCAGCCACTGATTGATAACTGTCAACCACCTCCTGATCCAGGTTCACCCCTTGCTAAGCTAATACATTACCTTCACCATTTGCTTCCTTCAACACATGCAGCATCAAAAACCTGTTCCTGAAAATTGACTGTTTCACGCTTTCCACATTTTCTGATTACAGAGCCATGGTGTGCTCCTTTGACCCATTGCATAACCACAAATGGGTCTCCCTCAATTTCATATACTGGATAACCAATGTATCTAGGCTTCTCTATTCCAGCCAAAAATGGATGCAACTCAGATTCATTTGCATGGCAGTCACTCAGCAAACCTGCATATGAAAGGATTGTCTCTGATGTTGCATTTCATATCAGGCCACAACACCCAGCTTTAAGTGACTCCACAAGCGAACTGCCATAAAAAAATAAGTTAAGTTTCAGCTTGTCTGTGTAGGAAGGCATCCACTTGGTTGACGCACTCCCTCCCCCAGTCTCCACGCACTTTTGCTTCTGAAAACATCGGAATGCTAGTAATCCAACAGGCCACCTTATTCTGATAGCATCAATTACTGCCTCACATGGCAGGATTGACCATGAAACACCCTATTTATTCCTTTCTCTCCTAACTCCCAAAGAATTCTCAACACAAAACCACTCGTTTAAAAGATTTCCTGCCTCTAAACTGCCAGGCATTAGTTAACTCATTGTCCTCCTCAGGCATATACCGTAATATGCCTAACCAAGAAACCAAGTACTGTAAGAGGTCATTGGCATATCTGCAGTGGATGAAGAGATGGCACACCGTTTCCTCATCATACATGCTGCAGCTGTTGAGAACAGTACATGTCCTGTTGGATGTTATCTCATATACTTATACAATTTATACGGGAATTTACAAATCTTACGATTCTACGATTTATAAATTCATTCATTATTTGCAATTCAAGACAGAAAATGAATTCATGATGTGACTCATGCTTTAGATAATTGATCCGCCTAGTTGTGTAACATGTAAACAATTAAAGCATCTGTTCTAGTCAAGTAAATGGATACAATAAGCGAAGTCTACATTCTTATGAAGCAGTTTAACATAACCAAAAAAGTAAATGTATTCTGAAACAAGCACATAGATCACTACCACTAGAAATAGAGTATCCAGGACAAAAAAAAAAATTAAACTACATTCAGGAGAAAACTTCCCCAAAGTCGACAAATTTGTGCAGTCAAATATTAACAACCTTATGGCAATATAAACATTATTTAAATTTTACTAGGTAAAGATGAAACAGAATGCCGAAAATTAGACAATTATTGGACTGCATAATCTTTTTGTTTTTCATTTGGTTTTGGTTTGGGGGTGTCAAACACAAGCACAAACCCGAGTCACTATGGAGTCAAGATGGCTCACCATCACACTATCGGTGTGGTTGGTTTCACTTTCATTTGTAATCAGTATTAGAATATTGCTCGAAACAGAAAAAAAATATTACTATCTACAAGCCCAAACCTGAGTCTCTGTGGAGTAGAGACAGCTAACCAACACACTACTGGTGTGGTTGGCTGTGTTCACTGTTATTTGCATTATACATTAGAATATTGCTCAAAACAGAAAAAATGTATTACTATCTACAAGCTCATGTTGGAGTATATTCTGTGAGTGTAGTAGTCAGTTGGTGCTTTCTATTTCAAAGCACGGTTCGTCATACAACAAAAAGTTGTGTGAACCAGTGTATTTATTGATACAATGTACTTCGTAAGCAGAGCCCATCTTCTGACAAAAATGGCACATCAAAGCCTACATGTGTCAGTTCTACAATTAATGAACCTAATTTGGCTCATAATATTTATCACACCTTTCCTTTTTTTTCTTTTTGAAATATCATATACCTAACCATTTCACTAAATTTGTAAAAATACACCATTGAACTGATAAGGTGTCAAACACCTCATGCTCATGCTGGCATATATCCACAATATCCAATTCAGATGAGTGCGCCTTTCTGAGGCTGCAACTTTTAAAGTTAACATTTGCATAGTTATATCTTCCCCTATTTCAGCCTTTTTCGCAGTTGACAAAACTTATCAAGCCCAACTCATGAGTTCAGAACCTTGATAGAATCACAAGCCATGGCCGCATTTAAATGAAATCCAACATAAATGGAAATGAGTGCCTAGTAAAAAGATAATAATACATACTGTACGAGCTTCCTCCAAAGCAGCTTTTAGATCCTCGAAAACAAACTGCAAACACAAATTCTTGTGAGAAAATTACATCAAATAAGAAATTGAATCACAGGGATTATTTTCTGCTTAAGCAACCAGGCCTAGTAGGATTCATCTCTTTTAAATAAAAAAAGTAATGCAGCATAGGCTTAATCCTTTAATGTAATGAAATTACCTCGGACAGCAACTTGTCAAAACGGTTTTCAACAGTTTTCCGGATTTGCTCATAGCATTTATCTTTATACCCTTTGCCATGCCCCATCAACTTTTCTTGCGTTAAGTTTCTAGGAGAAGCTGTTGCAGCTGCAGATTTTCTGTAAATTATAAAGAAGCCATTTATCAACATATCATATGGCCAGGCATATCAAAGAACACAATATGAGCGTCTGACCAGCTAAACTATTTTGCAATTTTGGGAATCACAAAATTTAACGCAAAGAATATAAGATTTAATTTCTTTAACACAGTTGCTTTAGCATGTTTAGACATAAATGAACACTTAGAAAAGATTGACAAGCATGAGGTTGGCTTGTTAGGGCGATTGATCAAGTTTGAGCTTAAGCACAGCTCATTTGGCATGTATATAGGTATGTTTTCATGTTGATTTATACAATGAAATAAATATTGTACATGTATTATAATATACACTATGTATTGCTTGAACCAAGCTAATCAAACTCATGATTAATATGCATTATAAAAAAAGCTAAAAATGGACTATGCTCAACTTGATTTCTAATGAAACTCAAGCTTGAATGGTCAAAGCTCAGGTCTATCTTCATGCTAGCTTGATGAGATAGTTTGACAAACATTCAAGCCAACTCAAGCTGGCCTTAGCTTAGCATGGCTCAACTCGAGCTTGGCTTGACGACCTAGCCTCAATAAACACTCGAGCCATGCTCGTGCTGGCACTACCATGGCTTGGCTTGTTTATACCCCCAGTAACTTTATTTTTATTTTTGAAAGATTAATAACTTCATTGATTTGGAACAAACAGAAGAAAAAATACAGCAGAGATTATTATCATCAAATAATAGCAGAGATATTATTGAACAAAAATAAGACATTTTTCTCATACTCAATTATCATAGAAGGTGCAATTCATGATCAGGTGTACAATAGTAGAAGGACAGAACAGCTTGTCAGATAAAAGGAAGAAAAAGAAAAAACCAATTCCATAGTATATCTATCTTTTATTTTTTTTTCACAGGCATGTACATAGAAATTTGTAGGAATTACTTGGCAGATCTACGAGGATTTGTAATTTGTGCAATGGCACCTCCTCCCTCAGCCTCAGCTGCCTCCTCAGCAAGTTGTTGATCAAGGATCTCTTGCATTTCCACCACCCTACCAGAAAGAACTTTATAATCATTAATCAACAAGAAACTGAACCAAAATATGGGATTATTATAAAAAAAGAATACAAGACAGAGACATTAAATCAAATGCCAGACCTATGCAACTGAGGACAATGGATGAACTTATTCTTAGGAAATGTAACAAGAAGCTCAGAAGTATTTCGGTAAATATTATAATTGCTGTATAGTGATCACGAAAGCAGCGTCCTTATTTTGACACAGCCATGCTCAGATGATAAGGATTTGATATTCATGTTCATGTTTTAAGATATCAGAATCTGACCCTTACACTTTCCCTTACCACAAAAATATTGCTTGATCATTAGAAAAAGAATGCCCTGCATCTGACAGTCCCATACACATCATGGCTTAGACACCTTCTAGATCATAGATATTTTCAAGGAAATCACCTGATGATTTTGCTTAATACAACCATCCTTGCTACAATTTTGAAGTTGCCAAATTGACATTTGCAAAGGATATGCTGAATTATGATTGAAGGGGCTTGTTCAAACCACCTTTTTTTTAATGACGGAGGGGGGGAACCTCGAGCACAACCCTACCAAACCCCCCTTCGGGTGATGTCCCACACCTTTTTCAAACCACTTTTTTTAGCGGTAACAAAGAAAATTTATATTAATAGAGAAATAAAAAGTACAATTTCATCAAGGGCATGAGAAATAAGAAGATTCTAGAAAGCCTAAAAGTTGGTTTTATAGAAGAAAAGATGAGGAAGTGTCAATTAAGATGGTATGGGCACATCCATAGAAAATCAAAAACAACCTTAGTAAAAAAAGGTCAAAGTGTTACATAGGGGTGAAACTCGGGTCGGGTTTTGACCCAACCCGCATGACCTGACCCGACCCGAGAAATCATGCGGGTTGGGTCATGCGAGTTGGGTCGGGTCTGTTGAGAAGACAAAAACCCGCATGGAATTCGGGTCGGATCGGGTCGGGTTGAGGAATTTACAAGTTAAACCGACCCGGCCCGGTTAAAATTATGCTAAAATGGGTTCAGAATGTGGGTCAGGTCAGAATTTGGGTTGAGTCGTGTTAGAATTCAGGTCGGGTCGGGTCAAGACTTTCGGGTCAACAACTCAGATCGGGTCGGGTTCCATAAATATTAACTCTGGTTAAAACCCAACCTGACCCAACATGATTTCAGCTCTAGTGTTACAAGTAGAAGGTAATAGGAAAAGGGGGAGAAAAATATAGATTTCAATTGCAAGACATCATATGATAGAGTGTGGTGATAGGAAAGATGTATGTTGCTAGGATTGAGTCGAAAGTAACTAGATGTAGATAGGACAAAATGATGATGATGATGTGTATATGTCTCTGTCTATATGCATATATGTATGTATAAATGGATGGATAGATGCCTAGATGGATGAATATGTCGATGTATATCTTTACATGTATAAATTCATATAGAATTAGATAAATGCAGTTCAAAACAAGAGATTGAAGGAGATGGAAAATATAGTTAAATGGGCCAAGGGGTTGAAGCGATCCACCTGGAGATTAATTAACATAGTTAGGAATATTAGGGCTCTCGCATCGGGACTCGACGTTTCAAGTCATCCGTATAACAAATGGTGTATCAAACTTTTTTGCCAAAAATAGAGTCAACAATTCAGTCTCAAAGACGATGTTCAAACAGGAGTTTTGCATAGATGTTGTTGTTTGTGTTTTCCTTTTGATGTCTTCTTTTATGTTTGCGGTTTGTTATTTTTTTTTTTTTTGGTCTAGTACTTCTAGACAATGTTTTAAAACTCGACCCGTGGAGCGACCCGTTTTGGAGAAAGGGTGGGTTAAATAAGGTTCAACTGGGTTGACCCGTAGTCATACCCAGTCAAACCCGTGTTATTAATATAATATTATAAATAATATTAAATTATTAAATAAGGTTATATTTCATAAAAAATATATTCTTTCTCTCACAAACATAATTGTAAATACTAAAAATTAATAATCTAAAAATCATATTCCCAAAATAACCAACATCTTCATCTTCATTTTAAAAAACCAAGGGTTTTTAAAGGTCACGGGTCACGGGTTTATTAGATAAACCGGGTTGACCCGCGAGTCGCGGAGGGTTTTTTAATCCAGAAGTATTTTTAAATGACCCCACCCGTGTTTCAGCAGCGTCACGATTGACCTGCGGGTTTGATAACATTGCTTGTAGACCCTTTCTCAGTTGATGTATTTGTACATTTTCCCATTTATATAATCTGTATTTTTACCACTCGAAAAAAAACAACAGAATTAAAAATAGTTATAGTGGTGCATAGCATGAATCATACCTTAGGGCAAGGACCAATGTCTGTGGGCTGCAAAATGAAAAATAATAACTCATCACATCCAAATATTAGGATTAGTCAAGCTACCAGAAAACATAAATTGGAAGGTTTCAATCCTACATATAATCATGATAATTTACAAAAGAATACAGATAAATACAGTGAAAAAAAAATATTTCCTCTTTTAATAAAATCAACACCTTAGAGATGAATTTAATAATTATAAGCAGAAAGGGTGTGAACATGTTAATCCATTTCAAAAGGGACAAAATACTGAAAGGTCCACACAGAATTTTTAGTTTACATTGTAGTTCCAACATATGTGAAACTAAAAATACAATGTGAGTACAAATTTTAGACATATCCAATTGGATATAGAATCAAGACATACATACTACAGATCCATTAAGTAAACTTGCTGGCAAACAACTAACAAACAACTTCTTTTGGAAATGTAAAATACGCATGATCACTATAAACAGCTAGTTTCACATTCATTTCAATGAGAATGACCAATGTATGACAAAAAGTATCCTTGTATGACAAACTAATGTCAAGGATTTCCATGACACATCTCAAAAATCATGTCAAACTCTGCTTTCACTACTATTTTTTTTTTTTTGAATGGTAGTAATTTGTTGCAAAAAAAAAAGGAACGAAAGGAACAAAAATAAAAAGGCCAAGGATACGGTATATGGTATAGGCCCCAACATTAGACAAAAAAAGCTCATAGGCCAAAAATGAGGTACCTAGACAGGAAAGAATACCCAACTGGATAGCCAACTCAACACAACAAAGAATTACATAAAGAAAAGTCACCAGATAGAACCTCAGGCTGATGAACACCTTTCTTTGCTAATGAATCAGCATCTCCATTTGCCCCTCTCAAAATGTGAACAAAAGTGACTGACCCAGAAAAGCTTAAATCGAGGATCTCAATAGTATCTCCAATTGACCACAGACAGTTGGTAGAACTGGATGCCTTGGCAATGGTGCAAGAGAAATCCCCCTTCAAAATAATGGGGAGAAGATTATGCTGGAAGACGAGCTTTAACATGAAAAGAAGCACCCTCACCTCAGCAACAAAGGCAAAACAGGAAGGGCAAGGGCCAGAAAAGGCAATCACGCGCGAACCCGCAGCATTCTGGATATGCATTCAATTACATGGAAGTTTTCCATCAATTGTTTATTGATGGCTTTGAAACATCAATAAAGCTATAGTTATCAAAACCAAGTTTTGCTCCATTCAAATGATAGTCAAACTTTTGTTGATGATTTTCTAATCTACGTGTCAGTTTCTGAATGATTTAATAGGTAATAAATTTTTTGTATGTTTCTTTGTGAACTATATGCCAAGACTGATTTTCCATAGCATCGTTTTGTTTTTTCACTTAATGCTTTTCCTTGATGTAATTTGGCTCCTTGTTTTTTGAACCTGATTTAATCCTATTAAAGTAAATCCATGTAACATGAATCGATTGAAGCCATTTGTTTAAATCCAATAATAATAATAATCAATCAATCAATCAATTGGAACCATAATCTGCTATAAAAAGAAAGGAAATGTTGCCTCCTTATGCATTGAGTTTATAGAGGATGATAGGACATGCATGGCCTAAATGGTGAATGTCAAATCTAATATCATTTTCTCTAAAGTTCAGTTTTGAATATGCCTGAAGCTCTAAAACAACTATAATTGTATTGATTTTTAAAAAAAAAAAAAAAAGATGAAAATGAAGAAATAAGCACCTTGACCAATAAATGATTCAAAAAATGGAAACCAAATGAACTACAGAACAATATCCATGTCATTTGATTTCTAGTACTTCCTAAATTTATATGATGAAATATGGAGTTCATCTAAAGACATTTATCAGTAACGGTGCCGTGAGAAGATATAGATATGGCTTGTTGATACAGAACTCTTTAAAATACACAATAATTGGTACCTTTCTTTGGCAAGTTTAAAGAAATTGGAAACATGGCCCCACAATGTCTTTTCAAATGTCTCCCATGTCCGATCTACATCTTCAAAATATTCTCTGAAGTTTCACAGAACACCATGTTAACTAACAAAAAGTTACAGAATTAGCATACCACTGCATGCATTGTGCTCAGCAGATTGTCATTGATGAAAAGAATCAAATCTTAAAAGAGATTGTCCAGAAAGAATATTACCAACTGAATGGGCCATCAACAAAAGTTGCCCACTCATTGACATAAGTGAAAAAGTGAACCCAAAAAAAAAACACTGGACAGATTTGTCTAAGCATTGCTCTAAATTCCAAACATAACAGTGAAAATAGAACCATTTAACTGAATAGTCAGGCATGTCATTCACTCAGAATTAATAGAAACATGACCATGTAATTGTGATAAACTAAGGAAAGGCATATCCATAACTCATATTTAAAAACTAAATCTTTAAGAAATATGAATTTATCCTTATTTTCTTATTTTATAGATTGCTTATTGGCATAAGAATTTCCCAAATTATGGAATTGGAATGTATTTATAAGATTAACCCCCTCTCTAAAGGGAACCTTGCTGGAATTGAAGTCCTTGCAAGAACCCTTATCAGAACCAAATTTGCTAAAGAATCCAAAAAGGCCATTTTCGTTTTTGATTGAAAAATGAAATGGATCAACAAAGATGAAGATCATAAAAGCACAAAACAAAACTGAAAGGGACTCATGGCAACTTTTGGGGTAAAATCAGGACTTCTGAAATTGTCAAATTGAATAATGAATTTGCTCTCTTATACGGAGTATAAAATCATAGAGGATTAGTAATGGTATACAGAGTAGCAGGGCATGCAGTGGTGCACTGACCTTAGCCTGCCAACCTCTTCCTTGTGCGAAGCTGCAGCTGCTAATGCAAACCTCCTCTTACCATCGAGTGCAGATAACCTCTATTTTAAACACAAGAGGGTCAAATGAAAAGAATGAAGTGCTAAGAACTGCTCGAAACTTAAGATTGTCTCAGGTCAAAGAGAAAATATGATAATATGATAGTTAAATCAGTAAATGGGATTATAAACAATTCATTACAAAAAAAATGGAACCTCATATGTGTGAATCAATTCTTTATCATCACTTAGGGAATCCCGTGCTGCAGCAGCCTCAACAGAAATTGACATCATCCCCTCTACATCCTACATAAAAAGCATCAATTACATTGATAACAATCATAACCAAAACCTAGGAGCCCTAACAAAGTTCTAAAAATAGTACTTGACCTTGGTTTGGGTTGGGGGTTAAATTAATTTTGTTTCAGAAATTTACAGTGCTACATTGGAAGATTCTGACTTAGTAGAAGAGGAACAAGTCACAACCTTGAGGGTTTGATTCAAGTTGTTCCTCGCATTGCTAAGAAGCTTTATCTGATCATGATTTTCAATCAGTGTTTGACATTCTTGACACAACCTGACACATGAAGCAGCAAACATGATCATTAACAGATATAGTTTGGAAACTGATACTGCAATACTATGACAGCAAAAGTAACTGCACAAACAACTGTAACAAATCTAAAAGCAAATACATTATATACTCTCACATCTCAACAAGTTATATATCAAGAATTTACTTTTCAATGGACAAAAAGTTTTTGCGTAGCAGGTTTATTGTCTTCTGAGACGAGGTTAGTGCTTCCAATCCCGCTTGTGCCTGTTCAACCTGTAGGGATGTAATTATTTGGTTAAAACATGTAAAGCTGTAATTAGAAAGAAGGTGCTCACCTAGAGGAATGGGCGGTGTATGCATGATGATCAGTATGGGATCAAAATGTTCTTCTAAGAACCTTTGGGGATCAAGGATTCCACTTAGGCGGAATTATTAGCAAGAAGATAGGCATAGAAACCATGCAAGGATCATATGCCCTGTAGGATCATCGAGGGGTGATTCATCTAATGCAGTTGCATGAGCATCAGGAAAAATAAAAGATTCTTGGAGGCTATTGGTCGTTACAGGGGAGATTAGGGATTTTAAAAAAGATTTGCCAGTATATTTTTTCCATGATAAAAGAACAACTAATGTTGCGGTGGATTCTTAGTGAAAGGCAGGGTAGAGAAATTTATAGGATTCATATATTTTATCCGTACAATCATCATTTAGAGTCATCTATCCCATCTATCTGGTGTTCTCAATTGGATTTGACAAATGTCCACTATGGGCTGACTATTTATCTGAAATTCATATTTTATTGGTATGGTTTTCTTATACTGTAATTACTTTTTATAATAAAAAAGTTTGTTATTGTTAGAAAGAAAAAATGTTTCAGATAGGTGAAGCAATTTCTAACCCAACCCACAATCCAACCAAAAAAATTCAGGTTTTGGTCATGTTCTTCTTGAACAAATTTTAATTTGACATGAGCTGACCTAAAATATAGTTGGCTCATGTAGGGTAGTCCTTCACCCAACCTGATCCTAATTAAAATCCATCCATATAAATTCCCCATTTCCTTGAACAAATGGTTATACCCATGTGCCCCATCCCCCAAGCCCACTGCCTCCATTACCCATAGCTTATTTATTATCTTTCTATTTTTTGTAAAGATACAAGTTGGGTTGAATCTGGTTGAGCCAAAAAAAAAAGACAACATATATATAATATTTTAGACGGTACAAAGTAATTAATGAAGATAAAAGTGATTACAACAAGATCCAGGAAAAGTAGTACAAAATATTTGTACTACAAAAAGACCAAAGCGACCAAAAAAATCCACGTCGCAGAAGAAAACAAGAAATCCAAAACCTCAACAAAGAAACTAAAATTCCAACAATCTACCAGTCATTTCACCATGTCCACTCCAAGTTTAGCTAGATAGTCAGCCACCATGTTAGCAGTCCTTACATGTCTAAAGCTCAACGAGAACCTGGCACACATCTCCTTAATTTCTCTTGCTGCCAGTATCAAAAAAAAATTTGAAGACCAAGGTGTCCAAGCCACTTAGAGCACCTAACTAATCCTTGGGGCATATGCAAACCTCCCAATCCACACACACCAGGCAACACTATGGGGAGTGGCCCTTTTGTCTTTCGACTCCATTGGTCCATTTAATTGCATTCACAGAATCCCCCTCAATTATTAACTTCCCATCTCCATTCCTAACCCAAAGAGATAAGGTTTTCTTAATACTAAGCAACTCTGCCTCATTAGAGTCCTTAACACCTACCAGCTCCAAAAAAAGAAAAGCAATTGACCTCTACAATCTCTGGCCACTCCCCTTATGCCTGCTAAACCTGCTTTCCGCTTGCTACTCCATCCGCAATGACCTTCACTAGACTTGAGGGAGGGGACAACTCTATTTTCACGACACTTCTCCTAGCTCTCCTACCCATCCCAAGTAAAAGTCTGCCAAAGAAACGCCATTAATTCTTTACCAACTAAATACCAAGAGTATAAACTCCAACAAACACACTCAAAGATTTCCTTCGGACATTTCTCCATGTTTTAAAAACCTTAGAGTTTCTTTCCTTCCAAATATAGCACAAAATTGCCGCAAGATTGACAAGACGCTACCCTTTCAAAATCCTTTCCTATCCCTTAATGGACAGAATCTCTAGCCCCACAAAATCTTAGCTAGAGATTGCCCCATAACCTAGGAGCAATTCATAATGGTAAGAAACATTCCCCATATCATTGCAGCCACCCCGAATCCTAGGAAAATGTGATATGCAATTCACTCCACCTTTCCACAAAATTTACATGAGAGGCTATCTACCTCCGACATGAGACCCATGTATCTAAGCTCATCCATCATTAAAATCCTGCCCTTAAGTGCACACCGTTTAAAAGCTTGGACCGGCGCTATTCCTTTCCAAACAAGGGACTACATTGGGTTAATTTTGTTGCTTGAAAAAAGAGCCGGACTCACCCCCATTCTAACCAAGTAGCACCCGAAGCTCTGCCTGTCCAAATACTTTCATCCTCTTCATCCCTAAGTATTAGCGTATTTTCTAGTAACAACAAGAGCTCACCTAAACTATTTTGCTCCAAAAGATCCTAGCTCCCTTCTAAAAGGAACAGACCACAATTTCCTACACCTACCAAGGAATAGTATTCTTGCACCTTAGCTCTCAGCTCTCCTATCGAGAACCATTACATGGTTGATTCCCTACCCCTAGATCTTCCCAAATAGAATTCTATTTTCCCACCCCCACCCCTCTCTCTTCCCCAAGAACCTAATGTTTTCTTTGAATCTACCCTTCCTTCACCACGCCTTAATCTACATAAGGGATGCACAATTGCAGACCCCCTCCCACCCCCCCTTTTCCTGCCCTCTTGTTGAGAGTCCAACCCCTTAATCGCATACCCCATTTCTTGACACCACCACCTTCCTCCACAGAGCATCCCTTTCTCTACCACAATGCCATAGCCACTTGAATAACAGAGCCTGATTTCTAACTTTCAATGACATTATTCCCAGACCTCCCTCCTCCATAGGTTTAACAGCTTCAGGCCACTTAACCAAATATGTTTTCCTACTACCGTTACAGCCACCCAAAGGGAACTCCTTTGCACCATCTCAAGTTTATCCCTTCCGGCATATCAAGCAAAGACAAGAAATAAATCGGTAGATTAACCAGAGACGATTTGATCAAAGTGATTTTACTGCCTAGAGAAAGATATTTCCTCATCCAACATGTTAGTCTTTTCTCCACTTTTTTCCACCACCAGGGACCAGATTTTTTGGATCTTGGATTGGCTCTAATTGGTAGGCCAAAACAGACAAGACATAATAATGGATTTCTTCAACCCAACCTGACCCAATCAATTTTTTAGCAAAAAGACACTTCTCTTGCTCAGCGTTGGGTTGGGTCTGGTATAAAATTTTCATAATTATATTATCCAACCGAAGTTGAAACCAACCTATTGCCACCCCTAGCCAACTATCCAAGAATCAAGAGAGATTATAATTTGTGAAATGTGGATATAACCTGGAGTGATGGAAGTGGCATAGTACCTCCTCTCTACATGGCTCAAACGATGGTACGAATAATCTGCCATGGAAAACCAACCCACCATCTGATCTCATTGTCCAAAATTGACATTGACATCTACATCTTGCTCACTGCTCAGAAAAAAAGACATCTACATCTTGCTCTTTGGAATTGGAAAGATCCAGGTTCAACCTACCAAGTGGGATTTATCATATCTATATATAAACATTTTACTACTCTTTTCTTATGAGCTCACTTTTATTCAAAAACATGAAAAATATACAAATAAAATATCTAACTCTCAAAACAATTTTTTTTGTTTTTTTTATGACGGAAGGTGTCTAGGTGTCTCGCCCGACTAGTCCTTCGGGACATGTTCACACCTCCCTACACACATGCCAAGTTCAAGAGGTGATACCTTACTCATGTACATATCCCATGGAGAGTGGCCCTTCATTGGAGTCACCAGGGATCTAACTCTCAAACAATTAATGAGGTTAACATGTCTTTGCCTGTTTAAAATATGCTCTCAGTCTCTGAATGATGCCATGTTGCAAAATTCAATCCCAAATATGAACTATTGCATGAAAAAGAAGGATACTTGTACCTGTTCTGCCACCATTGTACTGAGTTGTGCATCATTTGCCTGGCAAGATAAAACAATAATGTAAATACCCTTTTGTATCTCCACATCACAAAGTTAATGTTATTCAGTTATTCAAATCAAGGAACAACAGATAAGAGCCAAACAAAATTGCAAAGAATGTTGGGTAGCATATATTGTCAAAAACTCATAACATACACATGGGGAGAAGAAAATTTCACTTGTGATACTCTGAGCATAGATCGGTGTATTCATTAAAAAAAAGGTTAGACTACAACAATAAAATGCAAAGAGAAAAGGAGGAAGGATCAATTAGTACAAAGAGACCCCAGTGGCTAGAAAATAAAAATTCACACCACCCATCACCTTAACTAATGCAAGCACCGAGTCCAACTCGAGCTCGATCGATGACGATCCTGCCCAATTGGACCTGATTGACGAGATGGCTCTAGCAATCTACCATCAGATTGATGGAGGGAAGCGAGTCCCACAGACTCAACCCATTAGAGCCCACTTTCACCAATTTGGGCCTACAACCCATTTAAATGCATTTTGGGCCTTTATGAATCTTGGACCTAAGCCCACATACTGCCTAATGAGTATTTTTGAAATAATAATAAAAGAAGAAGAAAGTCAGCACTGTTGTGGAGAATCAAGTTTGGAAACAAATCTAGAAAAAGCCCGCAAATGGATTGAATTCCATTGGCATTGGCTACCAATGAAAATACAGAGAAACCATGCAAATCACTGTGTATACAAAGAGCAGAAAGATCCAAAAATAAAACAAAGAAAAGAATGGTGCTGGGTGAAGATCTCTGGCTGATTGAGCAGCTAGAGAGGAAGGATGGAAAGGGGGCCCACCCCCAAAAACATTGTTGCATGAATGGAAAATGCCACCATGCTGAAGCTATGTGGAAGATTGAACGAAAGAAAAGAAAAATAATAAAAAGAAAGACAAGAAGGCAAAGAAAGGGAGCCAGCTGCCTAACGTGAATAAAAAATGGGAATGGAAGGAAATAAAATAAAAATTAGAAAGAAAGAAATGGAGAAAAGATCAAGCAGTGGATCATGGGCACTTGATTTGTGCAGGAAGATTGGCTGAAAAGCCAGATTCGGCTGAGTAGGGAGATAAAGAAGAATCAACCCACGATCAGCACCAATGAAATCTTGTGGGAGAAAGATGCCACTAATCGCTGCTGAGGTATGTGAGCGGCTGGGAAGATGAGAATAAAGAAGAAATTAAGGAAAGTGCTGACTGGGTATCTGTGTTGGAAAGAGATGGAAGAGAAGCAGTGCTCGATTGCAAGAGAAGAGAGAGAGAGAGAGAGAGAGCACACGAGTTGACTGCATTTTATTAGTATGCTTATTTTTATTATTATTTCAATAAGGTCTGTAAATACATGACCAAGCAGTGTATTTCAGGAAAACTTTGAATTATTTTATTGAAATTGAATAAAAGCATGAGCTTTCTTTTTCCCCATCTTCTCCCGAGGTTAATAAGTTAATAAATTCTTTTGAAATTAATTTGTTTATGTGATTGAATTAGATTTGATTAAGGTGTTAATTATTTGCATGGTGATTGTGTTATTGATGTCTTGTGATTGTTAAGGCTTAATTAAAATTGAATTCTACACTCAAATTAAATTCATTAGAAGTTCTTCGAGTTGTCCCGTGTGAGAACCTGAGAACACCCTAATTTGGGTTTCTTCATTGAAATCCTTGATTCGGCTCAAAAACCCGAGTCTAAATATCAAAAGTGCAGCTTGGCCTGCATCATCAACTATATGCACTTTCAAACAATTACTATTACTACAGATAATTTTCTGTTTTGCATGAACCTGGAGACCGAAGGAACATCAATATCATCATTATACTAATAATAACAACAACAATAAAAGGCATCATTCTGAAGATCAATCGTGCTAGCATAAAGAATACTCATCAAGGCATTTTTTGCTTCTGACCAGCTTCCACTTTTTGGTTGAGATAAATCAACTATACATGATATTCAATAGTAAGGTCTACATTCTGAAAAGACAGAACATCAGAGTCCCACCGAAACATCCAGAATCAATTTTTTTTTTTTTTTGGATTTACGTGTGAGAAACCTTGGACACAATCCTACTAAAACTCCCACGGGTGGTACCTCTACTTAAGGCATCACCTTATGTTAGCCCGTGGGGTTCGAACCTGGCACCTCCCGCTTCCTGAGGCGGGAGGTAACCATCCGAGCTAACCCACGGGGGGTAATAAATTACAGCAACAGAAAAAAGACCCAAGTGGATATCAGATTTCTTGACTGGAAACTGAATATCAGAAAAGAAATGAGAATTTGACAATTCACAGATCACAATACTGTAGTTGATACAAGATAACTTGCAAGATGTGTAGTCCGTAAATAATGGCAATCATCAAGACCTTGGAGTTTCAGATGGGTTTAGGTTCCAGTTTCAAGCTTTAAAGTCTTAAGAAACTGTGAGAAAAGGTTGGAGGGGCAGGGCATAGGATAAGAGTTTAACTCAGAACTATGAAAAAAGAAATGAATAAATGGATAGATACTAGGGGTCTGCACTTACTTGATTCTAGGATCAAGAACAAGAACGAGTCTACACCTTCTAGTGGGACTAGAGTCATCACTAACGAAAGAGAGCTCTTGATTTCAAAATAAAAAAGTTATTTCTAATTATCTTAATTTTGAGTGCAAGACATGTACATATAACTTGATTTGGAGGCACAATTAGGAAAACAATTTGACATTTCAAACTAATACCAATTTCAACTGATTAAGAGTAAGAGAATGAATGCACTGGAATTCAAATCACAACCAAGATCAAGATATTGAATTATTGGGACTGTACTCTTCTTCTCAACTCGAGACCACAATTGAAATTTAAATTCAAACTAATACTAAATAAGACCACTAATTACACCATAACTGAAGTTTGGATTAATGCACCAGATTGGAGCAAACTTTCACTGTCCTACAATAATTCTCCAAAGACCAGCTACCATATTGAGCCCCAAGGCTAAGATGATTGAGGGGTAGACCTCTTTTTTATCGATGTTTAGGCCCTAACGAATTTGCATCACTACTTCAGCTTTTTGCATGAATTCTTGACTGGAAAATGTAAATCAGAATTCAAAACAATCAAGAATTTTCCAAAACACCATATAACTGATTTAAAAGCTTATTATGTAATTTGTTGTGTTTCTTTTCCTTCTATTTTCCAATGAAAAGGTGCGTAGATGAAGTAACAGTGACACCCCTGGGTGTGTTGTTAAATTCAAAATTGATGGTGCAACAAGGGGCAAGCCAGGGGCAACAGGAATTAGAGGGATCTTACATGACTCAAATCCAATAGGGAGGAAGCAATCTAATGAGGCAGAGTTTCTACCATCAAGGTGGTATTTAAGATCTTCAAGGATTTTTTTTCAAGGCAAGCTCGGTCAATGACTTATGTTGAGTGGAAGGGAAGAAGAAAACATCCAGGAGGTTTCATTATATCTACAAGGAGATTAGGGATCTCAAGAGAAACTAGATATTTTCTCCAAGCATGTGAAGAGATCAGCTAATGAATTGTAGACATCTTAGTGATATATGGGGTCAACAGGCGCAACATTCTTAATGATTTCTCACTAGATCAAGATTTTTTTCTTATCTTATACATAACATGTACTCCATAATCTATCCACGTATCCAAATGGAGCAAAATATTGGGACGCATGAAAGGGAAAATGTGTTATGGAAAGATAACCATCTTTTAACTGGAGGAGGAATGTGTTTACCATCTTTTGCTGAAGGACAGTTACCTTTCAAGGGAAAGACAAGCAGCAAAGTAGCAGTACCAGAGAAGCATATGTTAAATGGATGTGCGATGAAGCAATATAAGATATAAATAGAAGTGAACAAGTTAGAGAAAGCCTAAAGATTGCACCAAAAAGATGAGGAAATGTTGTTTAAGATGGTTTGGAAATATATTTAAAAGACCAAAAACAACCCAGCAGTACAAAGAGTCAAAGAATTACAAGTAAAAGGTACAAGGGGAATTGGAGGCTTTTAAAGAATAAAAACATAGATTGAAGCAATAAGAAGACTTGATAGAATGTGGGGTGAATGAGAGTAAGATTTTTTAGTGTTGAGAAGAAAAGTTGAACTCATAAAACCCACCGAATTAGAAAGGAAATAATGACGATGGTTACTTCCATGTACTCTCGTTTGTTTATTATTTTCAAATGAAAACGAAGTGCCATTAACTTTTTTTTCAAAATCATTATTTTCCAAGGAAGTGCTTTCCTTTCTAATGAACCTAAGACTAGTGGAAGTGGATATCATTATTCTTGATTGGAAGCTGAAATCAGAATTCATGAGAATTTAGGATTTTCCAAATCAAATTTAGTAACTGGTCAGTTGTTGCATGAACTCTATCCTGCTGGCGTGCAAGAATAAAAACCAATCCTTTCGACAGAACCAAATGGAGATCATAATTCTTGAGTAGAAACCGGATATCAGAATCCAAAAGAATCGGGAATTTTTTAAATCACGATTCAGTAACTGAAAAGGATGCTGCAATG
Organism: Chimonanthus praecox; assembly: GCA_022113865.1. Taxonomy (NCBI): domain Eukaryota; kingdom Viridiplantae; phylum Streptophyta; class Magnoliopsida; order Laurales; family Calycanthaceae; genus Chimonanthus; species Chimonanthus praecox. The sequence goes on along the minus strand of CM039086.1, from coordinate 69,491,349 downwards.
CCTGTGTGAACTCTACTGGTCCGCTTGAGGAAAAATAAATATTTTCTATCTGAAATTGGATAAACCCATTCGGATTCTTCGTTAACAATTACGCTCACTTTCCATTCATCCAAACAGAAAAGACCCTACATCTAACAAATCACCTGTTGTCGTTGAACGTAGTCCGCTTTGATGGAGGCAATAGAGCCCAGGAGTTCAGGAAGCAGCAGCAATTTCGCTACCTCTCGAACGGCTGCCTCTTTGGCTTCAATGCCCAGATCATGCATCATCAATGCCCCCTGATGGAGAGATCTGAACCGTTAAATTCCACGAAAAGGTAAATCAGCCGACCAACTCAAGATCCCAAAAGATTCAATTGCGGAAGAAATAACCAGAAAATCAAGAGAGAAAAAAAGAAGAAAAATGGTTCCATACCTTCCAAGAGATAGAGAGAGAGAGAGAATCGTTGTTGAGATTTCTGTAGAAACTCGGAGAGAAGGGAAACCAGAGACGAAACAGCGAAGGAAAGGGAGGGAAATCAGGCGGTCATGAGTCCTGACTATGCATGGTGGGCCATCGATGGTGGGGATCAATAAATGAATGTCGAGCCATTGAGGGCTCGACCGTGCAAATCAAGGTCGGATCAGAGTGAGAGATGGGCAATGATGACGTGGATCGTTTTTTTTTTTTTAATTAGAGATATCAATGTATAGAGTCTTCAAAAATTGCTGAGTCAAACTTAGGTTTTTAATGTAATTCTCATGTCGCAATAAATATGTAAAATTTAGCTTCAATTTAAACAATTTATTACATGGGCTTTGAATTGAATAAAGTTGGATTTAATAAACCAAAGACAATCATCTCAAAATTTATTGAACTTGATCTTATCTGACTTGAATGATTGAATCAAATTATTCAATCCAATTTAACCTAATTTTTTAACTCAAGCCAACCCAACTATTGTTTCATTGATTCTATTCAATTCAAGTCATTTTAATCAACACCTATTTTATGATTGCTTTCATGTTTATTTGCTTTGTGTGTTTGTCAGAGAAGTCATACATGTAAAAATCACGAGCTCCAACAAAGGGGAACACATGAGGAACTACTGTGAAATTTTGAAAAATATAAGTTAATTACTTTAATATTAAACTTGTCTAAAGTTCTTAATATTAAACTTGTCTAAAGTTCTTAATCAATGTGTTACTTTTTAAATCTAATGGATTAGAGTGATGGTAAAAAACTTGCCTTAAGTGGGAGTCTAAGTTTGTTTCCTGTTGCATCTTAAAAAGATATTTTCTGTATATTTTTCAGTGTGTAGTAAGAAGGTTTACAGATGTCCCAAAGATCAGTTACGTGCTCCAAAAAACCTGAAAACTTGATCATTAAAAAAAAAAAGTATTACTTTTTAAATATTTAATAATTGTAAGCGAACAACACATGCCTCTTATTGTGGTCTCTAAATATATAAATTCCTTCTACACTTGGGAATTAGTCAAATAAGTCAAACCGAAAGAAATTAAAACATTTGGGGGTTCTAACTACACAAAGTATTTTCTTTTGATTTTTAAACTAGTTTGATATGATTAGACCTTTGGTTGGACCACATTGAACCCAATTGGTGACCAAAGTAGTCAAGTAAGTGGTTCAATTTTTAACTATGTACCCAAGTTTTGATTTGTCCCTTTTTATTAGGATTTTTTTTTTTAAAGGTTAATATATTAATAGAAAAAGTACTAGAGATACAAATATAGAAGAAAGAAAAACAAGCTACAAATACAGAAATCCAAAACCCACCTACAGGACAATCCAAAATTAAACTAAATCAATACATTCTTTATAGGCACGCAAAATGTCATTCGCAGAGATATTCCTAAATTCCGAAAGAGAAGAAGCCCAAGATGCACATAGAAAAAACTTTTCTTGAAACTGTATTGCTCAACTCAACACAATCCTTGAAGATTCTATTATTATGTTCCCACCATAAGCTCCACACTGTGGCAAACAGAGAAAAGTGTCATATGGAAGAGCACTTTGGTGGAACCAAAGAGATATCCCAAGCATAAAATAGCTTAGCCACTACAGAAGTCATAATCCACTGCACACCAAACTTATCCAACATAGAATTACAAACTGCAGAAGAGAAAGGACAATGGAGAAGAAGGTAACTCGTCCCTTCGGAGGCACTAAGACATAGGGGCAGGCACTTACAATGATTTTTCCCCTTTTGCGCAAGTTGTCTTGAGTCAAGATCTTTCTCAAACCAGTCTCCAAAAGAAGCAGATAACTCGAGGTGGGGTTTTGGAGGCCCAAATATTTGGGTTGACAACATCACGCTGATCATCACAATTGTTGCCAATGAAAAAAAAATTGACAGAAAAACCACCAGTCGGGTCGAACGACCAAATAAAGTTGTCCTTACTAGAACTACGAATCCGATAGGAGGAGATTAAGTGGAGAAGCTAAGAAATGTCATCAATCTTTGAATCAGAGAAATTTTTATTAGGATTTATCGACCGTTAAGTTTTTGGGCTGCATAAGCTTGCAAAAGGTTTCATTTTGTTTAGACCCGGCCCATATCCAGATGATTTCCTGCCACTTCCCTTGCATCGAAGACTAATCTTGTACAAGTTGTAGAACGCGACAGCATTGGATAGATCTTAATCCTCTGTTAGTTGCATGACCGTACAATTTTCACATGCTCTGTTTTGGGCCCTCCCTTATGTGACATGAAGCATTGGGCCCTGAATCTGCAATTTGATTTTTAAACAGTGCCCCTATCTTCCTTAATTACTTGGAAGCTTGGGCCTATGGGATGAAACCCTAAGATCATGGGCTAGTCGTTTGTTTTGATTGGACATAAATATCAAATGATTAAAAAAAAAAGCAATTTCTACTCACATGAGTATAATTCAATTGGTAATCTCCTACCTCAAAAAATGAGAGGTATTAGGTTCGAAGCCCTATGACCTCACCTGATGTGCCTTAAAGATAATAGATACCACACAGTTCCCACACTTAAATTCAAAAAAATAAAAGAACAGTCTCAAATAATTAGACTACATTGTGAATATTTTCTCCATTTATCAAGTCAGCCAATTCTTGATAGCTCACAAATTTTATTTTATCTCAATTTCTCTCTCAATTATCAGATTGTCTAATTGACCCAAAGTTTTGCTTGATTCAAAATTTAAAACAATTGTCACTACGTGTGGCACAAGTATCCTCCCAATAGAGATTAATTTGAAATGGGCCTTTTAACTTGTGCAAAGAGCCATAGACAAAGACACATTTTCAATATTAACAAGATTACTCCAATTTGATGTTGGCCACTTGGCCTGTGGCAGATTACTTATAGGTCATGAACATAAAGCTTCATAACTAAAGATGTAACTCTTACATATGACTCTATTATTATTACAGATTCAACTCTGACCAACAATGAATGAAGAACCTTAAAATATGATGAGCCATTTCAAGGAGGTGAAGTCTACAGCATGTTAATCTTGCTGTATTAACTCGCACTTTTGGTTGGGACTGCAACCCTCCCAACTCCATTTTAAAATAAATATTTAGAAGAAGTATCATCATATTTGGAAAAAAATAATTAAGGGTAGTATTTTATTTTAAATGTCATGACTCAGTCCCGCCCAGCATGATATTGTTCGTTTCAAGTTCAACACACGCTCTCACAGTTTTGCATTCAAACATGTACTTATACACATACTTCAAAATACCTCATGCTAAAAGAACGGAGAGTGTCACTGAAATCTTAAGGCTAAGACAATTTTTAAGGCAATATGGTGATAATCCTAGCGCCCCATTAGCAATTTTCTCTCTCTATATCTACGTCAGAGTAGATTTCTCCTCCTCCTTCCACTGACGATTTTTATTAATATTGTGTTCTGAAGCTTTCATCCTCGGCGATTGTTCCCACCTCATATTAAGATAATCGAGTACACCATTTAGAACTGGGTCATCACAAAAATTAAGTATTATTATGTATTCCTTAAAAAACATGAAATTAAATATGAATATTTTTTTATAAAAAAATTAAATAATATTTCGGTTTATGCTGAAAGTAGGTTAGAATCTTAAGAAGCTGAAGACTGAGTTTATCTAATATTTGGTCAAAATAATCCCGTTTGTTGGCATTTCGGTTACTTCCCTGTTGAAAAGTGATACCAAGTGAGTGCCATTGAAGCCTTCCACATCTATTAGTCATTGAAAAATAAATCTTATAAAGGTCAAAGGACACTTCCCCTTTGAAGAGAAAAACCAGAGGAAGAAGAAAGAGGAGGAGGAGGTTAGAAATCATAAATGGTGACTACTAGATTAAGCGTCTCCGTTGTCGTCATAGCAGTCGCATTAGTTCCGATATTTTCAGGTGTAATTGGACAAGCCCCGGCATCGGGGCCATCAAGCGACTGCTTTACAGAGGTCCTAGGCTTGACAGATTGCCTAACATTTGCGGAGGCCGGTAGCAATGAGACGAAGCCGGAGAAGGGGTGTTGCCCCTCCCTTGCAGGCCTAATTGAGAGTTCTCCGGTATGCCTGTGCGAGCTCTTCACCAACTCCAACAGCATCGACGTCCAGCTCGACCGCACCAAGGCTCTCAAGCTTCCTTGCATTTGCAATGTCACTACCCCTCCCATCAGCATCTGCACAGGTTAGCAGCCTCCATCGCCATTTCCTTCTAAACAACATTGCACTGTCATCCTTGCAGGTAGGAATGCTCACATATTTACAGGGCTGTATGAATGTCCGGCCCGAAAAGAACAAGCTTGGGCCTTTGTTTCAACCCAGTTGGTAATAAGCTTGTATTTAGCGGCGGGCCCTAATTTCAAGCCTCATTATTTATTGGGTTTAGCCTAGGTGTCGAAAAATCGGCCTGGTCGAGATATCGGTCGATTTTTTATATCGGCCGAGACTCAAATTTTTGTTTTTTGAAAATCTAGGTGGTTTTTTTTAAATCCATTTAAAAAAATAAAAAAGGCTATTTTAAAAAATATAAAATATAAAATATAAATATGGGCCGAGATATCGAACGAGCCCACAACCTATATTTGTTTTTTCTTATTTGGTATCAACTGAATTTTATACCCCTGGTTTAGCCCACTCCTACGTTAGCTGTGTTACTCGATCGAGTTTTAGGAAAAAAATTGATTTTGGAAATCGGAACCGATCCTACATAGAAAAAATAGTATATTTATTTTAAAATAATTATATTTTTAACAAATTAATTTTATTAAATTAAAAAATATATTCTAAGCATCTTTTCTGAAAAATAATTTTCATTTAAATATTTTTATTTATTTGATTTAAGTAAATAAAATTGATAAAGATTAAAAAACTCCATTAAAATATTTTATTTAGTTTAAATCAAGTGACTCTAAATATTTAGTGAAATATATTTTTAAAATTACCAATCAAACAATTATTTATTTGATTCTGTATGTTAATGGCCCCAATTTATTATAAAATATTATTTATTTAAATTTCAGTCACAAAACCTCTTGACTCAACTATGTCATTAGTGTGGTTATATTTCTAAAGTTTCTTGTTAATACAACATGCACCTTCATTTTTTTTCAAAACCATGAGAGAGCTAGACATATAATTATATATAAATTTACGTGATTGAATTAAATTGGTTTCTCAAAAAAAAAAAAAAAGTTAGATATAATAGATTTTAGTAAAAAGTAAACTTGCATAAATTTAATTTAAAATATTAAAAGAATCAATAATATGAATTGAAAGTTAAATCTTAGTCCACTCATATTCTATTCGAGTATTGTTTTTTCATCAAACTTCTATTGTGACCTCTTCAAGCCCATCCACAATCTAATCCAATTTTAAAACCTCAAATTATTTTTAATTTGGATCAACAAATTTGGGTTGAGTTAAATCAAATAACTAGTTGTCTATTTGAGAATTTAAAAAAAAAAAAAAAAAACATTTCACTAAATACTTAGAGCCACTTCATTTAAACTAAATAAGATACATAGTTAAGGTGTAGTTTTCTAATATTTATCGATTTTATTTACTTGAATCAAATAAATAAAAATATTTTCATAATAAATATGTTTACAATATATATTTTAATTTAGTAAAATTAATTTGTTAAAAGTTTAATTATTTTAAAAGAAATATACTATTTTTCTACTATAGGATGGGCTTTATATCCCGGATGAGTAACAAGTGCAATTCTAACATTTTATTCTTAGAATTCTGAGAGGTTAGTTTAATGGTCAATTCTTATCCTTATTTACAGGAGGTCTTGGGATCAAGCTTCTCTCAACACAAAAATGTCATTCCCCTTAATTCGGCATGTGCGGATTTGTAGATTTACACATGGCTCAAGGATTACTAAGGTAAAATGCATGAAAAATTCAGATCGAATGCTTGGATACCTACCTAGACTTTTAGAAAAAAAAATCTTCTTTTTAGTAATTGTGGAGTTAGTAATCGATCAAATGTTGGTAGAGCATGTAATGAGTAATTTTCCCAAAGTGTGTGCATCTGTCAGAAGTCCATAGTAAATAGATCCAAGTTAAAGAGTGAATTTTCAAGGCCCAAATATCATCACCCTTTTTCAATTATCCCAATTCTTGACATGAATATAAGAGTGTGACGTTTATTTTCATAGCTAAGTTTCAATTGATTCAAGTCATTTTTGAATTTTAACACCATATATAAATTATAGTACCTGGAAATAATATGATGTTAGGTTTCAAGTCCAAGCCCAACGCATTGGGTACAGAACAACATGACCTCAGGCCCAGTTTCATCTACCATAGCGGCCGACCAAGTCGGGGTTTGGCTCAGTTGCGTTCAGCATATATGTTTCACTGAGTCCCAGAGTCTAGAAATGCAGGTCGACTCGATCTAATAGTTAGGCCCAAACTGACCCATTATTGAAATCAATTTCATGGGTTATAATTTTGAACTGAATTGTGAAAGCAATTTTCAATAGTAAACTCATTGGTCAGGCCCAGAACAAGTCCAACAGCATGAACAAGATACCAGACCTGCCTTAGAAACTGGGACAGTCCATCGACGAAATTGAGTGTCACAAATTCTACACACTAATGAAGATTGTTAACAGAGTCAATGGTGGTGATAATTCAACTATTCAAGTATTGATTAAGGTAATCCTATCATGCTTAGTTGTCTAATGAAGTTGATTAGGAGGTGATAAATTATGCTCTTCACTAAAGTCTCAATGCCATGATCAATGGGAAAAATGATATTCATGTGACAAGAAGGGACCACTTGGAGAATATGATTATGGCTTGTAATCAAGATTTGAAAACAAATTAAAGTTGGTATAGAAGTCATTAACATGGATTATACTTGGATAATCAGTTTTGTTTCTAATCTTGATATAAAATTATTGTATTCTTTTCTTCTGTCGGTTGGCAAAGCCAGATGAGATGGGAATTGATTAACGACACTTTAATTACACTAATTAGGTTGTTTAGCTGCATTGTTAAATCTTATTGGTTGTGATGATTGTGAGGATCTTTATGTAGGGACACATAACAAAATGTTTAATAATATAATAAGCCATATAATTGAAAACTAATCCTACAAATGAGATCACCAATAATTAAAAAACAGGGCCGAATAGTTCAACAGGCTAAGGGCCAATGAATGGACCTGGTAACCTCTCTCACAATCATGATTATCAAGAACAAAATAAATAGTTCCATTGATTCAGATTAAAAAAAAAAATGAAAACAAAGGTGTTGGAAAGGTCTTTGACTAAGTTTTATAAAAGTCTTAAGTATTATTGAAATCCAATGTTATTTGATATCTCAAAACTGTTCCGTAAAACTCCTTCAAATTTCTTTGCCTGAAAAACCCATATAGGTATAATTCAATTTGTTGCCTCTCGTTTAAAAAAACGGGAGGCTACGGGTTCAAATCTCCAAAGTCTAATCTTGGTGTGCCTTAGAGGTATTAGGCTCAACCGTTGAAGTTTTATGTGTGGTATCCCAAAATTTCCCACACATAAATTCAAAAGAAAAAGAAAAAAGATGTTCATAGCTTATATAATATTAGAAGGAAAACTGGAAAATGACCTCAATCTTCTACCATCCACTCGAATCTCGATTCCAACTCAATCAGGTCGGGTTTTTAGGTTTTTCAACTTGTTAATCAGATTCTTCAACCATGTTGTTTTTTTTTTATTCACGATACATCATGAAAAATACTATGTAGTATGAACTAAACTCAGAAATTGAGAATGAAATTCCTATTTTTTTACCAATTTTTAATTCTTCTATTCAGACCTAATATTTTTTTAAAAAAAAACTATATATATATATAAGTTGTAGTCAAAAGCTTCTTTATCTTTTTATAATATTAGAAAAATGGAGCCACCCTGACGACCCTTTACAAAAATACAAATCCAGCTAATTAGGGATACTTAAAATTTTAATTAATTAATTAATGAAAAATCCCTTTTCATTATGTTGAACTGTTGAAATATTCAACTCTGACTACGACCCCTCAAGGATCCAATCAGGAGTCAAAAAACGCTCCGGCCGATATTTCAGCCGATAATTTTCTCTCTCCTCCGTAGTCAAAACCGTGAAAAAACTGTATCGATTTTTGTTTTTTTTTTAAATTAAAATAAATTTTAAATACTGATTTTTATGTATATCGGCTGATATGGTGAACGATCATATCGGCGATAACTTTTTTTACTGACCGATACATATTGTATCGGTCAATATCGTTCGGCTATGAAAAATCGATCCAATTACTTGTAGATTACTTAATCATGATTAATTATTAATTAATAACCATTTTCATTCTATTAAAAACCAAGTGAAAAACTCACGTGGGCGTCTGAGGCAACATCACCAACTCTTTCCCCCTACTACCCTTTCATAATCCACTTGCCACATGTCACTTTCCCATTTGCTGAAAGTCATCGGCACATTTATTACAACGTAGTACTGTTGCACCATTGCTCAAGAAATTGTTGTTGTCGACAGTGGGACCCTAGCTTTAGTTTATTATTCCAATTGAAAATGATACTCACATATAATTGGTGAATCAAATTTCTTGGCTAAATTAATAGTTATATTGATCATTTTATTAGTGATAATTTCAATTAAAAGTGGAAAAATAAATTAGCTCAAATTTTCAAAAAAGAAAAGCCAAATTCCAGCATTTTTCTTTTGAAATTTCAACATTTCCAAAAATCTCAAAAATTTCTAAAATAATGGTATTAAGTAGACCCATCATTGAGAGTTAGGCCGAATTTTCTTCTGAGTACTGACTGACGTGTGCCCCAATCTGATATTTTTCAAAGTTCTTCAGGTTTTAGAAATACAATATTATTCACAATCTTGCATAGAACTGTGACTTTATAAACAGTTGCATTTTTTTATATTTTATACGTAACAGTTCATCATATTAATACTCATAAAAATCACAATAAACTTATACATATTAGATTTTTTTTTAAATTTACGTGTAGAAAACAATAAAAAACCCAGCGTAAAACATTCACGAGCCTTTAAGACACACACCAGTGAAGCCATGGAGACTCGAATCTAACACCTCCTATTTTCTGAAATGGAAGATTACCAGTTAAACTACATTCGTGAACAAATCCTATCAGATTTTAAGTAGGGAGATTTGACATCTTAAAATTAGAAAAGTGGCGAAAGTTGTTTTCACCATTAACACTAATTTTTTGAAAAATACTAAGAAATCTGTATTTTATATGATAAAAATTACTAGAACTGTGGTTAAAATAATAATATTAAATTTACCTTTTTATTCACTTATTACTACTATTTAAATGATGAAAAAACACACTAATATTCCTTATTGTAAAAGAGCCAAAGATATTCTTATCATTTTCTTCCCTTTAACATTTAAACTTTTAAATTTAGTTACATTTAGCTCTGTCTATTTATAACTCTTTTTTTTATTGATATGTAATTAATCTACAAATTGTTTAGAAGTTTGAATCCAAAGTATCTGAAAGTAAATTTTTATAAAGTATTCAAAATTACCCAATCTATAGGTGACACCTCAGCAGAGTTTAGATGTAATGAAAAGCTTGCATCTTATGCTTGCTGAGGTACGATCAGGGGGAAAAAATTCTGCTGTATTTACTGTATCGGTTGAATTAATATAGATTTTTGAAGACCGTTCTCTCTCTCGGCCGTTATGTATATCATTAGATAGAGAAAAGTTAGGCCATTTTTTATTTTTTATTAAAAAAAAAATCGGCGTCAGTAGATATCTTAGCTGATTAATACATGTGCAACTTGTGTGGGTCAGGGCTTCTTTTCCAAACTGACCCTATCTGTATTCTGGGCCCCACTTTTGGGATTTGACCTGAAGTTAGGGATTCAGTCATGCCCGATCTGGCCTAATTTGTATTGACAAGGATGGGCCCAAGTTGAGGCTAGGAATTGAATTGGCCCAAAAAGATTGCCATCAAAACAGAGCCCGACAAAAATGGTAAGCTTGACTTGACTGTACAACAAGTAATATCGTAATACCATAAAATCTCCTACATAGGTTTAGTTTAACTAATTATCTCATATTTCAGAAAGTAGGATCTCTGTACGTAAATTTAAAAACAGAGAGGAGTTTTTTTTTTTTTTTTAAATTCCCTTAATATGGGTTGATGACTTGATGTTAAGGTTTGACTAAATTGCACTTCTCTCTTTAGTGACTCTAATGAGTAATGTGTACGTTTTTTTTATGATTTTTCATAGTTTTGAATATCGGAGGAGAGAGAAATGCAATAAAAAGGAAAAAATAGATGAGAGAGAAAATTATCGATCGATATTTCGTCTGATATGCATATCGGCTGAAATATCGACAGACCCATATTTTGGACCCCTGCTCCCAACAAAAAAATCATTAAATGTGCTACTCTTCAAAGTCCAAAAATACGCAATATCTTTATCGACGGTGCCCTATATCTTTCAAGAAATTATACATTAGCTTTAAATTTATAAAAATGGTTTATCAAAAATTAATTTTATACATACATTTCATTATTTTCCTAATTCATGCATTGCTATTTTTAATTCCTTATTTATAGTATTTTTATACATGAAAATAATCAACCTCATTTTTCCTTATTTTTATCAAATTTTATTGAATATTCAAGTAAAATTTTTACAATATAGTTAATTCGTACTAATTACCTAGATCAATAACTTGACCAAAAACACTATAAATTTTCTATTTTATGGTATTTTTTTATTACTTTTCTATTTTTTTAATTTTATAATCTTAATTTCATAACTTTAAAATTTCATTTTGTTGTCAAAATATTTGTTAAATAATAAAGTCCATAATTTTTTAATTTCTGTCAAATGTCAAACTTGAAAATAGACAAGGGCTTTCTTTTTCATCCATCCCCATTTCACAACCCCATACTGACTCAGATTCCAACCATTCAAGCGCTCCTACTACGTTCCTTTCGTAAAACCCCACCACCGCCACCGGAGTTGTGCAACTTATCTTCAAAATTCATGTTTTCTATCTCCAGAGGCAGCCGTCTCTGCCGCCAAGAGATTGAAAAGCAGAATCCCACCAGACCCAGATTCTATCCTCTCATTCCTCAAATCTCACTCACATTTCAAATCTCATTTCTAAGGGTCCCAGAGTCCTCTTCTCATCCCCCCACCCTTTCTTTCCCTCTAAGATAGAATTCTTGAAACAGACCGGTCTACCCAAGTCCGAAATCCCCGACTTCCTCACATCCAACCCAATCATCCTGTGTTGAGAAAAAGATTAAGCCATTCTTCAATTTCATTTACAGCTTTTCTGGTACTCGTGAAACCATGTTCAAGGCCCTCCGACGCTTTAGCGGCTTTCACAGTGGCACCGAATGTCACCCTCTTGTAGAGTTACAATGTGTCCAATTCTCAAATCTGTTTACTGTTAGCGTTAAATCCAAGGTGTGTCATGTTAAAACCAGACCGGTTCCATGAGAAATTGAGGTGGGTTTTGAAAGTGGGGTGTGAGTACACAACGAATTCGTTCATTCACGCAGTCCGGGCAATGTCTGAGATCAGTCAGCCCACATTGGAAGCTAAGATTGAGGTTTACAGGAGCTTATGTTGGACGGACGAGGAGATCTTGTTTGCATTCCGAAGGCACCCTGGATGCTTTAAAACATCAGAGGAAAAGATAAGGAAGAGGGTTGAGTTTTTCGAGGAGGAGTTGGGTTGGGACTCAGCATTCCTTTCTGCCAACTCCGCTGTTCTGTCTCTCAGTTTGGAGAAGAGGGTTCTGCCCAGGCATAAAGTTTTTCAAGTTTTGAAGCCGAAAGGTCTGGTTGTGAACTGCAAATCTACGAAGAGGTTTTACGTTACTGAGAAGAAGTTCTTAGAGAAGTATGTGCTCAGTAATCTTCATACAGCTCCGGAGTTACTGCAAATTTATAGAGGTGAGGTTGGTCACAATACATTGCTGGGTATTGATGAAGGAGGACCTTGTCAAATTGGGTAATTGTAATCTATTTTATAGGCAGTGGAAGGGTCAATGATCCGGCGAACCAATTTATACTGTAGTAAAAGGGTCTGTGATCCGACGAGCCGATTCGAAGTACAAAATTGACAATATAGTAAAATCCATATCAAGTTATACAAAATACCCAGGAAGATAACTACCTTAGGTTAATGTGATAATACTAATTTGCTTGTTTGTGTTAAACATTCCATGCACATTGGTGCGTGAGCTCTTCATGTACAGTATTATATGTTTACAACTCAAGACATTTAGCAGAATTGGCACTCTTTATTAAGATACCATCGAAATTATCAACTGGGCATCACAGACCTCTTCTGCAAATATCAATCAAAGAACGGTGAAATTTCTTCGTACATTCAGCTCTTTGAAATGTACTCCTTTTGTTATTGCACTATTGTTTAAAAGAATAGAGAAGCTTTCAAGGAAAGGTCTCTCCTTGAAAGGGAAATTAAGTGATTGAAAATTATAAAAAAATATTAGATTTAAGATCAAATCTCTCCTTGAGTTGGTCTTTCCTCTATTTCACACAATTAGATCAAGTGACAAAATGTCTATTTGATATGGGACTCCATACATAGCTAGTCTATTGGACTAGTTCAATTTAAATGATCAACTTTCTATAAAAAAAATTCTAAACATGATTTAAAAAAATTATTTACAAATATGAAAATGGCAAAAAGAGTACTGCTGTGCTACTGAAACACACAAGAAGCAGAGTGAAACATCAAAGGAAATTGAGTATCATATAATTTAAAATTTCTCTCAGTTATTTTTTTACTAAAGTTTAAGGTTCAATTAGAGCCGAACCCAAGGACCTCATCCTCTGAAATGACCCACACAGCCTGTCCATCATGGTATAATTCTAAGACCTGTTTGTATTCAAGTCCCAATCTGGTTAAAATCTCCAGGATAATGAACTTTTATTGTGATTTATCAAACCTGTATAACATTATCAAGGACGGCAAGTGGCTCTGGCCAATAGCTACATGCCCCAATTCATCTGTTAATCCTACTGAATGGTTAGTAGCTCAGGCCCATTAAATGTGAACCATTGATGAAGTGATGATGTGAAACACCATTTTTCATCTTACAACTCTTTCCAAGACAAGGCATGTAGTACTCCCACCCAAGTCCCACATTGGTTGTGGAGTTGGGTGGTGGGGGCTTTATATGAAGAGGTAAAGCCCCTCTCCGTCACAAGGCCTTGGGACAAGGGCCTAGAACAAAGCCGTGAGGGCTCAAGTGGGGCCAAAACGAACAATATTGTGATGTGTTGGGCCAGGTCATCACAAATGGTATCAAAGAATAGTTCAATTCTTTACTTGAGGGTGTGAGCTTTCCTCCTTCTAGCAAAAGGCCTTATGGGAGCAACAGTGAGTTGGCTCGCCAAAGCAAAGTCGTACGTGCTTGTGTGTGTGGCCTCAAAGCGGACAATATTGTGCTAGCGAGATGGATCATTATAAGTCACAAGCAGTTGGCCGGCCTTTAAATGTCTTCAGATCAACACCTTTAAGGCTTTACTTCTTTTTTTTCTCCCTATTTTTTTTTTGGGCAGGGGAGGGGGAAGGGGGGGTTCAAACCTTTGATATGTTTCCATGGTTCATACTTTATACCATTCTTTGTCCATCAGCACAGGACACATTTTATGTAGTAATAAACTCTTTGGGAGCACAACAACCATGAGATGTCTCAGATGCCTAAACATCTAGATCTAGTGTTGGTTTCGCTGAGGTGGCAAATTTACAACATTTCAACACAAGTGCAAAGAAGAAGAAGATGTGAATTTATAACTTTCAATAAAGAACAAAAAACTCACTAGCACCATTAAGCCATAAAATACATGTGTAAACATGTTGGGAATTAAAATTACATTAAACATGCGGGAGAAATAAAATTACATGAAAGAAGATTTATTAATACAACATAATGCAATGAACCCATTGAAAACAAAATTAATGGGGAGACTTCCCAAGTACTACAACAAATGATAGCATTCAAAGTTCCAACATTCTCACTGACAGTATAAATCTGAAAATCAAGTGAGTTTCCTCCAAAGAGAGCCTTTGGAAGCATTTAGGCATTTCACCCTTCCAAAGACAAAACCCACCTTTGAAGGTCTGCCATCTATAAGAGAGTTCTCATATATTTCCTTGCATTCCTGTACGACCTGTTGCATATACAACAAGAACCATCAGTACAATAAGAAAATGGCCTATTCAGAATGTGAAATACATCATAGGACACATTAGAATCATCTTAGGAGCTATAATGGAATTTTAGTTTTTCATTTTATTTTTCTTAGACAGCATTAGTCAGGTCATAGAAAAGCTGTGAATTGGCTGGTTGTTAATGGCCATAACACAATTCATTGGCAATGTTACAAACGCTTGTATGCTCTTGAGATAAAAAAGAAGAAGAAGCAACAATGGGGATTGCTGCTGTTGCTTCTTCAAGAGTAACATGACCCAACCTGTATAATATGCTGATGATTTTTATACCCTGCCTTTCTGTTCCATCATAGGGTATAAAAGTGGATGCATCCATCAACCCATAATGAAATTGGTATTGGGTCTGCACTGCTGAAATGATGATAACAACCTTACATAAGAAGGCTTCTTACAATCGTACTGAAGAGTACAAGATTCCATTTGCCACCCTGCTTAAGTACTTCATGACCGACACTCGTTGTCCATGTGGCCTTGGTTGGTGGTTTCATGGGGTTGGCCCGGCAACGAGTCTTGGTATAGTTTATGTGTACAAGTGCTTCATGGACATTCAAACTCAATTATGGTGTCATATTCATTTCGATGTTAATGTTAAGTTGCATGGGTATGGGTACGACTTTCCATCTTGGACATGAGAATGAGGTGTTGGACATGACAACTGCAAAAAAAATGTAGACACCAGGATACTATATCATATTTAAATAAAGTAAAATTTAAGTTTATTTTAAATGAAGATAAGGTGCAGAAATAACACTAATAGAAAATAATGTACTAGTTTGAACATTTGGTGACAACTATATTGATATTTTAATTAGGTTTCAAGAGGGAAAAATGTCTTGTAATATTTTAGTCATCTTAGAAAAATACGTTAGAAAGCATTAAAGTAGTCTATGAAGAATGAGTACAAGTGTCCATGCAACATAGTGTTGATGGTGTCATTACCTCCTTGGCATCCTTCCGAGGTATACCTTCTCGCAATCCCACAAGTTTTTCTACTACTTCAGCCTGCAAATGTCAGGTAGAGGTCAGGCATGCAAAAATATAATTCAAGCTTATAGGGAAACTGCAAAATGGTTATTCTGAGGTCATGTCACCAAGGAAGTTTTAGGAATATAGATAACCACAAATAGCAAACTTCCCATGGAGTGAATCAGGGTGGCAATCGATAGTTACATGTATTTGCTAACATTACTTACTGGGCAGTCAGGGTGATTTTCGAGGATGTTCGTATAAATTAGAGTGAAGGTATCCAAACTCTCAGCTGAAGCCAGATCCCTTAAATCACTCAGAACTCTCACTCTGTTTTCAACTTTCTGCATAAAATCGTGAATTGAAAGATGATTAGCTAAATCAAAATCAAGGAGACAGTACCTGGTCTTCTTTGACAGTACATGTCTTACTCGATTAGCTAACAGCATGTTATGTACTTGATTGATTCTTTATAAGAACTAATCCTTCTCTCAAGTCCTTCCCAAATTCAGGAAATATCAAACCTTCTATAGGCTCATGTTTCGACAAGCCATCAGCTATTATGATGATCATCATATCTGGGAATTTAATTTGTTTGAGCAACCAGGTTTCTGTGCTAAATTCTAATATTAACCAAAAAACACCTAGTCATTTAAACACTTATTTGAGGTTCTTATGGAAAACTCCAATTGGATGGCTATGATAAGTTGTTAAGACCGTCAGAAATGTTCCATCCATGACATGTCATGCCTAATGATGGGTCTAGATCTCACAAATGCAATGCTATAACTTCAGCCTTTGAAGTCTTCACTGTGCCAAATATTTGCTATTTGGGAAAATTCAGAAAAAACTAAGGTGGGAAAGGAGGAATATAAGGTTATTTTCAAGAAAAAAGGGTACTCTCTCTCTCTCTCTCTCTCTCTCTCTCTCTCTGTGAAAAAAATCTTAAAAAAATTCTAATTACAAAGTTTCTTAAAATTTCTTAAAAAGATTCTTAGAAAATGTCGCAACCAAGGTTGTGGGTTCCAAGTGTTATGGGTGCCAAATAGGTTGTTGGTCCATAGAAATAACTTGCCAAATTTACTTCTTCTTTTTATTCCCTTCCACCATTCCTTAAGTCCCATAGGTTTGATCCTTTAGAATCTGACCCAAAGTGCCAAGCCTAACTTGATGGGAAAAATGGCTATGAAAAAAAAATTGAAAAAAATCTTCTAAAGAAAATAATGCGACTGTATGTGAAGTGATAAGAACCATGGTATTAATCATCGCCAGTGAAGGAAATATGCAAGCAGGTAGATAGCCTCTATATTTTCTATCAAAGGCAGCCTAATATATAATATTTTCAACAAACAATCAAGCAACTATGTATGAAAGTTCTATATCAGTGAATCAACTAAAAAAAGTGCTATGTCTGGAAGATCATTCAATGAAAGAAGATTTTAGAAGCAAAACATGGACCCCGCTCTGTAATCTATTATATATCCGCATGCTCAAGGACACACATACTCTTTATTCTCCAGTTATGGCCTTCGACAAAGCCAAGCACATATCCACACACACACACACCAGCTGGCCCAATGTTGCACGAATGAAAATACAGGAATGGGGATATGTTCCATTTTCCAAAATCCAGGGAATGGATACAAAGAAAGGTTATCATATTCAAAATAGATCTTGTAGGATGGAACATGGTTAACAACCATGATGGGTTAGAATTGGGTTAGGGTTTAACTTATCAACCTGAACTGAAAATTGGGTTGCAATAGAGTTGAGTGCTTGGGTTGAACCTAACCGAATTCCATACGTTTGTGTTTTTTATATACACAATTTTCTAATAAGGATGATAAATTATATTAGATATGTGTAAAACATGTATATAATATAACAATAACAATAAAACTAAAAATAAAATGAAAGTTGGAGCTTTTGAGATGTCATGGGTCATGCCTTCTAATGTCAATAATTATTGGAAAGCTGTTCCATGTTACCGGTGTATATAATTGTAGGCTCCATAGGTACTTCTTTCTTACATAGGTGAGCCAATGATTAACCAAATAAATGGATCCCACTACATATTATGAGAAATGATCCTTTATTACTTATCAATAATGAAAAAAATAAAATAAAATTTCCACCATTCTCTTGAAAAATGTTTAAGTTCTCCATCTTAAATTTACCAAAAAGAGTATGTTAAATAGTAGAGAAAGTAGGGGGTTCTCCACTTGTAGAGGAACCCCTTGTTTTTCAAATTTCCCAAGGAACCTCCTACTTTAACTCACCCTGATTCAAACACAGTCAATATGTTGAGCACCTACAATTGTCAAGGGTCTTGGAGTCACATTTATACAAGTGAACTACATTTTCTAGAAAAAGCCCCAATAGACACTTAAAAGCTTGTGCAACAGTGCACACACTTAATAGACACACTGCCACTGTTTCATTTGTATCTTTCCAAATAAATTAGTTCAAGCAAGTAATAACCTGACTGGGAATTAAAACCATGTAAAAATTTGAATGCGAGTTAAGTAAATAGAGGTGTCCAAGTAATTATTTTAGAGAGAAAGAGACTCACAGAAACATTGAGGTATTCCCTAAAGAAGTCCATGAGAACCTCTTCATCAAGCCTCATACGCTCAATAGTTTCTTCTTTTATGTAATTCCTCTATTAAAGAAAAAGCATTAACAAGATATAAAAAGGTTAGACTAAGCACAGAGGTGTTAAAATACCCTCTTGCAAAAATAACAGTAGTTGCCATGAACCTGTGTAAGAAGATGATCCACATAAACAACAATAGTTTCTTCAAGGCAAGCTTCAACGAACCTCCTAAATGACCTTTCTTCAATGAACCTTAAAGAAAAATGGTATTCATGCTTCAATCAATTGGAAAACAATCATGTCCATGAAAATAAGAATGATCAAACAAGAATACAAGAATTCTAATACAAATCAACCATCAACCAAAAATCCAATATTTATATAATATGAAAGCTAGAGTAGCTTGGTGGTAAAGGTATTTGTTTGGTCTTAAAAAAATATTTATATACAGGTATAGATTGTGTTACATACTAATGAATCAAAACAGGCAAGAGGACATGGAGTTCATGAAGTTAACTGTGCTACAAAAATGCTGACTCATAAATTATGTACATTAAAAACCTAGATTAACTGATAAAAAATCTAGACAAGAAATTGTAATCAAAATATTATGTATAAAAGAAAAGGAATGGTGACTGGCATATGAGAGATCAATGAGTGAACTCTATACTAAGATTTTCATTTTTATTTTATTTATTTATTTTTAAATGGTAATAATCTATCATGAGTTTTATATCCCACACATGTCGAAGTTGATTTGACTTTAGTCTTTACAGACCAAGTGCAGTATCTGATGAAATTCAATCGTAGAAAACAATTTATACTCCTATACTTTAAAGGTGATTATCACACACTAAACATGGTAACTATATTAATAGAGACAAAGCACTAGAGGTGCACATACAAGCAGCAAACAAACAAAAAAAAAAAAAAAAACACCAGCTGGAGATTATGACAATCCTAAGAATTGCTACTAGGCAGGTAAGATATCTGACAAGGAAGCTTTCCGAAGATCAAAAATGTCACTCTCTTAATCGGTCACGAAGACTCCAGACATTCAGGATAGTAACTTCAAGAGGGACCCGACTCACCTAGCACACGTCTTGAAAATTGTTTACAGTTGGAATAATTTTTTTGGATAACATGGTATCACCATCCCACATTAGAGGTGTGATGCAGGAAAAGGTGAGAGGGTAACCCTAAAGGCCTAATGTGGTTCCTTAAAGATTAAGAGGGGATGAAAAAATAAACATTTGGTACCAGATGGTTAAGTCAGAAAATCAAGATTAAATATGCATTAAATAGCACATAGAAGTATGGTTATGCCTTTGTTCAATCAACTGCAAATGGGGAAAATGCTTACATTTTCACATCTGTGAAATAATCACCAAATGTTGCAACAAGATACTCAGTCACCAATCCTTCACACCAATCTGTATGAAAGAGAGCCCAACTTAGAAGCCAATTGAATTAAATAATCTCCCAAGGGACATGCATGTGGCACTTAGCTGCATTCTTGTAGATAAGCAATTTAAGGTGCTAGAAAAATATTACCTTTTTGATAAAGTTTGGCAAGTAACTCCTGCACTCCAGGATCTTCAAAAATAACATTAACAGTTTGGTGTACAGCTTCCTGATATTGCAAAGAAACGTAGCGTATAAGAATGGGGCTCCATACGTTGAAAGTTGGGTGAAGTTAAAGTTTTCTGCATAACTTATTTCCACATTAAGTCTGACATGCAAGAAGACAGAACAAATCTGGCTGAGATGGTTGGGGAAAGACAATAATGACAGAATTGGAGATGGTATACACTGAAAGCAGAAATGACAACTTCATTTGGATCGCAACAGACAAAAGTACCCCAACAAGATAGTGAACCAACAGTGGAATGCCATTTGTTACCCCAGAAATTACATAAAAAAGTAGCCCTAATCAATAGCGGATTGCGAATCTCTATCCAGACCTAATGCAGTAATACTGAAGAAATCATGTTTGATGCCTTTAATCATCACCATCATCACAGCCCCTCTACTCTACCCTATAAAAAATCATATCCTGTCACTCCAAAATCTAAGAAAACTTGTATTTAACTGCCCATGAAATCAAATCCATACTATTCCTTTGAATACCAAAAACCATGGTGCCCCCTTTCCGTTCAAGATTCTCCTATTTCCTCCTTTGAACTCTCCATGAGATAGCTACAGGACACATTTTTCAGAATAGTTGGCCTTGGTTCTTGAACAGGGATAGCTACCAACCATCCATTAGGAGTGTAAAAGATGGTGGAGTAAATCAGACACTCAGTATATGGAGAACAACGAGGTAACTAAGTACCACACAGCTTAGAGTGGTAGGAAAAAAATTGATCAAGAGATCCTTCATGCCTGCCAACAAAGGAAAGAAGAAACTGAGAGAAGGAAATTTCTAGATTTCATATGACATAGCCATCCAAGAAAAAACTTTAATTCTTTGAAGCAAAGGGCACTTTCAGTTGTTGACATCAATTGTATAATGGCGTTTGTTGGGGATGAGATCAATGGATATAGCCTGAGATGGTTTGAGGATGTATACAGTACAAAGAGTTGAAGGTTTCCAAGCTAAAACTTTTAGGGAGAGAATCCAGGTCCTTGCTGGCTGGGGAGAAACCAAGTGTACACTCATCAAATGTCATTTCAGCATTCACTCCCCACCCCCAGTCTCTGGTAAATTGGTTAAGCACCTTTTGAATTAAATAAACTCACTGCTCAATCCCTTCTCACAATTTAAAATGGACAGTTGTCAAGTGTCCATTGTGTCACTCCTTGGTTCTAGCCATTGTAGAGTACTATTAGTTTGATCTAAAGGAGCAGCATGCACATGCAGATCTGTAAAATATTAGATTAGATATTTAGTTGTGATCCCTAAAATGAAGGAATTAAATTAACTGTATTTGTTATTGATTGAACTGTAGTCTCTCCTTGTACATTATACATTAAGATAATCTCTAAATGAGATACAGAACATTCATTCACAAAAACTCTCTTTTTCGTTGGTTCTCTCTTCCTCTCCGTAAGAAGATTAACACTAGCTGCTTGTACAAGTGAACAAACTAGGAGAAAGGAAACTAATAAAGAGACTTGAAATAGTCATAATGGCATGCTAGATTGAGTGCAAAAATAATGGTAATTAAGTGCAATTTAGTGTTATAAGGACAGCACTTAATTAAGTGGAACATGAAAGCCTTTTTTCTTTTGAGTGATAACATGAAAGCCTGATATGAGGACAATATTTCAATGGGGGAAATATTCTTCATATGTGGGGTGTTTAACCAAATCTTTAAAACTTGAATGACAGTCCCTACTCCCCAAAAAAAGGGTTGCTTAAAACTTGGCTTTGAATGCTGTAAACTTAGGATGATAAAATCCTCACAAACCTTTGCAACCTCAAGGAAACCTTTGCATGTATCCTCAAAATTAACCTGTGAAGCAACAATTAATTTCTATCAATGAAATAAAAGACAGATAATTCCATTATCTGAAGAACCATTAAATGACGATCATCCTCAAGTAAGATGCCTGAGAAATTATTAATATTACAATTTGAAAAGGTTCTTAAACAATTAACTTAAGCATATGAAACAGGATGTTAAAAATAGAGAAACAAATCATTTCATAGTTCCAACCCTCCCCACAAAACCACCTAAGTTGAAACCAAGTACTTGAAATAACACTTAGGGTGTGTTTGGATTAGAGTGAGTTGGAGTGAACTCACCTTAGAAATCTACTCTCACCCTGTTTTGATTTTATAATTGTGAATACTAAGAGAAACGAAATGACACCAAAACAGGGTTTCTTGAGGGTCCATGGATTTTTATGCATGAATAATAGGCCCTACCATGTCATCATCACCAACAAAGCCATTATTCCGTCAATCTAGGGTAGGCATTTCATATTTGGATTTGGTAAATTATTTTCATGGCCGTTGCCTATCTGATACCCATGGGACTTGAACCCATGACCTTTAGGTTGCAACAATGAGCCCTTAGCAGTTCTGCTATAGGTTCTTGTCTACTGGGCCATACCATGTATTTTCCATTATATGGGCCTACCATAGATTAATGAAATAAATTGGTGCTACCGCATATAATGAGTAGGAATGCTCTACTAGATAGTATAAGGGAAAAAGAAACTTTTAATTCTTCACAATTTCCAACTTACCCATCCAAATGTCAAGTTCCCCATGTAGAATTTACCAAATAGGCTTACTTGAAAGGCCATGGGAAAAGTATGGTGTTCTCCACCAATAGGGGAACCTCCTATTTTCAAGTTCTATAGGGAACTCCCTACTTTAACTCTCTTGATGGTGATGGTGGTGGTGGTCCGCCTACTTTAACTCTCCCTCATCCAAACACAACCTTGGTGGCATAAACTCATGAAAAATGGGGGAAAAGAAATGAGATGAAATCAAAAGAAAAAGGTCTAAAGCATAACCTGCTCAGCATAATTATGTGGTAAAGCTTCCAAAGTACTGTTACTTAGTTCCATTGCAAGATCATGGCATCGAAGATTGTTGTTGATCTGAAATAAGGCAATATTAGCACAAATTTCATCTGCATACTCTACTAAAATTCTTACATGTTTGACAAAGATTTCAAAGAGCAACAAACCAGTGCACATAGAGACTCTAAACCAATGTCAGAAGCTGGTTCCTCAAGTCTTTGCCTCTCAGCAGCTTGAAAATCGATCATTACCTGAACAAACAAATGCCAGAAGCTGGTTCCTCAAGTCTTTGCCTTTCAGTGGCTTGAAAATCAATAATTACTTGTGGGTGGGTGGGTTTGGCCTGATTATGGATTAAAGATGGCCCAAAACTATATTTAGTTCAGATATTAACCACTGGAAAGGAAAATATGATTTGGGGAAAAGAAAGAAAAGGTTTCTATAAAACAATCATCAGACTGGGGACACTACGAGTTTTGTGTTGGAAGAGGAGAGAGACAAGAAAATAAATGGTAACAGAGATGCATATGTTAAGACCCACCAGGGTAGCCCAAATGGATGATAACATGAGGAAATGCTACTTAAGATGACCACAACACGTATGTAGAAGACCGCCTCTGTATGAGAAGTGAAGGACTGCAGATAGAAGGCAAAATGAGAAGGCCTTAAAAACTTGGATTGACGAGAATAAAGAAGAGGACATTATAGATTGTGGAGAGAGAAAGGATATGGTTTTTCATCAAATAGAGTAGATAAGCAAAACACAAAAAGTCAATTCCAGATAGATGGGAAAGTGACTGTGACGACAATGACGTCGATGATGAAAGAAAGACAAGGATATTTTAGTGATGGTTATAGATATACATTGATCAATTTTAGTGTGTTTTTCTTTCCTAGTGGAAATGCTAGAGTAACAAATTTTGTTGCTTTAGCATTGACAAAAAATCACTATTTTAATGTATAGTATCATATGAGTGTGTGAACCTTAAAATATAGAATTTTAAAATAAAAAATTTAAGACCAAAGACTATTTTCAGCCATCCGATTGAGACAAGATAAAATCAGTAGTGAGGTGATGACTAATTTCAATGCATTTAATAGATGGCTTTCAGCTACTTTTGGTCCCAATTTTCAACTCTCAAAACAGTTTTCACAATCCAATAGGCAATTACACTATGTCGCCATAATGAGGGATCAATAGACCAAGAGATTAAATAGGCACCTAACTCCCAAGAGTTTGTAGTTGAGCTAACATATTAGGGCACCAAGTCAGCTGACAAAAGCTAAACAACATTGTATAGACTATAAGCACTTTGACCGAGCAGATTACAAATGCATGGGAAACCTAAATCATCGTAGTCGTCATTGTCATCGTCATCGTCATCGTCATTGAAACTTTGTCCCATCTATTTGGAGTTGGCTTTTCGAGTTCTATTTTTCCACTCAACCCTATGGACCGCATTTTATTAAGTCTTACCACCAATATATATATATATATATATATATATATATTGAAATTATGCACAATAAGATTTTTAGATTAAACATTTTCCAAACTAACAAAAACTAGTTTCATCGTATTCACAATTGCTAAGTATATGATGACAAAGCTAAAAATCTAATTAACGGTTTGAACTCTCAGTGAATACACTAAGAGATCATCAAATCCAATGCATTCACTATGAAGGAACAGCCTCATCAAATTGAGTTGGGAACCACAATTTATATGCACCAATACGAATGAAGCATAGGACAACTGAACTACAGAACCTAGAAAACTTTGATCACATTTTTTAGGGTTGTTTCTCTCTCTTTTTTCTTGAAAGGGTGACTGATTTTATAAGGGTAATTATAAATACACTAGGAAAATCTTCTTATATACAACACTTTTCTCTATTTTCCTGTTTTACCCTTTACTTCTCTCGATTTCCCAAACAGTTCTCTCCATTTCCCAAGTGCATCTGAGAACCTCCCCTCTCTCTTGTCTCTCCTTTCTCTCTCTCTCTCTCTCTTGTCTCGCCGTGCACACACTTCCGATTTTATTTTTGAAAAGACCACGGGACGGTGATCCTCTTGCCTTCTCCGCTTCCATGCTCATTGTTCCTGATGGTGACTCAAATGTGCACAACATTTCTTCTTCTCCTTCTCTTCTTTCTCTGTTTTCCCTTGTCAGTTCCCATACACGAACGGTGATTCCTTTTTGCTTCTGAGTGTCACTAGCAGCCACCTCTGCTGGTGCCGTCGTCCATCAGCCTCTGCTGTGTCGCTGGATTTCTTTAACCCTCAGCGCCTCCACTCCTGCTGTGTCGCTGGATTTCCCCAACTCTCTCTCTCTCTCTCTCACACGCAAAATTAAAAAAGGGCCCTTGACAACTCCAATCATGAAAATCAACATCAAAGACCAGACCTGATGGTTCTCAAAGAGAAGAGTTTGAGTGAGTATTTGAATTGCAATGATATGCATGAGTTCAATGCCATGGCCTATGCTGCAATCGCTGGAAGGAAGCATTGGAGTAGTTAGGTAAGTGGGGGCGAAATTCATTTTGTAGTGTACTGTTGAACTTGAATGTAATGAGCAGAGAATACTTTTTCGGAATTATTCAGCCGCTATCCTCAAATAGTCACAACACTATCAAAATCCTGCTTACAAGCATGGGTTTGACACATTTGGAAGGAGCACAACAAGCAGATTGCTCACAAGAAATTTGATTCATAGAGGTCATTCAAGTGGAATCTTGGTGGATGCTCATGCTTAGTTTCTATCCGCTTCATCTGCTTCTATGCATATTCCTGCATATTAGGATTTTGCCTACAGCTGTTGAATGTGTCGGTATTGCCAAGCGGATTTGCATGGGTGAAACAGTCACTCCCACTTACCTAACTACTCCAATGCTTCCTTCCAGCGATTGCAGCATAGGCCATGGCATTGAACTCATGCATATCATTGCAATTCAAATACTCACTCAAACTCTTCTCTTTGAGAACCATCAGGTCTGGTCTTTGAAGATGATTTTCAAAGAAGGAGAAGAATAACAGCTGGGCATGATTGGACCACCGTCTGGAACAACGGCATGGAGGTGGAGAAGGCAAGAGGATCACCGTCCTCTGGTCTTTCGAAAAATAAAACCAGAAGAGTGTCCACAAAGAGACAAGAGCGAGAAAGAGGTTGTCAGCCTGCACTTGGGATATGGAGAAGTGTGGAAAATAAAAAGCAGTAAAGGGTAACACTGGAAAATAGAGAAAACTGGTGTATATAAAAAAGTTTTCCTGGTGTATGTATAATTACCCTTTTATAAAGTACAAAAAGAGGAAATGCGCATAAGATATGAACCCAAACTAACAGAATGAAGACCACTGCACATATAAATGCATATTTCATCAATGTTCTTACTGGAAAGTCAAGTCTCTGAAAAAAGAGAAAAAATGTGAGAATTATCTGCAAACATGGATAACACCTTATTTTTAAGGAAGGACAGAAGATTGGGGAAAAAAAACCTAGCTGAATAGGCCAATCTCCATTAATAATTAAAATCATTAGGATAAAATACATGCCCACTATACTTCAAATTATCATGGGCATGGCGTAAGGGGCATAAATTTCATTACACAATTTAGCAAACCCAAGATCCATAGATAATTCCACCTTTTTTCGAGAGCTTATCCATATAGTTCAAATCCTGCCGTCAGATCACATGAACATTGCTTTTGCACGTGAAGTGACAGGTCAGTTAGAACTAACACATAATTGTCTCTGATACAAATAATAAGTAAAAACTATTGATACTTTTTAAATGGTGATTAATATATAGATAAGATGATCATAGATGTATTCTAACGCTGTTTTGAGTGAAAGGCCAATTATGACTACATTACCATCATGATACACTAACTAGTGAGATCCATACTTAATACAAATCCAGAAATACTTAAAATCAAATCTACCTACCTGGAAAAAAGGGTATATGAGCAACTACAAAGCAAGAGCTGATGGATCCTAAGAGTGAGGCAAGGGGAAAAAGGACAGAGAGAATGTTGAACCATACAAAATGGTCTACTTTGCTTCAGCATTCTACAGTAAGCAAGACATGATAAACCACACTTACCTGAATGATAGCCAATGCAATTCTATAGAGCATGACGTCTGTACTGTTATCCCGAACAATTTGCACTTGCTCCCCCAAAATTCGAAATAAATCAACAGCAGCAGGTGTATATAGCTTTCCATCATCTGTTCTCTTAGGTTCTTGTATCTTATCAGCCTCAAGAATATTCATGTACCATTTCTACAGAAAACGTAAACAAGAAAAAGCGCTTCTGAGATTCAAAGAGGTCTTATCCAAGTACTGTTATCAAGAAATGAACCGATTCACGATGCACGGGTATCATTACATGTGTTGTTGCTTGCATCCGTTCAACATATGCATTCATAAGAGGATCCATCGCACCACTCTCGGAACAAACTTGAGCTAAAGACTCATCAACCCCAAGCCCAATCATATTATCTTGGTATTCAACTACCCAACCAGTTACCTACATGCAAGAAATATAACAATGAAGAGAACCCTTACTTTTGACATAATGAGAATCATAATAGAACATTCAGAGAGAGAGAGAGAGAGAGTAGAACATTTTTTTATTTCATGAAATTGTTACATGAGATTATGAGAAGATATACCTTTAGGATTTCAATGTTTGTTAGTGAGGTTGCTCTGTCACTGAGCAGTCTAAGCATCTGAATAAACCTTTCAGTGTAGAGATTAACCATAAGTTGGAAAATTTCATATCTGCAACCATGAAAAATGATCATTTACATACATCTGTAGATTCTTTGGTTTTTGCAGGACGTGTGTGGTGGTGTTGGGCCTTGGGAGGGAGGAGGCAGTGAATCCCTATCCACGTTAGGGGTGTGATTCTTCATGTTCAGGTGTGTGGGCGGTGCTTGCATTTGGTTGGGATTAGTGTGCGGGCGGGTGTGTTTTTGTTAGTGAACTTCACAACAATTTATGCCTCCTTGACTGCATTATGTGCAAAGCACTAATTAAAAGCAAACTGGGTTTAACAGAATCCCACATGAAAATTAGTTCAAACTAATTATCAATTCCTTAAATTAGCAGTTGTAAACATCTGAAACAGCCCCAACAGAAAGAAAAACTTGTTCGCTAGCACAAAAAGATAGATCCAAGCAAGTGGAATTGGATGTGGAAAAACAAAAAGATGTGAAGCACTTTTTGTAATGAGATCTTCAGACAGATAAAAAGAATCATTAATACCAAAAAAAAAAAAACTTCCTTGTAGGGATGTAGATGTATATTTGAGAATTCGAAGGTTCAAAACATCATGCTTGAAATAAACAGGATTGGATGCAAATTTTAGATTTTTTTCAAGGTTTTTGGATCCAAATACAAATTTGAATTTAACATTTGTTTGTTTTTGGATGTGGGTTTGGATGTAACCATACCTGAAACCGATAACTGTTAACTTGAATGGCAAATCATGTAAATAAAATCTATTATTAATAAATATGTCACGTGTTAAGCTACATTGATGAAAAGACCCTAACATTTACATGTGAGATATAGTTGGATTTCACCATTTGAATTGTATGTCATTATTACCTTGTTCTCTTTGACATTTTGATGCTTCCTTTTGTACTATTTTTTTCCCCCTCATATGGGTGTGAGTAGTTTTTGGGATTATTTTTGTAAATACATTTTTCTAATTTTGGTATGGAAACTTGACAAATTTAAATTATCTTTTCATGCAGGAGAATATCAAGATTTTTAGTTTTAGGAATATTCAAATTCGACAATATAAAGTGAAAGTGGGTTTGGATTATGCATCTAAACATGGGGTAGCTCAACTAGCAGGCACTTTGGCTCAGGAACCATAGGTCCTAGGTTCGAACCCCATAGTAACCTGATGCCTATTGCTTGTGGAGGGCTCCGTGCATCGGGAGTTTCACCCAACGCCCTCGTACTCGGAGAAAGGTGGAGGTCTTGGGATTCTCCATAACAAAAAAAAAAAAAGGAAAAAGAAGAAAAAAAGAATCCCACATGATCCAAATCTAAATTCGGATCCAACAATATGAAGCACATGCAGATTTTGCCTAAATCCAATATGAATCTAACCTGTTTACATTCCACTCCTTGACCCACCAACAAAATTGGCAGAAGTTTCAAACCCAGAGGCGATTTCCACAGGCAAATGCAACTATAGATGACCCTACACATGCATCACACAAGCAATCACATCGGGCAAAAGATTCAAGGGAAGTGGTTCTTCCATGTTGGCATAAGACAGACATGCATGCAGGAAAAATAATAAAACAAAAACAAAGAAACACCGTTTACAGAAAATTGTACACATGAAAAGAGATAATAAAAGCATAGAAACATTAAAAAAATCTGTCTCTACTGCTAATATTGGAATTCAGCAAAAGTCTAATATGGTAGCATTAGTAATTGAAGTGTAGAAAACAAGGACACTCAATATGAGCAATCGTTTATTGAGATAATATGTGGAAGATAGTAATTCAGAATGAAAAAAAAAGAATAATGGTCTAAGTAGCATGAATGTAAAGGACAAACCTCGGAGGAAAACAAGGGGCCACATAGTCATAAATATCTCCAAGCTCCTCACCAATCTAAATGTCAAGACCACCAAAGTTAATAAAATCAAAACAATTGCATAAGAAGTTCATGCCAACTTAAGCTATTATTATCTTGCATCAACAACATAATCAATCAAATCAGCAAATGTTTGAGAACGTGAAATCAATCATTATCATTATCATCTTGAGCACTCTCCCAGCTACTAGGGGTTGGCCTTGAGTCCCCACTTCCATTCATTTGTATCGAAGGCCATATCCTCTGTCATACTACATACAGTCATGTCCTCCTTTACTCCCTTTATAACCATCATCTTGAGCCATTTTCGCATCTACTTGGGGTTGGCCCTTTGTATTCCCACTTCCATTCATTTGTATCAAAGGCCATATCCTTTGTCACACTACATCCAGTCATGTCCTTTACCCCCTTTAGCCAAGTCTTAGATTCTTTGCATTGGAGCTGTCTCTAGTTATCTACAAACAAGCCCAACCATCTTAGATAGACTTACCTCATCTTCTCATCCACTAGGGCTATCCCTTCAGGATCTCCTAATGCTGTCATTTAAACTTTTGTCCTTTGATTTTACAACA
The DNA here is from genome assembly GCA_022113865.1 of Chimonanthus praecox. Taxonomy (NCBI): domain Eukaryota; kingdom Viridiplantae; phylum Streptophyta; class Magnoliopsida; order Laurales; family Calycanthaceae; genus Chimonanthus; species Chimonanthus praecox. The sequence goes on along the minus strand of CM039086.1, from coordinate 69,461,378 downwards.
CTCACCTATTTTAGCGGGCACGGCTCTATTGTTTGTACTTCTACTGTTTGTCTTTTTTTTTCATTGACCAACAACATGAACTCCAAGAAGCATCATTGGTCTAATCCCCATCTTAGAGAATTCCCTCTTTACTCTAGTTGGTACTCTATTATCGTGTAGAACTCTACTAACTTGCCTACATTTTGCACATCCCATGCCCATCCTACTGGCTATGTCCAAATCAAATCCTCCACTTGTCTCTACAATTGAATCTAGTATCTAAATTTATCATAATGTGACACTAGATCCTTGTCAATTTTCAATGGTTCTTCTATATTATCATTCCACTAAAGTTGCATTCCATGTATTCTGCCTTTGTTTTGCTAATATTTAAACTGCATGTCTCTAAAGTTTCATTTTCGTTGCAACTTATTGTTCAATTCGATTCTCATTTCACTAAATTAGTATGATATCATCCAGAAACAACATGCTTTATGTATCTCATCTTGTATTTTTTAAGTCAAGCTACCCACAAGACAAATAAAGAAGGGCTCAAAGTAGATACTTGGTGAAGTCCCATTCCCATTGAAGAAAAACTACTGCTACCATCCACATATAAAGTTTTTACTCTTATTGTCACCTTATCATACATATCTCGTATAACATCCACACATACATTAGGGGTGTCTTCCCTTTCCAATGTTTTTCCTTTACACTATTATTGTAGTCTTTTTCTAAGTCAATAAAATCCATATGTAAAATTTTCCTTTTCACCCTAAACTTCTCTGACTAATGTTCACAAAGAAATAGAATCTAAATACCACTACTTTCATAGTTGCACTACAAGAGGGAAAAAAGAAGCCTTTTTTCTACACTTCTTGACAATGTCCCTGTACCTTTCTCATATGAGATGCTTTTAGTAGTCAAAAGAGAGAGTAGCAAATCTAAATTAGGTTTTTTTTTAAATTAAAGTCACATGATATGTGATTCATCTTGCATCTGTACAATAATAGCACAAGAGGATTGACTCATATCAGTTCAAAAGTTGCATGATTTCCATAGATGTAGAGATTTATATATGGAACTTGAAATACAAACTTTTAGTTTATATGGGTTTTTTGGTTTGAGTTCTTGGGGCCTAGGGGTCGCAGTGAGGTAAGGAGTAGTATCAGAGTGGCTCGGTCGGTCATCGATAGGTCTCTCCTTATTCATTCTATGGGGTGGGGCTGCGGACCAACAATCCATAGTAGAGGGCTGGCTCATCAATCGAACACGGAGCAGAGCATCTGGGGCGGAGAGCAGCTTAGCAGCTGCTTAGCGAAGAGGCTGAGAGTTTTCAATAGCGAAATAGCTATTGTTATACCTTAGCTTCGCTCCCCTACTGAAAAGGGGCAAAGCCTGTGGCTTTTAGCATATGTTGGCCTCTTACAACATTAATTGGAGTAAACTAGTATAGTACCTTTTAAAGCTGGAACATTGAAATACAAACTCAAATAAAATAGTCATATATATTACTTGAATCTTTCAAAAAAGTTCTATATATTACTTAATATGTATGCATCTTCACTTAATACTGAAAGAAAATTGAAGAATTGTGCATATTATTACCTTTTAGATGTTCTTGTGTTATTTCATTACCACCACACCACCGCCAAAGCTATTTTCGTACCTAGTTGTAGGTGGCCCTTAATTTGGCAAATTGTTTTCCACGGCCAACAACTTATTTGATACCCATAAGAATCAAACCTAAAAATTTCATGATTGTAACAATGAGAACTTGCAAATTGTGCAACAAGTTTTTTTCATGTGCGTGTCTATACACACACACACACTCTTTAATTTGTGGGACCCACAATGGACTCAATGTATCCATTCCCTTTCTCACATCCACTTGATCGCATCTATACCTAATTTGACGCTAATATGACTTTTAAAGCCCATTGATCTAACCAATGAATTTCCACCATTAGATATAGTTGAAATTTTGAGGACTTTAAAAAACGACTTATCCAATTAAGATGAAACTTTATAGGCACTACATACATACCAAGGCCTTCAAAATCCACTCATCCATGTGGGATCATGGGGCCATTTGTACCAAACTTTGGTACAAACTAGTTCGTAGGTGAGTGCGTGAATATTCAATATAGCCCTAAGTAAGGTTTGAGCTTCTTTCTAGTGAGAGAGAAACAAATCGAGCTTCTGCCGAAATTCAAGTTTTCCTCAAGTTTTTAGAGACCAATTTCTGTAGTGTTGTTATCTTGGCTACAGATTTATTTTTTAATTATCTAATTATCTAAATACCAAGCGGAACCCGTGATTCTAAGGTTCTATGGAAATTTGAACCTAGGATTACATCACAAAACCATTAAATTTTGAACTCCTATTATTTTGCTGTGATAATGGGATGTAGTCGACTCATCTCTAGTCCTAATTCACCAACTGATCTTCCCATTCATCCATTCCCCAATTATAACCAGGCATCTAGGTAGGCCTATAATTAGAAAAAGGTCAGGTTTCTATTTTGCATAATAGAGATCAGTCCCTCTCATATATATATTTTTATTTTTTATTTATTTATATCTTAGAGAGAGACATAAGTTCCTTACTTATCCTCACAACAAACAAATAAAAATAGAGACACCCATTGTGATCAGGAAAGGGCAGCCACTGATTGATAACTGTCAACCACCTCCTGATCCAGGTTCACCCCTTGCTAAGCAAATACATTACCTTCACCATTTGCTTCCTTCAACACATGCAGCATCATAAACCTGTTCCTGAAAATTGACTGTTTCATGCTTTCCACATTTTCTGTTTACAGAGCCATGGTGTGCTCCTTTGACCCATTGCATAACCACAAATAGGTCTCCCTCAATTTCATATACTGGATAACCAATGTATCTAGGCTTCTCTATTCCAGCCAAAAATGGATGCAACTCAGATTCATTTGCATGGCAGTCACTCAGCAAACCTGCATATGAAAGGATTCTCTCTGATGTTGCATTTCATATCAGGCCACAACACCCAGCTTTAAGTGACTCCACAAGCGAACTGCCATAAAAAAATAAGTTTCAGCTTGTCTGTGTAGGAAGGCATCCACTTGGTTGACGCACTCCCTCCCCCAGTCTCCACGCACTTTTGCTTCTGAAAACATCGGAATGCTAGTAATCCAACAGGCCACCTTATTCTGATAGCATCAATTACTGCCTCACATGGCAGGATTTACCATGAAACACCCTATTTATTCCTTTCTCTCCCAACTCCCAAAGAATTCTCAACACCAAACCACTCGTTTAAAAGATTTCCTGCCTCTAAACTGCCAGGCATTAGTTAACTCATTGTCCTCCTTAGGCATATACCGTAATATGCCTAACCAAGAAACCAAGTACTGTAAGACGTCATTGGCATATCTGCAGTGGATGAAGAGATGGCACACCGTTTCCTCATCATACATGCTGCAGCTGTTGAGAACAGTACATGTCCTGTTGGATGTTATCTCATATACTTATACAATTTATAAGGGAATTTACAAATCTTACGATTTACAATTTATAAATTCATTCATTATTTGCAATTCAAGACAGAAAATGAATTCATGATGTGACTCATGCTTTAGATAATTGATCCACCTAGTTGTGTAACATGTAAACAATTAAACCATCTGTTCCAGTCAAGTAAATGGATACAATAAGCGAAGTCTACATTCTTATTAAGCAGTTTAACATAACCAAAGAAGTAAATGTATTCTGAAACAAGCCACATAGATCACTACCACTAGAAATAGAGTATCCAGTACAAAAAAAAATTAAACTACATTCAGGAGAAAACTTCCCCAAAGTAGACAAATTTGTGCAGTCAAATATTAACAACCTTATGGCAATATAAACATTATTAAAATTTTACTAGGCAAAGATGAAACAGAATGCCGAAAATTAGACAATTATTGGACTGCATAATCTTTTTGTTTTCATTTGGTTTTGGTTTGGGGGTGTCAAACACAAGCACAAACCCGAGTCACTATGGAGTCAAGATGGCTCACCATCACACTATCGGTGTGGTTGGTTTCACTTTCATTTGTAATCAGTATTAGAATATTGCTCGAAACAGAAAAAAATATTACTATCTACAAGCCCAAACCTGAGTCTCTGTGGAGTAGAGACAGCTAACCAACACACTACTGGCGTGGTTGGCTGTGTTCACTGTTATTTGCATTATACATTAGAATATTGCTCAAAACAGAAAAAAAGTATTACTATCTACAAGCTCATGTTGGAGTATATTCTGTGAGTGTATTAGTCAGTTGGTGCTTTCTATTTCAAAGCACGGTTCGTCATACAACAAAAAAGTTGTGTGAACCAGTGTATTTATTGATACAATGTACTTCGTAAGCAGAGCCCATCTTCTGACAAAAATGGCACATCAAAGCCTACATGTGTCAGTTCTACAATTAATGAACCTAATTTGGCTCATAATATTTATCACACCTTTCCTTTTTTTTCTTTTTGAAATATCATATACCTAACCATTTCACTAAATTTGTAAAAATACACCATTGAACTGATAAGGTGTCAAACACCTCATGCTCATGCTGGCATATATCCACAATATCCAATTCAGATGAGTTAGCCTTTCTGAGGCTGCTACTTTTAAAGTTAACCTTTGCATAGTTATATCTTCCCCTATTTCAGCCTTTTTCGCAGTTGACAAAACTTATCAAGCCCAACTCATGAGTTCAGAACCTTGATAGAATCACAAGCCATGGCCGCATTTAAATGAAATCCAACATAAATGGAAATGAGTGCCTAGTAAAAAGATAATAATACATACTGTAAGAGCTTCCTCCAAAGCAGCTTTTAGATCCTCGAAAACAAACTGCAAACACAAATTCTTGTGAGAAAATTACATCAAATAAGAAATTGAATCACAGGGATTATTTTCTGCTTAAGCAACCAGGCCTAGTAGGATTCATCTCTTTTAAATAAAAAAGGTAATGCAGCATAGGCTTAATCCTTTAATGTAATGAAATTACCTCGGACAGCAACTTGTCAAAACGGTTTTCAACAGTTTTCCGGATTTGCTCATAGCATTTATCTTTATACCCTTTGCCATGCCCCTTCAACTTTTCTTGCGTTAAGTTTCTAGGAGAAGCTGTTGCAGCTGCAGATTTTCTGTAAATTATAAAGAAGCCATTTATCAACATATCATATGGCCAGGCATATCAAAGAACATAATATGAGCGTCTGACCAGCTAAACTATTTTGCAATTTTGGGAATCACAAAATTTAACGCAAAGAATATAAGATTTAATTTCTTTAACATAGTTGCTTTAGCATGTTTAGACATAAAAGAACACTTAGAAAAGATTGACAAGCATGAGGTTGGCTTGTTAGGGCGATTGATCACGTTTGAGCTTAAGCACAGCTCATTTGGCATGTATATAGGTATGTTTTCATGTTGATTTATACAATGAAATAAATATTGTACATGTATTATAATATACACTATGTATTGCTTGAACCAAGCTAATCAAACTCATGATTAATATGCATTATGAAAAAAGCTAAAAGTGGACTATGCTCAACTTGATTTCTAATGAAACTCAAGCTTGAATGGTCAAAGCGCAGGTCTATCTTCATGCTAGCTTGATGAGATAGTTGACAAACATTCAGCCAACTCAAGCTGGCCTTAGCTTAGCATGGCTCAACTCGAGCTTGGCTTGACGACCTAGCCTCAATAAACACTCGAGCCATGCTCGTGCTGGCACTACCATGGCTTGGCTTGTTTATACCCCCAGTAACTTTATTTTTATTTTTGAAAGATTAATAACTTCATTGATTTGGAACAAAAAGAAGAAAAAATACAGCAGAGATTATTATCATCAAATAATAGCAGAGATATTATTGAACAAAAATAAGACATTTTTCTCATACTCAATTATCATAGAAGGTGCAATTCATGATCAGGTGTACAATAGTAGAAGGACAGAACAGCTTGTCAGATAAAATGAAGAAAAAGAAAAAACCAATTCCATAGTATATCTATCTTTTATTTTATCTTTTATTTTTTTTTCACAGGCATGTACATAGAAATTTGTAGGAATTACTTGGCAGATCTACGAGGATTTGTAATTTGTGCAATGGCACCTCCTCCCTCAGCCTCAGCTGCCTCCTCAGCAAGTTGTTGATCAAGGATCTCTTGCATTTCCACCACCCTACCAGAAAGAACTTTATAATCATTAATCAACAAGAAACTGAACCAAAATATGGGATTATTATAAAAAAAGAATACAAGACAGACACATTAAATCAAATGCCAGACCTATGCAACTGAGGACAATGGATGAACTTATTCTTAGGCAATGTAACAGGAAGCTCAGAAGTATTTCGGTAAATATTATAATTGCTTTATAGTGATCACGAAAGCAGCATCCTTATTTTGACACAGCCATGCTCGGATAATAAGGATTTGATATTCATGTTCATGTTTTAAGATATCAGAATCTGACCCTTACACTTTCCCTTACCACAAAAATATTGCTTGATCATTAGAAAAAGAATGCCCTGCATCTGACAGTCCCATACACATCATGGCTTAGACACCTTCTAGATCATAGATATTTTCAAGGAAGTCACCTGATGATTTTGCTTAATCTGAAGAAATGCCCTATTTTTTACACATTCTGAAATAATCCCTAATCTTTCTGTACGTTGTTTGAAAAAGCCACTTCTATCCCCATTCACCATATGCCAGGTGCATTTCCAAAATGGAGTATGGCATGGTAGTGAACTCCATCCAACTCTACAAAATGAGAGAGAACCTCTATATTTTGGCAAAATACAAAAAATCAACGACTTCTCATATCTAGACATCTGATCTTTTTCAACTTTAATCCCTATATTTCATAGTTTGGCGGCAAATTTCATATGTGAATGAATTTTTGTATCTTAACTAATCTCGAAGTCCTAGTCATTTCTTACATTTGGATGGCTCTACAACCATCCTTGCTACAATTTTGAAGTTACCAAATTGACATTTGCAAAGGATATGCTGAATTATGATTGAAGGGGCTTCTTCAAACCACCTTTTTTTTAATGACGGAGGGGGGGAACCTCGAGCACAGCCCTACCAAACCCCCCCTTCGGGTGACGTCCCACACCTTTTTCAAACCACTTTTTTTAGCGGTAACAAAGACAATTTATATTGATAGAGAAATAAAAAGAACAATTTCATCAAGGGCATGAGAAATAAGAAGATTCTAGAAAGCCTAAAAGTAGGTTTTATACAAGAAAAGATGAGGAAGTGTCAATTAAGATGGTATGGGCACATCCATAGAAAACCAAAAACAACCTTAGCAAAAAAAGGTCAAAGTGTTACATAGGGGTGAAACTCGGGTCGGGTTTTAACCCAACCCGCATGACCCGACCAGAGAAATCATGCGGGTTGGGTCATGCGATTTGGGTCGGGTCGGGTTGAGAAGACCAAAACCTACATGGAATTCGGGTCGGGTAGGGTTGAGGAATTTTCAAGTTAACCTCACCCGGCCCGGCCCGGCTAAAATTAGGCTAAAATAGGTTCAGAATGTGGGTCGGGTCAGAATTCGGGTTGAGTCGTGTTAGAATTTGGGTCGGTCGGGTCGGGTCAAGATTTTCGGGTCAGTAGCTCAGATCGAGTCGGGTTCTATAAATATTAACTCGGGCCGGGTTGGGTTTTTTTCAGCCCTAGTGTTACAAGTAGAAGGTAGCAGGAAAAGGAGGAGAAAAATATAGATTTCAGTTGCAAGACATCATATGATAGAATGTGGTGATAGGAAAGATGTATGTTGCTAGGATTGAGTCGAAAGTAACTAGATATAGATAGGACAAAATGATGATGATGATGTGTATATGTCTCTGTCTATATGCATATATGTATGTATAAATGGATGGATAGATGCCTAGATGGATGAATATGTCGATGTATATCTTCACATGTATAAACTCATATAGAATTAGGAAAATGCAGTTCAAAACAAGAGATTAAAGGAGATGGAAAATGCAGTTAAATGGGCCAAAGGGTTGAAGCGATCCACCTGGAGATTAATTACCACAGTTAGGGATATTAGGGCTCTCGCATCAGGACTCGACGTTTCAAGTCATCCATACAACAAATGGTGTATCAAACTTTTTTGCCAAAAATGGAATCAACAATTCAATCTCAAAGACGATGTTCAAACAGGAGTTTTGCATAGATGTTGTTGCTTGTGTTTTCCTTTTGATGTCTTCTTTTATGTTTGCGGTTTGTTATTTTTTTTTTTTTTTGGTCTAGCACTTCTAGACAGTGTTTTAAAACTCGGCCTGTGGAGCGACCCGTCTTAGAGAAAGGGTGGGTTAACTAAGGCTCAACAGGGTTGACCCGTAGTCAAACCCGGTCAAACCCGTGCTATTAATATAATATTATAAATAATATTAAATTATTAAATAAGGTTATATTTCATAAAAATATATTCTTTCTCTCACAAACATAATTGTAAATACTAAGAATTAATAATCTAAAAATCATATTCCCAAAAGAACCAACATCTTCATCTTCATTTTAAAAAACCAAGGGTTTTTAAAGGTCATGGATTTATTAGATAAACCGGGTTGACCCGCGGGTCGAGGAGGGTTTTTAATCCAAAAGGGTTTTTCAATGACCCCACCCGTGTTTCAGCCGGGTCATGATTGACCTGCGGGTTTGATAACATTGCTTCTAGACCCTTTCTCAGTTGATGTATTTGTACATTTTCCTCTTTCTATAATCTGTATTTTAACCACTCAGAAAAAAAAACAAGAGAATTAAAAATAGTTATATGGTGCATAGCATGAATCATACCTTAGGGCACGGACCAATGTCTGTGGGCTGCAAAATGAAAAATAATAACTCATCACAACCAAATATTAGGATTAGTCAAGCTACCAGAAAACATAAATTGGAAGGTTTCAATCCTACATATAATCATGATAATTTACAAAAGAATACAGATAAATACAGTGACAAAAAAAATATTTCCTCTTTTAATAAAATCAACTCCTTAGAGATAAATTTAATAATTATAAGCCGAAAGGGTGTGTACATGTTAATCCATTTCAAAAGGGACAAAATACTGAAAGGTCCACACAGAATTTTTAGTTTACATTGTAGTTCCAACATATGTGAAACTAAAAATACAATGTGAGTACAAATTTTAGACATATCCAACTGGATATAGAATCAAGACATACATACTACAGATCCATTAAGTAAACTTGCTGGCAAACAACTACCAAACAACTTCATTTGGAAATGTAAAATATGCATGATCACTATAAACAGCTAGTTTCACATTCATTCAATGAGAATGACCAACGTATGACAAGAAGTATCCTTGTATGACAAACTAATGTCAAGGATTTCCATGACACATCTCAAAAATCAGGTCAAACTCTGCTTTCACTACTATTTTTTTTTTTTAATTGGTAGTAATTTGTTGCAAAAAAAAAGGAACGAAAGGAACAAAAATAAAAAGGCCAAGGATACGGTATACGGTATAGGCCCCAACATTAGACAAAAAAAGCTCATAGGCCAAAAATGAGGTACCTAGACAAGGAAGAATACCCAACTGGATAGCCAACTCAACACAACTAAGAATTACATAAAGAAAAGTCACCAGATAGAACCTCAGGCTGATGAACACCTTTCTTTGCTAATGAATCAGCATCTCCATTTGCCCCTCTCAAAATGTGAACAAAAGTGACTGACCCAGAAAAGCTTAAATCGAGGATCTCAATAGTATCTCCAATCGACCACAGACAGTTGATAGAACTGGATGCCTTGGCAATGGTGCAAGAGAAATCCCCCTTCAAAATAATGGGGAGAAGATTATGCTGGAAGACGAGCTTTAACATGAAAAGAAGCGCCCTCACCTCAGCAAGAAAAGGCAAAACAGGAAGGGCAAGGGCCAGAAAAGGCAATCACGCGCGAACCGCAGCATTCCGGATATGCATTCAATTACATGGAAGTTTTCCATCAATTGTTTATTGATGGCTTTGAAACATCAATAAAGCTATAGATATCAAAACCAAGTTTTGCTCCATTCAAATGATAGTCAAACTTTTGTTGATGATTTTCTAATCTACGTGTCAGTTTCTGAATGATTTAAAAGGTAATAAATTTTTTGTATGTTTCTTTGTGAACTATATGCCAAGAATGATTTTCCATTGCATCGTTTTGTTTTTCACTTAATGCTTTTCCTTGATGTAATTTGGCTCCTTGTTTTTTGAACCTGATTTAATCCTATTAAAGTAAATCCATGTAGCATGAATCGATTGAAGCCATTTGTTTAAATCCAATGGAAATCATGTGTCATGTCCAAGGGCAACCTCTTTGAACAAGATTCTCACCCTTGATGACCTAAAAGTAAGAAATTTTGCACTTGCTGCCATGTGCTTATTGCACCGGAATTGTGAAGACTTCATAAACTGTCCTTTTGTGTCCCCCATCCGATCTTTCTTTTTCTCCCTTCTCAATTAATTGGATTTTTTCCTTCTACTCTCAAGGCCCTCATAAATGCGTGGCCCTTCTCAAAGAAACATGGTATTTATGGAAATCAGTACCCCGGCAGTAGCATGGACAGTATGGCGTGAACTCAACAGGCTTGTTTTTTTAGCAAAAAGCTTCTTCGAGGCAGCAAATCATCAACAGGATTAAAATCAACATAGTATGGGAATAACATAAAATTGGCTCAGAAAGTTGGGCCAGTGTTTAGTGAAGCAGCATTGTCCATGTCTTATGTATCATGTATCTCTGTTGATTAAAAAGGTGTCATGGTTTGCCATTCTCTCTTTGGGCAGACCTCTCGAACAAAATTTTGCTTCATTATCACCCAAAAAAAAAAAAAATCAATCAATTGGAACCATAATCTGCTATAAAAAGAAAGGAAATGTTGCCTCCTTATGCATTGAGTTTATAGAGGATGATAGGACATGCATGGCCTAAATGGTGAATGTCAAATCTATTATCATTTTCTCTACAGTTCAGTTTTGAATATGCCTGAAGCTCTAAAACAACTATAATTGTATTGATTTTTTTTTTAAAAAAAAAAGATGAAAATGAAGAAATAAGCACCTTGACCAATAAATGATTCAAAAAATGGAAACCAAATGAACTACAGAACAATATCCATGTCATTTGATTTCTAGTACTTCCTAAATTTATATTATGAAATATGGAGTCCATCTAAAGACATTTATCAGTAACGGTGTAGTGAGAAGATATAGATATGGCTTGTTGATACAGAACTCTTTAAAATACACAATAATTGGTACCTTTCTTTGGCAAGTTTAAAGAAATTGGAAACATGGCCCCACAATGTCTTTTCAAATGTCTCCCATGTCCGATCTACATCTTCAAAATATTCTCTGAAGTTTCACAGAACACTATGTTAACTAACAAAAAGTTACAGAATTAGCATACCACTACATGCATTGTGCTCAGCAGATTGTCATTGATGAAAAGAATCAAATCTTAAAAGAGATTGTCCAGAAAGAATATTACCAACTGAATGGGCCATCAACAAAAGTTGCCCACTCATTGACATAAGTGAAAAAGTGAACCCAAAAAAAAAACACTGGACAGATTTGTCTAAGCATAGCTCTAAATTCCAAACATAACAGTGAAAATAGAACCATTTAACTGAATAGTCAGGCATGTCATTCACTCAGAATTAATAGAAACATGACTATGTAATTGTGATAGACTAAGGAAAGGCATATCCATAACTCATATTTAAAAACTAAATCTTTAAGAAATATGAATTTATCCTTATTTTCTTATTTTATAGATTGCTTATTGGCATAAGAATTTCCCAAATTATGGAATTGGAATGTATTTATAAGATTAACCCCCTCTCTAAAGGGAACCTTGCTGGAATTGAAGTCCTTGCAAGAACCCTTATCAGAACCAAATTTGCAAAAGAATCCAAAAAGGCCATTTTCGTTTTTGATTGAAAAATGAAATGGATCAACAAAGATGAAGATCATAAAAGCACAAAACAAAACTGAAAGGGACTCATGGCAACTTTTGGGGTAAAATCAGGACTTCTGAAATTGTCAAATTGAATAATGAATTTGCTCTCTTATACGGAGTATAAAATCATAGAGGATTAGTAATGGTATACAGAGTAGCAGGGCATGCAGTGGTGCACCGACCTTAGCCTGCCAACCTCTTCCTTGTGCGAAGATGCAGCTGCTAATGCAAACCTCCTCTTACCATCGAGTGCAGTTAACCTCTATTTTAAACACAAGAGGGTCAAATGAAAAGAATGAAGTGCTAAGAACTGCTCGAACTTAAGATTGTCTCAAGTCAAAGAGAAAATATGATAATATGATAGTTAAATCAGCAAATGGGATTATAAACAATTCATTACAAAAAAAAATGGTACCTCATATGTGTGAATCAATTCTTTATCATCACTTAGGGAATCCCGTGCTGCAGCAGCTTCAACAGAAATTGACATCATCCCCTCTACATCCTACATAAAAAGCATCAATTACATTGATAACAATCATAACCAAAACCTAGGAGCCCTAACAAAGTTCTAAAAATGGTACTTGACCTTGGTTTGGGTTGGGGGGTTAAATTAATTTTGTTTCAGAAATTTACAGTGCTACATTGGAAGATTCTGACTTAGTAGAAGAGGAACAAGTCACAACCTTGAGGGTTTGATTCAAGTTGTTCCTCGCATTGCTAAGAAGCTTTATCTGATCATGATTTTCAATCAGTGTTTGACATTCTTGACACAACCTGACACATCAAGCAGCGAACATGATCATTAACAGATATAGCTTGGAAACTGATACTGCAATACTATGACAGCAAAAGTAACTGCACAAACAACTGTAACAAATCTAAAAGCTAATACATTATATACTCTCACATCTCAATAAGTTATGTATCAAGAATTTACTTTTCAATGGACAAAAAGTTTTCGCGTAGCAGGTTTATTGTCTTCTGAGACGAGGTTAGTGCTTCCAATCCCGCTTGTGCCTGTTCAACCTGTAGGGATGTAATTATTTGGTTAAAACATGTAAGGCTGTAATTAGAAAGAAGGTGCTCACCTAGAGGAATGGGCGGTGTATGCATGATGATCAGTATGGGATCAAAATGTTCTTCTAAGAACCTTTGGGGATCAAGGATTCCACTTAGGCGGAATTATTAGTAAGAAGATAGGCATAGAAACCATGCAAGGATCATATGCCCCGTAGGATCATCGAGGGGTGATTCATTTAATGCAGTTGCATGAGCATCAGGAAAAATAAAAGATTCTTGGAGGCTATTGGTGGTTACAGGGGAGATTAGGGATTTTAAAAAAGACTTGGCAGTACATTTTTTCCATGATAAAAGAACAACTAATGTTGCGGTGGATTCTTAGTGAACAACTAATAGCTTATTTATTATCTTTCTATTTTTTGTAAAGATACAAGTTGGGTTGAATCTGGTTGAGCCAAAAAAAAAAACAACATATATATAATATTTTAGACGGTACAAAGTAGAAAATTAATTAATGAAGATAAAAGTGATTACAACAAGATCCAGAAACAGTGGTACAAAATATTTGTACTACAAAAAGACCAAAGCGACCAAAAATATCCACGTCACAGAAGAAAACAAGAACTCCAAAACCTCAACAAAGAAACTAAAATTACAACAAATCTACGAGTCATTTCACCCTGTCCACTCCAAGTTTAGCTAGACAGTCAGCCACTCTGTTAGCAGTCCTTACTGTCTAAAAGTCAACGAGAACCTGGCACACATCTCCTTAATTTCTCTAGCTGCTAGTATCAAAAAAAAATTTGAAGACCAAGGTGTCCAAGCCTCTTAGAGCACCTAACAAATCGTTGGGGCATGTGCAAACCTCCCTATCCACACACACCAGGCAACACTATGGGGAGTGGCCCTTTTGTCTTTCGACTCCATTGGTCCATTTAATTGCATTCACCGAATCCCCCTCAATTATTAACTTCCCATCTCCATTCCTAACCCAAAGAGAGAAGGTTTTCTTAATACTAAGCAACTCTGCCTCATTAGAGTCCTTAACACCTACCAGCTCCAAAAAAAGAAAAGCAATTGACCTCTACAATCTCTAGCCACTCCCCTTATGCCTGCTAAACCTGCTTTCCGCTTGCTACTCCATCCGCATTGACCTTCACTAGACCTGAGGGAGGGGACAACTCTATTTTCACGACACTTCTCTGGCTCTCCTACCCATCCCAAGTACAAGTCTGCCAAAGAAACGCCTTTAATTCTTTACCAACTAAATACCAAGAGTATAAACTCCAACACACTCAAAGATTTCCTTCGGACATTTCTCCTTGTTTTAAAACTTACAGTTTCTTTCCTTCCAAATATAGCACAAAATTGCCGCTAAGATTGACAAGACGCTACCCTTTCAAAATCCTTTCCTATCCCTTAATGGACAGAATCTCTAGCCCCACAAAATCTTAGCTAGAGATTGCCCCATAACCTAGGAGCAATTCATAATGGTAAGAAAATGTGCTATGCACTTCACTCCACCTTTCCACAAAATTTACATGAGAGGCTATCTACCTCCGACATGAGACCCATGTATCTAAGCTCATCCATCATTAAAATCCTGCCCTTAAGTGCACACCGTTTAAAAGCTTGGACTGGCGCTATTCCTTTCCAAACAAGGGACTACATTGGGTTAATTTTGTTGCTTGAAAAAAGAGCCAGACTCACCCCCATTCTAACCAAGTAGCACCCCGAAGCTCTGCCTGTCCAAATACTTTCATCCTCTTCATCCCTAAGTATTAGCGTATTTTCTAGTAACAACAAGAGCTCACCTAAACTATTTTGCTCCAAAAGATCCTAGCTCCCTTCTAAAAGGAACAGACCACAATTTCCTACACCTACCAAGGAATAGTATTCTTGCACCTTAGCTCTCAGCTCTCCTATCGAGAACTATTACATGGTTGGTTCCCTACCCCTAGATCTTCCCAAATAGAATTCTATTTTCCCACCCCGACCCCACTCTCTTCCCCAAGAACCTAATGTTTTCTTTGAATCTACCCTTCCTTCCCCACGCCTTAATCTACATAAGGGATGCACAATTGCAGACTCCCTCCCACCCCCCCCTTTTCCTGCCCTCTTGTTGAGAGTCCAACCCCTTAATCCCCTACCCCATTTCTTGACACCACCACCTTCCTCCACAGAGCATCCCTTTCTCTACCACAATGCCATAGCGACTTGAATAACAGAGCCTGATTTCTAACTTTCAATGACATTATTCCCAGACCTCCCTCCTCCTTAGGTTTAACAACTTCAGGCCACTTAACCAAATATGTTTTCCTACTACCTTTACAGCCACCCAAAGGGAACTCCTTTGCACCATCTCAAGTTTATCCCTTCCGGCGTATCAAGCAAAGACAAGAAATAAATCGGTAGATTAACCAGAGACGATTTGATCAAAGTGATTTTACTGCCTAGAGAAAGATATTTCCTCATCCAACATGTTAGTCTTTTCTCCACTTTTTTCCACCACCAGGGACCAGATTTTTTGGATCTTGGATTGGCTATAATTGGTAGGCCAAAACAGACAAGACATAATAATGGATTTCTTCAACCCAACCTGACCCAATCAATTTTTTAGCAAAAAGACACTTCTCTTGCACAACGTTGGGTTGGGTCTGGTATAAAATTTTCATAATTATATTATCCAACCGAAGTTGAAACCAACCTATTGCCACCCCTAGCCAACTATCCAAGAATCAAGAGAGATTATAATTTGTGAAATGTGGATATAACCTGGAGTGATGGAAGTGGCATAGTACCTCCTCTCTACATGGCTCAAACGATGGTACGAATAATCTGCCATGGAAAACCAACCCACCATCTGATCCCATTGTCCAAAATTGACACTGACATCTACATCTTGCTCTTTGGAATTGGAAAGATCCAAGTTCAACCTACCAAGTGGGATTTATCATATCTATATATAAACATTTTACTACTCTTTTCTTATGAGCTCACTTTTATTCAGAAACATGAAAAATATACAAATAAAATATCTAACTCTCAAACATTTTTTTTTCTTTTTTTATGACGGAAGGTGTCCAGGTGTCTCGCCCGATTAGTCCTTCGGGACATGTTCACACCTCCCTACACACATGCCAAGTTCAAGCGGTGATACCTTACTCATGTACATATCCCATGGAGAGTGGCCCTTCATTGGAGTCACCAGGGATCTAACTCTCAAACAATTAATGAGGTTAACATGTCTTTGCCTGTTTAAAATATGCTCTCAGTCTCTAAATGATGCCATGTTGCAAAATTCAATCCCAAATATGAACTATTGCATGAAAAGGAAGGATACTTGTACCTGTTCTGCCACCATTGTACTGAGTTGTGCATCATTTGCCTGGCAAGATAAAACAATAATGTAAATTCCCTTTTGTATCTCCACATCACAAAGTTAATGTTATTCAGTTTCAAATCAAGGAACAACAGATAAGAGCCAAACAAAATTGCAAAGAATGTTGGGTAGCATATATTGTCATAAACTCATAACATACACATGGGAAAAGAAAATTTCACTTGTGATACTCTGAGCATAGATCAGTGTATTCATTGAAAAAAATGAGACTACAACAATAAAATGCAAAGAGGAAAGGAGGAAGGATCAATTAGTACAAAGAGGCCCCAGTGGCTAGAAAATAAAAATTCACACCACCCACCACCTTAACTAATGCAAGCACCGAGTCCAACTCGAGCTCGGTCGATGACGATCCTGCCCAATTGGACCTGATTGACGAGATGGCTCTAGCAATCTACCATCGGATTGATGGAGGGAAGCGAGTCCCGCAAACTCAACCCATTAGAGCCCACTTTCACCAATTTGGGCCTACAACCCATTTAAATGCATTTTGGGCCTTTATGAATCCTGGACATAAGCCCACATACTGCCTAATGAGTATTTTTAAAGTAATAATAAAAGACGAAGAAAGTCAGCACTGTTGTGGAGAATCAAGTTTGGAAACAAATCTAGAAAAAGCCCACAAATGGATTGAATTCCATTGGCATTGGCTACCAATGAAAATACAGAGAAACCCATGTGCATCACCGTGTTTACAAAGAGCAGAAAGATCCAAAAATAAAACAAAGAAAAGAATGGTGCTGGGTGAAGATCTCTGGCTGATTGAGCAGCTAGAGAGGAAGGATGGAAAGGGGACCCACCCCCAAAAACGTTGTTGCATGAATGGAAAATGCCACCATGCTGAAGCTATGTGGAAGATTGAACGAATGAAAAGAAAAATAATAAAAAGAAAGACAAGAAGGCAAAGAAAGGGAGCCAGCTGCCTAACGTGAATAAAAAATGGGAATGGAAGGAAATAAAAGAAAAATTAGAAAGAAAGAAATG
Organism: Chimonanthus praecox; assembly: GCA_022113865.1. NCBI lineage: Eukaryota > Viridiplantae > Streptophyta > Magnoliopsida > Laurales > Calycanthaceae > Chimonanthus > Chimonanthus praecox. The sequence goes on along the minus strand of CM039086.1, from coordinate 69,443,965 downwards.
GAGAAAAGATCGAGCAGTGGATCATGGGCGCTTGATTTGTGCAGGAAGGTAGGCTGAAAACCCAGATTCGGCTGAGTAGGGAGATAAAAAAGAATCAACCCAGGATCAGCACCAATGAAATCTTGTGGGAGAAAGATGCCACTCATCGCTGCTCAGGTATGTGAGCGGCTGGGAAGATAAGAATAAAGAAGAAATTAAGGAAAGTGCTGACTGGGTATCTGTGTTGGAAAGAGATGGAAGAGAAGCAGTGCTCGATTGCAAGAGAAAGGGAGGGAGAGAGAGAGAGAGAGAGAGAGAGGGCACACAAGTTGAATGCATTTTATTAGTATGCTTATTTTTATTATTATTTCAATAAGGTCTGTAAATACATGAACAAGCAGTGTATTTCAGGAAAACTTTGAATTATTTTATTGAAATTGAATAAAAGCATGAGCTTTCTTTTTCCCCATCTTCTCCTGATGTCAGTGAGTTAATAAATTCTTTTGAAATTAATTTGTTTATGTGATTGAATTAGATTTGATAAAGGTGTTAATTATTTGCATGGTGAATGTGTTATTCATGCCTTGTGATTGTTAAGGCTTAATTAAAATTGAATTCTACACTGAAATTAAATTCATTAGAAGTTGATTAAGTTGTCCCGTGTGAGAACCCGAGAACACCCTAATTTGGGTTTCTTCATTGAAATCCTTGATTCGGCTCAAAAACCCGAGTCTAAATATCAAAAGTGCAGCTTGGCCTGCATCATCAACTATATGCACTTTCAAACAATTACTATTACTAAAGATAATTTCTGTTTTGCATGAACATGGAGACCGAACGAACATCAATATCATCATTATACTAATAATAACAACAACAATAAAAGGCATCACTCTGAAGATCAATCGTGCTAGCATAAAGAATACTCATCAAGGCGTTTTTTGCTTCTGGCCAGCTTCGACTTTTTGGTTGAGATAAATCAACTATACATGATATTCAATAGTAAGGTCTACATTCTGAAAAGACAGAACCTCAGAGTCCCACCGAAACATCCAGAATCAATTTTTTTTTTTGGATTTACGTGTGGGAAACCTCGGACACAATCCTACTAAAACTCCCACGGGTGGTACCTCTACCCCTTAAGACATCACCTTATGTTAGCCCGTGGGGTTCGAACCTGGCACCTCCCACTTCCTGAGGCGGGAGGTAACCATCCGAGCTAACCCACGGGGGGTAATAAATTACTGCAACAGAAAAAAGACCCGAGTGGATATCAGATTTCTTGACTGGAAACTGAATATCAGAAAAGAAATGAGAATTTCACAATTCACAGATCACAATACTGTAGTTGATACAAGATAGCTTGCAAGATGTGTAGTCCGTAAATAATGGCAATCATCAAGACTTTGGAGCTTCAGATGGGTTTAGGTTCCAGTTTCAAGCTTTAAAGTCTTAAGAAACTGTGAGAAAAGGTTGGAGGGGCAGGGCAAAGGATAAGAGTTTAACTCGGAACTATGAAAAAAGAAATGAATAAATGGATAGATACTAGGGGTATGCACTTACTTGATTCTAGGATCAAGAACAAGAACAAGTCTACACCTTCTAGTGGGACTAGAGTCATCACTAACGAAAGAGAGCTCTTGATTTCAAAATAAAATGTTATTTCTAATTATCTTAATTTTGAGTGCAAGACATGTACATATAACTTGATTTGGAGGCACAATTAGGAAAACAATTTGACATTTCAAACTAATACCAATTTCAACTGATTTAGAGTAAGAGAATGGATGCACTAGAATTCAAATCACAACCAAGATCAAGATATTGAATTATTGGGACTGTACTCTTCTTCTCAAATCGAGAGCCACAATTGAAATTTAAATTCAAACTAATACTAAATAAGACCACTAATTACACCATAACTGAAGTTTGGATTAATGCACCAGATTGGAGCAAACTTTCACTGTTCTACAATAATTCTCCAAAGACCAGCTACCATATTGAGCCCCATGGCAAAGATGATTGAGGGGTAGACCTCGTTTTTATGAATGTTTAGGCCTTACGAATTTGCATCACTACTTCAGCTTTTTGCATGAATTCTTGACTGGAAAATGTAAATCAGAATTCAAAACAATCAAGAATTTTCCAAAACACCATATAACTGATTTAAAAGCTTATTATGTAAATTGTTTTTTTTCTTTTCCTTCTGTTTTTCCAATGAAAAGGTGCATAGATGAAGTAACAGTGACACCCCTGGGTGTGTTGTTAAATTCAAAATTGATGGTGCAACAAGGGGCAAGCCAGGGGCAACATGAATTAGAGGGATCTTACATGACTCAAATCCAATGGGGAGGAAGCAATCTAATGAGGCAGAGTTTCTACCATCAAGGTGGTATTTAAGATCTTCAAGGATTTTTTTTCAAGGCAAGCTCGGTCAATGACTTATGTTGAGTGGAAGGGAAGAAGAAAACACCCTGGAGGTTTCATTATATCTACAAGGAGATTAGGGATCTCAAGAGCAACTAGATATTTTCTCCAAGCATGTGAAGAGATCAGCTAATGAATTGTAGACATCTTAGTGATAAATGGGGTCAAAAGGCACAACATTCTTAATGATTTCTCACTAGATCAAGACTTTTTTCTTATCTTATACATAACACGTACTCCATAATCTATCCACGCATCCAAATGGAGCAAAATCTTGGGACGCATGAAAGGGAAAATGTGTTATGGAAAGATAACCATCTTTTAACTGGAGGAGGAATGTGTTTACCATCTTTTGCTAAAGGACAGTTACCTTTCAAGGGAAAGACAAGCAGCAAAGTAGCAGTACTAGAGAAGCATATGTTAAAATGGATGTGCGATGAAGCAATATAAGATATAAATAGAAGTGAACAAGTTAGAGAAAGCCTAAAGATTGCACCAAAAAGATGAGGAAGTGTAGTTTAAGATGGTTTGGAAATATATTTAAAAGACCAAAAACAACCCAGCAGTACAAAGAGTCAAAGAATTACAAGTAAAAGGTACAAGGGGAATTGGAGGCTTTTAAAGAATAAAAACATAGATTGAAGCAATAAGAAGACTTGATAGAATGTGGGGTGAATGAGAGTAAGATTTTTTAGTGTTGAGAAGAAAAGTTGAACTCATAAAACCCACCGAATTAGAAAGGAAATAATGATGATGGTTACTTACATGTACTCTCGTTTGTTTATTATTTTCAAATGAAAATGAAGTGCCATTAACTTTTTTTTCAAAATCATTATTTTCCAGGGAAGTGCTTTCCTTTCTAATGAACCTAAGACTAGTGGAAGTGAATATCATTATTCTTGATTGGAAGCTGAAATCAGAATTCATGAGAATTGAGGATTTTCCAAATCAAATTTAGTAACTGGTCAGTTGTTGCATGAACTCAATCCTGCTGGCGTCAAGAATAAAAACCAATCCTTTCGACAGAACCAAATGGAGATCATAATTCTTGAGTAGAAACCGGAAATCAGAATCCAAAAGAATCGGGAATTTTCGAAATCAAGATTCAGTAACTGAAAAGGATGCTGCAGTGCCTGTGTGAACTCTACTGGGGTTGAGGAAAAATAAATATTTTCTATCTGAAATTGGATAAACCCTTCGGATTCTTCGTTAACAATTAAGCTCACTTTCCATTCATCCAAACAGAATAGACCCTACATCTAACAAATCACCTGTTGTCGTTGAACATAGTCCACTTTGATGGAGGCAATGGAGCCGAGGAGTTCAGGAAGCGGCAGCAATTTCGCTACCTCTCGAACGGCTGCCTCTTTGGCTTCGATGCCCAGATCTTGCATCATCATGCCCCCTGATGGAGAGATCTGAACCGTTAAATTCCACGAAAAGGTAAATCAGCCGGCCAACTCAAGATCCCAAAAGATTCAATTGCAGAAGAAATAACAGATCCCAAAAGATTCAATTGCAGAAGAAATAACAAGAAAATCAAGAAAAAAGAAGAAAAAGTGGTTCCATACCTTCCAAGAGAGAGAGAGAGAAGAGAGAATCGTTGTTGAGATTTCTGTAGAAACTCGGAGAGAAGGGAGACCAGAGAAACGAAACGGCGAAGGAACGGGAGGGAAATCAGCCGGTCATGAGTCCTGAGTATGCATGGTGGGCCATCGATGGTGGCGATCAATAATGAATGTCGCGCCATGAAGGGCTCGAGGGCTCGACCGTGCAAATCAAGGTCGGATCGGAGTGAGAGATGGGGAGTAATGAGGTGGATCGTTTTTTAAAAAAAAAAAAAAATTAGAGATATCAATGTATAGAGTCTTCACAAATTGTTGAGTCAAACTTAGGTTTTCAATGTAATTCTCATATCGCCATAAATATGTAAAATTTAGCTTCAATTTAAACAATTTATTACATAGGCTCTACGACTGAAATTTGAATTGAATAAGGTTAGATTTAATAAACGAAACACAATCATGTCAAAATTTATTAAATTTGATCTGATCTAACTTAAATGAATAATTCAAATTTTTCAATTCAATTTGACCTAATTTTTTAACTCAAGTCAACTAAGTCTTGTTTCCTTTGATTCTATTCAATTCAAGTCATTTTAATCAACACCTATTTTACTATTGTTTTCATATTTATTTGCTTTAATTGAAGTAGACTGCATTTGTGCGTTTGCCAGACAAGTCATATATGTAAAAATCACAGCTCCAACAAAGTGGTTAACATGATGAACTACTGTGAAATTTTGAAAAGTATAAGTTACGTACGTTAATGTTAAGCTCGTCTATAATTCTTAATCAATGTGTTACTTTTCAAATCTAATGAGATTGAAGTGATGGTCAAAAACTTGCCTTGAAATGAGTATAAGTTTGTTTCATGTTACATCTTAAAATTATATTTTTTGTATATTTTTCAGTATATGGTTAGGAAGGATTATACATGTCTCGAAAATTAGTCATGTGCTCTAAAAAATCTGAACATCTTGATCATAAAAAAAGGGTATTACATTTTAGACGTTTAATAATTATAAGGCAGTGGTATATAAATTACTTCTACACTTAGGAATTAGTTAAATAAGTCAGACCGGAAGAATTTAAAAACATTTGGCGGGTTTTAACCACACAAAGTATTTTCTTTTGATTTTTAAACTAGTTTCATATGATTAGACCTTTGGTTGGATTGAACCCAATTGGTGACAAAAATAGTCAAAATAGTCAGGTAAGTAGTTCAATTTTTAACTACATACCCAAGTTTTTAATTGTCCCTTTTTGTTAGGAATTTTTTTTTTTAAAAAGGTTAATATATTAATAGAAAAAGCAGCAGAGATACAAATATAGTAAAAAGAAAAACAAGCTACAAAAATAGAAAGTCAAAACCCACTCACAGGACAATCCAACACTGGAAAGTAGAAAACTAAACTAAATCAATACATTCTTTCTATGCACGCAAATGTCATTTGCAGAGATATTCCTGAATTCCGCAAGAGAAGACGCCCAAGATGCACACATAGAAAAAACTTTTCTCAAAGGTGTATTGCTCGACTCAACACGATCCTTAAAGATTCTATTGCTACATTCCCACCATAAGCTCGCAAAGAGAGATGCGTCATAGGGAAGAACACTTTGGTGAAATTGAAGAGATATCTCAAACATAAGATAGCTCAGCCACTAAAGAAGGCATAACCCACTGCACACCAAACTTTTCCAACACAGAGTTACAAACTGCAGAAGAGAAAGGAGAATGGAGAAGAAGGTGACTCGTCCCTTCGGAGGCACTAAGATACAGATGGCAGGCACTCACAATGATTTTTCCCCTGTTGCACAAGTTGTCTTGAGTCAAGATCTTCTCCAAACCAACCATCCAAAAGAAGCAGATAACTCGAGGTGGGATTTTGGAGGCTCAAATATTTGGATTGACAACAGCAGGCCAATCTTCACGATTGTTGCCCATGAAAAAAGACTTGACAGAAAAACAATCAATCGGGTCGAACGACCAAATAAGGTTGTTCTCAGTAGAGCTACGAATCCGATAAGAGGAGATCAAGTGGAGAAGCTTTGAAATGTCATCAATCTCTGAATCAAAGAGATTTTTATTAAGATTTATCGACATAAACTAATAAACCAGTGTGTTGGTTTCTCAACTGTTAAGTTTTTGGGCTGAATAAGCTTAGCTTGGCCCATAGTGATGAGTTTGGATGGGCTTGCAAAAGGTTTCATTTTGTTTAGACCCGGCCCATATCCAGATGATTTCCTTCCACTTCCCTTGCATGGAATACTAATCTTGTACAAGTTGTAGAAGGCTACAGCATTGGATAGATCTTAATCCCTCGTTAATTGCATGACGGTACAATTTTCACCTGCTCTGTTTTGGGCCCTCCCTTCTGTGCCATGAAGCCTTGGGTCCTGAATCTGCAATTTGATTTTTAAACAGTGCCCCTATCTTCCTTAATTGCTTGGAAGCTTGAGCCTATGGGATGAAACCCTAAGATCATGGGCTAGTCGTTTGTTTTGATTGGACAAAAATACCAAATGGCTAAAAAAAAGAGCAGTCTCTACTGGTGTAGTTCAACTGGTAATCTCCCACCTCAGAAAGCGAGAGGTGTCAGGTTCGAGCCCCCATAGCTTCATTTGGTGTGCTTAAAGACAATGGATATCACGTAATGAATATCACGTAGTTTCCACACCTAAATTCAAAAAATAAAAGAAGAGTCTCAAGTAATTAGACTACATTGTGAATATTTTCTCCATTTATCAAGTCAGCCAATTCTTGAAAGCTCACAAATTTTATTTTATCTCAATTTCTCTCTCTCTCAACTATTAGATTGTGTAATTGACACAAAATTTTGCTTGATTCAAAATTTAAAACACACGTCAGGTGTGAAGTGAAGCAATTGTCACTACGTGTGGCACAAGTATCCTCCCAATAGAGATTAATTTCAAATGGGTCCTTTTAACTTGTGCAAAGAGCCATAGACAAGGACACATTTTCAATATTAACAAGATTACTCCAATTTGATGTTGGCCACTTGGCCTGTTGCAGATTACTTATAGGTCATGAACATAAAGCTTCATAACTAAAGTTGTAACTCTTACATATGACTCTTTTATTATTACAGATTCAACTCTAACCAACAATGAATGAAGAACCTTAAAATATGATGAGCCATTTGTAGATTTGTACCCCACTCCACCTTTTATTCAATAAACAATATAAGGTAGGACAATAAATCCATTTCAAGGAGGTGAAGTCTACAGCATGTTAATCTTGCTGTGTTAACTTGCACTTTTGGTTGGGACTGCAACCCTCCACCTTTCTCTCCAATAAACAATGAATGTCCCAACTCCATTTTAAAATAAATATTTACAAGAAGTATCATCATATTTGGCAAAAAAAAATTAAGGGTAGTATTTTATTTTAAATGTCATGATATTGTTTGTTTCGAGTTCAACACACGCTCTCACAGTTTTGCATTCAAACATGTACTTATACACATATTTCAAAATACCTCATGCTGAGAGAACCAAGAGTGTCACTTAAATCTTAAGGCCAAGACAATTTATAAGGCAATATGGGGATAATCCCAGCGCCCCATTAGCAATTTTCTCTCTTTATATCTACGCCAGAGTAGAATTCTCCTCCTCCTTCCATTGACGATTTTTATCAACACTGCATTCCAAAGCTTTCATCTCCGGCAATTTTTCCCACCTCATATTAAGATAATCGAGTACACCATCCAGAACGGGGTCATCACAAAAATTAAGTATTATTATGTATTCCTTAAAAAACATGGAATTAAATATGAATATTTTTTTATAAAAAAATTAAATAATATTTCAGTTTATGCTGAAAGTAGGTTAGAATCTTAAGAAGCTGAAGACTGAGTTTATCTAATATTAGGTCAAAATAATACCGTTTGTTGGCATTTCAGTTACTTCCCTGTTGAAAAGTGATATCAGGTGAGTGCCATAGAAGCCTTCCTCATCTATTAGTCATTGAAAAATAAATCTTATAAAGACCAAATGACACTTCCCCCTTGAAGAGAAAAACCAAAGGAAGAAGGAGGAAGAGGAGGAGGAGGTTAGATAGAAATCATAAATGGTGACTACCAGATTAAGCGTCTCCCTTGTCGTCATAGCAGTCGCATTAGTTCCGATATTTTCAGGTGTAATTGGACAAGCCCCGGCACCGGGGCCATCAAGCGACTGCTTTACAGAGGTCCTAGGTTTGACAGATTGCCTAACATTTGCGGAGGCCGGTAGCAATGAGACGAAGCCGGAGAAGGGGTGTTGCCCCTCCCTTGCAGGCCTAATTGAGAGTGCTCCGGTATGCCTGTGCGAGCTCTTCACCAACTCCAACAGCTTCGGGGTCGAGCTCGACCGCACCAAGGCTCTCAAGCTTCCTTCCATTTGCAATGTCACTACCCCTCCCATCAGCCTCTGCACAGGTTAGCAGCCTCCATCGCCATTTCCTTCTATACAACATTGCACTGTCATCCTTGCATGTAGGAATGCTCACATATTTACAGGGCTGTATGAATGTCCGGCCCGAAAAGAACAAGCTTGGGCCTTTGTTTCAACCCAGTTTGTAAAAAGCTTGTATTTAGCCGCAGGCCCTAATTTCAAGCCTCATTATTTATTGGGTTTAGCCCAGGGGTCGAAAAATTGGCTGGCCGAGATTTCGGCCGATTTTTCATATCGGCCGAGATTTTTTCTCTCTTCTCAATTTTTTGTTTTTTGAAAATCTAGGTGGCCTTTCTTTAAAAAATAAAAAGACTATTTAAAAAAAATTAAAATATAAATATCGACTGAGATATCAACCGGGCCCACAACCTATATTTGTTTTTTCTTTATTTGGTATCAACCGAATTTTATACCCCTGTTTTAGCCCACTCCTACGTTAGCCCTGTTACTCGGTCGAGTTTTAGGAAAAAAATCGATTTTGGAAATCGGAACCGATCCTACAGTAGAAAAAATAGTGTATTTATTTTAAAATAATTATATTTTTAACAAATTAATGTTATTAAATTAAAAATATATATTCTAAGTATCTTTTATGAAAAATAATTTTCATTTAAATATTTTTATTTATTTGATTTAAGTAAATAAAATTGATAAAGATTAAAAAACTCCATTAAAATATTTTATTCAGTTTAAATCAAGTGACTCTAAATATTTAGTGAAATATATTTTTAAAATTATCAATCAAACAATTATTTATTTGATTTTGTATGTTAATGGCCCCAATTTATTATAAAATATTATTTATTTAAATTTCAGTCACAAAACCTCTTGACTCAACTATGTCATTAGTGTGGTTATATTTCTAAAGTTTCTTGTTAATACAACATGCACCTTCAATTTTTTTCAAAACCATAAGAGGGCTAGACATATAATTATATATAAATCTATGTGATTGAATTAAATTGGTTTCTCAAAATAAAAGTTAGATATAATAGATTTTAGTAAAAAGTAAACTTGCATAAATTTAATTTAAAATATTAAAAGAATCAATGCATGATAATAAAATAGTATATCAAAATAGCGATAGATACACCAATAATATGAATTGAAAGTTAAATCTTAGTCCACTCATATTCTATTCGAGTGATTGTTTTTTCATCAAACTTCTATTGTGACCTCTTCAAGCCCATCCACAATCTAATCCAATTTTAAAACCTCAAATTATTTTTAATTTGGATCAACAAATTTGGGTTGAGTTAAATCAAATAACTAGTTGTCTATTTGAGAATTAAAAAAAAAAAAAAACATTTCACTAAATACTTAAGAGTCACTTGATTTAAACTAAATAAGATACATAGTTAAGGTGGAGTTTTCTAATATTTATCGATTTTATTTACTTAAATCAAATAAATAAAATATTTTCATAATAAATATTTTTACAATATATATTTTAATTTAGTAAAATTAATTTGTTAAAATTTTAATTAGTTTAAAAGAAATATACTATTTTTCTACTATAGGATGGGCTTTATATCCCGGATGAGTAACACGAGATTTTGGATATTGGAGATTGCACTATCCAAATGAGCCAACTTCACACCATGCACTCATTCTATGTTTCTAACAATTGAAAAGTTAGAATTTATAAAATATTAAACTTTCTGGATATTTATCTGTTTGGGCTTCCAAGCCCAAGGCCTCATGATCATGTGGACCCAGACATGGGAGAGGATCAATTTCGGGCCCAAAATGGCTCAATCTTGGATTAGTTTGAAGTTGGATTTAATGTTCTGAACTTAGTTACAAATTTGTACCTTCTGAATGCCGAAATACAAATAAAACCCAAGTTAGGCTCCACTAAACACATAACACAATTTTTTATACTTTATTAATAAAAATATAATATTAATTCTTATATCTAATATATGTGCAGGGGGATCAATTGTACCAGCATCTCCCACGAATGCAGACGAAAACAGAACAAGTGCAAGTCGAGTCTCTTCATTCACATCCCTCATTGGTCTGTTGATTGTTATGGCTGTGACTGTAATCATGTGAATCTTCCAAGACTCTTATGAGTAGTATTCAATGGTCTCTTGTTTTACATATTTTATTGCCTTGATATGTTGTGACTGAAAATTTAATAAATCCCCATTTATTACTTTATTTCGCAGCAACATTTTATTCTTAGAATTCTGAGAGGTTAGTTTGATGGTCAATTCTTATCTTTATTTATGGGAGGTCTTTGGATCAAGCTTCTCTCAACACAAAAATGTCATTCCCTTGAGTTCGACATGTGCGGATTGAGAGGTTTACACATGTCTCAAGGATTAGTCAGGTGGAATGCTTGGAAAATTCAGGTCGAACGCTTAGATACCTAGACTTTTAGAAAAAAAAAAAAAATCTGATTTTTAGTAATTGTGGAGTTAGTAATCGATCAAATGTTGGTAGAGCATGTAATGAGTAATTTCCCCAAAGTGTGTGTATCTGTAAGAAGTCCATAGTAAATAGATCCAAGTCAAAGAGTGAATTTTCAAGGCCCAGATATCATCACCCTGTTTCAATTATCCCAATTCTTGACATGAATATAAGAGTGACGTTTATTTTCATAGCTGAATTTCAATTGATTCAAGTCATTTTTGAATTTTAATCCCATATATAAATTATAGTACCTCGAAATAATAAGATGTTAGGTTTCAAGTCCAAGCCCAACACATTGAGTACAGAACAACATGACCTCAGGCCCAGTTTCGGAATTCCAGGCCACAGCTCTACCATAGCAGCCGACCAAGTCGGGTTTGGCTCAGTTGCGTTCAGCATATATGTTTCACTGAGTCCCAGAATCTAGAAATGCAGGTTGACTCGATCTAATACTTAGGCCCAAACTGACCCATTATTGAAATCAATTTCCTGGGTTATAATTTTGAACTGAATTGTGAGAGCAATTTTGATTAGTAAACTCATTGGTCAGGCCCAGAACAAGTCCAACAGCATGAACAAGATACCAGGCCTGGCTTAGAAACTGGGACAGTCCATCGACGAAATTGAGTGTCACACATTCTACACACTAATGAAGATTGTTAACAGAGTCAATGGTCGTGATAATTCAAGTATTGATTAAGGTAATCTCATCATGCTTAGTTGTCTAATGAAGTTGATTAGGAGGTGATAAATTATGCTCTTCACTAAAGTCTCAATGCCATGATCAATGGGAAAAATGATATTCATGTGACAAGAAGGGACCACTTGGAGCATATGATTATGGCTTGTAATCAAGATTTGAAAACAAATTAAAGTTGGTATAGAAGTCATTAACATGGATTATACTTGGATAATCAATTTTCCTTCTAATCTTGATATAAATTATTGTATTCTTTTCTTCTGTCGGTTGGAAAAGTCAGATGAGATGGGAATTGATTAACAACACTTTACTTACACTAATTAGGTTGTTTAGCTGCATTGTTAAATCTTATTGGTTGTGGTGATTGAGAGGATCTTTATGTAGGGACACATAACAAAATGTTTAATAATATAATAAGCCATATAATTGAAAACTAATCCTACAAATGAGATCACCAATAATTAAAAAACAGGGCCGAATAGTTCAACAGGCTAAGGGCCAATGAATGGACCTAGTAACCTCTCTCACAATCATGATTATCAAGAACAAAATAAATAGTTCCATTGATTCAGATTTAAAAAAAAAATGAAAATAAAGGTGTTGGAAAGGTCTTTGACTAAGTTTCATAATAGTCTAAGTATTATTGAAATCCGATGTCGTTTGATATCTCAAAACTGCTCTGTAAAACTCCTTCAAATTTCTTGACCTGAAAAATCCACATGGGTGTAATTCAATTGGTTGTCTCCCGTTTAAAAAAACAGAAAGTTGCAGGTTCAAGTCCCCAAAGTTTAATCTTGGTGTGCCATAGAAGTAGTAGGCTCAACCGTTCAAATTTTATGCGTGATATCCCAAGGTTTCCCACACATAAATTAAAAAAAAAAAGAGGTTCATAGTTCATATAATATTAGAAGGAAAACTGGAAAATGACCTCAATCTTCTACCATCCACTCGAATCCCGATTCCAACTCAATCAGGTCGGGTTTTCGATTTTTCAACATGTAGGTTTTTTTTATACACGATACATGATGAAAAATACTCCTCCCTCCGTCCTATTTTAATTATCTCATTTAAAATATTTGTGTTTTTTAAGGAATTATCTCTATAGGGTTAACATTTCATGTGATCTCATTCATTTTCAATACACTTTATACTAAATGAGATAATTATTTTGGGACAATTCTAAAATCCATATAGGACACTTAATTTGGGACAGAGGGAGTATGAAGTATGAACTAAACTCAGAAATTGAGAATGAAATTCCTATTTTTTACCAATTTTTAATTCTTCTATTCAAACCTAATAATTTTTATAAAAAAAAATTATATATATAAATATCTAAGTTGTAGTCAAAAGCTTCTTTATCTTTTTATAATATTAGACAAATGGCGCCACCCTGACGACCCTTGACAAAAATACAAATCCAGCTAATTAGGGATACGGTAAAATTTTAATTAATTAATTAATGAAAAATCCCTTTCATTATGTTGAACTGTTGAAATATTCAACTCTGACTACGACCCCTCAAGGATCCAATTACTTGTAGATTACTTAATCGTGATTAATTATTAATTAATAACCATTTTCATTCTATTAAAAACCAAGCAATAAACTCACGTGGGCGTCTGAGTCAACATCGCCAACTCTCTCCCCCCACTGGCCTTTCTTAATCCACTTGCCACATGTCACTTTCCCATTTGCTGAAAGTCATCGGCACATTTATTACAACGTAGTACTGTTGCAAACCATAGCTCAAGAAATTATTGTTGTCGACAGTGGGACACTAGCTTTAGTTTATTATTCCAATTGAAAATGATACTTAAATATAATTGGTGAATCAAATTTTGTGGCTAAATTAATAGTTATATTGATCATTTTATTAGTGATAATTTCAATTAAATGTGGAAAAATAAATTTGCTCAAATTTTCAAAAAAGAAAAAGCCAAATTCCAGCATTTTTCTTTTGAAATTTCAACATTTCCAAATATCTCAAAATTTTCTAAAATAATGGTATTAAGTAGACCCATCATTGAGACTTAGGCCGAATTTTCTTCTGAGTACTGACTGACGTGTGCCCCAATCTGATATTTTTCAAAGTTCTTCAGGTTTTAGAAATACAATATCATTCACAATCTTGCATAGAACTGTGACTTTATAAACAGTTGCATTTTTTATTATTATTTTATACATAACAGTTCATCATATTAATACTCATAAAAATCACAATAAAATTATTTATATCAGTTTTTTTTTTTTTTTAATTTGTGTATGAGAAGTCACGAGGGCTTGAATTTGACACCTCATGTTTCTTGAGACGGAATTTAAGTAGGGAGATTTAACATCTTAAAATTAGAAAAGTGGCGAAAGTTGTTTTCACCATTTAAAACTTTTTTTTTGAAAAATAATAAGAAATCTATACTTTATAAGATAAAAAATATTAGAATTGTGGTTAAAAAAATAATACTAAATTTATATCTTTATTCACTTATTACTACTATTTAAATGATGAAAAAGAACACTAGTATTCATTATTGTAAAATAGACATAAGATATTCTTTTCATTTTCTTCCCTTTAACATTTAAACTTTTAAATTTAGCTACATTTATTTCTGTCTATTTATGACTTCTTTCTTGATTGATATGTAATTAATCTACAAATTGTTTAGAAGTTTGAATCCAAACTATCTGAAAGTAAATTTTTATAAAGTATTCAAAATTATCCAATCTATAGGTGACACCTCAGCAGAGTTTAGATGTAATGGAAAGCTTGCGTCTTATGCTTGCTGAGGTACGATGGGCTGATTAATACATGTGCAACTTGTGTGGGTCAGGGCTTCTTTTCCAACCGACCCTATCTGTATTCTGGGCCCCACTTTTGGGATTTGACCTGAAATTAGGGATTTAGTCATGCCCGATCTGGCCTAATTTGTATTGACAAGGATGGGCCCAAGTTGAGGCTGGAATTGAATAGGCCCAAAAGATTGCCATCAAAACAGAGCCCGACAAAAATCGTAAGCTTGACTTGACTGTACAACACATAATATCATGATACCGTAAAATCACCTACATAGATTTAGTTTAACTGATTGTCTCCTATTTCAGGAAGCGGAGATCACTACTACATATAAATTCAAAAATGAAAAAGATTTTTTTTTTTTTAATTTCCTTAATGTGGGTTGATGAGTTGATGTTAAGGTTGGACTAAATCGCACTTCTCTTTAGTGACTTTAATGAGTAATGTATTAAAAATAAAATATTTTTCCTTGTTAGAGTTGATATTTTTAATTGTTTGCTGATATTTTAAAAGAAAACAAAAAAAATATATATTAGATGAAATCACCAAAACGATTGAATTTTAGCTTAAAATATAGCAAAAATACCATATTTGAGATATTGTTGGCGGATAATATTAGAATATTTTTTAATTTTTAATTTTTTACTGTGATAGTATCAAGAAAATCTCTAAATACTTAAAAAACAACTAAAAATAAACAACTAATATAAACAACTAATAGTTATATTTCAGTATCAATTATTTCTATTTAGCTTTTGATATCATAGAAATAAGATATAGGAATTAGATTTTATAGTCAAACAAATCTAAATTTTTATTTCACTTATTACAACAATTACATTCTACATCTTTAATTCTATTACCTTTCATACCTATTTATGTATAAAACTATAAATTGATATTGATAAGTAAATTTAGAGGATATTATGTAGTGTTTTTCTTTTAATTCAAAAGGCTTAGAGTGATAATTAGAAACGTGTTAAAGTTAAGTTTAATTCCCATTCCACTTCAAAAGAAATCTTTAAAATTATTCAATATATATAAATAAGGAAACTTGCACTACTCTGAAAATTAGTTTGAATACTCGAAAAAGTCTGAAGATCTAAATTATAAGAAAAATTTATTTTTCTCAATTTCCAAATATTCATTTGAACTATTAAAATACCAGTACCTCTATTATGTAGTTTAATCAAAAAATTCTAAAATTATTTTTTAGGGTTGGAACCTAAACATATAATATTTATTATATATTATCTTATTTACAATATTCCCATGTGGGGCCCTTGTAGATGTGTTAGTTTGGTAAAGGTGTACGTGTACAAGGTGTCTGTATAAAAATAGTTTGATCACATAGATGAAGCAATGTCATTTAAAGTAAAAAAGAATCATTTTTATTTAATTGTCTAAACTTTATGAAGTTAAATATATAATTTACTTATTTTAAAATTAAATAAAAATCTAATTCACCAAAGATAGATAGGTACGATAGGAGGAGTGTCATAAGAGTCAAGTTGGACCTAAATCGACAAGCACAGGATAAAAATTGCATGAGACGACCAACCTGAATAAAGTTTCTGTGTTTTATAATTTAAAAACATTATACTATAAATTTTATTTTATTTATAAATATCATTTTAAAATTTTAAATAAAAAATAAAATTAGTATAATATTTCACTATATAACTTTTGTGAATGAGGGCTAAATATATAGACTACATCACAAAATTACTTTCTTATTGAGAGAGATGAAAATCTCTCACAGTCAAAGTACAATAAACAGCACCTTATGATAACTAAATACCCCTTCAAATTGACGTGGGTCTCATTTAAAGTTGAGCTTATTCAACTTGATGATCCAAACAATTCAGACGTCGTCTGACATAGCGAAAGCATATTAATAGTGAAGACGTGTCGAGGAAGTAAAAGACAGAATTAACATGCCATGAGTGTAGAACAAATTGTGAATGAACAAAAAAACAGATAGAAATCGAATTTTAACGCATGAGATCGACAAAATTCGATGGTTGAAATTGATGGAACTGCAATTAAAGATAGAAGTGAATAGATTGAAACACACAAATTCTAGATAACATTTGTAGATAAATCCAAATGTAAACAAAATCTGAATAACAGAAGTAAACAAATACTCATAAAAAAAGGAACATAATTTTTGTCACTACGATCAAATCCAACAAATAAATGCGGTGGCAATGGAGAACAGATGGCGCCACAGTGGCGACGCCTAAGATGACATCAAATAATGACATTGATGATGACAAAATATCTAAACTAACGGTGGAGAAAACATAAATAACAAAAGATCAAATATGACATCTCAGATTTCAAAGAACCAGGACTTAGACAACATTGAACATCGAAAGTTTGCCTTTGCTACTGGCCAGGATTCAAGCACACTTTCAACGGAACCCATTGACTTGTCCTATGGTACAGAATCAGGGTAGTTTTAGATCGGACGGACGAGGCGATGGTCAATGGGCTAAGCAATCTTGAGGCGGCGGCGGCAAGGAGTGGTGACAGGAAGGTTGCAGAATCGACGAGGGACAGTTGGGCGGGGCTATCGTGGAGTACACAATGTCCACTCAATTAGTCTCTTAGGATGTATGAAAACTCTCCAATAAGCACATGTCAAGTAAATTTGCAAAGACACTCTTCCTTAGAATTACTAGGATTGAACTCAAGACTCCAATCTTCAAGTTTATGAAGAAAAATGATTAAGTGGACGTATATTTATTTGTATTAATGAAATAAGATTTCTTCCATCTAAAATCTGAATGGTATGCTTACTTAGCGGGTGTTTAAGGGATTATGTTAATCACATATAAGCATCGACCATCTACTTAACTATTGATTTTTATGAATTTAAATTTAATGGTTAAAAATATGATTTTATTCAATATCTTAATTTCAAAATAATTAAAGAGAAAAAGAGAAAGGAAAGGCAAATTCATATAATAAATAAGAAGTTTCTATTACTTTAATTTCTCTCTTGAGAGAATTAATAAACACTGATATTTTTATATTAATATTGTTCATTTACCATAATTTAAATGATTTAAAATATATATAAGTATTTTTTATTTATAAAAAAAGTCACCATCAATTCCCTTCTGTCGAGACTTTCTAAGACGGAGAGGGGGCGACGGAGGGTATGGTGGAGGTTTCACCTGGAATTTTATTTTTATTGTAGAAGGTGGCTTTCCAGGAAAGCAGGTAGGGTGGTGGAAACCCTAGTGGCGTCCGCACGTTCGCAGAGTTTGGACGCGTTCCTCGCGCAGTGGAAGACTCATACCATTACGACTTTCTCAACACTTCAATCAATGAACACTAAAAGAAAATCCAGTTCAAGAAGAAATTCACACGGCTCCATCAGATTTAGAGAAAGCTTCATCATTTCTCAAAACTTTTTAATTTTTTTATTAAATCAATCGTTTTGATCCTCTTGATCTAAGTTGAGAACCCGGTGGGGCAATTAACTCGTGAAGTGCCACGTGTCACCTAAGCTTGACAATATGGGCTGCTCTTAATTTTTTTTTTTTTTTTCATTCAGGATCAGCTCAACCTAGCATAAAGCCAACTAACCGTGGTTAAGAAGTCCAATTAGAAAACCAGCTTTCTAAAATAATATTTTGTCATTAAAATTTTATTTTTGAGCTCAAGCATGTTATATACTGTATGAAAATTTTAAGATCTACTTAATCAAAATTTAGCCTAATCATTATAAAAAGCCATCCGATCTATGAAATTTATATCAGAGGTTATTATTGAAAAATGTTCATCACTAAATTTTGGTCAATTTGATCAGAGAAAATAATAGTTCATTTACATTTTTTTTATTTCAATGAATACTAAATAATCATGTCATGAAAATTATATACTTTTATAGTAAAACAAAATTTTTTTATTCCACGCATAATTTAGAGGTTGCTTTAATCCATTGAAGTAAATTGCCGGTAGAATCTCAACGACTGAAAGAGATTTTCTTTCTTAATTAGGCCTAGGCCATGTGCATTCTTAGGACTATAATTCAAAGGAGTTATAGCTCTTTAGAATCAGATAAATTTCAATGAATAATAATTATTATTTTTATTGACGAAAAACTCTAGATCTTATTTTTCTAAACAACAAGTATTGAATGACTATAGAATTTAATCTTGAGACTTCTACTTTCTAAATCAAAGTGTCTTCCAATTAAATTATTTCGTGCAAAGTCCATTGCAACGATGATAAAAGGTGAATGTTTAAATGATTTGATTGGAATAATTAAATTTTAAATGAGTAAAAAAAATAAAATATTAAAAAGAGAGCATCATCTTTCAATAATTTTCTAAAAGTGTGAGTTTAAAAAGAATAAGAGAAAAGAAATTAGGAATAAGGGTTAATTTTAGGGAGCACTTACACACGAAAATCCTGTCTCTACGCACCTTTTTTAAATTTCAGGTGAAATTACGATTTTATTCCTGCATTTTCAATCATTCGAATGAATGCCCAGTTCATTTTGGCATTCATTCGAATAAATGTCCATGTGTAATTTCAATTCATTCGAATGAATGAAGCCATTCATTTGAATTCGGATCCTTAGTAACATTATTTAAATATTTATTTTTAAAACTTTAAACTTATTTTTTGAGCAATATGTATTTCCAAAATTTCTCAAATTGAATATCTAGATTAATTAAAATAACCTGATAAAAATACCTTAAAACTTTAAGGTCTTTTGACACTCCTAAACATTTAAAACACAGTATTTTATAAATAAAGGTATCCCTAGGCTGTGTCGAAAATACATTTGTAGGTATCAAAAATATAGACTGTTATTTTTTAAGCACTGTGTATTTCCAAAATTTCTCAAATTGAATATCTAGACTAATTAAAATAACCTGATAAAAATACCTTAAGACTTCAAGGTCTTTTGACACTCTTAAATATTTAAAACACAGTATTTTACAAATAAGGTATTCCTAGGCTGTGTCGAAAACACATTTCGAAGTGTCAAAAGACCTTAAAGTCTTAAGGTATTTTTATCAGGTTATTTTAATTAGTCTAGATATTCAATTTGAGAAATTTTTGAAATACACAGTGCTTAAAAAATAACGGTATATATTTTCTAAAATTTCTCAAATTGAATATCTAGACTAATTAAAATAACCTGATACAATTACCTTAAAGAATTCAAGGTCTTTTGACACTCCTAAATGTGTTTTTGGCACACCCTAGGGATACTTTTATTTGCAAAATACTGTGTTTTAAATATTTAGGAGTGTAAAAAGACCTTAAAGTTTTAAAGTATTTTTATCAGGTTATTATAGTTAGTCTAGATATTTAATTTGAGAAATTTTGAAAATACACAGTGCTTAAAAAATAAGTGTAAAGTTTTAAAATAAATTTTATTATTTAAATTATTCGAATGAATGAGGTTCATTTAAATGAATAGGCCTCATTCATTCGAATGAATTGAAATTACACATGGGTATTGATTCGAATGAATGCCAAAAATGAACTGGGCATTCATTCGAATAATTAGAAATGCGGGAGTAAAATCGTAATTTTATCTTAAATTTTAAAAAAATTAAAAATACAGGAGTAAAATTATAATTTCATCCTAAATTTTAAAAATAGGTATGTAGAGGCAGGATTTTCAGGTCTCTCTCTAATTTTATTAGTATAAGTTGTTAAGACTTGAGAGTTGTGCTTGCGTAGGAAAATATTATTCAATAAAGGTTATAATAGTTTTATTTTTTATTTATTTTAATAAAGTGTCGTTACCGTTTGAGGGGAAAAAAAATCGCAATTGGGAGTTACCGAGTCTCCTTCTCCCGGTCAGAGAGAGCTCCCACGAGGAGTTGCCTTGGAGAGGAGTGGTCTCTCTCTCTCTCTCTCTCTCTCTCTCTCTCTTTTGTCGTCTTTTCCATTTTTCTTTTCATCGTCTTTATCTCTTTCCTCTCTTTTATTCTTTGATTATGGACTCCGCTTCTCCTGCCCTTTCTACCTTGCCCTTCTCTTTCCCTTTCTACCTCTCCCTTCTCTTTCTTGTCTCTCTCGCTGGAGTGCTCTGAGAAGCTTTCATGGCTGAAGCGAATATCCGAGGAAAAGAAAATTAAACAGAAAAGCTCAGGTATTTGATGCAATTCTCTTCTGTTATCTTCTCATCTTTCTGTGTCTTTTCTCTCGTGAATTTTCCCTTTTTGGGTTTTCTGAGAAAGCAGTATGATTCGCACCCACAACGTTTACAATTGCACAAGTCAGTGCTTGTCAATATCTGAGCTTTTGTTTAATCTGTTGTCTGCAATTTGGCCTAGTCGAAAGGGAAAACCAAGAAGTGTAGTCATCGTTTTTTTCTGATATTCGGAGGAAAGTGGTTTCACAGAAACAACTTTTCCGTAAAAATGAGAAGTCGGAAATGAACTTAACGATTGTGCGGTGGAAAAATGGATTCTATTTTCAGGAAGATCCTTTCTCTTAAAAAAATGTTTTGGTTTTTCCTTTCCCTGTTCTGATTTGGAAACGAATATCTATCTTTCTTTATCTTTTTTTTTTTTATCCATGTTTTGTGTATGATTTCATATTCTGCTGCCTTTGTTTGATTGGAGTCGAGTTCAGATTCTGTCTCTAGAAGAGTGCAATTTCACTCCTACAGTTGGATTCCTAATTCTCTCTCTAGAACACCAGTTTTGTTTCAGATTCTCTCTATCTTGCTTTCTCTTTCTGTCGATCTCTCCAATCTAGTTTCAGATTCTCTCTGACCGTTTTTCTTTTCTTTAAAGTCTGCTCAATCTATATAATTCCAGTTCAGATCCCCTTCTGTTCTCCAAAATCCTAGATTTAGAGTAAGAGGCTTACAATTCTACATAATCAACTGACCTTTGTCGGGAAAAAAACCGCAAATTTGGAAGGAAAAAGTCCACAATTTTACATAAAGCTCTGATCTTTGGCGTAAATCTTTCTTATCTCAGGTAGAAAAGGAAAATCTCTCTCTCTCTCTCTCTCTCTGCGAGGAAAAACCTACAATTTTACGTAAAGCTTAGTCTTTGATGGAAATTATTCCCTGGAAGAAGCCAAAAATTTCGCTCGTGAAGCATCTTTTTATGATTATTTTTCTCATATTGCAAGTATTAACGTTCGTTTTTCTTTGACATATGATCTATTTTTTCTCCTTTCATTTGGTTCCTGCAACGGCTATTTTATTTTCATTGGATATTTTCTCATTTTTTATGTTTCTTTAAAACGGTTTTTACCGATCCGATCTTCAGGAGCATTTTGGGTCAAGTGATATGAAGTCTGACCACTGTGGTCGGAGTTAATTTTCGCTTGATATCGGCCTTTTAGGGGATGAATTCGTAGGTTTCCGTAGTTTCAGTGCTTAAAGTCTGGTTTTTATGGTCTGAAAAGCTGCTACAGATAGATTGTGTCAGAAGCTTCACACTATTTCTCGGGTACTTCTTTTTTAAATACTTTTTTACTTTCCTTTTCGGCTTAAGGAGTTTCGGTCATAATCTTACTGGAAATATAACATCGTTTCGCCCGAAACCGTTATCTATTATTTCCTCTCAAACGCCCACACTCACAAAAGGGAGAAAAGACTCTGGGAAGATATGATGTTTTGAATCTTCATAGGATCTAAATATCCCGTTATATCTGATTTGATGTTTCTCAAAGATCCAAATGCTTGAAGGTTTTATTTCATTTTAAGATGTGAGAATTATGTAATGGAACATGAACACATCTTCTGTATTTTCTTTGTTTTCTTCCTATGCTGTATTAAGAACATGAATGAAGCTGTGAACCTGTTTTTATTTTTTTCTACACAGAGTGTTTTCATTTGAGTCCATATCACCTGGGAATTGGTTATATGGGTTTTATGGAACTTTCATATTGTCATTTGTTAGATGATTTGGCTTCATTTTATTGGGTATTTTTCCTTTTTTTGAAATATTTGTTGTGTGTGCTGTTGATCTATAATTGTTCTAACACATGTATCTACCTTTTTCTACATGGTTCCTTATTTTTTTTTTTGTGAATTTTGTACTCTTTGTATTCAGATGCTGCCATTTCAAAGAAACTGTGTTACATTGAAGTTATTTTTTTTAATGAATATTAAGAGTAGTTCTCATTGAAGTTTTGTTTATATCCCCTGTAATTAACGATTTTCTGCTAGTTTTTAACATGGGGAAAATTAATTTTTGTTGTACTTGATTTCTATATTTACATGTTCCTTGCATCTGACACAATTTCATCCGTCGTAGCAGGAAGGATTTCTATTTGTTGATATATGAATATTCCGCACTCCAAATCAATTGAACTTCCATTGTGTTGAAGATATCCTTGTAGAATTTCAAGATTGAATAATTGGAAGCAGGGTTGTATTGAAAATTTTCCAAGATGATGTCGATGTTCGAGGAAATTGGGAACATGGAATTCCTCTCTCTCCCTGCTGGGGAGGTGGAGCCCCTGCCAGAGAATGAACCTGAAATCCTGCAGGATGACGACTACAGTGAAGAAGAGATGGATGTGGATGAGTTGGAGAGGAGAATGTGGAGAGACCGTATGCGACTTCGTCGTCTTAAGGAACAGAACAAAGGAAAGGATGGCATTGATGTTACCAAACAGAGGCAGTCTCAAGAGCAAGCACGACGGAAGAAGATGTCTCGAGCACAGGATGGAATACTGAAATACATGCTGAAAATGATGGAAGTATGTAAAGCCCAAGGATTTGTTTATGGGATCATCCCAGAGAAGGGGAAGCCGGTCAGTGGAGCCTCGGACAATCTTCGTGCATGGTGGAAGGAGAAAGTAAAGTTTGACCGAAACGGGCCAGCAGCAATTGCCAAATACCAGGCAGATCATGCCATCCCCGGCATGAACGAGGACAATAACTCTGTAGGTGCTACACCTCACACGCTGCAAGAACTGCAAGATACAACTTTGGGCTCGCTTCTGTCAGCTCTAATGCAGCACTGTGATCCTCCACAACGGCGGTTTCCATTGGAGAAGGGTATTGCACCACCCTGGTGGCCGACAGGCAACGAGGAGTGGTGGCCTCAACTGGGAATTCCAAAAGAACAAGGGCCACCTCCTTACAAGAAGCCTCATGATCTAAAGAAGGCATGGAAGGTGAGTGTCCTCACAGCAGTGATAAAGCACATGTCACCTGACATTTCAAAGATCCGCAAGCTGGTGAGGCAGTCCAAGTGCCTGCAGGATAAGATGACTGCAAAGGAAAGTGCGACCTGGTTGGCTGTCATCAACCAAGAAGAGGCTCTCTGCCGCCATCTCCATCCTGATTCCTGCCTTCCTTTGTCCTCAATCAGTGGTAATGGAGCCTTCTCCTTCAGTGACAGCAGTGAGTATGATGTTGAAGGTGTTGATGGTGATGGGACTGTGGAAATTCAGGATTGCAAGCCCCGAGACATTGGCTTCTTCAATTCTGGGATGGGGGTGATGAAAGAAAGGCTTTTGGTTTCATCTCCAGTCAAGGAAGAAATCAACAATACTGATTTCATCCGAAAGAGGAAGATGTCTGGCGAGCCGGATCTGATGCTTGATCAGAAGGTCTACACCTGTGAGAATGTTCAGTGCCCATACCATGATTTCCGTCTTGGATTTTTGGATATGACTTTAAGAAATAACCATCAGTCCAGTTGCCCTTTTCGGCCCAATTACTCAACGTGTGTTGATAATACTACAAGCTTCCAGATCAACCAGGAGAAACCTCTTGTTTTCTCCATGCAATTTGGCCAGCCGAAACAGACAATGCCACCCAATCCATCTCTGTCGCCATTGAATCAACCATCTGGAAATGCTTCCCGCTTGGGAATTCCATCAGAAGGGCAGAAATCAATAAATGATCTCATGTCATTCTATGATAACAATCTTCCTCAGCAGAGCAAGAGCTCAAGCCACGGAAGCATGATCACGACAGATGATCAAAATTCTCTGCATCCACCCAGGATTCAAATAGATGACAACATGTTCAACCAAGGTATGGGTGGCAGCATCTTTGACGAATCCAACCACTCGATGAACAACCAACTGCTCTTGAGAGAGGATATCCACTTTGATCAGTCATTTGAGACCAGCCCAAACATCACTGGCGAATTCAGATTTGGATCTCCTTTCAACAACTTTGCTTCAATGGACTTTGCAGAGCCCATGCCAAAAGCAGTGGATCCACTGCCAAAGCAAGAGAGTCCATTCTGGTATATCTGAAGCACTGAGTACAGTTGAGCGAATGATCTTCAAGTGCCATTGATCGATTGGTTCGAGGCTGTGGCTGCTTATCTATGTTTATGGTGTATTAGATCCAAAACAATTTCCAGGTGCTGTACATTCCTACAAGGTTCTTCTCTGGAAACTGCTGTAATCAGGCCAGTCTATGCCTGTTATTAGTAATATAGGTTCTTTGAGATCAGATGTTAATCCCAAAACTTAGGTCTTTGAAGATTTTAGGATGTCCAACTTTAGGGACTCCTTGTGGAAATCCCAAAGTTTCCTATTTAGGATTTGTAGCAGTCTATATTCATTGCAGGTGCATAACCGAAGACTTGAACAAGGGGAAGAATTGGTTTTGTCCTGCTTTGAAATGCTTATAAACTGGCAGTGTTAAGAGAACTCCTCTCTGTTGGATTATAGACTTATAATCAGATGTTGTGTTTATTTCAGGACGATCATTCTCTGTCTCTCAGTTTCAGTTGCTTGACGTTTAGTTTTATTTGTCATTGATACTCGTCCTATGCAGTATAAGCATCTGTTGTCGATGATTGGTGAATGTGATGAGCTTGTATTGAATTTTGCTTATGGTGGGTTTAGTTTTATTTTTCTGATACCGTTTCTATTCTATATATTTTTTGGCTAGGACCTTTCTGTTCTATATTGATTTTACCCTGTTGCTCTGTTAAATGAATGCTTGAGAGTTGTATGGTTGATGGTACCTGAGATCCTGACATGATCTCTCCAGTATCTGATACAAGGTAGAAAATTAAGCTCTTTATTCTATTTTATATTATCTTGGTCAATCTCAGCACTTGTACTCTGGATTTTTTCTCACCTTTTTAGTGTCTTTCACAATGGTAATAGATAACTCTTTCCTTCTTAAAAGACCACTCTGTAGATTTATCCATGTGGGGGTAGAGAGGTTTGCATATGTCTTAAAGATTAGTCGGATGTTTTTAGAGGTCTGGACCGTTGGTCTTTGAAAAAAAGAAGTAATGATCATGGATTTCTCTGTCTTTTAATATATTAAATGTTTAAAGAGTCTTTTATAAAGTAAAGAGTTGTAAAAATAAAATATTTTTAGTGATAAATATTTTTATCGAAAATAAATTGTTGGGTTTGTGTACTTTGTATAAATTATCATAGTAGATTACGTTTGACACTAGGGTGGTGTTTGGTTAGGGAGAATTCAGGAGACTTCTCCCAGTTCTCATCACTTCTCCTATTTGGTTCTTCTTGAGAAAGTGGATCTCACAAGATATCAAATTCTCTGGGAGGAAGAGAAGGTGGGTGTTTTCCACCTCTTGAAGGAGAACACCATGTGCTCTTTGGGACACCATCTTCTTGTTCAGAAAGATAAAGATGACGTTTTGTATAATCATCAGTTGAGTTGCATACTATAATGCTTCTATTTACATTTTTTAAAAAAAGTTTAATGAAAAATCTAACCGAAGGAATTGAATAATCATTTAGAGATCGATATTTGAACTAATTTTTATCTGAAAATTTTAATCTTAGTTACTTGATCTAAGTAGTCAAATATCATCATACGTCCTTACTTTCTTTTTTTATATGTATGATGATTTTGACCAGTAAAATTAAGTGAATTAGAATTCAATTATTCAGTTGAAATTTATTTCATTTTTCCTGTTTAAATTCATAATTATTTAAAAAAAAAAAAAGACTTAACACTGTGGTTTTTGGATGGGGACAATTCAGGAGACTTCTCCTATCAATCTCTACAAGAATCTGAAGGAGTGAAAGTTCTGGTGACCAGTGAGAACTCCTTCTATCTTTAACTTATCCAACCACAGTCTAGAAAATTTGGGATTTATGTGTCCCTTTTTATTCTTAATATCTGCCACATGGCTTGAAATTAGAAGTAATTCATTCCAATTCACTCAAGCCAACAGGTCCGTACTGAAATCATTTGAATTCCATGGTGGGTGAGTACATGCATGAACCCATACCCTGCAATACTCGGCTGTGCTCCAACTTTCATTCCATTCCATTGCAATTCCCCTTTCTCAAATTCATGATGATGGGTGGGTGCATGAACCCTCCCCTAACAATGGGACCCATTACTATTTACAGGATGGAGTTAGGGCCCCACCAAATTCCCACACATGGCAAGCTCTACCTAGTGGAAGGCACATGTCAGTTGTGTTCATCTAGGGCCCCACCTCTGATTGTCACTATCTTTAGAGGTGGGATCTTCACCATTTTCTAATCCACTTTCTAATCTAATAATGTAGCAAGTTTTGACTTGAGTCCTGACCAGATCATGCACTTTGAAGATTGAATTCAAGGGGATCTTCACTCTTTTCCTTTTCACCTTTCCCTTTCCCTTTCCCTTTCACTTTTCTTTTCCCCTCTCTCTGTTTTCACTCACGGGTTTAATCTTTAATGTGATGCTCGACGCAGATTTCCTACTCTTCTTCTTACCTTTTCTTTGACAGTAGACTACAGAGGAAATTGAGATGAAAACTGTCGACAGACTTTTTTACTTTTTATAGTTTAAAAAAAAAAAAAATTCATATTCATTGGGTAGCCTATGAACGGAGAAAGGTAAACAAAGATTGACGAATGTCAATTAGATTCTAATCCAAAGTGATTTGTCTGATGATCAAGAAATTTTCTTCATAAAAACAGATTTTAAATTCGATTAATTAGTGTGAAGAATAAAGCTACGATTGAAAAGGGGAAAAAAAAAAGTTGTAATTCAACTATTAATTTTACTTTTGAGAGGTGTGAGTAGTTAGGAGTCAGAGAAAGACGAGACAAGGGACTTGAAACAAACTTAATAGTTATAACTTTACACGTGATAAGGTTTCCGGCCTATTCTAGAAGCCTTCCTTTTTCACAACCAAGGGAGATCGGTTGTGGGTGTCAAGAAAAAGGAAAAACACATGAAAAATCTTCTAGCTCAGTGGACAGTTGGCAAATGCAAATACATTATTATTATTTTTTGAAGGAATTATAGAAAATAGATAAAAGAAAAATAGACTAATAAAAATGGGCTTAAAATAATAATTAAATAGTTAGATGACTCAATTTAGTGACTAAAAGATCAAGTAAAATTTTCATTTTCATCTCCACTATATCTGATGATGTTAGACTTAAAATGAGAGAGAGAGAGGAGAAAGTTTTCGTAAATTTTCATAAATCTAGATTGATGAATTAATTGAGAAAATATCTTTTAATATTTAATGTACTAAAAATTATTAAGTGATTATGTTTAAAAGTATTTATTTAAAATCTAGCTCACTTATTAATCTAACTAAATGCAAAAACTATACTCAAATTTGATCAAAATATTGCTTTTAGATTAAAAAATATGCATCACTACATACTCTTTTGGATTGGATATTCCAAGTTTAGGAAATTGAATATTATATGTGGCATACCCCACCTATTCTTGTCATGTAACTTTGTTTTCCAATATTTTTTAAGATTCTTTGAATTCTAGGGATATTTTCTAATATGGAGAATCACTTTCTTCAAAGAATATAAAGTAAGGAAAAGAAAAAGATTCCACTGAATAAATTCTAAGCTGCCAAACAGGGTTTGTGATGAAAACTGGTTTGCCAAATTCAAACATGGTTGGATAATGGGTGCATGAACCTAGGCTAGTAATAGTTTTATTTCCATTTTTATTTATTTTCAAGATGGAGAAAGGTCCCATGCAATTCATTTCACATGCCACAAATTAAGCTAGTGGCACTGAATGTGGGAGGGGGTGTACAACATATACAACCAATCTATTAAGAAGCATGGAGTAGGAAATCTCCTAATTTAAAAGCAATATATCAACGTATATTATTATTGAATAAAATTTAAATAATTGACTTTTTATTTTAATAAATGAATAAAATATTATAAGCTAAAATATATAAAACAGTTCTTGATAAATAAACAATAAATGAACCAGTGATGATAAAAAACTTACTTTAAGAAGTGAGAGTTTTAAGATTCATTCTCACTTCACTCTAAAGAGTCACTCTTCAGATTTTCTCGACGTATGTGGATAGGAAGGCTTGCACATAGGAAAACTCAATCTATATGACTTGTCTCGAGAAATCAATTGGTTTGGATTATATATTTGTAAATTTTTGGTCGGATAGAGTTGAGAAAAAAAAAATAGCAAGAAATTTGAGTCATGTTGGATTGAAAAATTTAATATTAATCCAATCTGATGTAATTCGAGTGCACTAAGTTATAAAATAGCATTGATTAAGTTCATTAAATTTTGATATGAGTTAGGTTAGATTTATAAAAATCTGACCCGATTTGACCTGTATTTTACCTCTACTTTCACATGTTTGAAGATTAATTAAATGACTTAGCAGACTTGAACACCTTAATTATAAAAAATAAATAATAAATGAATAAAAACAAAAACAAGAGTCCTATCATTATCTTCTTCTTTTTTTAAGTTGGAGAAAATGTGCCACGCCATTTTGTGACTCTGTTCCAGGATTCTAAACAGCAGACGACTGGACCCACTTGTTGATGTGGGGCCGAGCTTCTATTTTGATTAGATGACACGTGGCGACCTTTGGTCAGTTTCTTTATCTAAGTGTCAAGTTTGTGTCAGTGGGTGAGACAAGAGTATGTGGCAAAGTTTGGAGTGGAATCAGCGACAAAAAATGACCATTTCCTTCCTTTTTTCGAATTTCTCACACGTGGAAGTTGGATGCATCTGAGCATCTTCTTTCCCGTTATTTTCATTTAGAAATTTTTTTTAGATCGAAGTGTTGAGGTGTCTTAAAATTTTTGAAGAATATATAAATTTCTCTCTCTACATACACCGAATAACATTATTGAAAATAATTCTTATATATTAAAAGTGATTTAAATTCAAGATTTTTAACTTTTTAAATGAATTCTTAATCACCCAATCAACCAATTTATTCACATATTTGAATAACAATACTTAAGGCTCAGCATTTAGATACCTCTAAAATCTGTCAGCAGACATCGAATTTCAATTTTTAAGTGAAAATTATATTTTTGCCTTTCCGCGTGGAATCGACCGATTGAACAGACAGTTCATTTTCACTTCGATCGATCGATCCCTTTCACGTAGAATCGTGCGATTGATTCCATCCACTGGTCACTCTGTCCCACCATCCACTTTAGTCTGAGTCTGAGGGGTTACAAAAAGAAAGAAGAAGAAGAAGACAAATTCAAAGATCATAAGCATCCAATTTGAATATGACCGTTGATTGATTGATTTAGGGTGGAATTATGGGGTATTGAGCCACAGTTACATCAATTTATGGGCCATATGGTGGTTCAGACATTCAATGATCTGATGGGGTAACAAGCTGGTGATGGGCCAGATCTGGTCCATTCTGGGCTTCTTTAGATGCGCTTTATCAAGCATTTTTATTCAGCGGGCCAACTTGGCCTGTATACTAATCCATTTTAATAAATGGGCTAGGCTTTCGAGTCCCATTGGTTCATATCCAATTCTACAAATTTGCTTTTATATTGTTCATAATTGTAAACACACATCTGGTCCATGAAAATAGCATCAGATAAAGATACACTTATTTGATCGAACATGATAATAGCAGGGATAATAATCTCGGCCGATACGATATGCATCAACCGATATTCAATATATATCAACTGATATTGATGGTTTTTGTAAAAAAAAAAAAATTATCGGCCGATACCTAGATTTCTACCCTGGATAATAGTATACTAAAATGAAATTGAACACTTTAAGGTCTATATGTTTTGATGAGATGAGATTTTGATAAATAATAATGATGATGCAACGTCCCTAAAGTCCATATGCATAAAGATATAAAGTATAAACAATATAACAAAACACGATTTCATCCAAATTTAATATGTTATTTGAATTTTATATATATATATATATATATATATATATATATATATATATATTAACAATAAACTAAAATGGGTTTCATATAAACTGTAAATATTAATTAGTTTTTCTATCAACAGTATGTAGAAGAGTTAATATAAACTTGCAAAGTACTTCGAGTAAACACATTTGCCCATCCTGAAATGTCTCAGAGCATTTAAATTGACCAAATTTATTTTATACACAATCTTTCCCTTTTTACTTAGTTGTTAATGTGATAAGATGAAGCCAAATTCATACAATTGATCATATTTATTTATAAAATTCTTTCTATATTTTTTAAATTTTCATTCACCAAATCTAATTTTATATTTTTTACATGAATTTTACATGTAATCATTTACATAATAAAAGTATAATAAATCAATTCAAGTCACCAAATCTTATCCTGAAATCTCTATTTCTATTATCAAATGTGTTTTACAGACTTCTCTTTTTTAAGTCTAAAATTTTCTCAACCATATATTAATGAATGACCACCTAGAATTATATTTTTATTAGTAAGATAAAGTTAAGAGATTTAATGCTCTTTTTTTCCTTTCTATTTTTCGCTCCATTCTTTAAGATTATATCCTCTACCAGGGGTGTAAATATCGGCCGATACATATCGCATCGGCCGATATATATAAATATCGGTTTCTAAAACCTTTATATATCGACTAATATGATACGTATCGACCAATATTGGTGGATTTTATAAAAAAAAAAGACAGAAGTATATAGGCTGATACCGAATTTTAAACATCTGTTCTCTACCGTTATAAAAAAAAAAGACAGAAGTATATAGGCTGATACCGAATTTTAAACATCTGTTCTCTACCGCATAACAATGTACCATCATCATCAACAGCGGCATCTTCAATGTTCCATATTAAAATTGTTTTTAAATGTCTGAGTCTCTCTCTCTATTACACGGGTGTCCTCTATTAGCAAAAATACCAGTGTCCCTATCAATTCCCAAAACTACCAGCGCCATCTTGTGGTTGGCCCACCCAAAATCAGAAAGATCCAACCATCAGGTGGACAGCGGCTATTTAATGTTAGTAAAAGTCCCATGTATGTGTCCATTCAGCTATAAATGTCTAGACTCGGCCGTCTTTCCTGCTCTGTCATGGCAATGCAAATAACACAAACTAAAAGCATATTGTTGCAAAACACACTAAATTGGGTAATTACTACACAAATCTGTAACATAAAAAATATCAAACAGGGATACTGTCATTGTCTCTGCAGGAGCAGATGCTTTTAGTGTTAATAGTTGTATTTCCATACCCATCACACGCTCACTCAAGTACATTGAATGCCCAAACCAGGGACAGCTTCTATCATTTTATGGTACAGGAATCATTTCCTCTCAAACTTTCTTTTGGGTTGATTCTCTCTTATGAAAAATCCAGGTACTAATGAAGTGCGGCACTCACCTGTGTGTAGCCAACTTCTTAAGATGTTGAAATGTGCGTTGTTTGATCCACTGCCTGTCATATGGGAGATATGCTTGAATGGAATGATCATAACTGAAACCAGGACCAGTTATCAAGCATCAGTTTCGAACTTTCGATATGCTTTCGAAAAGGAGTTAGATAAGGAAATGGCTCTATAGAATTAAATGCATGAGATGGAAGGCAATGCATACACCAAGGCACTCAAGTCTGCAAGGCCATCAATGAAATTGTAGAGATCTGCAATGTCGTAGGTGATGTTCCGTGTGGCTGGGTTGATCTCCTTAAGCTTCCTTTCATACAATCCACAAATTCCTGTAACATCAGATAGTCATGCAATTTTCTGTTTGACTGCCTGACAGATCATGCAAATACTGAAAGAGGTATCAGCTGCCATTTAAATTAACTATGGGTTTTCAATAGTCTTTTTTATTACAAAAATTCTTTTTTTACCTTCTTTCTGTGTTTTGTGTGTGTGTGTGTGTGTGTGTGAGAGAGAGAGAGGGTAAAAAAAGAAAGGGGTACAGCAGAAGCAGGCCAGGTTTTGGGGGGATTGGTGACTTGTAATTTGCTCATATAAAAAGTGGGTTAAGGCACACAATGACTTCAGGGTACAAGACCATGATAAAAATAACAGCTGAAGGTACAATATCAAGAGAGAGCACACTATGGCCGCAACTAGTGCAGGCCAGGTTTTCAGCCTGCACTGGCACATCTCTGTTTTGTAGCAATTGGCCAAAAGCCCAGCCCAGACCCTAGTTGGCCCCATCCAAATTACAAACCCAAACTGTAAATTTGGGCTTATCTAGGCTCAAGCTTTTTTCAAGATATACAAAGCATGGTTGTTAAAATCTTAAGATACACGGTTCGTATCTTACGATTCATACGATATGTTAAGAGGAACGATTCATCTATCAACAAATTTTATGACTCATATAAATAATAGAATTATGGGGTTATTAGGAGTGTAAAAGTATGAAACATTTTGTTTTAATGGTTTTTAAGACTCGAGTTAATGAGCATTTAAGACCTTTTGATTTTTTGAGAGTTTTTTAGTTCATTATTGACTTTTCACAGTATACTTAGATTATATACTGGTCTTATACTTTTAGGAGTTGGAGCATTAAAATTTGAGCTCCAATGAACAAATTATATAGAATTCACTTAATATTGAAAGAAAGTTGGAGAATTGCTAATATTATTACATTTTATACATATTTTACGTTATTTCATATATTAAATATTTTTTAGGGGAAACACTTATGAATCTTACGATTCTACGATTTACGATACACGATTTGCGATTCAAGATGTATTAATGATTTACGATATGATTCGATTTTCACAATATTGATACAAAGGGCTAGGTTGGAATATAATATAAAATGTTATAAAAAGATAAATTTTATATAAAATAAAATAAAATTTATACATAATATAGATTAAATAAATTCGGTAGTGGTGCAACTTGAATGTTAAGGTAGTTCTGCTGAACCTAGCCTAACCTGATCGAGACATAGCAGAGCCAGAACCAACCTCAAAGTGCAAAAGTCTAAACTTTGTGCAGCTTGAGACTGGAATGAAAACCTGTCCCATCTAAAGATCTTTACGAAGGATGTAGGGGTTGTCTGATTCTTTTCTCCCACACAAAGGAAAAAAGAGAAAGTAAAGAAAAAATAAAAGAGTAATAGCAACTAGCAAATTAATAAGGAAAAAGAAGAAGATAAAACAAAATGTACTAGACAAATGACAGAGAGACAGGAAAGGTGACTGATCACAACCGAAGGAAGAGGCGAAGGGTTTAAGACAACAATAGAAGTAGAATCAATGGGAAAAACGAGATGGAGAGATAGGATTGAGACATGAGGAAAGAGATGGGAGCAACAACATTAATGAGATGGGATGGAAGAGGGGGGGGGGGGGGGGGGGGGGGGGGGCGGGGAAGGGGGAAGGGGGAAGAGAAGGCAATTATGGTTAGGAAATTTTTAGATATTTAGTGATTGGCTCAGGTTCTTAAGAGCTCAACCCAACCCTGCAAGAACACAGGTTGGGCTTTCATCCCCTTAATCCAACCCATCCTGAAGCCCAGGTCCTTTTTGCCCCTGAACTCAATCCAACCTAAAGCCACAAGATTCTTGGCATAACCCCATCATTTTTTTCAACTGAGTCAAGAGGACCAAGAAGAAACTGGACCCAAGTTACTTCCAAGCTTTCAAATTTCTATAAGATCAGGCCCAAATTCAGATTTTCGGACCGAACTCGGGATTTTTTTTACAGATAATATCATTCCAAGTGGCACAAAGCCAACAAAACAATACATGGAGAGGCCCAAGAGATGGCAACAGACAGATTACAAGATTCAGTCAAGAAAAAGAAATAGGTACATGCACAACAGAAAAAAAGAGAATGAACCGACATGGTTTAAAATCTTTAGTACTGGAACACCAATTGTATGGCTACTAAAATAGCATTGCAATACCATAAACATTAGAGGCATACCTTTCATAAAATCGGAATTTTTCCAATCATTCCACATAACCAAGGATTCAAAATATTTTCTACAAGGTTCAAGGAACTAGGTGACGAAAAGTGGAACATTGTCTAAGATGGTTTGAGCACATACATAGAAGATCCAATAAAACCACAGTATGAAACTCAAAGGGTTTCAAGAAACTAAAGCTGCATCAGGATTGGCATAGTGGAGGAGAAAGAAGGGGCATCTAAATTTTCAAAAAAGACGAAGAATAAGAACAAAAACAAAGGAGCATAGTACTAGTTCCCTGCAAGCACCCTACTTAGTTGTCATCGTTGTTGTCATCGTCATCATAACCACCAGTCCCATCTATTTGGGATCAGTTTTTTTAATTCTTCTCTTCCATTCAATTCTCTCTAAAACTATACCCCCTATTACCCTAACATCCAGCATATCATTCTTTAACCCTTCCAACCATGTTTTTAAAAGTCTACATCTCCTTCTTGTATCTTCTACTTGCACCCTTTAAATTTTCCTAACAGGCTTCGTCTCTAGTTTCCTTCATACATGCCCAAACCACCTTAAAAGGCTTTCCCTCATTTTCTCATCTACAGGGTTACTCTAAATGTTTCTCTAACACGTTCATTCCTAATTCTAACTTTTAAGTTACTCTATTTGCCCATCATAGAATATGCATTTATGTATTCATTATCTTGTCCACTTGTTTTTTCTTAATCTCCCAACACTCAGCTTCATAAAGCAATAGCCTGCCCAATGGTTGTTTCATAGAACCTCCCTTTTTAATCTTCATAGTACCTTTATGTCACATACCCCTAGCTTGCCTACATTTGGCCCACCCAACTCCCATCCTATGGCTATATCTAGACCTATTCATCCATTTGGTTCGACAGATGCACTTAAATATCTAAATTTATCATAGTGTGATACAAAGTATGATGAGGACATCATCGGACGCCGACGAAGAAAGATACATCAGAATCTAGATTTTTCCTCAACAAGGTTGGATGATGATTTTGTGCACATTTCTAATATATCTGACCATGGATAGAGACAAATCCAGCCATGGATAGCCCAAATTGTGCATAGATCTGTAATTAAATTGCTTGGAAGGCCTGGTCTAACCGTTATTTTCACCATATCGGGTTTTGGGAGATGTTTTGTCCTTTGGATTATTGTTGGCTTGTTCCAAACCGTTAAATGGATCCAGAGTTGTCATAGAAGTTGACTTAGGAAGTTTATTTTATTTTATTTTAGTATCAACTTTATGGAATGTAATAAGTTAATTTGAATGGCTTGTATTGTTCACACATGTGACACATATGTCTCTCTAGGGTTTCTTAGGTTTTCCTATAAATAATTGTAAACACTCATTTTTTTTCACAATAGAATACAAGTGAAGAATTTCTGCATGTTTTTTTTAGAATACTGGTGGTGAGACTCCATCCCTCGTTTGGTGTGACTCCAAGGAATCATGTGTTTTCTATCCTTTCTCTTCTTCTCCTTTTCTTTCTTCCCCAATTTTCTCGTGTTTTTGGAACCCTAAACAGCCTAAAATCCCAAATAAGCCCAATTCTAACCCAACCAGGCCCTCATCTCAATTTACCAGGCCATCTCGACCTAGACCCCACCCAATCGTACAACCGCATGGACAAACTGTTTTCAATCCAGTTTTGCATTCCGACTTGATTCCCAACCCTGTAATGAACTTTTTAGTACCGAAAACCCCAAATAGACCTTTCTTTGCCCTACTCCAAGTGTTTTTGGATTTAGATTCAAGTAGGACTTGATTTTTTTTTTAATCAAGAATTTATATTTTTCCACTTGTTTCCGGAATTCTAGGCATTTGAATCTGATCCTAGGATATTTGGAAGCCTTAATATAGATTTGTGATTACTTCTAGGGTTTAATATGCTTGCATGTTAT
Source organism: Chimonanthus praecox (assembly GCA_022113865.1). Classification (NCBI taxonomy): domain Eukaryota; kingdom Viridiplantae; phylum Streptophyta; class Magnoliopsida; order Laurales; family Calycanthaceae; genus Chimonanthus; species Chimonanthus praecox. Next base: position 69,407,642 of record CM039086.1, on the reverse strand, counting down.
GGATCTCTTTAGATCTTTTGATTTTGTGATGTTATTTGCATAGATCTTGTATTTAATCATTGGCTACAGAATATTATCTTCTTAAATCAATACTTTTATTGCATATTGTGAGCATATAACAGTAGTTTTCATTCAGATTTTATATTTTCCTTTATTACCTTCTTAGATCTAGGATTTTGAATGTCTTAACCTCATAAGAGAACACTTCACATCAGTTATATTTGGTATTAGAGCATGTCCTGCATCAAAGCACATTCCCAATCTTAATTGGTTCCTTTTCTATGGTCTCTAGACCACTAAAATTGTTGAAAAGCATATCTTGCATTTGGTTCTTTAACCCTTGCTTAAGGTATTCCAAATGAGCTACAAAAGGATGTGAGGAATGTAGGAAAAGAAGTGAAGACACTAGAGATTTTCAAGAGATACAGGGTTGCTGGCGAAAACGATGAATGTGGAAGTATGTGATTGGTATTTTTGGTTTAAAGGCGGTACGGAACCAAGGAAAACGTGTTTCGCATTTTCATCTTTCGTGGGTTAGAAAAACCCTATATATATAAGATGATGATACCTTGCACCCCTCCTTACACCGCACTCTTCGTGAGCCCACCTATGTGAGACCCACTTATGTTGATGGTGATTGGTGCATTAAAAAGGTCTAAACATGAAGTTGTGGCCTATAAAAAATTATCTTGATTGCCTCTAAAAAAAAAATATCTTGCTTGGATACATGAAACCATTATTTTTAAACACATAAAAATTTAGGGGTTAAAAGGGTAATAATTTTTTAGGGCTGCCACTTGACGCTTAATGACACAAAAACAATAATATTGACAAAATAATAAAAATAATACAAAAAAGAGAAAGAGCAAAACGTAAGACTAAACTAATAAGGAAACCTAAATAAGCAAAATGCACATTGTACTAAAGCTTAAAATAGCTAAATTGCAAATTATAATATGCTTGTAAACTTTCAAAAACAAATAATTAAGACCAAATAGCTTCCAACAAGAATTAGCTAATGATCAGCAGAATACAAAAATAGTAGCATGAAAGGGGATTCCAATGATACTTATAAAACAAGATATTCTACAATAAGTATATTCCTTGAATAAAAGAAACTGGATGTTGTGAGGAAGATTAAAAAAAGAAAGTATTATGCAGAAAAATGAAAATTATGAGACAATTACTAGAAACTTCAAAATTTTAAACTTATAACAAAACCCTAATTTTAAAGTCTATTAAATTTGAAGTTTGGAAAACAAAATAAATAGTACTCAAATGGAAAGAAAAAGGGATTTGAAACAATATCAGCCAATGAAGGGGGAAAAGGAAACAAACTTTTTTTTAATTCATTTTCACTTGAAAGAATTGAGACCTAAAAAAGATTAAAAGCCTAAAAAGGGGTCACGTACGAAAAATAAAACTAATTAGAAAAAGTTCCATTCATGTTTGCATTTTCTCTCAATGGCTAAATTAAAAAAAAAAAAAAAAAACAAATTTAGGATGGAAATCTCCACAAATAGATGAACAATAAATCTCAATTATTGAGATTTACTCTCTCTCAAAAAGAAAGTATATTATATGAGAGTAGACCACATCAACATATTCTACTACTGTAAAGTACCTTGAGTTCTAATAATATTTTGTGGAAACTCATGCTCTACTTTTTAGGCCGGAGGAGAATCCTTCACTATGGAAGATCCCCTCCCTAAGAAATCTGCCTAAGTATATTTCTCTAAAATCCAAACACAGCCTAGGAGAATGGGGACAAGCATAACTTGGATTGATGTGATAGGAAAGGACATACCATATTATGGAGTTTAAGAGAACATGAACTTTAATGGTATTGAGTGAAAAGTAGAAGTTGGAAAGTTGCATCTATAAGGATATGTCTGCAATGATGAAAATGAATATGATGACGACGACAACAACAATGACGATGACTACAATGATGATGATGAACGAACTGGGACAAAAGACAAAGCAATGAAACTTGGAATAAAGTAGTCCAAAAAGACAAGCGAGATTGTGCGCTTTAGATAGGGTTGAATGGAGAAGTAGAGATAAGATAGCCAACCCTAAATAAATGGGATAATGCTAGCATCATGATGATGATGATGACAGCGATAACAAAGACAATGTTGCTTTTGATGAAGGTCTTCTATATATCCATTAAGGTCATTTCGATATTAGTAAGTATTAAATCCATTTTTCAAGAAAAACAGGCAAGGATGTAGTCGGAGTCTATAAGCCATACCATCCATAGCTTGACTAATTGACTCATAATCCATGAATGTTCTAGTTGCTCTATTTTGTGATGTCTGCATCAGAATAATTGTGTGCCTATTAGCCTGCATATGATAAGGAAAGATTATCAATCACAATCCAAAATTATCAAAACAATTTCTACCAGGAATGACTATAAGAATTTAAATAAGCATCTTCTGTGTCTACTTTATCTAGACTAAGTTCAATATGTAACAAATAACATAGTAAGGATAGCACCATGTAAAACACTACAAGTGCACAGCATTTTATATCAACTGAAATGACCTTTTTTGACCAAAATGGAACAGGTGAAGACAACCTTTCACTACAAGTCTCCAAGTTGGTGGTTTGTTGCACTGATGCCCTAATATCTCGTCTATTAAATGGCTGAAACAAATCTAGCAACCTTGTTATGGCTCGAAAATTTTGGGGTTGAAACTAGCAGTCCACGTTTAATGTTGAGGGAAAAGACTAGGATAATCCAATTTGAGATGTATTGAGGATAGTAACCATCCGTGATAAGGCCCATCAGAAGAATGGTTCAGGTGAACAGAATAATATTCCCAAATGTGCAGTTTATAGGACCCAGTAAAAGGGACAATCAAGCATTTTGCTGTTCCTCTTGCTAGCATTCATGAAATACTACAGTTTGCAGTGAAAATAGTGCATCCCAACAAGAATTGTTGAGATTGTACACAAAATGCATGAAAGAGCCAAAAGAGTGAATACTGCAAGTGGAGAGAGGAAAAAGTTCCTAATCAGAGTTGAGTTATACCAAAAGTCACTTTGAGTGCTTATTTATTTGCATTATCATGAACAATTTAACAAAAATCCAATATAAAGTTCCTTTATGTCCTCCTTAGAGAGTAAATACTAATTAATGAGACAAGAAACCAACAAAAAGAAAGGTAGAATTGTATAGAAATCTTCCAAGGCCAAATGGTTTGAAAAATAGTGAAACAAAGACAAATGTCTGAATTATGAATTGCAACTTTGGTAGATCTAAGAGTGATGATGGGTTGACTAAAGGTGAAGTTTACTTAGTGCTCCAGAGGTATATTTTGATATACAGCTGCAATTATAGAATAGAATGGAGGATTTGACATTGCAAGTAGGCCTAGCGCATGGTGAGCAAATAGGAGAAAAATTAGTGGCCTGTTGGGTGATGGTCGACCGCCAGTTTCATATTATAGGCATTTCATAAGGCAACAGGACCTGCATTTTTATATCAAGCTGAATGTTGGGCAACCAAAAACAACAATACAATAAAGTACAAGTGATGCTGATGCATATGTGGAGTAATAGGAAGAGATAGAATCAGGAACAATTGCATAAATGAAACCTAAAGGTCACTCCTCCAATAGAAGAGGATTGATGACTGTTGTTTAAGAGAACTTGGGCAAGTAAAGAAAGATTGGAAACACCCAATCACTCCTCCAATAGAAGAGAGCATGTGCAAGTACAAGAAAGATTGGAAACACCCAATCACTCCTCCAATAGAAGAGGATTGATGACTGTTGTTTAAGAGAGTTTGGGCAAGTACAAAAGGGACTGAAAACACCCCATTATAATATGTATTTCAAGTTCAAGGAACTATATGAGGAGAACAATCAAGACTAGGAAGAATAATAATAATAAAGTGACATGTTAGAATTTGGAGTTAAAAAAGACATGGTTTTTAATGTGGTTGAGTGGAAATGTAGATACCATAAAAACAACTTCAGATGGATGGGATTATTGGAAGAAAGTGTGTAGATGTGTACAAAACTTTTTTTTAGTCATTCCGGACACTATATCAATTAGAGTTGACTTCCTTGTATAGTGTTTTTCCCTTCATAGCATACGGAAACCTCTATTTAAAGAGGATGGATGTACTCTTTGATTCACGAAATAAAATTACAATTCTTCTTGCACAAATCCCTTTGTTCAATTATTTCCAAATGGGCATAGATCCATATCTAATTACTACATCTTTCTTGGGAGCAATCTGATCTCTAGGATGAGCAAAAAGTATAATGTTGTTGCTCACTCCAATGCTGAAGCAGAATATAAGGCATGTCTAATACAACATGAGAACTAATATGGCTCAAACATCTTCTCCCTAAGCTTGGTTTTCATCATCCTGATTCTATGATCATATTCTGTGATAAAAAAGCTGCTATTTACATTGCTGCTAATCCAGTTTTTCGTGAACGAATGAAGCACGTAGAAGTTGGTTGTCATTCATGATCATGTCACCTCAAAAGACCGTCTTGACTCCTTAACATCAAATCCAATGATCAATCGGCCAACATGCTCACCAAGGTTGTTTCCAAGCATAACTTTAGGAGGCATTCGGCAAAAAAGCTTGATTGATATCTTCACTCCAACTTGAGGGGGAGTATTGATCATGTCACTTCAAAAGACCGTCTTGACTCCTTACATCAAATCCAATGATCAATCGGCCAACATGCTCACCAATGTTGTTTCCAAGCAGAACTTTAGGAGCCATTCGGCAAACAAGGTTGATTGATATCTTCACTCCAACTTGAGGGGGAGTATTGGAAGAATATGCCTAGTGGTTCTACACTTCATAGGTTCCTCTTATAAGCGTTTTTCTCTACTTTGGGTATGGGTTCCTAACTGAGGGTTGAGAAAAAATGCAGTTTTCAAAACATTCATTTTACTTTTGGCTCATTCATTTTCTTTTGTTGGTTATAAAAAACCTGAGATAATAACGATAGTTGGGCTCTTTGCATGTGTACTCCACAACATTATTTGTACATTCAAAATTCTATCAATTGATTAATAATTTTTCTCCTAGGAACATAAAATTTATCCTTAACCCATTTAGAGAGTAACAAAAGGCACAATTGAAGCTCATCTACCAATTGTTATGCTCTTCGGCTATGGCAAACAAGATTTTTTTATTCAGAAAGTTATCGCCAACAGTTCATAGGATGGGATGGGGCGTTGGACAAGTCATCAATTCACTGCCATCTTGAATCTTGGAAAGAACCAACTTCTAGAGCAAATGCTTGAAAGGATCAATTCAATGCCAGCAGCTTAACCTCAAGTGGGCCACTATGGTTTTTATGAGCTTCCAAGTTGCCCAAACATCACATCCGAAATCTAAGTCAGATCCACACCTCTAACAAGATTATCAAAATAAACCTTTAAAAAAACAAGATTATCAAAATAAATATAGCAATAACTCATAAAAATCAAACATCAAATATAAGTTCATAATCCCTCAACAATCATTAACGCTAGCTTACCAAGTCTCAAGTTCTAATAAATAAAAATCAATTATTTCCTTACATGACCTACTTGATCAAGTGAATCGATCGTTGCTTGACTTGGTCAATTGGTCTGACTAAGCCATAGTTGTCAAGTCTACCAATAACTCAACCTCATCAAATCAAAACTCAATTCCACCTAGTTTGACCATACCCAATGTCTAAGTGTATGACTGGGTTGGGTCGACTCAGCAAATCGACTAGGAACTCAGCCTAGTCAAATCAAACTTTGTTCCACCCAATTTGAATTTACCTAGTGACCAAGCATATGATTGGATTAGGTCAACTTGGTGAGTCAACCAAATACCCAACCCAATCTAATTATAGATTTTTTAGTAATTTTATATTTTATTAGATAAATCTATTCAATAAAACTCACTATAAAAATAAAACCAAGTCACCTGGTTGACCCACCAAGTGATAGACCATTTCCCAATAAAAAAAAAATATAAATCTAAATTTTAAAAATTTGATCTGAACACTTGGTTGACCCACTGAGCCTCCTAGACAACCCAACTCAATCATTGGCCTAGTAATAATCATGGCCCTGGTTCGAAAAATATGATTCAAGATGTAAAATTGTTCAAATTCTTCCCTTATCCAACCCGTTTACACCCCTAATTGAGAGGTCAAAAAAACACAACGAGATACTAGCTATAGATGGTTCTAATTCCCCCTCTGGGATTGTTGCAACCTAGAAGGTAATTCAATAATGTATCAAATAGAACCAATTTCATATCCAATACACAATGTTACAATGGTTACACCTACCCCTTTTATTGAATAATATGGTCACATGTACCCTCAGGTAGGTTTATTTACCTCTTAAAAATATGTTTCTTTTGCAATTTTTTCATTGGATAACGTTTTCTAAGTTGGTAATTTTCCCATGGAAGTTTGGCTTTTTCGAGCTTTGTCCATGGAAAATTCCTTTAAGAAAATGAGAGGATTAAATTTTCAAACACTTATTTGCAACAAGTTTGATAGGAAACTATGAAACTCATTAGTCTTGATCAATATTATCAAACCCGACCCGAACCGCAGGTTGACCTGCGGGTCAACCGTGACCTGGCTAAAACACAGGTCAGGTCATTTTAAAACCCTTCTGGATTAAAAACCCTCTGCGACCCGCGGGTCAACCCGGTTTTTCTAATAAACCTGTGACCCTTGACCCTTAAAAACCCTTGGTTTTCTTTAAATGAAGAAAATGAAGATAAAGGTATTCGTTCTTTTGAGAATATGATTTTTAAATTATTAGTTTTTAGTATTTACAATTGGGTTTGTGAGAAAATAATTATTTTTATGAAATATAACTTTAGTTAATACTTTAATATTAATCATAATATTATATTAATAGCACGGGTTTGACCATGGGTCAACCTAGTTGAACCTTATTTAACCCACCTTCGTCCATCCCGTGTCGCTCTACGGGCCGGGTTTTAAAACATTGGTCTTGATTGTAAATGGTTTCAACACATAGGACAATGGAACTCATTGGATGAGTTTACTCTCCTCCTCTTGTCAATGAGTTTCCTTCCGCCTTCCAATCCTTGTCTAACCTTGAGGTAACAGGCTTCCAGTGTCGATCTTCAAACCTCTTCTCCACTCCCCATACTAGTCCTCAAACTTCTCCTCTACCACTTCATACTTGTTTTTCCCTTTCCTTTTATATCGCCTGCCAATATCTCTTTGTATACTCAAACGTCTCTCCTACTCCTCCATACTAATCTTCCCTTTCTTCCTTTTGCATCATCCATCAACAATCATTCTCTCCATTTATTGTCAACCTATGCACCAAAAAAGATGATTTCTCCAAATTCAAGGAAATTCCATTTTCTTTCTCCTATACCATCCACCAACACCCAAGTTCCATCTATTGATATAAGATGGATATGGATTTGAAGGTATGTGTTTATCTACTAGATATAGAGATTGTTTGGCAGTGTTCAACATAATGTATAATGGCCATCTCTTTATTTATTGTCAATCTCTCTACCAAAGAAGAAGATTCCCCAAATTCAAGTAGTTTCATTTCTAGTATCCTTCTCTACCATCTACCAAAAGCCAAATTCCATAAATTGATGCAAGATGCGTCTAGATTTGAAGGTGTGTGTTGATTAACTGAAAAGTAGAGATTGCTTGGCAATTGTTCAACCGGATTGGTCAAAGAGATCTCGCTACATTGACACTATATTAGCGTGTACATATGCATAGGAAGGTCAAGCACCAATGGAATCTCATCAATTCAATGAAGTCAAAAAGATTTCGGTCGAATGAATTCACTAAGAATGTCACGATTATTGCAAAAACATTTATTTTCCCAACCACTAAACAAGCATGAAAAAACATGATTACATAACAAATGGATTCCAATAATTATAATTAAGAGAGAGAGAGAGAGGCCTAAAACTTTTCCAAATGAAATTTGTTTTCTTTTCATGAATGAAAGTAAAAAAAGTGTTTCCTTTAAGATATAAATGCCAAACCTTAGGCTTTGTCTGGTTCACGATTCTAAAAGTCAATTGTAACTCAGCAGACTTGATTGAGTCAACATGGCTCAACTACAAAATCAAATAACTTAAATATCACTGGTTAATTTCTAACATGTCACTAGGGATACCAACAGGTCACTAGGGGATAATTGAGAACATGAAGTTTATATTAGGTGTTTCCTCGTGTTGATTTTCTTCCTTATAAAATTTTTAGATATTGTCCAAAGTTTTAGGCCAAAAACTCCACAGAAATGATGACGGCTACTTCTACAAAAAATATATGCTCAGGTTTTCCATTTTTTTCCTATTTTCTGTATTTTTCAAAAGAAAAAATTTGAAGAAAAAAGAGAGAATCGCCCATCCACATTTTTTACCCCTCAAACTTGATGCAGAAATTACTAGCGTTTCTGACATGAGGTAATGCCTGTGACCTGCCGAATTTGAAGATTCTAACCCCCACAGGCCAAGAGGAAATATGCAAGATATTGGGTGCCCACGATCTTTTAATCCGATAACATTTAGCACTTTTCAATGGCCTGGATCACCATTCACCAGACCATGTGCCCAAATCATGGTGTGCATGAAAAACTCATGGTGTGCATGAAAAACAGGTTTTTCACGCCACCGAAGCTTAGGATGGAAATCAAAGAGAATAAGGTTTGGGGGGCATATTTTTCAAGAAAAATAAATAAAATAAAAAAGGAATGATGGAAATCCAAACACTAGAATAAAGGAGACCAAATCAAATTCATAAATGAAAAACGAAACCCAGTTTCGGTTCTTACCATTTCGATGGGTTGCAAACTTGGGAAACTGGAATCAGTGGGAGAGAGGAAAGAGGTTGCAGACGCTTTTCGCAACTTCCTATGCCTGAGACCTACGGAAGAACCCAAACCCAAGTAAAAGCGAATCCCAGTTGATTTGAAAAAACTAATATTTTAAATGAAAGTATATTAAAAATGTTGAATAAAATCGATTAAAGTGTAATTTTAAAGATTTACATTTATTCTTTATATTTCAGATTTAAAATGAGCATAATCAATTTTATAACAAAATAATAGATGCTTTAAAATTAATTACTCAATTTAAATAAATTAAAATTCATTCTCAAGTCTAAATATATAATTTTATAAACTAGTGTTTGTTGAACAAAAACATGTTGATTTTGTTTTAAATATGGCGAGACTCAGCTCACTTAAAATTCAGATATTTTAATCTAATTGACATTATTACTGAATCAGTGATTTATTTCTCCACCACCCTTTCCTTAAAAGAACAATGGCTCCAATCTACTATTTTCCTTCTCTTAAAATCAAGTTGAATAGGTCAAATCGAAACTCAACCCTATATTGCAGTCGCAAGTGTGTATTAGGGCAGAGAACTTAAGTTCTTTAAAAAAAATTATATTCACTTTATCTAAATAATTCATTCACTGTAAAATTGGGTTGTATCCACATACATGTAAAAAATGTTTGCTGAGCGAAAAGAGAAATTAGCACACAATATTCATCTCTAATTTTGTTTAAGTTGTGTCTTTCTTGAGATAAGTGTTGGCTCAAATGTTAGTATAAATAGTAGCTTAAAAAAAAAAAGGAGAAAAAGTAAAAGTAGAATATTCTCACAGTATAAGCAAAATATTATGTTACTTTTAAGAATTTTTTTTCCCTCAAAATCTCATTCTAAATTATCTAGTCTAAATATAAAAGGGTTAGAGTGATCGTCAAGAGTCTGTCTCGTAAAGTGTGAGCCCTGACATCAATTCTCATTCCATCCTCTGAAGAGTTATTCCGTGTGTGTCGGTATAAAGACTTGCACATACTTAAATAATTAGTTGAGTGATCTAAGTCTTAAGATGTTGATTTTTTGCCCAAAATGCTTTTATTGGATCTGGATTATCTGTAAGGCTCAGTGAACTCAATGTGTATAACTTAAACCCTAGTATATATATGTTCTCTTTCTCTGTTTATAGGGTTTTGAAGGGAGCTGTTTTCCTCAGGAATTGAGAGAGGAAAAGAAGAAAAAAATCAGGGATTTCTTCCTAATAAAAGAGTTGTAAACTTTGATTTCTTCCTAATAAAATCATTATTTTTTCGTAAATATAAAGAGATTTTATTGAACTACGTAGATCTTTGTGATGTTCTTACTTGTATGTGATTTAATTTTATAATTTTGTTTCTAATGCTTGAAGACTGAACAATTTGATCTTTAAAAACTTTACCCCAGTCTAACTAGAGTTTTAAGATTCACTTTTTCAATAAGGTTATCAATATGGTTCAATTCTGGTGGTATTTAAAGAAACTCGTTAATTCAAAAGAAAGAGTGGACTGTAGAGCCTTTCTCTTAAGGGAGACCAATATAATCTTCACTGGCCATCAACCTCGATGCGTTACTATGAATCGCACACTAATTTTTTATTTCAGTCGCTTTCTTCATAGCTTCAATCCTCTTTTATTAAATACCTTATTATATAAACTCTCCTCTTCAATAAAAAATAATTTAAATAGTTTACATCAGCAATATTCCACCAACAAGACATATACGCCTTCAAATCTAACTGTGTACTAGAATATGTAGTCCAATCATTCCAGAGGTATAAATTATTTTGAAGATCTTGCCCCCAAAATCATTTCATTTTTCTATTAATAAATGTTCAAAGTGCATGCTCTCTACATACCTTGCAATAAACTTAATGCAGCATTCTCCCTCACACCCAACTTTGATGGTTTATATCATCATTTATTGTTGCGGCTGCTGTGAATAAGTACCACATTAAAAGTGTAGAAAGAAATTTAAGAATTTTTAAATGATTTAGATCATTCCATGTAACAAGCTAGTATTTTGGAATGTCAAATCCTAACAAATAGTATCAGAGGCAGATCTCGGACTACCTCACATGGGTTCAAAAAGTTCCCTAGGTAAATTGGATGACCTGCGTCGCTTTCTCCAATGAAGGGCCTCAGTAGTTTAAAAGTGACTTTGGCTCACTCTAACTACATATTAGTCTTTTGGACTTCACCGTTAAAGTGTCCACCATTGACTTGGTTGATAAGAATTTTTTAAGTTTGAGCTTAGCTTTCGTCAAGAGAAAATTTTCAAACTTCTACTAAAATTTTGATCAATAGTTACATATTTTAATTGTTATTTTAAAATTTCATTTACTGTTGTTGATTTTTCTTTTTTCAACCCTTGGGGGTGAACAAATTTCGGACTCCCGAGTCTCGACAAATTGCAGGGGACTGGACCCTGGAGGTGTTACTGTCTGGCTCGGCTGATCATTTAACAACAAGGAGGGGCAACTTATTGTCCCCATGTTCAAATCCTTTTGTGGAACAGAACGACCGGGTTTGCGAAAACACAAAACATGACGCTGACATGAAGAAGCAGAGATCGAAGAGCAGCTGAACAGATCACAATTCACTGAGATCACAATTTCGAAGAAGGAGAGAAAGAAGAGCAGAACAGATCACGATCCATTCAGATCCGGATTCTGTCTGTTCCCACATGCTCTTCTTCTTCTCGTCCTCTTCTTCTTCTTCATGGATTCATCCAATCGCCAATCACGAATCTCCACGACATACATCCCACCTCACAGAACGCAACTCCATCCTCGCCTCCACTCCTTTTCCTATCCCATTTCCAAGCCCCCCATCCTCTCCTCTCCTCCTCACTCACATCTCAAATGGTGGTCTCTCGCTGCTGCACTCTTCATCCTCCCATTCCTCTTCTACCTCCTCTCGGTCGCCCGCGGCATCCACCTCTCCTCCAAGTTCTCTGATTCCAAGCCTAAGGGCTTCGGTGTCATCATTCACTCATCCACTGATGGCACCCGCATCCGTATCTTTGAATTCCTCAACGAGGGGCATAGAATGCCTTTTGTTGGTGCTGATGGGTTCGGCCCAAATTCAATGAAAATCCACCCTGGATTGGTGAAGTTCGCGAAAGATACTGAGAATGCAGGGAATTCGATTCTTGACCTTCTGGATTTTGCACAAAAGAGGGTCCCAAGGGCAGAGTGGAAGGCTACAAAGGTTTGGCTGGTGGCGACAGGTGGACTTGGAAATGTGGCACCCAAAGCGAGGGAAGCAATTCTCAAGTCATGCAGACGGGTTTTGAGATTGTCTGGTTTTATGTTTAGAGATGAGTGGGCATCTATGGTTACAGGTTGGTTCAAGTTTTTAATCTTTTACTGTAAAGGTTGGGATCATTTATGTTGCTAACTGCATCCATCTAACGGTTGTTTTTTAGCAAAAAAATTGAATCTTCGTTACAGTCCTTGATTCAGAATTTGTAATAGGAGTTAAATGTACAGTAAAAAGGTTAAATATTTGAGTCTTGCGTACAGGATTTGGGATTAGGATCAAATGTGTAAATGCTAGTATTTATTTTCGGGAAGTAAGTATTTTTATCTAAAAGTAGAAATAAGTTTAACTTTTTTCTCTAAATGGTATTTTCTAGGAAAGCACTTCTCATGAATCCAAACTTAGCCGTGGTCATCAGTATGGGAAATGGACTCTGGAAGTGGAGAGGGAATTGAATGTATGAACACTCAGCTATGCAAAATTTTGATAAGTATTTATTTAGAAACATGAAATTAATTCAAGAAATAGGAAATGAGAAATGTAAGATTTGAGAGGCAAAGAAGTTTCAAGGTAACTATGGTTGAATATGAATGTCTTTTGTTTGTTATGTAAGGAAAGCTTGAAAACAGAATTGAACTTCGTATGTGGTGCTCTAAATATTCTGAATATAATGCTAAATCTTTGTGTGCTTTCTGCTGTTGCTCAAACCATGGAAATTCACTTACATTTGCTTATATCTGAATAATGCAGATTACTACTTTATCATATAGTCAAGCTGTACCAATTCCTCACGACTCTTGTTACTTGGCCATTCTATCTATTATGTGGTGTTTGGATGTGGGTTAGATAGTGGTTGAGGAAACATTTGCACTAGCATAAGGTGTTTGCCCCTGTTTGTAGGCACTTGAGTGATGAAATGTGGAAAATGCTTCCCTCTTGGAATTGCAGATGATGCAGCTCTGGAGAGTGGTAAAATCGCCACTTATCCTAGTCAACCTTGCTCCCCCTTTCATGAAAGATTTTTTAATGAAATGTCTAGGTGTAGAATTGTTTCTCCACCTCCATTCACCAAGAACACCAAACAGTGGCAAGGTAAAATGTGGAGTTCCTATCTCGAAATTGCTGCACTTAATGGAGTGACCTTGCTTTTATACTTTATCTTATCCAAGCTCCACCTTAATGTCCCAAGAACTATAGAGGCACCTTGCTTCCAGCATTGGCACTGAGGGCATTTTATTGACTAAATCCATTAAGTAATTATTAACTTTATTCTTTGTTTGCAACATGTAAAGAGGAACTGTGCATCCCAATCAAAGTTGGATTAATATAAGTTTTAACAATCCCAGTGCTTTGTTTGTTGTAGTCTTTTATATTGCATGTTTTCGATCAAAATTCAGTTAACATCAAAGTATGGCATATCAAATGCTTTGCTACTTGTTGTCTTTGGTAATTCAAGTACATTCACGAAATGGTGATTAAAATGGATTTGATGTTGTTTTTCAAAACAAAAGGGATTTGATTTTTATCAAGTGTTCTTTAAACATTTAAGATAAAGAATCTCAACGGATGGATCTTAATGCAGGTCCAGAACAAGGAATTTACTCTTGGGTGGCTGCAAACTATGCTCTTGGAACGTTAGGAGGTGATCCTCAAGAAACAACTGGGATAATAGAACTTGGTGGCACTTCTCTGAAGGTTCTTTTCATATTCTATGCCATCCAGTTTCTTGAGATTATTTCACACTGTGCAGAAACATATTTTAAACATATCTATTTCATTTTTAACTTATTTGGATTTTTTTTTTTCATTTAGAATGATCACAAGAATGTATTACTCAAAAAAGCTTTCACAAGAATCTAGTTGATTTGCTAATGATAAAAATAGGGAGTGCAAATGTTGCACTAGGAGGCAGTTTTTAGGATAATGAAGATTTGCACAAATTAGTATGTGTATTTGAAGGCTGAAGAATATCTTGATAGATATTATGATCTCTTGCAAATAACAATATATCAAATCATATGTATTAACCTACCTGATTAGGAGATGATCCTATTCTTCACAACCTATTTTTTCTAAAAATTATCATAGTATCTGAAGTTGCCCTCATATAGAAACTATATGATTTGGGCTTTGTGAGTATATATTGAGCTGCATCATTTTGTTATTTTTTGGTTTCTATTATTTGAGAGAGACTCTTTTAATACTAATTGGATAGAATTATTTGCCAATGAAATGTTTAGTCGATCTTTTCCCTCTTCAATATACAGGTTACATTTGCTCTAAGACAACCATCTCCAATGGAATTTTCAAGGATAGTAAAACTAGCTGGAGTTACTTACATCCTTTATAGCCGAAGCATGCCCCGTCTTGGTCAGGTGGTCTTCCTGTTGATGATTTCCTTACCATGTATTCTTCTAATATTCAATTGATCATCGATGGAATGAAATTGGAAGCGTAAGAATTATATCAGGACTTTAAGTGCCATAGCTATGTTTTTCAGTTGAACCCATCTATCTATTTAGATGCTTAATGTTTTCTTTTATATTTTCATTTGTGTTGTCTAAAATCCTGCTTTCATATCTCAATTACTGTAACAAAACTCTTTAGAAATGTGAGAATCATGAGCCCACAGTTAATGGGAAACCTGTTTGCCAGGTTGCCCTCTCAAACACCTGCGGTCCATGCTTTGTTCCTCTTCCCATATTCTACTTTAATGCCATATGACTGCAATTCTAAAAACTTCATCATAAATGTTGCATGAAGTGTTCTTCACATCCTTTTCTTTCACTTTTTCTTACGTCTAGGTCTGGCAAATATAAATTTTAGCTTTTTAGAACACCTTTACTCCCAATTTTCCTTTGTTCTTGCAGTGAACTTTGGAGTTGGGAACTATTGAGTGTTATTTGCTACTGAAAACTTGATACTGGAGGTTCCTTCATGGGAGGCCATGTTCTCATTTGCTTACCTGCTTGCTTTCTTGAATTATCCTTTTATTTGTGCAATCCTATTGTGGTTCTCAGTGACTTCGGAATCATTTGAGAAGTTTAACAAAGTCAACTTATCCCATACAACAACCTAGTTTAAACTATATAATTTAGTAATCTTCTTAGAACTCCGCAAAATTCCTTCCAAAGACGCCTTACCCTGTTTTTATTAATGTTTCCCGTCCCCACTCCCATCTCCTTCTGTCCATTAATTTAGTGCATTTTATGGTTTGTGTTGTTTGCTTAAGCTGGCTTTTCCTTTTCTTTTTGCTCTTTTCCCCCCATCTTTTTGGTATTCATCTTGTGCACATTTTAATAAAATTATATCCATTACTACCTAGAAAAAACATAGGCAACGGTTGAACCTGTTTAAAAAATGCACTGCCTATGGCATCAAAATTCATTTTTATTACTCTAGTTGAATGCATGAAGGTAATTCACTTCTGATCAATGTCCTTGGTGCAGGATGCAGCTTGGGAATTGTTGCTAGAGCAGCACAAATCTAGGGTTCTGACATCATGTGAGATTCTACTTTAGCATTAGTTAGATATGACATTCTCTGGTTTTATTTGACATATAATTTTTTTTGAATGATGTTTTAGTTATATTTAATTTCTAAATAAATGTCATCGATCACTTCTAGCTGAACTTTCAATGGTTAACATTCCAGTCTTTGATTGTCATCTTGTTAAATATTAATTTACCCTTTTTTTATTGTAAATAAGTTGAGCAAACTTTCTTGGATGGGTGATAGATCTATGTCTGTGAAGGGTAGGTCAGTTGAGGAAGAGGCAGAGGCAGTGATTGCAAATGTCTACAGCCCAATGTCGGACAGTGAAAGGGAAGAATTGTGGGATGAACTTGATGGGCTAAGGAGCAGATGGTGTGGTCCATGGTTTATTGGTGGTGATTTCTATAGAATTAGATTTCTATAAGAAAGAAGAGGTGGAGGTAGATTAACAAGGTCTATGGAATGCTTTTCAAAATTTGTTGGAAGATGTCAGCTCATTGATTATCCACTTTAGGTGGTAAGTTTACTTGGTTTGCTGGTAAAAAAAAAGGCCTGCTATGAGCAAACTCAATAGATTTTTAGTTTTGTTGAAATGAGATGAGTTGTTTAAGGATGACTCTCAAGTAAGTTGAGAAAACTTGTTTTAGATCACTGGGCAATCTTTCTCAACTCAGGTGATGAGGGTTGGGGCCCTTGGCCTTTTTGATTCAATAATTTTTGGATGGAGAAAGTTGATTTGAAGATAGGGTGAAAGAATGGTGAGATGGCTTTGAAGTGGAGGGTTGGCCTGGCTTTACTTTACATAAGTAACTGAATTTCCTTAAATTGAAGGAATGGCGTAGGGAGTCTGGGGGTTAGTGAAGGAGAACAAGAATGGATATAAAGAAGCTCTGGAGGGTTGGAGGAGACTGAGGAGAGGGACCTCTCTGAAATGGAGCTACTGGAGAAAATAGAGTGTAGATCTGGGCTCTGGGAATACTTGAAAAAGGAGCTAATTAAATGGTGGTAAAAGTATTGTGTGTTTGTGGCTTAAGGATGGAGATAAAAATACTGAATTTTTCCACAAGGTAGGAAATCTCAGAAAAAAATGTCTCTCTTTTGAGGTGAGTATGAAGGTGGAAGGCAAAGATGGTTAGGCAGAGGTTAGAAGGTACTTAAAGTAAATTTTTGAACCCCATTGAGTAGACTCCTTTGGGAAATTGTCAGTTTCTCAGCAATTGTAACCCAGTGACATCTACCTCTATGCTGAAGTGAGTTCTTGTCCTCTTACTGCATCGTCCTCTTTGGTAGTTGGCTCCTGAGCCAATGTCTCTCCATATGGTCTCCCCCCTCTATCCATTGCCTCCTTATGCTTTTTTTGCAAGTGTTAACAATAGTTTTATTGCCAAGGAGCACAAGAAATGCACAAATACAGGGTAATGACATGAGGCTTGCACGTGGTTTCATGTATCTATGGGATTAGTTTCACCTCCAATGCGCGGTGGGGGTACCCATGATATTAAAAAAAAGGGGCAATAATAGGTCAAAACCTGCCACAGGACAAAAATTAGCAAGCTCAAGAAAGCATACAAAAACAGAAAATTAACCTGAAGAAAAAGGAAGGGGGTAGAACATTGAAGAACATCAGGAGTAGGATAGTTGAGCTAACTTATCAGGCATGAGCCATTGTGTAGCGAGAGATCTAGGATAAAGGTCCAGACTTTCGAGGAAAAATGACAATGAATAAAAAGGTGATCAGCATCCTTAGAAGCCTGAATGCAAAGTGGACAACAACTAATCATCACTGGATGCCTCTTCCGGAAGTTGTCCTTTAGTTAGAATCTTTGTTAAGACCAGCAATCTCGCTAAACCCAATCACTGGAGGAGGAGCAGATGAGGACCAAATGGCACGTTGACAGTTGGATAAACGACCATCTAGAGCACCAAACAAAGAATGATATGACTGAAAAGTTTCCCGATTTGTCAGGTTTCCAAATCTAGTCTTTTGAGGTGCTAGAGTTGCGGATTCTGGAATAGCAAGAGCTTTTCTTCAATGTTGGATATCAAATCCATCGTGGGGTGTGAGGGTTCTCCATCACCCACTTGTGTGAAGCCTTCATCTCAAGTGAAGCTGTTCAAGTTTTATTGGTTTGTTTTCGATATCCCAACAAGTCAATTTTTCATTAGTTGTATTAGGTTCAATATTTTCTGGATTTCTGTTGTAAAAAACTATGAGAGAGAATTGCTTCAAGCCTCACCATTATGTTGCATCTTATTAAAAGGTGGTGCATTTTATCATTAAAAAATGGTGCTACATTTTGCGCTTATCTTCGTTGTTTTGCCTTTATGCTTGTAGAAGAAAAGTGATATTTTACTGAA
Organism: Chimonanthus praecox; assembly: GCA_022113865.1. Classification (NCBI taxonomy): domain Eukaryota; kingdom Viridiplantae; phylum Streptophyta; class Magnoliopsida; order Laurales; family Calycanthaceae; genus Chimonanthus; species Chimonanthus praecox. The sequence continues at coordinate 69,389,672 of CM039086.1, read as the reverse complement.
ATGAGAGCATAAAAATGGCCCTTCTGTTCTAACACTGCTTGAATTGATGTAGCCTGTGATGGTTTGCCAGAGCTTTTCTGTAGTCAGATCTAATAGCTCACTATATACGAAATGTAGTCTTGTTCTAAATTCCTCTTTGCTTTATTTGCAGCATCAAGTTCTATTGAGGGAATTATCAGGGATCCTTGCACTCCCAGAGGGTATGATCAAACAGCAGGTCCAGATATTGCATTGAATGGAAGTGATAAGCAAGCTCCATCTATCCTCTCAACAGGCAACTTTTCTGCATGCAGATCTAAAGCTTTATCATTATTACAAAAAGGTCGAGGTAAAATCCTTGATGTCCTCACTACTACTTTTGACTGATCTTTGATTATTTTCTGTAGTGTGTAGTTGACAATGTGCTCAGTGGTTAAAACCTTTTTCATATTTGCAGTTTTCTTCAGACTGTCAGATATTTCTATATTTGTATATTTTACATATTCATTTTGATATGCTTATATTTTGTATGTCTCTGCATATGCTCAAATAAGTAATCTGCACATTTTTCTTGTGCATGCAAAATCAATTAAAGTTTGGGGACGTTCTCAGTGATGATCATTAAGTACCATCTAATCGAATAAGTGCAAATTTGCAAACCAACAAGTGAATAAGACCAGTTAAGGATGTGAATACAGCAGGTTTTGAAAAAAAGGGACCTGAATACTGCTCTGTTGGGAAACTGGTTATGGTATATGTTTAGTATTGAAGTAATATTTATCAGGTAATGGATGGCAGATTTCAGAAGATTGACATGCTTCTAGCATATGGAAAGCTGTCAGGTAATGCTGCAGTTCTTTACTGGAGGTATAAGATACACACTACAAGATGATCAATCAATGGAATTCGGGATCGATCTGCTGTGAGGAAATGCAACCATCTGAAGGATATCCTGACCACTTTGTATTAGCAATCATGAAGATACCATAGGTGCAGTCAGGGGTCAAAAAAACGCCCTGGCCGATATGCATGGCCGATAGTTTTCTCTCTCCTCTGATATTGGCATTTCTCTCTCCTCCGATATCGGAACCGTGAAAAACAGTGACGAACCGTGTAGAACCGTGAAAAACCGCAAAAATCGCAAAAAACCGTGAAAGCCGTATCGGAAGAACAGTTGAAAACCGTGAAGAACCGTTAAAAACTGCAAAAAACCGTGAAAATCCGTATCGATTTTTTTTTAAAAAAAAAATAAAAAAAAATAAAAAAAATAACTTTTAAATACCGATATTTATGCATATCGGCCGATATTCGTTTTCTACGGCCGATACATATCGTATCGGCCGATATTGTTCGGTTTTAAAAAACCGATACATATTGGCCGATACGATATGTATCGGCCGATATTTCGACCTTTGGGTGCAGTATATATGGACAAATAGGGCCCTCTGGTAATATGGTGCTCAATCTTTTGGCATGATCTAACTGATGGCAAATTCAAACTTCTGCCCAGTCTGGTGGAAGTGCTTCAATCAGTATATATTCCAAGTGAATGGCTACAATATTGTCTGGTGGCCCGTGATGTGTCTTAACAGTGCTGGAATGGATCACCTATTGATGAAGGCCAAGATAGCATTGAACCCTCAATCGAATATTGAAGGCTAAGATAGTATTAATCTTGAATCAAATATGAATCAAACGACAAAAGTAAAGGCATTACAATGTAGTTTGATTTGCAGATTGAGTCCATCCATGCTTGAGCACATGGCAGCATAATTTCTATGTTCATGCCATCCATCAGTTGCCATCCATGGTCCAAAATAATTTAGTTGACTCAATGGGTAACCTTCACATGAACAAAATAGAGTGACACCTGCAGAATACTTTCAAATGGTTGTGGCGTGTGACATCTGCTTGAAATGGAACTGAGTTTTTTCTTGGTATGGTCATTTACATGATGGATGGAGTCTAATTTTTTAATGGTTGACTTGGATGCTCAACTTTTGTGGTTGCAATTGTAAACACTTGATAACTATGCAACAAACTTGTTTCCTGATGGAATCCAACTATTAGATGATGTGGTGAAATGCACACATCTGCATGTCTAGCTGCTCAGACTTGGGAAACCCAAAGATCTTATTACTTGTTTCTATAGAACTTAGCACACTTGCTTATTGAAGTGTTAGATCTTTAATTTCCATATCACTTTTCAGCAAAAATCATCTTTGCATGTGCTTGACCATTAATTGACATGTGATCAAATTTTATGCAGATAAGTGCTTGCATCCACCCTGTGGAAAAGTCTCCTCTCTCATGCCTGAATTGCGAGGCAAGCACATCAATGCAGAGAACTTCTTCTATACCTCAGAGGTTTGTTTGCATGACATTCCTTCTCATTTTTTAGTAAAAAAACAATTGTCCATTATGTTAGAAAACCATGACATGATAACATTCTTCAGGTAGAACTCGCTTTTAAAAGCTAGCTGTTGAGAGAAGGGTGCCTCAAGTATTATATAGAGTCATTGGTTTTTCAAATTAATCGATGTGGGACTTTTGTCACTTCTCACATCATCATCATCAAAATCCAAAATCCCATCTGTTTGAACCTTTCAAAAAAAAAAAAATAAAAAATCCCATCTATTGAGGTCGGCGTTCTGAGTTCTTTTTCTCTATTTGACCCTATCATAAACCATAAACCCAATTACTCTATCTATCCGTCTATCTTATCTTTCTTTATCCCATCCCTCCACCTTAAGAAACAACTATTTTGATTCCTTATTTGTCTGGGTTCAACTGGGCAACACCTGTACTATTTTGCTGCATGATAAAAATAATATCTTTTGGAAAAAAGAAAATAAGAGAAATGATGTCAACGTCTTAAGCTATAGATTCAAACTAGTAAAGGATTGTAAATGGTAGACTTTAAGATGGCCAAAGTTGTAAAGTGTACAATTGAAGACATAGAGTTTTATAATTCCCAAGAGAAGTGATAATGTATGTGCACCAGCATGTGCAGCCTTTCATTGGGCCTCCTATCGACATGCATCATTCAAATTTCATTTCATTTGAGTGATTCACTTTAGGATTGAATTGCTCTATGAGTATACCATCAAATCTTTTGGCCTCTAAAATTGCTAGGTATCATTGTTAAAGGGTTGACTTTGGCTTAAATTTAATCGAACTCACGACTCCTGCTTCTTGAGGCAAGTTCTTGGGTTTTGGCTTGATATTTGATCCTTATGAGGTACACACCCAGAGCAAAACTTTGATACTAGGGCATTGACATAAATGCAACCCTAAACTCGACAAAACTGGCCACAATAATAATTGGTGACACCAATAAATATTGGGCCTGGGGCTGCCTTCCAAAAGGATCAACTAGATGGCTTCTATTAGCACTTTTACATTGATGGATCTATTATCTTGCTATGTGCTGGTCCAGGCTGACTTGGGGGGATCAGGGCTTACAGATTTTGTTTGATAACTAAGCAGGCTGGGCTTGACAAACTTTGACTCAGTCTAATTGTAGTGATACTGATCCTTTGTTCTTGGGCTTATCTTCACGACTATTTCTAGTCTTATTTTAATATCTGCATGTATTCCAGCTATTTGAATGGTTCAGATGGCTCAATCTGGAAGATATTTGAGGGCATTCTGCATCAATGGTGAGGCCATGTGAGAATCAGTTTGATATAAACTCTAGGCCCTATTTTCAAGAAATTGGATGAATAGCAAGTTTTTTTTTTGAAGGATTAGGAACCTTTAATGCCTGTTGAGTGTTTTCATTCTCATGTTTGCTTTCCTATTTTGTTGTCCTTGACTCCTCATTGGTCTCAATTCATCAATGGTTGTTTCCTTTTGAACTGACTGTTATCTATTCTGCTCTTTCAGCTTTTTGGGCTTGCTCATAAGGCCTCACTTTTGGAGATTGAGGCTTCTGGAAGACACTACTGCCAAGAAGACTGGGCCAGGTTGAAGGAAGAATATCATGGCATTGATGACACTGATTTATTAAGATATTGTTTCTCATCGGCATTCATTGTGGCATTATTACATGATGATCTTGGGATTCCCATGGATGATAAAAGGTGCGCACTCCAAGAGGCCCTGCATAACATAAATTTCCCATCGACCCTACATTATAGGATGGTGGGTTCTTACTATTTTTTGTAGTGGTGGTGTCTTCATTGAGTTTGGGTGGCTGGCAAAATCGTCACTAAGTATTTGCAGTTGTTGGATTTTTAAATAACTTTGGTGCATTTAGTTGGCATCCAAATTCTTTATTGTGGTTACCCCTGAAAGAAGTTCCACTGAAAAATCAGTATAATCCAACTTTTTATTCGGATGTTATGACCGTCCAATCCCCTGAAATGCTGCCTCAGTGGCAGGTTCAAATTCATGAAATGGGACAGGCCTGCATGTCTTTTCTATAACATATTCTAGTACTTTAATCTTTAGACTTATTGCAGCACTGTCCTCTTACATCTTAATATTTTTGACTGATCTTTCAATTCAGAAATTTATCTCTTCTGAGTTCCTGATTACTTGATACTGTCCACCTATGTTCTCTGTTCCACTTGCACAATTTACTGCAAGCCCTCTCTCTCTCTCTCTCTCTCTCTAATATATATAAATATAAAACAAGGATCACCTAAGAACTAGTTCTCATGAGACTTTCGTGAGAACAGCGAAAGGAAGAGGGGAAGAGAGAGAGAGAGAGAGGAGGGGAGGGGGGGGGGGGGGCGCGGGCGCTGTGGAATGAATTGGATCCATTAGGTCTGGTGTGGCCCTTACAAACCAAACTTCTCATCAAAGCTGTTCTTAGGGGATCTATTATATATATATATATATATAATTTCTATATTGTGATGCAACTAAATTTTCTTCTTTGTGTGAACCTAATTTTTTCAGGCTCAGTTGATGGGAAAACAAATTGAAAATGTTATCCTTATCTTGTCATTTACACGTGCAACTCCTTCGTCTTTGTGGCCCTCTCTGTACTTAGTTACAAGAATTGATTTATTTTTCCCTTTTGTTTCTGCATGTCTACCCACTCTCCATTCCATCATCTCCATACCCTCATCAAGCGCTTTTCCATCAAATTCGACATAGCCATCAAACTTCGACTTCAAATGTCATCAATTTTCTCAACCCTAAACTTCCTCCTGTTTCTTTTTCTACTACTGAAATCCTCCATGACCATTCAAATATCCATGCACCCGCAGTTGTTTCCACAAATTTTTTTTTTCCATTTCTTTTACCTATATTTTACCCAGACCCACCTTCCATTTCTCCGAATTTCAACCAGATCATCCATCCCCAAACCACTTTCATCATTGTTGTCCCTGGCTATGGTGACAACCATGGAGGACTTGGAGACAATGTTGAGTGGCGGAGAGTACACAGGAGATGGAGAGATTTAGAATGCGTGGGAGCTGGTTGGTGAGTGAACAACATCGGTTGTGGAAGTTGATTTAGTGGGAGGAGAAATCTGAGGAAAAAAAGAAAAGAGGCAAGGGGTTTCGCCATGTGGAGGATGAGGTTGGATTTGGTGAGGAATGTGATTTTTATGAGGAAAAATTTGTGAAAGGAATTCTGTATGAGAGAATTGGGCAAGAAAATGGTGGTGAGGAAATGGCTTCTGCATAAAAACTGGTGCTAGAGAAAGTCCATTGAAGATGGAGACACAGAGGAGGGAATGGATGGTATTTTGAGTTGTTAGTTGATGCTTCCACTTGTATGTTGCCAATGAGATGCGATTTTGCACATAACAGAGATTTTAAATATATTTATTAGAGTTTTTGCATATATAACAAGGATCACCTGCAAACAAGCCCGATGGCTCCACTTGGGTCCACATGGATGGGTGAGTTTGAAAGGCCTTGGTTTGTATAAGGTACCTATAAAATTTCATCTTGATTGGATAAGTGAAGCCATTTTTTTTAAGGCCTCCACCCCATAAAGTGCTCTCACGGTCTTCCAAACCCACCTAATCCCATGATCATAGATAGGCTCTACATTGAGCTCTCAATGTGGGAGCACCTTATGGGTTGTACAGCTGGTCATATATGTAATACTCAAATTTTATTTTCTTAGTCTTATCCTGTGATAGTATTAGGGGTGGCATATCACATGCATTCAATATGTTATTATTGCTTGCTTCAGATATAAATTTTAAATAAAATTGTTAAGCAGTTTAGAAATAAGATGTTGATATTATATTTTGTAGTCCATTTGTGTTCATATTGTTTCCCCCCCTCTTTCTTCTAGTTCAAATTCAAAGATAATTTTTTCTGGTCGTAGGGTTGGGTTTGCAAATCAGATAGGACATGCTGATATTATATTTTGTGGTCTATTTCTGTTCATATTATTTTCCCTTCTCTTTCTTCAAGTTCAAATTCCAAGATAAAAATTTCTGGTTGTAGGGTTGGGTTTGCAAATCAGATGGGAAATGCTCCACTTGACTGGACATTAGGAGCTTTCATCATGCAAACAGTAGAAGAGCCGGAAATGGACCCAGATAACCTCACTCGCATAATTGGTAATAACACTGTTACATACTTATCTATGTTTGCCACTCTCTTCTTTGTGATCATTGCTGCATTCTTTGTGTCACAATTGCGCAAACCGCAATTGAAGACTATCTATGACCTTGAGAAAGGACATTACATTGTCACGCGTGTACCGAGATGATTTTTATGTTTTAAAATTTTTTTCACAAGAAACTTGTAAATGTAATTATAGCATTCATAGCAAAACTAAGAGTTTTTTGAGTAATTTAAAAGGGGAAAAGAGGTCTTGCGCAAGCATTGGAACAGGGTCCAACTTCTATCTTCTTCTTCCTTAATTATGCCGATTGAAATGTTTGGTATCCTGGCTTTAACGGGTTTGTGTTCTTGTTAGTCTTCACATTCACCTCCAAAACTTGAAAGATTTTAATTACTAGGCTCTCTTTAGATGTATCTCACTGAGTGAAATGGTGATTTGGTGTGGAAGACATTTATCATCTGTTTCCTGTCAGCTTTTAGGGGTCATTATGTGGGCATGTTCTCGATGCTGCTGAGAAGTTGGGGCACTAAATGGATCAATTGGTATTTGAGACTCTTTAAGGACATTAATGTCGGTCTGTGGACCATGATCTGTTGAACTTGAATATTATAAGATCGACTCAGGCTTAAACAATTATAAAAGTAAACATGTATTGGTTTTGCCTATAAAAACACGTGGTCTCATTTCATCTATTCCTTTTCCACTCACATGTCAAGAGAAGGAGAGCATAAAAGAGAGGTAAAGAGGTTCTCTCCATACCCTTGGGAGAGGGGGCATAGGCTATTTGAATTTGTTTATATAATATCCTCTGCATCTTCTTTAATGTCAACAAGATCTCCATTTTGTGCCCCTATTGCATTTGTGTTTGCTTTATCGGATCCACGCTGCCAAGAGAGAAATGGGATGAACCCGTACTCCATTTTCTTGAATGTACAACTTTACTTTTCTTGTCTGTCCTTTTTTTGGAAAAAGTTATCGATATTACTCAATTACTTAAAGCTGTATTAATTCTTGTTGTGGGGATTATTTATCTGTTCATCTCCATGTGAGGTGTCTTCTGCTATCTTGTGCCTACTTAGAGGTGGCACATTTAATTATTATCACAAATAGGCTGCTTTGCATGTTTGTCCATTTCCAGTTACAATTTGCAGAATCGCCTATCATGGTGTGTGTTAAACGGCTTGGATTCATTGTTTTAAAGTGGTGAAGGTAAAACGCATTTAAACCATCTGGGGTGATGAAATTACCGGTGATCTGGTACCTGGCCATGGCGCAGAAGCTGTTATCCATGGATTTACTGTGATGTGGTTGAAACTGGTGGCTAGATCACCCTCTTATTAAAGGATAATTGGGTAATTTAGAATGGAATTTCTACATTCATTTTAGTATCAGTCATGGGCAAATCAGGTTGTCAACAAGCCCAAAGTTGGCACAAATCTGAAGAGTGGACCCTCGTTGAATGGGGAACTTGTTTCCCTTTCCAAATTATGTTTCTTGTTTCGCATTTGTCAAATCTCTTTCATGCTTCATACATGCTATCCAAGGTTTCATGCATTTGGTTCTCACTTATTTTTTTTCCTGCTTCCACTTTCCATCCCTTTCCATCCTAGCAACTATGATCTGCCATGCTATGAGAGGAACTCATGCACTGATTTGGAGTCAAGCATGTCAAAAATTAGAATTGAAATTAATGAGAGTAATAAAATCACCCTCTTATTATTGTGTTTTATAAAAATGGGGTGTCTTGTAAGTTTTACTAGTTGAACTTAAGAGTAATAAAACCATATTCTGAGTCAATTGTTTATTAGGTGTCTAAAATCATTGAACATGTAGCTTGAGACTGGCGTGAAGAGTTGTAATTGATAATTAGAACTTAATGAATAGGAATTTCAAAGAGTTGGTCTTGATAAGAATGATTAAAAGGAGGTATAGCCAGTGCCATAAAGATCAGTCGAAATTTAAAGTTATTCTTCAAAGTAATCGAAAAGGTTAGCTAAATTTTAAGAAATTAGTGTGTTGGTCAGGAACCTGCCTCATGAAGTGGTCGAGGGGCTTGCACATGTCCTTAAGACTTTTCGTGTGGTCTAAAAGACTTTAGACACCTAGGCCATAAAAATAAAAATGAGAAGGTTAGCTTAAGAATACAAGACATTGAACCCAAAACATGTTCTATAGATGCTTATGAAAGTTTTTGAACGTGTGAGAGAGCCTTGGGTTGGGCCTTACCTGCACGGGCCTGGCCTGATGTGAAAAACTTGACCTTAGGTTGACCAGTTCATTGCCTGAGTTCAGTTTGGACTGAAAAATAGGGTCTTACTAAAATTAGGATCTGAATCAACTCAAAAGTCCAAATTTAGGCTTAAACTGATTTAAGTTTGAGGGCCTATCATATACATGAGGTACTACTCCCTCTCTCTCAAATTAGTTGTCCTATATGAATTTTGGAAGGGCCTATCATATACATGAGGTACTACTCCCTCTCTCTCAAATTAGTTGTCCTATATGAATTTTGGAATTGTCCCAAAATAGTTTTCTTATTTATATTGGAGTATTATAAAATGTGTTGAAAATGGATGAGATCACATGGAGTGTTAGCCTTATATAGAGAGTTATTTAAAAAATACAAATATTTCAAATGAGACAACTAAAATGGGACGGAGGGAGTATTATGTACTATAATCTATTATAAAATTTGAATTGAAAATTCTAACCTTAATTTAAATAATGTATAATCTTAAACATTCAACTCTAAATTCACCTAATCCCTGAAGTAGTTCACTCTAATTGATCACTCCACATCAACATCTCTAAATAGATCTTGGAATTAGACTTTAGACATATGATTGGGATAGTAATGGAAAAGAATGAGAGAGGAAAAAAGTAAATGGAGAAAGCGCTCTAAAACAAAGGCCCGTTTGGTCTTATTTATTAGGACACGAGCCTAAAATAAAATGATTGTGGCCCGCTTGGACTGATGTAAGTTCAGGCCCTGCAATTGCAACAACGGTCCTAATCCAAATTAACTCAGGCCCAATTAAACCTGCCCAACTTGCATCCCTCTTCGGCCGATGCGGTGCGTATTGGCTGTATTGGTAAGATATCGGCCGATACACATTTAAACAGATGATATTTCAATAAAAAAAAAAATTAGGAGAGATATCGGTTGAGACATCGATATCTCAGTATCAGTGATTTTTTACCTCTGATCCCTACAAGCATAGTTAGATTAAGGAGCCTAAGTTTAGATGTCTCTGATACAAGACATATTAGGCTCCTAATGGGCCAAACAATTTTAGCATAAATTTCAGCAAACTCAATCTCAATCTCAAAATCAAGGAGCTAATCAATGTAATATTTTTTTGATTAATCGATCAAGTTAAAAGATATAGTAGCTATAATTGAAATTAAAATTAAGTAGTTAATTTGTTAAACAATACATTACTTACTAAAATAAAGTTAATTAAAAAGTAATTAGGAAGGTAATTTGAGTAATCTCTTATTTAAGTTTATCTCATGATAACGACCAATGAAAGATATGCTAGAGTTTGAGTTGCGTGTGGATACTTTCTTCATTTCTTATCCTAAGAAAAATTCTTTTCATATTCAAAATTTGAAATTTTGAATTATAAGATGTATTTAAATGTAATGTAACAAATTCTTATCTGATGATTAATCCAAGTGATAAACATGTAAGTGGCTTAATCCATTTGGTGGATAATTTGTTATTCCTTCGTATGAAAAACTTGTCTCAATATCCTAAACTCTTTGATAGAAATATATTGATTTGGAAGACAACTCATAGAATAAAATAAAAAACTGAATATTTAAAAGAATGTCTTATATACCATATATAAATGATTTATAGTGTAAAATTTGACCGATATGTTTAACATAGTTTGGCATATTCCAATTGACATGATTTAAAAATAACTAATATTTTAGTTGGAAAATTTTAATCATTTTGAACAGTGTTATCAGAACCGGACCGAACCGTGGTGGAACTATCTATTTGCGGTTCGGTCCAACTTAAAAATTGGACCGCAAAAAACTGAATCAAACCACAATTTTATATGGTTTTTATGATAAAACCGAAAGCTGTGAACCATGGGTCACCATATTTGATTTTTTTTTTTAAAAAAATTCCCTTCAAAATATCAAAAATTTAATATTAAAAAACGGAGATGCTTGAAATCTAAAAGTGTCTTACCATTCGTATCCCACATCCTTCACCATTTTGGGTAGGTTACTTAGAGCTTAAATTGTTAAACAAAAAAAAATTAATAATTTAATATTATTTATAATAGGCTCGGCATTTAGACACCCCCATTTTCTGTTAGCAGACACCGCATTTCGAATTTTCAGTGAAAATTACGTTTCTACCCTTCTGCGTGAAATTGTGCGATTGAAAAAATAGTGATTTTCGCTTCAATCGATCGATGTTAGAAATATAGAATCGTGGATCCATCCATGGGATCATGCGATTGATCCCTTTCTTGCCCAAACTGATTTCCCAACCAAGTTTCATCTTCGTCATCTTGGCCTGCTCCAGCTTCCCCATCTTCGTCATCTGCCATGACATCTCCATCCGCAACAGGCGGGTGAAGCAAGCCACCTGGGCCTACCTCCAGCCTATGGCCTCTTCACCCATCTCCTATGGCCGCCACCTCTTCTGCCGAATCTGGACCGATTACTTCCTGCCTCCGGTCGACTCCTGCCTCGACTTCTTCAACCGCTCCTTCCATCACCTCCTTGGCGTCTTTCTTTGCTATGGCAGAACCATATGATGTGACGGCGACGGCATTTCTAACAGAGTCTGTCGCCGTTAGTATATTAACCCCAGTTGCACACCTACCAAACGAAGGATATGTAACTAGCGAATTTACATTTTACACACGTTACCTTCTTCATTTTTTTAACTAATCTTAAATTAAGAGGTGCGGGGTCTGGTAGAAAAATCATTAGATGTGCTGCTGGGGCAGTTAGAGAGAATTCGGTGCTTTGGGAGGCGGAGACGAGCAGAGGGAAACGAGGCAACGACATGTGTTTTTGATCAAAATTTGAACTAAGGATCTAGTGGAGAAGGCACTCCTCTCGTTTTGAAGAAAGAGATCGAGTTTCAGTGGAGGTGGAGGAGCAGAGGGGGCGAGAGAAGAGGAGACGAAGGGATCAATCGCACGATAGGCGAAAACCTCTGGCTGGAAATCGGTTTGGGCAACAAAAGGGATTAATCGCACGATCCCATGGATGGACCGTACGATCCTATATTTCTAACATCAATCGATTGAAGCGAAAATGGGCTGTTTTTTCAATCACACGATTTCATGTCTGCTGATAGGAAATGGGGGTGTCTAAATGCCGAGCCTTTATAATATTTATATTACATTATACTTGAACGAGTTTGACCGGTTTTGACTGCAGTTGAATCCTGTTGAACTCAACCTTCTTTGAAGACGATTCGTCAGACAGTTTTGTTCTGATAATATTGCTTTTGAACGCTAAAATACAAAATTTTCTATATATAAACTCAATTTTAAGCACATATTTAACTGGCTATAACCATGGTTGGAAAATTAAACTATACAAGCATCCAATTGTTCTTTTAAGATTATTAGTTTGTATGTCACCTAGAAAGTGAGATCCACTATAAAATAGCCTTGAAAACCACTTCTGAGTTCTCAGTAGACCTAGTAAAATTTGACATGACCTGATTATGGAAATAGACTAGAATTGATTAATTGGTAAATTGTTTATATTCATTAACACCGACACTTAAAAATATTAAAATTAGATAATAAAGATGTAACAAATTATGATGGAATTTACAACCAATAAAGGCGCCACACCATTATAAATCATTTGCATTACCATTAAATACTTTAATGAGTTATATATTAAATAAAATAAAAAATAATCTCATATTTATGTATTTAATCAATTTATTTGACTCATAAAATTAATCAAAAGTGGTTCTCATTGACAAGTCCAAAGTAGGTGTAATTCCAAATATAGATTAAAAAAATATTTTTTATTTGATATTTATATTTAGACTATAATTCAAAAACTCAAAATTCAAACTTGACTTAAGATATCGAATAATTTAGATGAATTTTTTTAACTCAACTTGGAAAAATTAAAATAAATTCATTGAGTAATTAGCCAAAAGTGGACTCAATTCGAAGTGCAAATTACTTATGAGCCACCAAATTAGTCCAAAGTAAGTCCCTTAGAATATTTTTTTTTTCAATTTTTTAGATTGGACAAAAACCAACCATACATAAGGTACAAAAGTTGAAGGATTAAACAATAATTTATAGCCTATTAAAAAGAAGCAAAATTCTTACTGTTCAAGCTCAGAACTTTCTATTACTCAAATGAGATTAGAACAAAATAGGACCCATGTAGAATATTAAAGTGTGTCATACTCCATATCAATACTCAAATCTTAATTGGAAAAAAAAACCCTAAAAATCCAACTTTTGCCTAGGCTTTTCTTCTAAATTGTTATTTTGTCCTTTATTTTCAATTTTACAAACTTAAAAAAATGCAATTTCAATTGTTTTATTAGAATAATTTTTAAATCACACACTTCATTTTAGGGCATACCACTTCATTGAGCAATAAAATTCGATCAAACAAAACTTAGCTTGAGTTCTCTCCAAGTTTTGGTGAGTTAAATTCTTTTGAGTTCTAATGAATTAATTTCAATTTATGGTTTGGTTTTATGTTCTTAATTTAAATTTAAATTTGATTTAATTTATTGCATAATTTGGCCACACTACTTGAATTTAATTTCAACAACTCAATTTAGATTCAATTAAGTCATAATTTCATTAGTGTTGAAATACATGGTGTTGACTTGACCTACTGATATTTGAATCGAATTTATTTTTCCATTAAGCGAAATTTAGCTTTGGTTATCCACTTATCCATCTGAAGTTTGAATTTTCTTCTAACAAGAGTTGAACGAAAAGTTTGTTAAGATTTCAAATCTTAGATCTAGATTGTAAAATTTGTTTGGAATTTTTTTTTCGGCTGAAAATATTTAAAAATGCATAGTTTATTTTGCAGTTACCACTTTAGGTCTTCGTCAATATTTCAATCGAATGACTAATAATTACTTGTCCAAAATTAGGGGTGAAACTTGGGTCAAGTTTTGATCCAACCTGCATGACCCGACCCAAGAAATCATGCAGGTTGGGTCATGCGATTCGGGTCAATGGGTCAGGTTGAGAAGATAAAAACCTACATAGAATTCGGGTCAAGTCAGGTTGAAGAATTTTCAAGTTAATCGACCTGACCCGATCCAACCTGACTAAAATTAGGCTAAAATGGGTTCAGAATGCGGGTCGGGTCAGAATTCGGGTTGAGTAGGGTTAGAATTCAGGTTGGGTCCGGTCGAGAATTTCGGATCAATAACTCGGGTCAGGTCGGGTTCCATAAATATTAACTTGTGTCATGTTGGATTTTAAGAAACCTGACCCGATCCGACTTTATTACAGCCTATCTAAAATATAAATTATGTCATTCATGGGGCATTTTTTTTACTAAAATAATAAATAGAGGATAAAAAATATTGCCACCTGCCAGCCACGAATGTCAAATGATCCCTCTTTTTAAATAACAATACTGCCATTGACCTCTTTGATAGTGAACGATACCAACGTCGTGAAGAGTCATTAAATAAAACTGTGAAACTAAAAATATAGGAAGATGCATCATATTATACGGACTCTGTTGAATGTGCGAAGAGTCGAGTCTAACGGTACATGTGAGTCGACTCACTAATGATGATAGACTGAGTTAATGAAAAGTTTCATTGTATAGAACCCACTAAAATTATTTCAAATAAAAATAATTTTGAATGATCGAAATTTAAGAGTTTAAAATATGAGTTTAATGGTTCATTCACAATAATTAAAAGGGACAGAGCTGATGATTAACTCTACATTGGTGAGTTAAATGAGTAGAAATTTATAAGGCCAATCAAAAAAACTTATTCTATTACCATATTAATATATTCTAAAAATATTATAATTTTTTTATTTTAACAATTAAGATATCACAAAAAAAAAAAAAAAATGTGCATTTGTAACAAAAGGTTCCAACTTGAAGACACATCTGACTCTGAGTCGATACATTACATTTAGATCAATAGAGCCGATAAACCTTAAAAAGAGTGTTTTTGACATCCTATTTGAAAATTTATATTTTAATATTTTTACTATTTCTATAAAAATAAAAATATCAATTAAAATGGAAATGTTACAATTAAATTTTGTTTAATAAAATTTATATACACTATATACTTAATATTAGGGATCATTGGCATGTCCTTTTCTATGAACATGAGCCATATTTTATGATCCCGGGCTTGGACTGATTTAAATCTGTTTCCAGACTTAGTCCGGGCTCAAAAAAGGTAAGATCCTTCGGGTAGCTAGGCCCACTTGAGTTTTATATATTATATAAAATATATTTACGAGTTTCTTGAGTATTTTGTGACTAACAGTGTAACCCTAATCAACCCTATAAAAGGGTAATGATACTCACTAATCCCATCCATATTAATGATTAATCAGGTTAATGTTTGAACCCCACAGATTGGCCTTACATGTGTTTTAAAAGTCTTTTTATTTAAATTTAACAGCTCATACAGGTTGATTCTACCATGGGCCTACATTTTGATTGTTAAGGCTTTGGGCCCGAACTGAGCCCAACCCAAACCGAGACCCAATTGAGTTTGAATTAGCCCGAATTAAAACCGGGTTTTAATATTTTCAGCAGGCTCGGCCTTTGGTGGGTTTTTTGCATCTAAAATCCGGTCTAGGCCCCGGCTCAAGCTCAACCATGTAAAATCGGGTTAGGGCTTGGGTTGAACTAAAACCCAGCTCGGCCCAGCCAACTTCCACCCGTACCACAAACTATGGAAGTATGTAACTCTCAAGGATCAACTGTAGACAATTTCATGTCCATTCTTGAAGCTATTTTGCATTTCTTTCTTTTCCTTTTTTCTGGTGTTGTTTATCTCGTTGCCTTTCATCTCAGAAAGTGAGAGGTTACGAGAGTTAAAAACTTTGATGTGCTTTAAAGGTAGTGGACTCAGCCGTAAAGATTTTATTAAGACTGTATTTGAATTTCCCACATCTTAATTAAAAAAAATATTTTATTAAAAATAAAAAAAAAGAGTCAAAGTTTGGAAGGCGATGGGGTGAGGATCCCATCAATTTGGCATTAATGCATGAAAGAAGCTTTTAGAAGGCTTTTAATTTTTTTCTTTTTCTCCTCCAATCAGGGAATCCCTATGCTTCATGAAGTTAGGTGCATCACTTGACTGTGTCCACTCCACAAATGTGCACTGAAGAAGATATCTTGTAATTGTTAAATCAAATTTTGAATAAATGATTTATTTAGATTTTAATAAAAATAATTATATATAACATACTTAAAAATAAATTTAATGATAACAATAATGATATGACTCAAAATTCTAATATTTCTAGTAATACTCTTGAACACTTGTAAATTTACTACAAACTCAAGTCACACAGATCATAAACTTCAATCCAACCTATATAACTAAGTAAAATTTATTAGTATTTTTGTCTTTTTAATAAATATAATTTTTTTTCAGATTATTTAATTATCATCATCATCACCACCGTTACAACTTACAACATTATTATCATTAATGGCCTATTGGGACCACATGAAATGCTGATTACAAAGTATTTCTAATAATGTGTCAATCAAACTACTTAATTTCTTATATATATGTCTCGGGAATTAATTAGATTCATATAAAAGGGTAGTCTTGGTCATTCTTTATTATGGTAGTTCAACTGGTTGTCTTCCGTCTGAGAAAGCTGGAGGTTGTGGGTTGAAGTCCCCATGGTCTAATTTTGGTGTGCCCTAGGAGTAGTGGACTCACCCATGAGAGTTTTACGCTGGGTATTTCGCGATTTTCTACATGTAAATTCAAAAATAAAAATAAAGTGTCGAGTGATTCCACCTCTTGTATGTGTTTCCCTTAAACGAATTCATGTTTACAAGGTTAATTTTTTTTTAAAAAATGATCTGACACACTATTAAAGAGTGCATTTTTGCTGCAAGTGTAAGCTTTTGGTTTTAACTTATGAAATAGTGTATAATATCGAAATTTATAAGATGATTTAAGAGAATATTCACTGTCACTTTAATCTTATTAATTTAATTTATGTTTTTTAATTTATAAATTAATAATCAAATATCAAGTATATGAAATTTAATTCAATATAGTGGGTATTAATTAGATGGATTGCAAATTGATCATAAAATAATTCAGAGTTGTGATATAAAAAATTGAATTAATCACCGGTAAAATCAACCACTAAAGAATTGGCTCCATTGAATTTAAATTCTTATTCAAATAGTGAATAAACAAGCTCTGCTTCTATCATCTTCGCTTGTTCTAAGATTCATTTGAGTTGGATCTATATGAATTTTTGCCGGTAGTTGTAAATAAAATTTGTATAGATGGTTAAGTAGTCTCGTATATAGTTTGATTGAACTTCAAATACATTTTCAAGCCAGCTAAAATTGGAGTAGGCTACTATCCATGGCTTGATTTTTAATTGGATTAGAGCATGAATGCCAAGTAGATATTTTTATTTTTGAATGAAGGATAAGAATTATATTCATCCAAAGCTAATACAAAGAGGGACAAGCTACTTGAACCTAGCCCAAGCTTTGTTGGTTAGGCTTTAGTTCGACTTGACAACCAATTAAGGGGAGCGGTTAAGATAGGATTAGATTTGATTTTCACTTTAATTATATCATCTTATTATATTTGAATTTGATTATGTATTTGATTTCTCCTATAAATAAATGGTGTCTCTTTTAGAGAGAGACACCAAACTATTTTATTATTTCACAGGAGTTTAAGCTAGCTCTTCTTTCGCTCAAAATCGCATAAGACATGATATGAGTTATTAATCAGTCTCAACCAATAGATCGATGATCGAAAAGTAATCAACATCCGAACTTTATGGCAGATAACAAAACGAAAAAATAAACCAACCAGGAGATACATTGTGTAGATTGGGATTCCACGGGGCTTTTATTGTCCACTATGAGGGAGATTGAAAATGACCAACATCTATTTTTTACTACACATGGAGTCAAGATTTGTGGCGAAAGACACCAATTCCAACAAGACTCAACATCTGTTGCGTTGGGGCTTCCTTGGAGTCGTTTACACTTGCCATAAAAGGAAAATGGATCCTATATGTAAAAATTAAGCTAATCTAAAATTGTCTTCTTGCAAAATTAACCTCATCTAAGCATTCCTCTTTTGTATAATACACCAAAAAAATATTTTTTTGAGTATATACCCCAAATATATTTATATACTTCATTGCAGATATATTCCTAATTACTTATGCCAATAGGTATCATAAATAGAAAACTATCCATCAATTGTCTAAGAACGTAAAAAGAGCAACTAAAAGAAGAAGCATTCATTCTTGAGAGCAGATCTGCACCTTTGATTTTTGTACAAGGGGCCCAAAGTCTGCTGTTCAGCATCTACATTGGAACAACACTGATATGATGATTCACATGGTCACATGGTCAAAACGTGGTCATATCCGAAACATTCCACATGTGCCTAATTTTAAAAGTAAGATCTAAATTTAAGAGAAAAATATCAATTTTAACGGCTTAGATTCATTATAAAACGAATTCTACGTAGGACACTTGTGTTTGGGGCTTTGGGTAAAAAAAAAAAACACCGGCGTGTTATATTATATTCCCTCCGTCTTATTTTAGTTGTTTCATTTGAAATATTTGTACTTTTTAATGAATGCTCTATACAAGACTAGCACTCCAGGTCATCTCATCCATTTTCAAATAGATTTTATACTACTTTAATATGAATGAGACAACTATTTTGAGATAATCCTAAAATTTATATAAAATAATTAAATTGGGACAGAGCGAGTATAAGTATAACTTATATAATTATGCTTCTTTACATCGACTGATTCAAACAATTAATAAGAATCAAAGTTTCTTATATTACAATAATAATTGATTTTTACTTCACATAAAATAGAAGTTAAAGACTCGGAGATAGTTCAACTTCACAAAATTTAAAAGTTATTGATAAAATGCACTCCATGTGTACAGTGGCCAAATCAATTTCCATTTTTATTTTTCCAATTACTTAGCTAGTTAGTTACCTGCCATACTTTTTGGCAGTTTTATGAAAAGAAATATTTAGAGTTTGATGATGCGCTTCATGCATTGGAAATGAGGAGAAGAAATGCCAAGAGTTGATTTAATTAAATGGACATAAAGATCAACCTTTTTTAAGAATTGATTTTTACATTGATTTTTTTTTTTTATTAAAAATGAAGTATTAGATCTATTTTCTCATTCACTTTGTCATGACAAATATAAAGAAGAAGAAAGAATAAAACAGAAATACGATTCGACTATTGCGATAAACCCGCAGACCTGACCTGAGAAATTAATGGGTTTGGATTATGTTTTTGTATATCTCAGGTTGGATTGGGTTGAGAATAAATAAATCCGCATTAAATTTGGGTCGGGTCGGATTGAGAAATTTAAAAGCAACCTGTTCCGACTCGGCTCGATTGCACCAAGTTATAAAACAATACTCAGATTGAATCAGGTTAGACATTCGTGTCGAATCAGGTTGAGTTAAATAATTTTTGACATGAGTTAAACTGAATCTATTAAAATCTAATTTGATCTGATTCGAGTTTCATTCCTCCTGAATAAAATGATTGCACTGTAGCCAAATCAGTTTCCATTTCTTTCCGAGCCATAATTTTTAGAATTATAAAGCTATCATAAGAGAGAGAGAATGGGTTTCAACTTTTTGGGAGAAGGTCCCGATTCATGTGACTGCAAAAGGGAAGATGGTAGTAGAAAATTTAGTTTGCCACTCAGTTGACTTGTTTGTTGTGCGTTTGACTACTGGAAAGAGGTAACAAAACAGAGGTAGATTGACGGTGGAAAAGCTCTGTTCCAAGTCCTCATTTATAATTCTATATAAGCATCCTAATGCTCATATAAACTGAAAGAAAGAAGATTAGTTGTAGAAATAATCATGGGAAAACCTTGCTGTGAGAAGGTTGGTATCAAGAAGGGCCCTTGGACACCTGAGGAAGACATCATCTTGGTCTCCTACATCCAAGAACATGGGCCAAGGAATTGGAGATCAGTGCCTACTAACACTGGTTAAATTCAATCTCGACTATAAAATTTTCTTTTTTATTGTCTTCAATTCTGATTGATTCGATTTGGGTACATGAAAATAATCAAATCCCATATGGGTCTTCCCTTTTTTCTCTAATTTCTGTTGTTGGTACTTGACTACTTTCAATTCTATGAATCAAGCATTTTAAAATCAAGACCACTGATTACTGATTTCAGTTCTCGATGTTAGAATCAGAATAGGCCACTGATTTACGAATTTTCAATTTCTTTTTCTTCCTTCTTTCAAAATTGCAGGATTGTTGAGGTGCAGTAAAAGTTGCAGGTTGAGATGGACAAATTACCTCAGACCGGGAATCAAGCGTGGGAACTTCACTCCACATGAAGAAGGGATGATAATCCATCTGCAAGCTTTGTTGGGCAATAGGTACTGTACTCGGCCAATTCCAGTGCTCCTCTTCACAAATCTTGTGATTTTTCACTTAAAAACAGATCACAGTTAGGGATTCTTGGATTTGGCTCAAAAGGTCCGTTACTGGGCCAGGTCTGCGTTTATAAAAAGCCCAGTATAAAACAGAGAAACAGAGGACACAGGATTTAGGGATTGAGAAATACCTTGTAACTGAGTTATCTAGAATCTCTTCACAGTGAAATCGAGCATCATTCACTCCGTAGATGTAGTCCTTGTAGTAAACCACGTAAAATCTCTGTTTTGTGTTTGATCAATTCAATTCAAACATTTTTTATTTCTTATTTCTTTACAAATCAATTCAAATTTCTTTAACATTTTTTTTTTGGCTGCTTTTGTTTTCAAATTCAGATGGGCAGCTATTGCTTCTTACCTTCCACAAAGAACAGATAATGACATCAAGAATTACTGGAACACCCACCTCAAGAAGAAGATGAAGAAGTTCGAAACAGCTTTGGGCAGTCAAATAGCAACTGATTCAAGCTCCGTCAAGTGCTTTTCTAAAAGCTGCAGTGATACAAGGATTTCAGAAATGGGCACCCACCACTCATCTATGAGGTTAAACCAATGCAACTCCACCTATGCTTCAAGCACTGAGAACATATCAAGACTCCTTCAAGGGTGGATGAAGAACTCTAACAAGTCTAATTTGAAGAAACAATCCCAAGAAAAACAGCAAGAAAGCGACGAAGATGGCAATCCAATTGCTTCGGCTTCAAACCAGTGGAATCAACTGAAAGCTGAGCAGGAAAGCTGTGATCTTCTTTCCCATGAGGAACTTGAATCTCTTCTGTCATGTGAAAATTTCAACAGCATGGCATTTGAGAAGTCTTCTTCAGATTCTACACCAAATGAGAGACTCAACTTGACGAATGAGACCAAGTTGATAGCAGACAATCAGCCTCCTTTTTCTCTCCTAAGTAAGTGGCTTTTGGATGATCAAACAACAGGGCAGGTAGAAGAACTGATGGGCCTCTCCATCTTCTGATCTCTCTCTCTCTCTCTGTCTTGTAGAAGATGGTTTGTCTGATTAATGCATAAGAAAAATGCAAGTGAGAAACCAGTGCGAAGATTTCTTCTAATTATTATTATTTCTTTTTAAGGATCTGCAAGCATGGGATCTATTTACAAAATGTAAGATTTGAATGAGTACTTTCAACTTTTCAAGTGTAATATCAAATAAAATCTACTATTATATGTTCAAAACTTCAAATCAAATCAGTATTCTCATGAGTATAAAATTGTTTATTTCCTGATGTGAAATGAATGTGTAGTTGTCATCACAAAATTTTGTAAACTATATGAACGGATTTCAGGACCTGTGAAAATGAAATCCATTACTTCTCTAGATCATCAAGTATTGCCTGCAGTTCAAGGAACAAGGTGAAAGTTGATTACTCACGAAGTACTACTACCAAAGCAGTCTAAAGACAAACCGTCGGTTATGTAATTATACTTTATTCTGGCTGAAAATTCTCTTTATTCTTATATACAAAATTTCTTGTGTAAATATAGGGGTTAAACTTGGGTGGTGTCATGACCTGACAAATCGTTGGGTTAGGGTTATGTATTTGTATATTTTGAGTCAGTTCGAGTTGAAAAATAAAACCCATATGAAATTTGGATTGGGTTAGATTTGAAAAATTTAAAATCAATCCGACCTGACCTGATGTAACTTAACCCGACTTGAGTGCACCAAGTTATAAAACACTACTCGAGTTGAGTGGGGTCGGGTTGGGTCAAGTAATTAAGGTTTACAATTTGAGCCAACTTAGGTTCAATAAATTTTGACATGATTTGAATTGAATTTATTAAAATCTGATATAATCCGCTCGAATTTTAACCCTAAAATTAGATACACATATAAATTTTTAAAGGCAGTTTGTTAGCCCAATTATGATTGAATACGAATAATTCTCAATTTTATTGAAAACAATGCCTCCTTGGAGATTAAAAGGGTAAGCATAAGAATCGAAGACATTTTTAAAGTTTAAAACCATTCTTCCTATCAAGATATATAATTTTTTTAAACATTCCTATTTTAAATGATTCTATAAGCAAAACAAAACCTTATATTTCAAAAAAAAAAAAAACCTTTTAATTGACAAGAGCTCTTGCAAATGCCTAGACTTAAGTCCAAGTATTCAGACTAACTATATTAGAAGTTGAGTATCACCATCGATAGGTTATTACGAAGATATGAGATTGCCCAAAATGGGGTCGATTGAATCGTTTTAACCATTGTTTTGGAAAATAAAAAAAGTATTTGATAATTTTTTTATTCGAGAATGCACTAAATGAATATATATATATATATATATATATTTAAATAGAAATTTAACCTTAGAAACTGATCTTCTAAGGTGGTTGAATTTATTATATAAAATGGAACCCACGTGGGTCCGTTGTGCTGCACGGCTTCTTAGTTAATTTTGTCCCCAAACTCGGGAGAATTTGTCTTACTTCGTCTTTGAGGTTATCAAGAGTAACATACAAATTTTACAAGAATTAAAGCTCCATTTATTATCCACCTTACATGGGCCAAAACCATTATTACTAAATAACCTAACTTCCAGCTCTTACGATTAAAAAACTTTCAAAGGTAGTCAGGTGTGTAAGACCCACAAGGTGCACGTGGGTCAGATTCCGGTGACCCAGTCTTGAAGAGGCCTAAGCTGTGTTTGGATGTGAGTAAAATTTACAGGGTTTACTCAGAGTTACCTTTGATTAGAGATTACCCTGTCTATTATGAATATCTTTTGTTAGGAAATTAGTTTTAAAAGTTGGAGAGAAGGGATAAAAAGTTGATTTTTTATTTCTACTCTTTAGTTATCAAACAAGAGTAACAGAGAGTTATCCTATTACCCCCATCCAAACACAGCCCTAGTGTTATAGGTTGGTTTCATAACAGAAAAGGGCTAACCACTTCCAAGGTTCTCCATTCCCACTTATGAATCGAAAATCTTCTCGAGACATTTTTGATGTGTGGCTAACCTTGTTACACCTGGTCTCATTCTTTGGGGGTGTTCTAGAGTTTTTGCTTGAATCAGGAGAGGATGGGATGCTTGGGATTGTTTGATGGGAATCAGAGCCATTTAGAGTAGAGATTTGAGTGGCGAAAATATAGCAAGGTAATGAGGAAATTTGCTTCTTCATGGAAAAACCGTAGAAGGTTAGGCAGTAACATGTGATCCTTTGACTTTTTGATGGGAGGAGGTGAAAGGTGGTGGCATGGGTAGAATGCAAGCTTTAGACAAAAGGCAGGGAAAGGAGTAATGCCATAACCCTCAAGGACTTTTATGGAAGAAGAAGAAGGTTGGTGCATGTGAGCTTTCATAAAAGTGAAAGGAAGGAGATGAGTTTGGTCCTATGGAGAATTGAATGGGAGAGCAAAGCTGGTGAGTTAATGCATTCATTTATTTCGATGGGAGAGAGGGATTTACGTGGTTTTATGGCAATTTCCAATTGTTTTACTTGGTTTTATAGTGAGATTTTTTTTTGGGTATTATCCGTTTGTGTTGAGATTCATTAATGACTTATTATGAATTTGATAGAACAGATATAGAGATCTAAAATATTAGCGTTGAGTTGGACTAACCTGAACTTGATTTTACACATTCTATCACATTTAGATCTCGTGGTATATTAGTTAAGTATCTTAACAATTGTATCGGAATCATGCTCTTTGTTTAAATCATGATAAAGGTAATTATAAGTCTAAAATTATAATTATGAGTACATGATTTTTTTTCCTTTACTTTGATTTATGAGGTAGAGTGATGACACCAAAGACTTGTCCCTCTCTTCCCTAATGCCACAACCAACCCACATCACGAGTGTTAGAAATGGACCGGAACTAAGCTTTCACCCAGCTCATGAGTAGTAGAAATTTTACAATAGTTGACCAATTTGACTAAGTCAACTTGACTAGAATAAGTTACCAAGCTTTCACATTGGTGTAAAAGAAATTCAATATTACTCTTTATTGAATTTTGTTTTGAGTAGAAAGTAAAAAGAGAAAGGTAGAATATTTGAAATATGAAGGGAAGATATTGAAAAAGACACGTAGGTGTAGGTAGATGGTAGAGTGACGGTATGACTTACAATAAGACTAAATGAAAAGTAAAATTTAAAAAGTCAATTTCAATTAAATAGAATTGTAATCGATGATGATTCTTCCTGTTACAATATGATTTCATGGCCGGTTAAATCCGCTCGCATTCTACATAACTAAAAAAATATTAAAAATAATACTATCTGACCACCCAAACCAACATGTCAACCCTTCACCACATGATCGGTTCTACCAAGTTTGCCATGGTTGGCATGGGAGACGACACCACCCATTATTCCTATCAATAAGTTGGCCCTATTGTAAGAAATGAAATTAATATCTATACATTTGGGACACCTGGATTAACACAAAGATGATAGAAAATAATAGAAACTTTCTACTATATGTATGTAAAGACAACTTCGTCAGTTTTTACCTTTTTTTTTTTTTTTCACTCAATTTTATTTATAATTTCAAATTTGAACTCTAAGACGAGGGGCTTGATTTCTTCCTCATTGGCAGCTGCTTCTCAGTTCTTCAATCAAAGGGTATCTCAAGCTTTCTAGGCTCTTCCTCAAAGACTATCATTTAGCACTGTGACTTACATGAATAGACTGAGACTCTTTTTTATGATCAAAGTCTCTTAGAGAACCCAACTAATTTTTAGAAGATGTGAAAATCTCTCTACCTATACACACTAGATAATTCTATAGAGAGTGCTGTTTAAGAGTAGAATGAAAATCGAATTCAAAATTCCCGTTTCTTGAAGTCGATTCTTGACTTTCCGACCATTGCTCTAACTCCTTTGAATTAATAGCCAAACATTGAATAATCAGGTGAGGTTATAACACCCTAATTATAAGCAATTTGATCTCTGTGGATTGAATGCATTTTTCGAGAACCAATTTTTGTCTATGAACACTATCTAACTATATAATAATAATAGAAAAAGAAGAAGGCAAAAGTGAGTCTTATTGAGCCCTTTACAATTAGGTGAAAATCTTAAAAGTTCAATAATAAATAATAAATAGGTGGGACAGCAATGGAAGAAAAGGATTCGGCTTTACATGGCATGCGGATCCAATTCTCATTAAAAGTAGACCAATGTCACGGTCCAACTCATTGACCTGTCTACGCTACCACTATTCATTAATGCTTCAAAGCATTTGAATGCCACCTGTTTTTGCTCTAAACAATTGTGGACATGGTCTTGATAAGGTGATCAGCATTGTTAGATCTCTGTAATTTTAATTTGGTGGGCCATGTGTAGAGTCTAGCTACCATCTAGACCATTAATAATCCTAGATAAAGTTTATAATTCCTCATCTGGTCTCAAAAAGCCCATTTGAGCAGAAGAAGCTTCTACAAGCCCAGCCCATTTTTATTGGGCCAAAACTTGGAATTGAGATGAAATTCCTAATTCAGGCCCTATGATGTCCCACTAAGAACTACTAGGCCAGGCGGATGATCTAATTGCCGGTCCTATTCATACGTGAGCCTTTAAGAATCTGAAAGGCTAGAGTACCGGGTTTAATTTTTCTCACAGCCTTAAAATTAGCCCATGCTAGGCTCGGGCCGACCCGACCCATTTATAATGCATTACTTCTCTGTAATAAGAAATACAAAGTGCAAGTATTACCTAACGAAATTCAGTAACTGGGGCTTATTTGGACCAGGGGTCGAAAAATCGGCCTTGCCGAGATTTTTTCTATCTCTTTCAATTTTTTTTTTTTGAAAATCTTAGTGGCTTTTTTTTTTTTGAAAAAATCATTGAAAAAAAATAAAAAAAGCTGTTTTTTAAAAAAAAAATAAACATCGGCCGATATTTCAAATATTGGCGGACATCATGCCGATATTCGTCCTATATAGACAAATATCGGCCGAGATATCAGCCGGGTCCACAATCGATATTCTTATTCTCTGGCAGATACTATGCATATTGGCCGAGATTTATACCCTTGATTTGGACTCAATGACATGAATGGAAAATTGGAACTAGTTAAATAGGAAGCTATGTTTACAAAATTGCACATATCCTACTTTTCACCCGAACTAGATGATTATAGACATTGAATATGGGCATAATCATCATCACCATCATCATAAAAAAATGCTAGAATTCCATCAATTTGTGGTTGATTTTTCGACTTCTACTTGTTCATTTGACCTAATTATTACGGTTGCAACTCGGGTCGGGCGGGTCGGGTTCCTTAAAGCCCAACCCGACCCGAGTTGATATATATGGAATCCGACCCTACTCAACCAGAATTCTCAACTCGAACTTCATAACCTGACCTGACTCGAATTCTAACCTGAATCAACCCGAATTCTGACCCGACCCCCATTCTGAACCTATTTTAGCCTAATTTTAACTGGGTCAGATTGGGTTGCGACGAGTCGGATTAACCTGTAAAATCATCAACCCAACCCGAATTTCATGCAGGTTTTTATCTTCTCAACCTGACCCGACCGACCCGACCCGACCCGACCCATTGACCTGAACTTCTCGACCTGACCCACATGATTTCTCGGGTCGGGTCATGCAGCTCTGACCAAAACTCGACCCGAGTTGCAGCCCTACTAATCATAAACAAACAGTTAGCCACCTTACTCTCTATTATGTCTTTTGTTTTTCAATAGTTTATCTCTTCTCTACGTGCTTCTGATTTGCATTCTCTCAACTCTATATACTAAAATTGTATTTAGTCTTATTCTCACGTGTTCAAATCACTTCAAACGAGTTTCTTTTAATTTGATAATATTTTAGACAAAATTATATTGAATATCTTTTTAAGTCAGCTCATTCCATTACTGTGGTGGAGTAACCATTGAGAGAAAACCTTTCTTCTTGTTCCTCACTGGTAGTAATTCTGACAATCTTGTATAAACCAATGTTGCCATTTCAGAGTCTGACCATAATAAATGTTGCTCAGATGGTCTCCGATGTAAATGATTATGGACTTGTATGTATCTGAGCAGCATCTAACATAAAATGTTTGAGAATGTCATTTGATCAGGAAATGTTTGCACATTCATAAATTATTGTACAAAGATGTAAACAAGTGCTTGTTCTACAACCTTTGATTTGACAATGGAAATTCAAACTACGTTGTCACAATTCCTTTGTAGTTCTCTCATCTATTAAATGCTAGAGTGACCTTCCATCCAAAATAATGTGTGGCACTCCAGTTTTGAGGCTGTTAATGGGCCACATTGTTTGTTCCTGTAAACTTATCAAAGTTGGGTCCATCAACCTTCATATTAGATGGACGAATCCTGACCATTAATCAGTCATCAATGATATGGTATTGCAGATTTTGAAATCCAAGCTACTTTCACAAGCTGTGGAGCACATGTTCACACGATTGATCCCATCTTTGGAAGCAAGTTCACAACTTCACTAGAGTGTCATACATGATAAATATAGTCCGTATGTATTGTATCGGTAAATACATATCGGTCTGGAGGCTGGCAATACGTATTGGTCGACCGTACAAGTATAGTGTTGATCGAAACACTTGATTTATCGATCGACACGTATCAACTGGTATCAACCGCTATTGGTTTTCCTTTTTTTAGAAAATTAGTTTCGACCCATTTTTGAATTCTTTTCATCAAAATTTTCAAATTTTAAAAGAAAGTTATTTAATATTTGAGTCATTTAATTAAAAATATGAAAATACTGTAAAAATGTTCAACATTACAAACCCTTATTCTAAATTTTAAGTGTTGTATCAGATCATTTCAATGGTGTGCACGAATACTGACAAGGCAGTGGGACCACAAGAAATATATGCAAAAGTAAAATGAGATTCTTAGGTCCTCTCTTGTCATCAAGAAATGATCATCTACGGTGGGCCCCATGCTATTGATAATCATTAATTAAAGGTTCATTTACATATTGAGAGAATAATTTGCTACTGCAAAAATCATGCAAAATGTGATAAGTGAAACCAATTTTGATATAATCTCAGCTGTCTAATCTCCATGATTTTAGAAGGAAAAACAATATAGTATTTTGCTAGTTTGAAAATCCATTTCTGTTTTTATTATTATGAAAGATAAGATAGATAGGAATCATTTTTACAGATTTTTTTTTTTATGATATTATCAGTAAAGGATAATATAGAAATATTTTCAAATATTTAGGCTTTTACCATGGCATTGTTGAGAAAATATAGTGAAAAATAAAACATTTTATAAAATAAGAATTTAAGTATTATAAAGATAAATATATCAAATGTATTTTTAACGGTAAATGTACCATCTTTCTGTTATAATACACTGTAATATTTATGAAAGTATCAGTATTTTTAAATATTACAATATCTATACAATAATAGTGTTCAATGAAATAAATATGATAATTTTCTGAGAAAAATTAAATCAGTACTGATTTTTTTTTTTTTACTTTTATTATGAGGAAGGATGCAACTTTGGAGTCGGAGCTTTGTTGTGCTTTCCAAAATTAACATAAAATTTGGTGATTGAGATATTTTTTCATTTTAAAATTAGACCCTTTGTATTTTTGCCACTAGTTAAAAGTCTTCAAATGCGAATTGAGTAAAAAGGAAAAAAAAACTTTAGACTCCAAAAACTAACTTGTCAATTTTGTATCATTGAAAACCAATTAGAGATTAGATACCAATAACACAAAGAGAATCTGATTAGCTGATGTTTCAAACCCTTGTCTGTCACCTGTTCGGACCTCGGTCGTAACTCGCAACGTATCGATGTGTTGCGGCTGAGATTTTTCCACAACATTATAACCAATACACAATATATCGACTGTATTTTTTTTTTTTTAACGATATTGAACATTTTTCACAGGCCTAAAATGAGTTCTTTGATCCAATCTTGATCTCAGTGTCCCCTAATAACCCATGGGACAAAAATTTATTGACTTTAGAGTATGAAGGTTTCTTGAACATGGAATTGGGCCTGGCCTACCAAACAACCCTTCGCAAGATCCTCGGCTCCAAAAAGTGCCCGTCATCCCATGCAACTCAATGCCCTCAGGCAATGTTATCAAAATCATACCGAACTTCGCCAAGGCCGCGGTTCGGTGAGATGCTAAAAGCCGTTTTTAGTCAAAACCGCATAAAACCATTCAAAACTGCATTTTTATGCGGTTTTGAGGATAAAACCTTGAACCGGGGCTCACAAATTTTTAATTTTTTAATTTTCCCCTTCAAAATATAAAAAATTAATATTTAAAAATGGATATATTTGAAATATGAAGGTTTCTTACTATTTCTATCCCATATATTTAACTGTTTTGGTATATTATTTAGACTTTGAATGTTATTTGTAATATATATATATATTAATTTATTTGTAAAAGGTGTCTTACTTAATGTTATGTGTAATATTTATATTATATTATTCATTGACCGACTTTGACCGCGGTTGAACCCAAAATGCTTCGAAAATGGTTCGTTAGACGATCTGGTTCTGATAACATTGACCTCAGGTAGTCAGGACTTAGGCCGTGAACAAAAAACCTCCTGCCTTGAACAAAAAAAAGATGGTGGAGAAAAGACTGATTAAATCTAGCATTTCTCCTCTGCTTGTAAATATTTTTACTTGCTTTTTGTACTAGCTTAATGTTTTGGGTTTGTATTCCTTTTTTTCTTATTGAATGATGGATATTTATAAAAAATAATATAATTGGTTCTTGTGACCTAGTTTAATTTTATGTTAATTTATGAAAAGAAATTATTTTATCAAAATAAATTAAAGATTATCAATTTAAAAAAATCATGACCCGAACCGATCCGAATTTAATTTGAAATTTTTTCTTCAACTCAATTCAAATCTAATTTTAAAAATGTAAATCTCAACCCACTTGAATTTTTGAATCGAATCACACAGTTTAGATTACCCATCCAAATTTCACCCCCAAGATCTATCTGCCCATTTGTTTGAAAGAACCACTTTGAATACAAAGTTTACAGCAGATTTTTCTTTCACTCATATACAATAATCAACCAATTATCATAAGTTTTTTTTTTTTTTTTTACAGAAAATTGCATAGAGAGACTCTTTGAGGCTTTAAAGAATGGATTTTGGGATGCAAATTTAATTTTTGAAAAATTGGTATCTAGAGCCCACTAATCATGTAAAACAAAAAATATTTTTAAATATACTTAGATATTAAATTTAATTCTTAAAAAAAGTCTACGCAATTGAGAAAGGTACACAATAAGAATTCAAAACAAAAGTTTTTAAAATTAAACCTAATATGCTTCCAATTTGGTACTAAAATAAGTTTTAAAAATATAATTTAATTTGAAATAGTTGAAAATTTTGAAATGGTAAAACGGTAAAAAACAAAGAGTTATAATGATGAGAGCTGAAACACGATAATATGGCAGTGGGAGAGAGGATTGGCCTAAATCAGGTGGGTTTTATCAGAAATCGAAAAAAAAGGGAAAGGCGGCGAAATAATTTGAAAGTCCAGCTAAGGTGATAACGTCCAAGATATATTACTTCCGTATATCGCTGGAAGTAGAAACATACTGCTCTTACTTTCCTTGTTGAAGAAACAGAATCAGAAGCAGAATCAGAAGCAGAATCAGAAGCAGAATGAGAATGGAAAGTTGTGACTCTAATAGGGATGGAGGATACAGAAATGAAGAAGATGGATACAGAGAGAATGGGGATACTGATGAGGTGAAGAAAAGCTGCAACAATATTCAGTATTCCACTCTCCCATTTCCCTTAGGATACAGATTTTGCCCTACTGATGAAGAACTCATAGAATACCTCTGCTACAAGATTTCGAAGCGCCCTTTACCTTGTAACAAGATTAAAGAAGTTAATCTCTATGATTACAATCCACAAGATCTCATAGGTATTACTGTCTATCACTCTGATGGTATTTTAATACACCATTCATTCTTTATCATCATATTACACTCCTCATTCTAACTTTTGAATATAAAATTGTAAAATGTTGAGATGAACAAGGAAATACTGAAATAGTTAAAGTTTTATCAATTTTTTCACATCCTTATATTGGACGTTCATAAATGATAAACACCCCCTTTGATGTCATGTGGTGTCTTGTTCTAGTTTTACCTTTGATCTTCTCTACGGTTATCTGTTTGAATGTGTCTTGATTTAAATAGCGAGATTTGGTTCTACTGGGGAGAAAGAGTGGTTTTTCTTCACACCCAGAGATAGAAAATATAGAAACGGGACTCGTCCAAACCGGGCAGCTGGAGATGGATACTGGAAGGCTACGGGAGCTGACAAGTCAATCAACAACAATGGCAAGCAAGTGGGAGTTAGGAAGGCTCTCGTCTTCTACAGAGGAAAGCCACCAAATGGAGAGAAAAGTATGTGGATCATGCAAGAATTTAGGGTTTCTGAGACCATCGACAAGCCTCGTAAAATGGATAGCACGAGTATGAGGGTATGTGAGAAATTCATCTGGCATTTCTCATTCTTTTAATGGTTGAAAAACTTCATGTCTTGATATTCTTCTTCAACACTTGAATGTCCTTTTCTTAAGTTTTATTTGTTCATTACTTGAAGCATTTTGTAGGTATTGACTCGATTGATTTCTAGATTTTCTTCATTTTTCTTTGAATTTGTTTCTATCTCTGTAGTTAGATGATTGGGTTTTGTGCCGAATTTATAAGAAGCCAAGTAGCAAACGTACACCCACAAAAGTTGAACATCCAAAGACCACAGAAGTGATGGCAATGTCCGAAGAAAACTTGCCATTGATCAACCAAGTTGACACTCCCGAAGTCTATGAATACAACCAAATGCCAGAGACAATGGCGCAAGGTGAATCTGCAGAATTGTTCAATTTCCCTAGTGAAACGATAATCAATCCAATCTATCCATTGAATATTGAATATTCTTCATCAAACTCGTGGGATTCTAACCAAGGAGGGCTATTCAACAATCACTTAGACAACAATATGAGCATGGGATATGGAATGTATGATCAGTACTTCGCACCTGAGCCTTATTTTTTTGATGAAACCAATATGATGACCAGCATATGTACTCCCAACCCACTCTACATGACCTCTCATTTATCATCACAGCTTGACGCCCAAGACAGAATTATTTTTGATCACTACAATGGAGTGTTCAAAGATGAAGCTTTAGAGACAAATCAAAAGCGCAGAAAAGTCTTCTACAAAAACCCAACCAATGATCCCAAAAGGTTGCCATGAAGAATTCAGAATTCTCTATTGTCAAACAATTAATTTGCTAAGACTTTGTTTATTATGATGGACTCTATGTATGTGATATAATAGTTTATCTAGGTCAAAAGTCCAGGACAAGTTGATAACTCTCTTTTTTTATGTAGGGCATGCTGTTGAAGCTTTTCTTTTTCTCCTCCTCTTGGTAATAGTGAGAAAATAGTTTCCTTACATATTATGTTCTAGTTAGGACTTCAATTCTTAATCATATGGTGGTTATCTATACTTTTCATATTTCTAGTTCTTCTATTGCTCACTACAAGTTTTGCAGGTGTTCTTTTCTATGTAATCCTTTCCTTTATAAGGGTGGATTGAAGATTTTATTATGGAATTTTTATAATCATTATCATTAGATGATGGTTTGAGTAGTATAGGAACCATTAAA
Source organism: Chimonanthus praecox (assembly GCA_022113865.1). Lineage (NCBI taxonomy): Eukaryota > Viridiplantae > Streptophyta > Magnoliopsida > Laurales > Calycanthaceae > Chimonanthus > Chimonanthus praecox. The sequence goes on along the minus strand of CM039086.1, from coordinate 69,356,790 downwards.
GTTTGACTGTCTTGTAGCCTACATATAATTTTTTTATTAACGTATGGGAAACTCAGACACAGTCTATTAAAATCCCTACGGATGAGCCCACTACCTCTAAGGCACACTAAGTTAAGCCATGGGACGTCGAACCCGCAACCTCCCGCTTGTTATATATTATATACTTATATCATATTACATAAACGTAATATAATATCCAGTAGTGGTTACACAACAACTAAAGTAATATTTTAAAAATCAAACCATTAAGCAAATCATTTTTATTACAGTTTTAATAATAGAAGGTGATTGATGAATGTGATAAAATGGGTTAAGGGAAGAAAACAACCTCTATGGAGATTGATGACGATGATGAGGGAAATTAAGAGTTACGTACAGGTCTAGAGGTGTCTTTTTAGCAAGCCAGCCGAATAGCCAACTTCGTGTGTAGATTTTTATGCGGAATTGGGTGTAAATACTACATTCAATGGTGTCTTTCACCTATGAGTGACCTTGTGGAGGCTTAGGGGTGCTTTGTGGGTTTGACAGTGGATGTGGTTTTATATATGCTTTGTTGTATTTGGTCTAAGTCTTAGGTTAATATTTTGTACTTGTACTATTCTCTTATCACCTTATAACCTTAAAAAAAAAATTGTTTGGGTTTTATTATGTTTTACTGCTAGTTTAAATCAGTTTGTCCTGTTTTAAACCTTGATATAACATGAAATAATAAATTATTACATTATAAAAATAATTCTGTTTAAATAAAAAAAGAAAATCATTTTTTAACTATAATATTATAATAGCAAACAATGAAAATCGTATTTTTAATGAAAGATAATTATAGAAAACAAAATAAATAAAAAAATATAATAGTATGGCTATGGACCAATAGAATCACCTCAAGGACTGATTCAATTTTAATCAAGTCGAGAACCCAAAATTAACTGTTGTTTCATTTTTGCAAAAGCAAAATTGTATTTAGTCAATCTTATTAAGTTTGAATCATTGACGGAATTGTTTTTACTCCTAGTTCGATATATGTTTCAACTGTAAAGTTAACACGTCATATATATATAATAAATTATCATAGTTAAAATAAATTGTCAAAATTTATGAAAATATAGAACATTGATGTTTTTTTTTTAATAGTGACAAGTAATTTCAGATAAACTTAAACTCTAAATCTAATATTAAGCCAAACACATATTTTAATCAAAGATTAACACAAACTTAGAATCCTAATTCAATACGAATTCTATTTTTTCTAATAGTTATCTTTTTTTCTCCTAATTATCCATTTTTTATTTTGAGAATTTTAGAAATTTGATGGTTCCGATGCTCTTTTCGATGACATGAGTTTTATATAAAGTATAAATTTTTACCTGAGGCCCTTTTACAGGAAATAATCACCAACATGAATTTCTCGAAAATGGTCGACATTCTTCCATTTGGGTCATCTGCATAAGTGTGTGGCCAAGTTCGAGTCTTCCATTTAATACGAGAGTATTAGATAAAATTTCAGATGCACGAAACTCCCTATAAGTCATGGGCACCGGGTGACTAAAAGACTCGAATTTGAGGCCTTTGATTCCTAATCTAAAGTACTTGCCAATTAAACTAACGTGAGACAATATCAATTTAGATATTAATCTGGTCCAAACTTCTCAACTAGCCAATCAAAGCTCAAAAAAATAATATAAAACCTATTCATCTGTAAAATAATGTTTACCTGGTCAAGCAATTAGTCAAAACCATTGGTTGACTAATTTTGTCTAATGGGATAGTATGAGATCCGATCAAATTGGTCAATTTCTGGACTTCACTGTCCAAAATGGCCTTTTACTTTGCTAGCTGGGCCAACTTCTCGTAGGCCCATCTCAATGCAATATGTGATCATGGAGGTGGGCTTGGCTCTAGAGGATCTCTAGAGCAGTGGCTGTGTAAAGTTTTAACCCTTTTAGAAAATTCTATGACATTAATATCGTCTTTCAGAGCTTAGTATTTCCCCACATTTAAAATAATAAACATTGGCCAATAGAAATTATACCTTAGAATGGTCTAGAACATAGTCTAAAACTCGAAGAAACCTAGACAACTAAGTCCAAGTTAACTCAACTCGGTAAGATGTTGAGTTTATCAAGTCGACAAGTTTAATTAAGTTTTTCTAAATCGAGTAAAAAAATTCATCTAAGTCATTTGACTCGATACAATTTTAAATCAACGTGGTAAAGTGGATGTAGAATTACTTTGTCCTCCTCCACCAAAAGAATTTGAGAGGGAGAGTAGTGAAAATTGTAATAAGAGTAAGATCTATCTCTACTTCTATTTTTGCCTTTGAACATTGATGGATTTGATATTAAATCTATAGATCACCGAAAGGGAACTACGAAAATCTATGGATTATTGTTTGTTTCTTTTGTGTTTGCCGTGTTTGCTGTCGTCCCCCAATGGATCCTACTCCCGCTGCGTTATCATGATCGGCATATATTGGACAAAATTTGTTGAACTACATTATCATGTAACTCCAACCTTGAGAAATTCTTCTCAAATTTCACTAAGCATTTAACTCCAATTCATGGAACTCCACGAGTGAGAACTGTATACCCATTTGTTTGAAAGAACAACCTTAAATACAAAGTTTACTGTAGGTATTTCTTTTTCTTCTATATACTCAAGATTGAAGAGACGGGCAAAGTTTTAATAAATTCAACGTAACTCATTTAAAAAATTATTAAACTCAACTTGAGTTGATTCGAATTGTCCAACTCAACTTGACCCGAATTGTTGATTCGACTCAATCCGAGTGCTGGCCTGATCCGAGCAGACTAGGGCATCCGATTTCATATTAATTTTTTTGAGTGCGTCGAGTCGGGACTCGAGCCGACTAGGGCATCCGATTTCATATTGATTTTTTTTTAGTGCGTTGAGTCGGGACAATTTTAAAAAGAGCTTGACTTGACCCCACTCAAAATTAATTCGAATTTTTTTCTTTCAACCCAACCTGACCATAATTGTAAAAGTATAAACCCAACCCACTTAATTTCTTGAATCGGGTCATATTGGTCGAATTAAAACCTGACCCAAGTTTCAACTCTAACTTCACTCATAAACAACAATGAACCAATTAGCATACATTATTCTTTTCAAAAAACAATTGCATGGAGAGACAATTTGTTCAATGAGTGGGTTTTACGATGCAAATCTTGAGGCCACTAATCATGTAAAACAAAATATATTTTCTAGATATACTTAAACATTAAATTTTATTCTTAAAAATGTTTATTCATTTTGATAAAGGTACATAACAATTCAAAACAATTTTTTTCTTAAAAAAAATTAAACCTAATATGATTACAATTTGGTACTAAAATAAGTTTTAAATAGTTACAAATTTTGAAATGATAAAAAGGGCTTTGTATCAGCAGCAATGTTATCAGAACTGGACCATGTAACGAACCGTCTTCGAGGAGGTCAGGGTTCAATCGGGTTTGACCGTGGTCAAACTTATTTTAGTAAAAGATAATATTGTATATTATTCATAGGGGCTATCACACTCAAACTGTAACTCTTAACAAATTATAAATCAAATACACCTCTTAATTAGAGGTAAGCGCAACTTAGACTCCTAATCACACAATAACTCTTTTAATATTAAAACTCTAAATATATTCCAATGTTACTTTCCTTCTTCAAGGAGAAGCAGAAGCAGAATGGAAAGTTGGGATTCGATTAGAGATACTGTTCAGGTGACGGAAATCAACCACAAAATTCAGTATTCCACCCTCTGTTTTCCGGTGGGATACCGATTTTGCCCAACTGATGAAGAACTTATAGTTCATTACCTCTGCAACAAGGTTTCCAACCGCCCTTTGCCTTGTCAAAAGATTAAAGATGTTAATCTCTATGATTACAATCCAGAAGATCTCATAGGTATCGTCTGATTGATTATTACCCCCTCACTGATTATTATTAGAGCATTTTAATGGCATTTTACCCATCATTGATTATTATTAGAGCATTCTTTATGATATTGCATGTATTCTCTCTCTCTCTCTCATAATCTGCATGGGTTCTCTCTTTTTTAGTACTAAGGTATCGAAGCTTCTCATTTAAATTTTTTTGGCGTCATACGTGGGGTACAAACTTTGGAAGAGTGACCATTTTCGTATTCAGGGGAGCTTGATTCCAATATTTCGTACAAATAAAGATGAGAATTGAACATCAAATTAATCCCTCAGAGTTAACCAGTATGAGTTCTTGATTGGCTTGTGCTTTTGGAATTATACCAACAGTGTCGAATAAATTTATCTTAATAAATGTGGCTTGTCAATGGTTTTACTTATTCATGGGGAGTCTTACTTCCATCATTGCTGTAACTTGTAATACATGCATTGCAGTTAATGATCAAATATTTAAAAATGAGGTTATAAATATGTAAGAGCAGTTGAAAATAAATGAGGAGTTCTTGTTTGTTTTGGTGACTCCATTTAACCATTGAGTACCAATGTTAAATGCTCTTATTTTTTCTTTAACTCCCATTTATTTATATTGAATTTTCTGGTCATTCTTTTATAAAGAAAAAAAGGGTAAAATCTAGCGTTGAAATCGGGTCGGATCGAGTTGAATTTCTTAAAACCTAATTTGATCCGAGTCAATATTTATGAAATTCGAACCGTGCTTAAAACCAAATGATAGAATGGTCTGAAAAAAGAACATGTATTTTTAATTACAGGAATATCATTATACCTTTTTATCATTTAAATCAAGAACAAAATGAATAAAAATATAAATTTAATTTCTTTTATTATAAGAAAACAGTTCGTGTCTGAGGACTTGAAGTACTGGACCTGTCTAGTTTTATACATTGAATTTAATCGTACCCAAAAACTAAATAATGGCACTGAAGTGACTTGTAAATTGTTCAATGTGGCACCATACATGATTTAAATGTCACATGTACATCAAAGAAAATCTTTCTATTACAACCATATTGAACGCATAAATGGTGATAAAAGAAAAAAAAATCAGTTTTCCACGACTATATACATTTTATTATTAACTGTAAAATGTTGAGATGAATAAGGAAATTCTCAAATAGTTTAATTTTTATTTATACACCCCTCTTTGATCCAATATGGTTGGAGTTCAACAACTACATCATGTGGTGTTTGTTCTTGTTTTACCTTTTATATTCTCTCCAGTTGAAGACATTACATTTAGTTTTTTGTGTGTATTCATTTAAACCATTATCTCTAGGGTTTTCTCTTTAATTAATAATTATTTATTGACTAATTTCTATCTATATGTTTGAATGCTTCTTGATTTAAATAGCGAGTTCTGATGCTAGTGAGAAGAAAGAGTGGTTTTTCTTCACACCCAGAGATAGAAAATATAAAAACGGGACTCGTCCAAATCGGGCAGCTGGAGATGGATACTGGAAGGCTACAGGAGCTGACAAGTCAATCAACAGCAATGGGAAGAAAGTGGGAGTTAGGAAGGCTCTTGTCTTCTACAGAGGAAAGCCACCAAATGGAGAGAAAAGTATGTGGATCATGCAAGAATTTAGGGTTTTTGAGACCCTCGACAAGCCTCGTAAAAGGGATAGCACGAGTATGAGGGTATGTCGTAAATTCATCTGCATTTCTCATGCTTTTAATGGTTGAAAAACTTCATGTCTTGATGTTCTTCTTCAACACTTGAATGTACTTTTCTTAAGTTTTATTCATTCATTACTTGAAGTATTTTGTAGATATTGACTTGGTTGATTTCTAGATTTTCCTTCATCTCATAACATGTTTTTCTTTGAATTTGTTTCTATCTCTGTAGTTAGATGATTGGGTTTTGTGCCGGATTTATAAGAAGCCAAGTAGCAAACGTACACCTACAAAAGATGAACATCCAAAGACCATAGAAGTGATGGCCATGCCCGAAGAAAACTTGCCATTGATCAACCAAGTTGACACTCCCAAAGTCTATGAATACAACCAAATGCCACAAACAATGGGGCAAGGTGAATCTGTAGAACTGTTCAATTTCCCCAGTGAAACCATAATCAACCCAATCTCTCCATTAAACTCATGGTATTCTAACCAAGGAGAGGTATTCAACGATCACCTGGACAACAATATGAGCATGGGATATGGAATGTATGATCAGTTCGTCGAATCTAACCCTTATTTTTCTGATGAAATCAATAAGATGACGAGCAAATATTTTCCCTACCCACTCAACACAAGCATGAATGAGGATGGTCTTTACCTACCTACTCAAGAAAGTTATCATTTATCATCACAGTTTGATGCCCATGAGAGAATTATTTTTGAGCAGTGTAATGCAGCGTTCAAAGATGAAGATACAGATATGAATCAAAAGCGCAGAAAAAGGTTCCACCAAGGCGTCAACTAATGATCCCAAGAGGTTGCAATTAGGAATTTAGAATTTTCTATTTCCAAACAATTAATTTGCTACTAATGGTCTTGTTGCTCAAGCTTTTTTATTCTCCTCTTGATAATAGTTAGGATATAGTTTTCAGTTCTTCCAGGTTAAAGGTTTTGCGGCTTAAGCTTTTTTTTATTCTCCTCTTGATAATAGTGAGTGGAAATAGTTTTCTTACAGGTTATGTTCTATTTAGACCTTAATTCTTAATCATATGGTTGTTATCTATACTCTTCATATTTCTATTTCTTCTATTTCTCAATACAAATTTTTGCACTGTTCTTTTCTATGTAATCCTTTCCGAAAATTTTATTCTTGAATTTTTTGAATAATTATCATTTGATAATGGTTTGAGTAGTATAAGGACCATTAAAGTCTGACCGTCTTGTAATATAATATCAAGTAGTGGATCTCTATAGAAGTTACTCTATTACGCAACAACTAAAGTAATATTTTAGAAATCAGACCATTAATCAAACCGTTTTTATAGTCTACATTGTTAGATTATAAAATTAAGTTATTACAGATATAAAAAAAATGAAAATCATGGTTTGACTATAATATTATTATAGCAAGCAATTAAAAATGGTCTTTCTAACGAAAGAGAATGATAGAAAATAAAATAAATAAATAATTATAATAGTATGGACAAGCAGTATCACCTTAAGGACTGATTCAAGTTCAATAAAGTTGAATTGCGTTGTTCAATTTGATTCTTAAAACACTCATTATGCACTTTGCATTCATGTGAAAGCAAGTGTAAGTGTTACTGATGTGATTTTCACACTTTATACATTTAGGTACATCAATAGAAATTATTAGAGAAAGGAAAAGAAATTTTCAGAACTCAAATTGCATCTCCTTTGTGTATCCCAGTGAATCAAGGTGAGTAGCCATGGCCTTGTTCATAGGGGGAGGGCCACACCTCAAGATCTGTCAATCACATGGTCTGAGTTTAATGCTAAAATCATAGTTATGATGATAAACTGGATTCAAATGTCAAATTAGGAAGGTAATAAAAGTAAATCTATTCTCTTTTTTTGCAAGATATACCTGGATGTCTGGTGCAGGTGATGGACAATGGGTTTGAATCATTTCCTTTGTCACAAAGCCCACGCCCCCATTCCATGCTTCAGGTGGCTAAAAGTTATTAAATGATCACAGGTTAGAGAATGGTAAAAAAAGGGGCTATTGATCATTGCTTGAAGTGTTTTTTTTTTTTTAAAAAAAAACCCTAATTCTAAATAGTAAAACATAATTTGGTTCCTTGAATGTGTGAAAAATAGGGGTGATTTAGTTCCTTAATCATCCTAATTTCTGTGTAAAAGGGTTAGCAGATTCATAAGTTGGAGATTTGAATTGAAATTCCTTTTATGGAAAAAAAGAGAGCTGCAAAAGACCTGATTGAGCACGTAATAGACTCTGAACCGATTCGGATATTTAGAAGCAAAGGCATCCATCTCTTCCTGTAAAAACAAAATTGTATTAGTTAATGTTATTGAGCTTGAATCATTGATGGAATTGTTTTTACTCATAGTTCGATATAATAAGTTTTAATCTTGACTGTAAAGTTAATACATTATAAATACATAATAAATGATCACAGTTAAAAATAAATATAAAAAATTATGAAAATATGAAACACTCGTGCTTTTTATAATGATGACGAGTAGACAAAAAGACAAGATTAACTCTTCGCAGTATTGATATCATTTTCCTTCGCATGAATACCTTTATGAATTACAAGTCACATTAATGGAATTTGAATTTGATAATATTTAAACACGTGAAGCTTACTTGCTTCCACCTTCTCCAAACTCTCCTCTCATCCGTCAACACTTTTGGGGTTATTTGTCACTTTCAACCTTATTAGAAAATGAGATTTTTTTATTATTTTGTGTAATATTTATCTTTTTTTCTTCTAATTTCATGTGCGTGAATAGGGAGGTTTGCATATGTCTCAACAACTTAGTCAAGTATTCTAAGAGGCAAAAAAAAAAAAGGCGCATTGAAACAAATATTTATACGAGAGAGAGAGATTTAGGTGGGAGTTACCTTGAGAAGAATGTCTTCTAATGTGACATTTGCATAGATGAGATGCACATTAGTTTTATCTTTTGGATTCTCCAATATTGCTCTAGTGATCTAACTTGCAGCCATGAAGATATGAGTAAATGTATATAATAACCTCAAAATAATAAGAACATATGCAGAAATGTATATAAATTAGGTTTTATATGTCACGTATCAAGAATCTATATCAGTGTTTACTTACTTGGAACATTGGAGTAATACCAGATCCTCCAGCAAGCATCCCAAATGCTCTGACTTGGCCAGGTCGATATTTGTAACGCCCCTAAATCAATCCATCAAGAAATAATGAAGAAGAAGAAGAACATTACCTACTATCACAACTGACTTAAACTAATTTTAAGAGGTTGGAGTGATGGATTGTAACTTGTCAATGGAAGCGTTAAGCAGGAGTCCTGAGTTTGAATCCTACTCCATCTCAAATAACCACTTTTCGTAAAATTACGGGGTGTGTGGAAGAAATCACAACTGATTGATTTTTATATTTGTTTTAATATACCAAGTCTGGAAGAAATCATTGTATTTCACCATGAATATCTTTGATCAAGAACTAGTTTGCACTCTAGATTTTGTTGAGTGGACGAGCTAAGTCGGTTCTGCCTAAAATCTATATTATGCATAATTTCTTATTGTTGAGCACTGAAAATGACCATTTTACCCTTTAATATTGAATTAGTTATCATTTGATTTGTGTATATTAGATGCGTTTAAAGGAGTTTTGCAGTGTATTCTAGTAAATACAAAAGTAGAATAAAAATTGAAGAAAGTGGGCCATAAATGCTATTTCTAGAAAAATTGTAATTTTTATCACCTAATTTGATTTTAGAATTAATATAAATTATTATAATTCAGATCCGGATATTAGAGTTTGAATTATAATAATAATTTTTAGACTGTGCTAAATTGTAAAGGTGGTGGAAATTTATAAATGGGCCCACTGATCTGTTCCAAGTATGAAGTCCAAGATCAATTGAAGTCAGAGTCCATGAGCCAAGCCCTATGAATTCGAATGAGCCAGACTGAAGCCAAAAATCCAAGCCAAAATTGTCTAATTGCAAAATTGGTGATGTGGCAAGCAAAATTAAAATGCGTATAACACAAGGAACAACCGTATGAGGCTAGAAAAATGAGAAAAATTTGGGATTTGGAACGGGATGAGTCATCAAAAGATAAAATCCAAATCTTAATTGGATTTTCCACTTTATGTATGTGTCATACGATTGAATGGATTTTTGCAATCCCAAAATTAGTGTGATGCTGATGCTGGATTTAGTTCTCTCCATTAGAAACTATAAATATGAGTCCCAATGTACAGTGAATTTCGAATTTGAGCAATGAATTAAGGTGTGCAAGGATTGGAGGCTCATAAGACTGGAAGAGAAATGAATATTCAAATTTTGTTTGTGAGTTCTTATATTTTTATTTTTATTACATGTCTTTGAAGCAAAAATTCTAAAGCATTTTAATTTTATTTTCCAATTTAATTGAATGAAATTCATGGTAGCTTCTTTAGATTTATGGTTTTCCCAATTGTTAAACATTTTATGGTGATTGTTTTTTATGTTATTTTAATTCTTTTTAAGATGTTGTGGAATAAATTATTTTAAGAGTTTTCAAGGAAAGTAGAACCCGTTTAAGATCGGTGGAACTTAATTTTTTCAGATCTAAGGCTCTTTTCTAAGAGTATCTTATTTTTAGACTCATAAATGAAAGTAGAAATACTGCTCAATCCTAAGGCTTGAATTGAAAATTTCTGACTTAATAGAAATCATGATTTTCTTAATTAGAATTTTAATAAATAGAGAACATGAATTTATATTTAATAATTCTAGAAGATTTCATAGTCTAGACCATAGTTTTATATTTAAATGGGATAATATGCCACCCTAATTACTTGACTCAATTCCATTGTAAATTATGTGAATATTTTATTTTATTTGTCATTCTTTTCTTTCATTCATTAAATTCTTTTCTTTTGTTTCATTTATTCAATTCTCCCAAATTCTTTTGAACTAGGTTGAGATTGATTTGATTGCATTTTAATTTGTTCTCTTAAACTTGTTTGTGATTATTTACAAATTCTAGATTCATGCTATGATTTAATTAAATTGGATTAATTGGTTAGATTTTAGATTTAGATGATGATACTCTAATTTTTAGATTAGTTTCTTAAAACTGGAATGCCACTAATTCAAAGTCATATTTGTAAAAATTAGAATTTGATTTTCATATTTAGGTTATTTTTAAAGATCTATATTTTTTTAATCACAACTTTTCAATTTCATATATTTTGTTTTTGAATATATTTTGTTGTTTCTGTGTAGGATCAACCTCGCACTCTTAACACTATACTATTTAAATGGTTTGTGCACTTGCGAGTTATAAATTTAAAATTTGTACAACAGTCATCATTATCAGGGGTCGAAATATCAGTTGATATATATCGTATCGGCCGATATGTATCGGTTTTTTAAAACCGAACGATATCGGCAAATACGATATGTATCGGCCGTACAAAAAGATTATCGGCCGATATGGCCGATATTCGGTCCACAATATCGGTCACCATATCGGCCGATATGCATAAATATCGGTATTTAAAATTTATTTTATTTAAAAAAAAAAAAAAAACCGATACGATTTTTCACGGTTTTTTGCAGTTCTTCACGGTTTTTGCTGTTTTTTCACAGTTTTGAATACCGGAGGAGAGAGAAATGTAAATTATGGAGGAGAGAGAAATGTAAATATCGGCCGGGCCATTTTTTTGACCCCTGATCATTATTATCATTGAAAAAATTATTTGTTTTTAAATCTCAATTTTTCATAGAGTTATATAGAAAACGTATATTCTCTCTCATTTCATATATTTATCATGTTTTTTTACGCCTAATACCTTCTATGCGGGTTTGAAGTGGAATGGTAAAAGGGTAATTTCACCCCAGTTTTTAAAAAAGGGTGGGTAGGGAAAGAAAATCCGAGTGTTTATATGGACTTCCTTAATTAAACATACTAATTTTTTTATAATATTTTATATATACACCTGAACCATTTGAAATTACTAACTTTGTGTTTTCTATTTCCACCTATGATGGTCACATGGAACATTTTATGTAGAAGTTCATTCCTTAATAATCTAATTTTAAGTAAAAAATTGCATGGTAGTAAACATTTTTTTTCTTTTGAGAATTTTTAGAAACTTGATAGAGTAAGATTTTAGAATTCAAAACTTGGAATTCTCATGCTCTTTTTAATCAAATGAATTTTATGCAAACTATAAATTTTACCTTAGGCCCTTTTACAGGCAAATAATCACCAACATGCATTTCTCGAAAATGGTGTGACATTCTTCCTTCTGGGTACATCTGCATAAGCATTTGGCCAAACTAAAATTAGAGATGGACGAAAATTGAAAAAATAAAATTAAAAATAAATTTTATTATAAATACATTACTATATTGTCAAATTGAACTAGAGGCAGTATCAAATATAATGAAGAAATAGAAGATCTCCATCTCTCTCAAAGTATGAGAGCATTGGATAAAACTCTAGATGCATGAGCTCTATAAGTTAAAGGCATCAAGTTACTAACGGACTTGAACTTGGAACCTTTAATTCATAAGCTAAGGTATCTGCCATTTAAGTTATTTCGTGCAAGGTGAGACAGTATCAATTTGGACCGTCGTCCGGTCCAAACTTCTCAAGTGGCGGTCGAATCAGACAAATATGGAAAAAATAATATAAAATCTATTCATGTGTAAAATAATGTTTAGGTGGTCAAGCAATGAGTCAAAACCATTAGTTGACTAATTTTGTCTGATGGGATAGTTTGAAATTCGATCGAATTGGTCAAATTCTAGACCTCACTGTCCAAAATGGCCTTTACTTTGTTGGCTGGGCCAACTTCTCGTAGGCCCATCTGAATGCAATATGTGATTATGGAGGTGGGCTTAGCTGTAGAGGATCTCTAGATCAGTGGTTGTCTAAACCACTTTTATAAAAGTCGGATCGAACTGCGGTCGAACCACGGCGGCTGCGGTTCAGTCCTGGCTAAGAACCGTTTTTTGGTCAAAATCGCATAAAACTGGTTAGAGCCGCAACTTTTTACGGTTTTGAAGCTAAAACCGATAGCCACGAATTACAGCTCACAAATTTTGATTTTTTTTTTTTATAAACGGTTCGATTCTGATAACATTGGTCTAAAATTTTAACCCTTTTAGAAAATTCTAGGACATTAATGAAGTCTTTCAAAGTTTAGTAGTTTCCCACATTTCAAACATTAAACAATGGCTTTACACAAATTATACCGTAAAATGGTCTATCTTCGCTGAAACTGTACAACCATTATCAATTATCAAATATCAAGAGGTTGATCCAGAAGAGTCTAAAACTCGAAAAAAGAAATTAAGGTAAATCTAGTCCAAATTAACTCAATTCAGTAAGATTTTGAATATAACAAGTCAACAAGTTTTATCAAGTTTTTATGAGCCGAGTTGCGAAACTTGTCTAAGTTTTTCGACACATTACAGTTTTAAATTGAATTTAAGTTTTAAAAATTTATATCTTTAATAAGAACTTTAAACGATCAAATCCCAAGAGTACACACCTTTATAACTAGTTCAAAGTATCCGAGGTCTGAATCCAGAGTAATTGGTGTATAAGGTCTGATGACTTCTTCACCATAGCTATCCTTTCCCCTATTTCACCAAATAATAAGAAAGAGATTTTAGGAAGAAAACCAAATTAAAAGGAGAAAAAAGAAAATATTGTATGATTTTTTTTTAAAGAAAATAAGATTGACCTGCATCTGATGTGCTGTCCTACTGGAAGACCCAAGACAGAAGTAGATGTAGGAAGAGCAAATCGGAACTTGGCCACATTATGGCTGAGCTGCGTCCTCTTCACCAGTCTGAAATCTTTGAACCGTTCAGGATCTAAGCAACCTACATCAAGCATAAACATTAAATGGAAAGAAACACATAAATTCAAACTATTATATGATAAAAAATCATATTTTCAGTACTTGTCTGTATGAATAAAACAAATAAAAAAAAACCCATTCCAACAAAACAAAGAAAACCCATAAATTCAAATACCATGATTAATGAACAAATGCGCAAAATTTACATACCCTTTGGTCTTTTGAAGTGATAGAAGTAAGCGGCGCCGGCACCCGCTCCGACTGCAAGTACGGCTACAGCCACAGCTAAGATTTCTATGTTGGAAGCCTGTAACAACTCCATTGATGATCCGAAGAAGCTTGAAATTTTGGAAGATAGAGAAATTTCAGCATACATCTTCCAGCAAGTATTGAGAATTTGATCCTTCACCTCTCCCTCTGCTAGTGAGCTAAAATACCAACAGAGTAGACAGTGATGAAGAAAAGCATAAAGGATTCGTTAATAGTTGAAGCAAGGAATTGTTCTTCCTAACCCTATCTAAGCAATTGAAAGCTGTGTTTCTTTATCTGATAGATAGTTTATATTTTACAATTCCAAATGTAAAGTTGCAGAGAAATTAAGAGTGTTCAGTTTTTTAAAGCGGATTCTTAACCACCGCTCCAACTCTAATCTCATATACAATGGCCGAGGAGAAATACTATTCTCACTGAGATTATAACGCAACTTTTATCAAAATTTTATTTTGAATTTTTTAAAGAAAATAACAAATCTCTTTCTTATAAATAGATTTATTTTATAAGTTCAATATTACGAATAGTTCTCAAAAGATCAAACTGACTGTGCTTTTGTAAAAGTTTGAGAGGCAAAAGAGCTTTAAACAAAACAAATTGCTGCAGCTTGGTTTGTAAATATCCTTCACATTAAACTGTTGCAGGTTGGCCGAAATGTGCCCCATTCGGCAAATAATTATTTTTTAAAAGATATGAATCCTCTTTTGTATTTTATTAAACAAAAAATGCTGTAAATTAAGTTAAAAATAGATAATTATAATCCCATAGAAATAAGAAACTGAGTTATATAATTCAGATGCATTCCTACATCATATCTCAGTTTTTTATTGAAAAAAACACGAAAAATAAGACGTGTCAAGCAATTTTAAAAAGTAATGAAGTAGGGTTATGCTCACACAAAAACCCATGCAGGGTGGCTTAGAAATGAGTCATTTAATGGGCCTAAAGTAAGAAAAACCCATTATAAGTCCATAAATATACAGTCGAGCAAGATTTGTTTTTACTGGCTGAACCGGGTTCTATCCAGAGGAAGCCTTACTTACAAACCAAATCCTACAAAGAAGTCAGAGGAGAATTCAGCAAGTTGGCCTGAAAAGGCAACATCTTCCAATGGGCCTGATCCAGGTCCAAAAGTGTCTTTAAAACCATAAACAGGCTGACATGGTCATTGGTTATTTCTTATAATGCGGACTCATATCTGGGTTCTCAGATTTGATTAAATCTGGACCTTGACTCACATTATCTGATTGGGCCTTTCCTTTTCCAACTGACACTTCTTGCCATCCGTTCATTACCATTTCAGAAAAACTGGAACTTTCTTTTACCTGTTATCGTCACCATTGGCAAAGCCATGTATAAGGTGCAAACCAGAAAACTAGCCCACTTTACTCAATAAATTTGCATTACCAAAAGTTAACCTGAGTTACCTGATGAGCAGGTAAAGTAGATATTTGGGCTTGGATTTTGACCTAACCAGGCCTCATCAAATTCACTTTTTTTTTTTGGGCGTGAAGTAATGCCATTGATATGGGGTTCTTGTATATGCATTATAGTTGCTTCGTGTCTAAGTTTTTGGACTCTCTTATTGTATCTGTACTATCTCTTTCTCTTTTAATATATTTGATCCAATTACCTTTAAAAAAAATGTAATACTGTTGAACTCCATAATTTGTTTCATTTAACATTCCATGTCGATCTTTATCATCATCATCATCATCCTATTTAATTATTTTAACCTTCCTGCGTAAAGGGCCAAAGAAGGATACTTAGGTAAAATTTGAATTTAATAACCATTATGGGAGGTGATCATTATCCAGAAGAAGTCCCTAGATAAAGTTATGAGTTGGGGCTGATTGACCAAGGTTGTTTGGAATGGATCTGAACTGTTAAGCCTGACTTTTGGGTTGAGTCTTTCAAATTTTAGATCTTCCCAGGCCCGGTCCAGCGTATGAACGAAACTGGTATAAGGCTGCCAAGGGAACCCCTTCCCTTATAAGGGTCCCTTTACATCAAGGTTGGGAACTAAGCTTCAGGGAATAGACCATTGCTTGTTAATAAAATACTGAGAAGAATCTATCCTCCCTGCTTTCATTTGTTAGATATATTTTCAAATTCTTAAAGCTAAAGTGTGAACTTGGTTTGTTTCATGTAGAATTTCATAAATTGTATACTGTAATCATAAGCTACTATATTTCTTTATAGTTTCTAGCCGACCCTACAACTATTTGATTCAAACTCAAACTCTTATCCTAAACTTAAATCAAATACATCTCTTAATAGATTAACTCAAAGTTAGATTCCTGATCCAATATGAATCCTAATTACATATAAACTCAGAATCCTAATTACATATGAGCTCTAATTACTCTAAGAGTTCCGCAGAAATCAATTTGGTATCTTATAATTAGGATTTAGATGGAAATGTCTTTACACTAAATGCAGCTCCTCATTTATTTGGAGTCAATTATGTGAGTTCTAATTCTTAACCCAAACATTAATTTATTATTATTATAATAATCTATTATATATATTTTTTAAATCTTGGAGATGGCTGGAAAAGAATGGGAGGAAAGTAAGGGAAATGATTTGAAACATTCTAAAAATAATTTTGGTAAGATTATTATTTTTATTTTTTAAACAACTAAAATTCTTGACAAACCATTATTCTCACCGATTTGTTAGATAGTTCAATTTGGTATCTAACCATTTATGATATCAAGGTTTAGGATGATCAAGTTATAGTTAGATTTGGATTCTAAATTTAAAATAAAATAAAATTACTATACAATTTATTATTATAGTCCAAATCAGGAGTTGAAATATCAGCCGATACGATATGTATCGGTTTTTCATGGCCAAACGATATTGGCCGATACATATCGTATCGGCCAGTAAAAAAGGTTATCGACTGATATGACCGATATTCGGACCGAATATTGGTCGCCATAAGCTGATATGCATAAAAATCGGTATTTAAAATTTATTTGAATTTTTTTTACGGTTTTTTACAGTTTTGAATATCGGAGGAGAGAGAAATGCAATAAAATGGAAAAATCGGATGAGAGAGAAAATTATCAATATCGGCCAATATTTGCTTATCGGCCAAAATATCGGCTGAACCTTTTTTTAGACCCCTGGTCCCAATTGTCTCTTTTTGTAAATTTTAGGACCTCTAAATCTATATAAAAATTGTTGCCCTAATTGATGTTCTATTTTCATCGTTTTCCAACTCTCTCCACAGGTATGCTCTCTCTCTCTCTTCATTGTTTTCTTTGATAGATGTTTTTTCCCGAATAAAATTTTTGAATAGCTTTTGTTGTTTTATTACAAAAATCTTATCTTAATTATACTAATTAAATAATCTTTTAAATTTATTAATTTATATCATTTTAATTTATTTACTTTTTACTTTTAAAAGTTTTGTCATAATTATGTCAGTGCAAGCAGTTAAACGCTCCAGTAAGTGCAGACTTGAGATGAGCCTCTCAAAGTTTGGATAGTGATGGCCCATGTTATCAATGGTCAGGATTTGCACGCATGTAAGCTACATATCCATGCACAGCGTGACTATCACATTGTTACCAGGATTTAAATATCAGTTATTACTTCAAAATACTTATCCATTGAATTTTTAAAGTAGAAAGTAGAAACGTAAAACTCAATGTCACAGTGAATTTTTGGCAAACTACTATTGTAATTCTAGCTCTTTCGGTGAAAGAGTAAGACCAAGCCAAAGCTCATAATATTAGCCTGTAAATATGAGTCCATACTAGGGGTGCAAATATCGGCCGATATGATATGTATTAGTCGATATTGTCCGATATTGGTGGGCTTTGTTAAAAAGAAAAAAAAAGTAGGAGAGAAATATATTTGCCGAGAAGATATCGGCCAATATCTCGTATCGGCTGATACCGAGATTTCTACCCTTAGTCGATAGGATATATCGCCCTATCTAGGAAAATATATGTAATATTTACGAGATATATCGGCTTAAAATATAGGTCGATATCTTCAATATCGGCTGAATTTAAAAAAAAAAAAATTAGTATTGGGTCCCACCAATATATTGGCCAATAATATCATTTTTTTCCAATTTGAGCTCGAGTAAAGACGAACCAACCCGTTAAACTCAATAGACGAAATGGCTCTTCAAATTTATCGTTCCATCGACACAGGAAAGCGAGGCTCACAAACACAGCCTGTCAAGGCCCACCTTCATCAGTTTCGGAACTGGGCTCATTTAGAAATATCTTAGGCCTTCAAAGTCCTTGGATCCAAGACCCATAGCTGTACTCG
This sequence comes from Chimonanthus praecox, assembly GCA_022113865.1. Taxonomy (NCBI): domain Eukaryota; kingdom Viridiplantae; phylum Streptophyta; class Magnoliopsida; order Laurales; family Calycanthaceae; genus Chimonanthus; species Chimonanthus praecox. Next base: position 69,338,798 of record CM039086.1, on the reverse strand, counting down.
TAGAGGGACCGGGGTAGCTGATTCATTGACTGACTCACCATCGTGTGGGTTCCACCTGAAGCGCCACGGTGGCAGCATAGTCACCCCGTGTGGACCCACACGGTGAACTCTCCACTGTTCGAACGTGGAAGCCCAAAACAGGAAGGAAATCAAACACACAAAAAAAATGATTTAAGGAAAGAAGTCCAAGAACGGCAACACTGCTGTATCAGCGAGGAAGGAAATGGAGACACTGGCCGATTGAAAAAAAGAATTTTTTTTTTTTAAAAAAAGGGAAAGAAAAGCCTAAGAACGGTGGTGCTCAGGTGAACAGATACAGAGAGAGAGAAAATCAAGCGACGGTGAAGGAAATTAAAGAAAAGAAGAATAAGAAAAGAAAGAAGAAGGAGAAATTTGAAGGAATAAAGAGAAATAAAATACGAGGGAAAGAAGAAAGAGATCATAAAGAGGAAGCCATTATATATACTGCATTGTAATATAAACATCTTTGATTCTCCTTTTGCAGTGTCTTCTAAGTTTTGAGTATGGGAAGGCAGAAGGTTCAGATAAAGAGGATAGAGAATGAGGATGCCCGGCAAGTTTGCTTCTTAAAGCGGCGGTCCGGTCTTTACAAAAAGGCAAGCGAGCTCTGTTTGCTCTGCGGAGCAGAGATTGCCATCATTGTCTTCTCCCCGGCCGGCAAGGCCTTCTCTTGGGGCCACCCATGTGTTGATTCAGTCGTCAACCGTGTCATCATCCCCGACGCTCCGCCGAAAACTCCGATGGAGATACCCGAGGCATCCCACAAGGGTGCCAGGGTGTGCGAGCTCAATCGGCGGTATGCGGAGATGTCGTCTCAGTTGGAGGCTGAGAAGCAGAAGGCACGGGAGCCAAGCTTGGAGCAAGTCCGGTGCTGGTTGGAGGCTCCGGTCGATGATCTTGGACTGTACGAGCTAGAACAAATTCGTGCTTCCTTGACGGAGTTGTGGATGAAGGTGGTGAAGCGAGCAAATGACAAGACCAATGAGCTTACTACACTCACCTTGTCAACTAAAATCTTCTCGTAAGAAGCCATCATCACTAACAGCTTAAGATCAATACATTCTTTCTAAATATGTAAGATATCCTCATAGATATAGTCCTGAATTCCTATAAAATAATAATCCATATTGTACACTTGGTGAGAATACGTATTGAAACCAATCCTATATATGAGAAGGATCATTCTTGTCATATATATATATATATATATATATATATATATATATATAGGTATGTTTCAATTTATATATTATTTTAAAATTCTGGTTATAATGGTTTTTTTTTTATTCCTTAAATGGTTAACTCGCAATGGTGTTGATGATGTGATGATGGAAATATTTTAAAGATAGGATTTTAGATTGGTTGAAAGGACCTTAACTTGGATAAGGTGCCCCAAAACTAACTTAAGAATGAAAAATTTATTGTAATTTTAGGCAATTAGTGTAGAAATTTTAAGATGACATTTAGATGATATGTGTAAGAAGAACTAGGATGCTTTCTAGTCTCTTAAAAACTTCAAGACACTTCAAGTGAATGTCGATTCAAGATATAGTTAGATGCCATGTTCTGAATATGCCATTCATATTTTGTTGTCAAAAGGAAGTTTACTGTAAAGAGAGAGAGAGATCAAGATAATTTATCAATTATAAGTCTGAATCTAACACAAAATGTTGTTTCAGACACTAAGTGAAAACATACTGCATTTGGTGATGGTACTCACACGATCATCCGTCTTTGAGAGATTAGAGAGGTACTCATCCCATCACTAAATGAGACTAATTCAGTATCTAATGCCCTCAATGGGGTGTTGAGGTTGTGAACTCCACCTAATAGACTAGTCTTTTGGAATAGATATTCAGGTCTTAACAAGTGGTATCAGAGTCAGGTCTTGGGTTATCTCATGTAGACTCAAGAGATCCCCTAAGAGGACAAGATGGTTGGCCTCGTTCGAGAGGAGGATGGTTGGGTTTCGAACGAAACCCACATTAGAAGTGTTTCGGGAGGTTGGAGGTCTAAAGATTTATAAAGGATTTGAGTCACTCCACTTAATACGCTAGTCTTTTGAGATGGATACCTAGGTCCTAACATGGGGAAGCTTCATTGTAAACAGTACGAGATTGATTAATAAATCCAGATAGAAAAAAAGAAAAAGAAAAAGAAAAGTTTTTTAGTTGATGATATCATGAGTGGTGCCAGAGTCTGGGTACCGCTGTAGATTACCTGTAGATCAGTGGGGGAAGCAACAGCTTGGGGTGAGTAACCTTGAGGTGAAATTTCCACGTCCCATTGAATTGATTGATCATACCTTTCATAGCACCAATCAGCAGATGACCATACTTGTGGAAATTTTGGAACTCCGAATCATAGTGTTTTTCCATGTATTAGAGACTCTGAGGACAATAAGGAAGATTAACCAGCAATTTGTTTACAGCTTATCATTGGGTTATTGCAAGAATCAAGTAGATGTCCCTCAAGGAAGGGAATGAACTATGCCTTCCACAGCAAATACCTAGATTTCTCAAGTTGGGAGAAGTAAGAAGGGATGAACAAGAGAGGTAAGAGTTGTAAAGGGTGTAATTGTACTGCTGGAGGAAATCATGATGGGACAGTGACAAGAAAATTAAACAAAGAGAATGATGGAGAAAGAAAGAAGAAAGTAGAGCGACGTGAGTCACACAGCTAAAATGATATCCTGTTAGATGAAATTCTCCCATGGTTTTGGCACGTGAAAGTGACAAAAATCCCGTATCGTTTAATTTGTGAAATCAACGATTCTTTATAATAATTGAGGCACCCTTCTCTCAAAACCTATGTTTTAAGAGTGAGTTATATTTTAAGAATATTATCATGTCATAATTTTCTAATATGCAGTGGAGAGTACAACTAGCACGTAATACATAAATAAATGGAAAGAAAGAAATATGGTATATCTGGTGAGAGATAATCCTCTTCCTAATATGTATTTGGGTTCGATTATTATCCTTTAATTCGAAGCAGGCTCTATCAGACAATTTTCTGAATCGGCAGAATGGGATAGGGACTGATTCTAAGAGCTACCAAACAGGGATACAAAGCCATTCTCACTTCATGGTTGTCCATTCCCATCCAACTAATTGAAGAAAGTGATGGAATTTCATGTTGGCTCTCCCATTCCTATATTAAAATCACTAGCAAACAAAGCCTAAGCTATGTAGCACATAAATTTTCACACCATAGAATAATAATGCCTTGTAAGAAATTACCCAATCTTGATGAAAGAATATAATTTGGGAACATAATTGGCCAATCCCTATAATTCAATGTGGCATTAGAATTGCAGCATTGGGCTGTTTCTTGAAGCTAAAAGGAACAGAACTCAGGCTGAAGAAAGTACAGGAAGACAAGTAGAGGATGAACGTCCAGATTTCTGGCCTATTCAACATCAGTTGAAGCAACTACAGATGAATGCGAAGGTTGAAACCAATTGTATTCTTTAAATTGATGGGGCAGCGAAAAGTCCCACATTGGTTGTGAAGAGCGATATTTAGAGAGTCATAAAAAAGTTGGGTCACTCTACCTATTGGGCTGGATATCCAATCTTAATAAGTGAAATCATAACCACATCCCCATGCCAACGCATGTGGACTTAGGAGATCTCCTAACTAGACGGAATGGACGACGTCTATCTGTCGGAAAGTCTCATTCAAGAGGAGGATTGTTGGGGGAGCGAATGAGTCCCACATTGATTGTGAAGGAGGAGATTTAGGGATTCATAAAATATTTGGATCACTCCAACTATTGAACTAGCTTTTTGGGTTGGATGTCCAGTCTTAACACAAATATATAAAATTTGTTTAACAGCAGCCGAATGAAGGTTTAGTTAGCATGAATTGATAATCATCTCTGTCTCACACAACATATTATGTTCTAAATAGGATGAACATGGTTTACCTCCCAATATTGATCATTAGAAATTGAAACTTCGCTCAGGAGTGAAGTGCAATTCAACTAAAATATTTTCCAAAAAAATATGTAGGTACTATCAATATCTAACAACATTGCAGAAATCAACCTAATTAAGATCTACTCTCATTTCATTTCCACAGATTTGCAGAAAAAGTACACCAAATCATACATGTGTTATGAACATGAACATGGAGATGGAGATAGACACTCAGAGAAGATTCACATTCAAATACCTTTCAAATATCGTCCAAAGCTGCAAGACAAGATAGAAGAGAAACTAAACTAATTCTGTACTATATGGATAAATAAAAGCAGAGATTCACAAACATCATAGTGGATGAAACTTAAGACCAAGTAGAGAGAATGCTAAATTGAGAGAGAGAGAGAGAGAGAAGAGAGAGAGAGAGAGTTCACATCCAAAACTTTTTTCAAAACCCTAATAATCAAATGAAATTTACTAGTAGACAGAAGAGAAGCAAAACCAAATCTAAAATTATATAGATAGAGATTCCGAGATCTCTAAATGAAACTAAAATTAGTAGAAAACAATAAGTGTGTGTGAGAGAGAGAGTTCACATCCAAAACTTTTTTCAAAACCCTAATAATTAAATAAAATTAACTAGTGGATAGAAGAGAAGCAAAACCAAATCTAAAGCTATATTAGATACAGATTGCAAGATCCACAACCCTCACCACTAAATGAAACTAAAAACGGTAGAAAACAATATGAGAGAGGATTCACATCCAAACCTTTTCCCTCAAAACCCTAATGATCAAATAAAATTTACAAGATAGAAGCCAAACCAAACCTAAAATATAGAGATGCAGAAATCCAGAACCCTCTTAGAAATGAAACTCAGAACAGAAGAAAACAATAATAGAGAGGGAAAGAAAAACTCATGACAAAATAGTGTATTTCTGCACAGTTTTTGTGGTCTAACCCTTTTAAACGGCTTCTTTTGATTTTGTTTTCTCTGTACTCTTTCTTTCAGTGAATTTTTATCGTTACCTCTAAAATAAGAAAATGATACAAAATCGAATAATTATGTGTATGGAGATATAGAAAGATCTATTTTATTAATTGATAGGTAAATCATATGAAAATTCAAGACAAATCATAGTTGAATGGATACATGACATACATGAATATTTTTTTTTCCAACAGTCATTAGCGAGAGGATGATTTTGAAGAGCTCTAGCACAAATCATCAATCTCTGCCTCCTTCCACACATCATTTTCGACCTCCCTCCTGTGGTTGCTCCGGTGGCAGTTGCAAGCGGCACACCGGAGAGCAGCACTTGTTCCGTCTACTCCGGCAGCCATGAATTCTCTACACCCATCAACAGCATAGCCACCTATATTAGCTGCATGGTTCTTCATGCACTCTTTGTATCTCACACCCACCTCTTTCTTCACCAAACAAGCGTGTGAAACCTTTGGTTCCTTCTGGGGCCTCATGTTATTTGGATTATGGCTCCTCTTCCACAACTTCTCTAATTAATTGTTCCTCAGAACAAGACCTACAATTGTTCTTGAGTCATCTTCTGGTTTGAGTAGAGAGATAAATGAGGAAGAAGTTGGCACAGATGGGTTGAAATGGAAATATCATATAAGCTTGGTTTCTTCAAGAGGTTGATTTATTGTTTATTATTTATTTGAAATAGCCTTAGGCTTCAACAAGTGGGTTTTTTTTTAGTTGTTGTTAATAATGCAAATAGTGATTATTTCTCTGAATATTTTATTGTTTTATGTCTTATATCTTGGCATTTTGATTTGAAGGGTGGGGCTGTGAATATAATTCTATTGTCGACTTAGGTTAATGGGAATTGATACACAAATCTCTTGTAGGAATTTTCACCATTGTTTGATAAGTGGGGCTCAACACTTCTAAGTGAGGTATGTTGCTAACCTAATAAGGTTTGTGGTGGGCCTTAGTCACTACCACTATTGATGTTGAATATTATACTCGTAGAGAGAAGATAGTGGTGGACCAACAAATTCAAGAACGATGCACATTGTCCCATGCACTAAATGTATAGATTATTGGAGGTGGTCTTTGCTACCAAACAATGAGTCTGTTGTTGTTGTTGGGACTGGACTTTCAGTCCAAAAGAGTAGTCTCATAAGTGGAGTAATCTAATCCCATATAAGTTTTTAGATTTTCTCTCTCACAATCGACGTGGGATTCTCATTCGTACCCAACAATGTCCACATGTGCTGGCTTGGGGAACCTGTCTTGATACTACTATTAGTACTGGACTTTCAGTCCAAAAAACTAATTTGATAGGTGGAGATATCTAACTCCATATAAATCTTTATATTTTTCTCTCACCACTATGGGACTAGTTCATACCCAACATGAATAACTGCTGAAATCAGATCAGATGGTACCTGTTCTGTTCATTTATAATATGAAAAAATAACTCCTTCCCACTTGTGAATTCCTCTCCAGTGTGAGGGCGGAAAATCAAGGAATATTTATCTTCCAATAACATAGGAAAAGAGCCTTGATGACTTGAGAGAGAGAGAAAAGAGAGAGAGAGTAATTATCAAATGGTTAAAGACTGAAATGACCCATCATGTTCACAGTAAGATTTGATGCATGAATTGGTTTTGAAATACCACAAGTGCCCTTGAGCATAAATGGTGGTAGAAATCAATAATTTAAGAAAGACCAAGCTTTTCTAGATATTATTTCAAGGACCCAAGTGGCTGGTGATTAGCTTAAACCTAAAGACATTAAGGCTACACCTACTTAAAGTGGCATTTGATCTCTCTGTAGCTTTTTTATCCGTGGCCCATCTGTCTCTTGAGCATAAACATACAGTTAAGTAATGATCAATTTATGGGATTGGTGGGTTTTAGTCTTTCCATTTTTCATCATTTCAGTTGGTAATAGCTTTCCAGTGAGTCCATTTTTGCGAAAAATAAATTATTTAACTTGAGGAAAATGTATTTTGCTCAAGTTCCATCCTAATATTGCATTCTTCAATGAATGTCTTTCACTGGCGAACAAGTTATGACAGGTCTCATTCAGAAATCACAAACAGGAATTTGGTCGTTCTCATGTTTTAAAAAGAACCCGACCAATGTTGATGAAGGTTTATATAGATATATAGGGTTGCTTTCCATTGCCTGTTAGGGGGTATTTATAATGGTTTTTTTTTAGCACCTCACCCTGTAAGTAGCTTGCTTTCCGTAGCATTCGGTTTTTTTTTAAGGTGATTAAAGAAAAAGAGCATTGGTTGCAGAGAAGAATATGAGATGATGTTGATTCTTTAGTGGGTCTGCGTCAAAGGAAGTGGAGGGTCTATGCTGCTCAACCACCGTACACTAATATTAATGGTTTAATTGAAGTACTGGACGAGCACTTTAAAAAAACTTAGCAGGACGTACACATTGAAAAATAACATAAAGAGGCTGCTGTGATGGAATTTCATTTTGAAAGTGTAGTTAGGAGTTTATAAAGAACTTGGGTCACTACACTTAATATCTTTTAAGAGTCTTAATAAATGGTATTAAAGTCAAGTCTCAAGCTATCTCATGTGGGCTCAGGAGATCTCTCAACTGAACGAGATGGCCAATGCCGCTCTCTATACCGGAGGGCCTCATTCGAGAGGGGATTGTTGAGGGAGATCTAGAGATTGATAAAAGACTTAGATCACTCCACTTAATAAGATAGTATTTTGGGCTGGAAGTTCAACTCCTAATATGATATTCCTTTGTTATTAAAAATACCAGCATGCATTTCTTCCCTTTGATCGGTTTTGATGAGTGGAAAGGAAAGGCATGTAGGAGTTTCTTTCTTTTTCTTGTGGCTGTATCAGGATGAGAGTTAAATTTTATCGAGGTTATTTGAAGTTACCCTTGATAAGGGTTACCTTGGATATTATGAATACACGTTGCTTGGAATTCAAAACTGAGAGAGGAGTGATAAAAAGTTGATTTTTTATATCTATTCTTTACTTATCAAATAAGGGTAATGAAGAATTACTCTCCATTACCTCCATCCAAACGCAGCCTATAGTGAGTTAGAAAAGTAGGGGACCCTTTCCATGCTTTAGGCCCCTTTGATAAAGAAGGAAAGCACCTTGTTTTCGGATATTTGAATTTTTATTTTGAGATCAATCTCACATGCTACTCATGTCCATGCCACCTCCTTCTAAACATTTTTTTTTATGATATCATTACTCAATTTCTATTTTCCTTTAATGAGTTTTCCATTCTCTAAGGGGTTGTTTGCAATTTTTTTCATTGATGAAAAATGAAGATTATGAAAAAAAAAAAAAAAATTCCTTCTCTCTTCTTCCACGGATTAAGAACTCTATGTCAAGAACACAAAAAAATAAAGATTTCACTCTTCTTCCAAGGAGTCCATTTCTTATAGAGAGATAGGGAAAATTAAATAAGAAAAAAAAAAACAAATTTTCTCACTTGCCAAGATAACATTCATTTTCAACAAAAAATAAAAAATTTAACACCAACAAAAAAAATTAGAGTTTTCACAGTGTAAATGAGGCTGAATTTTATAGCACTTATAAATAGTATGAATAGATTTTACCTTGGTATTATTTTTTTAAGAAATAGACAAACAACCTCCTAAGAGGTAAAAAGAAGTATGCACCAATAAATGGTAGGATGAAACTTCTAATTGTTACGATTTGAGGTGGATCTCTCTCAACTGATGAGAGGTTGCAAAGTTTGAATTAAACATTCAAGTTAAGTAAAATTAGCACAAATTTTTACCGAGGCTTGCCCGATCATTCAGACAAGAATTCACCCTAAATTCGCTGTGTTTTAATGCTTCTTATAGAAAAAATAAAGTTTATTGGATTTAATTTTCAAAGACACAAAAATCATCAGTCAAAAACGAGATCGATTTTTAGTCCAATAGAAAGATCAAATTCAAATGAATTTTAATTAAGTTGTGATTAACCTACATGGACGTAGTTCAACTCGTTGCCTCCTGTCTCAGGAAGTGACGTAAATTAAAAAAAAAATTATGAAAAATGGATGGATGTAAAAGGGGGAAAAATATTTTCTTGAAGTGTGATGGGATCCATACGAGACTCTAAATGGACGATTTTTTTTTGTTGAATCTAATTTCACTTTTTTGAACATTTTACTCCTTATGTTTGTCAATGGCTTAAATTTCATTCTAATGTAAATGGGACCAGTCTTAGATTTTTACTGTGAAAGATCTAAATTAACCCTTAAAGTCAATGAAGGGATTCAACACGTCTTTGCTTTATCATTTTTCCATGGGTGGACGTGGATAATTGGTTATAGCCTCTCAATGGAAGTCAAAGAATGACATGTAAACCAGGGACAAAAAAAATTGGGATGGGACTGGATGTCATTTCTTAAGCAATTTAAAATTACCATGGCGGTCGGGTATTATATTCGAACCATACTTTATCTTAACGGAACACTTTACATAGACTTATTCATTTTAAGTGGGTGGAGAGGCTTACATATATTTCGTAATAGGAGTATAAATATCGATTGATATACATTCTATCGATTGATATAATATAGTTTTGAAATCGTATTATATCGGCCGATAAGTCAACAACACAGCTGTATCATATCGGCTATTTTTCAAAAAAAAAAAGAGGAGAGATAATAAATTCGACCGATATATCAACTGATTATCGGTCGATATATCAGCCAAATCTGAATTTCATACCCCTACTTCAAAGATTAGTCAGGTAAGATACCTAATCACCTTAATCATTAAAAAAAATTGCTATGGCCCTTCTCAACTCACTAAAAGTGCAAAGATACAATGCGGTCAACTCGGTTCCCTCATAATTTAGCCAAAATAGAGATGTGTGGATTTTTTTTCCAATGAAGAAAGTTTCTGTATTAGTGAATTAAAATAAAAATACAATTCCTTAATACTTTTAGCATTATCTAACCTTTTGTGTTTTTTTTTTCTGAAAAAAAGAGAGTTTCGTTTCATAATAAGAGTAAAGGATAAAAATAGTGATTTATAAGTGTTCATCAAATTTATTGGTATATGCTATTTATCTTTTTTTAAAGAGAGAGAGCAAGTGATAATTTTTGTTAAGATATATATTTACTTTGATAAGCAAGTTCATCTCTTAATGATCTACATTCTATACCCTTAGTTGTATGGATACAGCTGCAAGTGTCAAAGTCTAATACGAATGCTAGATTTAGACGACTCAGACGAATAAAAAGTAGGACAAAGGATATTGCACTACCTTTAATAAATTCAAACTGAACTTATTTTGAATGAAAATAAGGAACAAAAATAATTGTGAGAGAGCAATGCACTAGTTTCCTCTAAACATACAAATGACAAATAGGTTAATATTTTAATTACATTTGGGTAAAAAATAATTATTGCATTTTAGTCATTTTAAAAAACAATGCTAAAAAACATTAGAAGAATGCATAAAGAATAGGTGTAAATGTCCAACACGGTACAAGCATCTACAAGTTCGCTACACATATTCATCAAACATTTTAAAATATTTGTGCGACATATACCCTTCTAAGGCTATTTCTCAGCCTTAACTCGGTCAAAAATCCATCATAAGCGAATGGGCTTGAACAAATATACGAGTCTGGAGAAAGACCGTAGAACTTTTCAACCCGTTTAACCATTAAATATGTATGTATACAATTGGACCATTATACTCGTATTAGTTCGAGAGTTTGATTGTAAGCCTTGAAATTCATGTATTTTCATATTTTCTTTTTACTCTTAAAAAAAAAAAAAACAAGTATTTGTTTAATATTTTTTTTTTCTATTACAAATTGCATGAATGGGTGAAGAGGAAGTTGACAAATCATGACTAACAATGACATTGCTCCCTTGGGGCCTTTGTCAAACAATGGGAATATGTCATTTGTTTTAATGAGTCGATAGTGTAGTTAGAGTCAGTTTCAACTTTCAATACATACCCACAGTGAATTGATTTGATAACATAATAGAAAGAAAATTGATTCTTCAGTATTGGGACACCACTTTATTAGACACCCATAAAGTTGATGGTGATATCGTATCCAAAGAACTAGACATAAAGCCTTAGACATCTCTCAAATCTTTTTTTCCTTTTTTTAAGCTATTATACTCATCTCATGATTCGGCTCTCAGTTGTAGAGTTTTCTTCATTATGAAAAATTTGAAGAGGGATGTATAAAATTATCATATTTACTTCACATTGTGCCCATTTAATCTAGACAACTAATTGTGACCATTGATTGATTTTTATATTGAGCAGCCTATAGTTATAATTTTAATTCAATTTCAAAGGAGTTAGAACGATGGTCAAGAACCTATCTCAGAAAGTACGAGTCTTAAGTTCGATTTTCACTCTACTCCCGTTAAATTACTGAGTGTGTGTGGGTAGAGACTTGCACATACTCCACAGATTAGTTGGGTGCTTTCAAAAGGCTTAGACTGGACACCTTGGTCATAAACAATTAATAATTTCTATTAATTTTATTTTTTATTACATTAATCATCCTTCCTTATAGTTTATATTGGTTGGATAGTGGGTCCAAACAATACAGCACACCATTTTATTGATCTTTTTTATATTTGAGAAAATTTTTAAAGGTGAACAGTCATTTCTTCAGCTTTTCAAGGTGGAGAGGGTGGGAAGCTACGTAGAAGAGTGGGGATAAGAATAAATAGGAAACTTGTCATTTCTCCATCCTTTTCAAGGTGGCTTCATTACCCTTTGTCCCTCCATTTTTCTTCTCATGCTCAGCCAACTATTATTATATTTGATGGAATTCATTCCCTCTCATTTTTTCATGATATAAAGGTTTACAAGTAGAATGGTTAGGTTAAGAGCCTATTTGGACATTGCTAGTGACTTATATTCATCAATTATAATTGTTCTATAAAAGTAATACTCACTCTCTCCTATTTTAGTTATCTCATTTGAAATATTTGTATTTTTTAAGGAACTCTCTCTATAAGACTAGCATTCCATGTGATCGCATCTATTTTCAATACACTTTATACGAAATAAGACAACTATTTTGAGACAGTTCTAAAATCTATGTAAGACAACTAATTGGGACAGAGTGAGTATTTGATTATTTTTAGTTCTACAAGAGATAATGAAATTAATCATAAACTTTTCAACTCTTGTGAACTTTAAACTTGCTAATGATTAAAAGAAAAGAGAGTTTTGATCGGATGACTTGAATTGGCGATGACTCGAAATTCAATTAAAGACCACCAAGGAAGATACATGTTGGGATCTAAGACCATTCAATTATCTCATTGTGTTTGGACGATGGGATTTAAAATAAGGAATCAGTTAGTAAGATATAGAATCAAACCTAAATTGGAGTTAAAAATGGAAGTTGATGTTCTTCTGCATTCTCACCTTTTACAAGAGTGTCATTGGTTCCCTATCTCCAGCAGCAGAGGTCTTTTTCCTTTAATGATTATTACATTAATAAAAAGAGAACACGAGAGGTACAAATACAAAAGAACAAAAGAAAAGTAAATAAAACAACTCTAAATCCGAAGGAAATCCTGAGAGATAAAAATCAAGAAAAAAGAAACAGAAAAAAAAAAATTAAGATAGACCTATGCACTCTTTCCAGGCATAGTTATCATAGGAAATGTGTTTCCCTCAAAAATACTCATCCAAACATAGTTAACATTAGATAAAAAACATACCTTTATCCATTCTAAGTTCTTACCTGTAGTGAGAATATAACGGAATAAAATGGATGAACTTAAATTTGAGCAAGTTTATCCAGTCCATTCCATCTACTCTCACTATTACTAAACCAAGCTTAAGGCGTCGACATAGATGCGAAATTCCAAAGGAAATTGGCTGAAGGATCAAGAGACTCGATCACAAAAAAACTCCAAGGAAAGTGGTGTTGGTAATATTAAGCACAATTTAAATAATCTCACAAAATCGGAAACCTCTACATACCATGTTTCACACAGAGAGAGAGAGAGAGAGAGAGAGAGAGGAGAGAGAGAGAGAGAGAGGGTGGTGTGGACATTTTGAAGTGTGTCCAAATTTTAAACTCCTCTTTTGGTTAGTGGAGATTCAGGCCCAGAATCCAAAGATGGTTTTAATCACTCACTTCCAGGGATTATTTGATTCATGCATATTAAGAAAAGGATTATATATGCTCACATCAAAACATGACAACTCTGCAACAATTTCAATCTAAATTTCAATATACAAACACAAATTTACAAGTGTTAAAAATAATCTTAAAAGAAAAGCAATGGAAATAGAAACTTTAGTTATAATCACAGGCCTTGAGATGATCTTCTGTCACATGCAGGGTAGGAACCTTGACTCTAGCAGGTTTCACAGAACTGTAGGGGCCCTCAGGGCAGAAAACTATGTGAAGGATGCCAGCAGGATCACTTTCCAATCTATACAAGTCCTGCCCAGCAGCAAAGCTACCAAGCAACTGGTACGATCTCTCCGATCCGTCCATTGCTAGGCATAATTCATCAGTGCCTGTGAAAACGAAAGTATGAATGATCATCCAGTTGAAACACAGAAAAACACAAGCAAGTGAAACGATGTAAATACAGGAAATAATAGAACAATTCAAGCAACCAAAACAATTTAAAGACAGAAAACATATCCCTTCTGATTGTTTATATGTTGCACTCTGTTGTAAATGTGATGTACCCACCAATCTCCACCATCAAGTCCCCACTAAGTCTGGAAATACTAAATGTCAAATTTCAGTCCCGAAAGAAATAGGATCAAAGGATACGGCAATTTTTTATAGCAATAGCCAACAAATATACAAACTACGTTATGAAGAACTAGACTTTGTTCTAAATTCTAATTCACTTTGCCAACAAAAAAACTCCAGAGCTTCACTTTGTGGAAAAACATCAAAGATACCAAAAATATAGATGACAATATGATCTCATTGACCATGAACAACAACCTGTAAGGTGGGCTGCATCTTTTTGCTGCACAAGCTGATGAATTCTCAAAGAGTTGGCTTCCATGATGCTATATCTGTAATCCAACCTCTTGAATAGCCTTCCCTTAAGTGCTAGTGCCTATCACCTAGGCGCTGGGCATTTATTCTAGGCACCAGACCTGAAAATGATAGGATTAAATCCCAAATGGTTCAGGATAACACTAAAATCCCAGCCTCACCCAGATTTCCCTAGCAACACCATCGACATTTAACCTCAAAGATTACTAAGGAATCCCCAGTTTCCTTCTTGGACAGCAAAAGGGCATCAATAAGACCAACGGTTTCCAACAGTGGACCAGCTTATTGTTTGCCTCAATAACCTGAATCACCTTTTGCAATTTGCACCAAAACTTCCAGCTCTACAAATGTTCAATTATTCCCATGGTTCTAAAACTTCTAGACCCAAGAATGGTCAGAAATGATGTAACCTATATTGCACAGATTCTTTGAAATGTTTGATGTGCCTGCGTCAGAGAAACATGTCCGTGCTATATTCATTATGGATTCTTCACTGTTCCATATGGACTTTCAAATACTTCTTAAAACTCTCTCCAAGATGAAAAACGTACACTTTTTTAATTTTTGAAACCCACAAAAATATTCAAATGTTTGTAACTTGATTATTTACAGTTAAATTTTTTATTTTTGAAATGGTTCATATATATTAATGGTTGATTATTTACAGTTAACTTAGTACATGATTTTTATCGGTGTTATTTTTAATCTGTATTTTTGTTTAAAAAATAATAATTTTATTCTAGTTGTATGCCAAATCCATGAATCCCATATTTTGGGATTGGTCAAATCTCACATCTTGTACTGGTGTCTTATTCCAAATAGGTTCCCTTATGCATGCAATGATTATCAACCCCGTGTAATCCCCACGGCAAAGAAGAATCGCTCCTTCACCAAAAGCCTCCCTAACATCAGCACAAATCATCACCGCCAAGAATAAGTATAAAACAAACAAATTATAAGTAATTAACTATGATAGTTGAAGAGTCGTCCTCGAAGACTTTAATTCCCACTCAAATTGAGAATAACTGCTTTATTAGTAAAAGAGTTTGTACACAACCTCAGCTGCCCATGAGTGTTAATGGAAAATCTTTGCCCAGGATACAAGTGTGAAGGATGAGTTCACAACTGTCCAAAAAAAAAAAAGAAAAAAAAAACAGAGATTCACATCTAAAATTAGACTATACACCTATTGAAGAACCACCTTGTGCAAGTCTATAATACTTATTCCTCATACGTAAGAATTCACTGGATTAACTCTCATATAATCAAAAGCCAGCACTAAGGCAGTAGATTTCACAAGATCATGAAAAATATCTCTCCCAGCATATGGTCCATATTATGGAAAGCAGCATAACCTTCCATTAGTGCTGACCCTTGACCCTTTTGAATAAAGGACCAGCCCATCCATTCATTATCTGACCGACTTTGGGATGACCAAGCAGATTTGAGAAGATCAAAGAAGGAATTCTAAATAGGGGACACAGAATGTGTTTGCAGGATCAAGTGGTCTATGGATTCCTCATTCACCCAACAGAGAAAAGACACATTCAGTGGCACTTCTTTAAAAAAATTGTGAATCAAGATCTTACTGTCGGTGGTTTTCCAACAAAAAGCTTTGACTCTTGAAAGAACAACTGATCTCCACATGACTTTGACAGGAAAGACTTAGGTGGATTGATGTGTAATCAAAGAGAGTACATTTACCACTAGGATTCTGTCCCCAAATCCCCCTAACAACTATATGTTCATAGGAGAACTCTCAATTGATTCACTTCACAATCCATAAATTCCTTCTAAAATTAAGCATCATATAGATATCCTCCCAAGAAATCAACAAAGTTCTTTGAAAAAAAAACAGATGTCCTTGTTGAAAAGAAATAGAATATAAAGAGGATTCTAACAATTGCTTCCTTATCCACTTATCCTCACAATTTTATTCTCCCTCCATCCCCTGATAAAACTACCCTCTTCCCCAATCACCCTCTCAACATGAAAGCCTACTATTTTCTCTCCATTTGCTTCAGGTGACAACAGATTCAAACCTTCTTTAAATATGGTAAAATAATAAAGGTGGTTGATATAGTAAAATAATAGAGATGAGAAAGGATCACTGGACTTTTTTTATATTTTGATTGGTCAGGATCACCAGTTTTAGATCTCTAGGACTTCCCAATATCTAACATAGACAACTGATTCATGATGATGTAAAAGCAGACTTGACATGCACAATCCAGCTCCTCCATATTCCAGAACCCATCAGCTTAATTAAATACACTTCCTAAGGGGTGATAATCCCAGTCCACACAGTCAAGCCTTTATCCACCATCCATAAAAACGCCTAAAGTATAATTAAGGACCAACAAAGTCTATATAGGGAATGGAATGAATTCATTAGCTACAAGAATAGAAATAAGGACCAACAAAGCCTAAAGATATATATAACATATGAAATTATTTAAATATATAAAATATAATCTTGCTGACATGAGCGAAGTCTCAACCAAGTCAGCTGTGTTTTGACTGACCATGAGCCCATTGAGTTTTTCATCGTCACCATAAAACCCACCAAGTAGGGTCAAGTAGATTGAGTTATTTGGTGTCTAATTAAGTATTTAAACTATGTATTTAACAAGGTTCAGTGTTGCAGTAACTGACCAATGCACCCCACTCTGAGTTTGGGAAGATGCAATAACCTGGACATATACACCATTCATGACTGTTGACATCTGATCCAGCCACCAAATATGTATTTGGCTCAAGGATCAAGTCCCAATGAACCAAGCTAAGAATGGTGCTATGGTAAGCATGTTGGAGCCTATTCATATTAGTTGTTGGAGTTACATTTCAAGAGGATTTCATACTTTATGATGTTGAAGTAGTTGTTGTATTTGTTTTGGATAAAGCAGTAAAGTGGATAACCCCAAGGGGTTGGCCTCACTGTCAAGGCGTCCGCCTCAAGAAGTGGGGTCTTGAGTTCGATTAATCCTCAACCTCAACGGGCCACTCCCTGTAGTTGCTTACCCAGTGTGTGCAGGATTGGACATGCCCCAAGGACTAGTCAAGTTAAAATTGTCCCCTATCTCAATACATGTGAGACACCTGGACACCTTGATCATAAAAAAAGGCTGTAAAGTGGATGTAGAATTAATTTGGCCTGCACCAGAAGGAGTTGAGAGAGTTTCAATATCATTAACCCAACTAGACATTTGTCATAATCTGGACAGCATCATAACCTATCATCACACACTAAGCTGAAAGAAAAAAAATATTGGAAGACCATACCAATCCTCCATTCATGTTTTCTCAATGGGTGTGACCATTTCTTTATGAACTATCTACTAGCATACTGTGATCAGAGGGTTAGATATTGCTTGGTGGGGTCCATATCAATAGTCTAGATTGATGAAATGTACATACTATGATAAAATAGCTGCTCAAACACAGATAATTCAATCTCAAAATATCTTCTACCATTTAGGAAAACAGAGTTAAGTTATCCAGTTTTATGAAAGAAAAGATGCATAAGAATGGCTTTAAAAGACATCGCCATGAGATACATAAAGACCAATCAGGGAAACAGAAATCCAATAAATAAATTATCAAACTTACAGGCAGCCAATTCCAATTGAGTCTGATAAATAAAATCTAGTGCCGCTGAGATCTCTTCCTCAAACTGATGAAATGGACCAGTTGTAAAATTCATCTTCCGGAGCTTACAAAGGCCTTCTCCTAACTCCATCATAGCACCTCGATGGTTCTAAAATCATTCTAGATTGTAATCAAAACCCAAGAAAAGAAAAAAAAAAAAATCCAAAAGAAAATTTGAATTAAAGATAAAACAAATGAAAAGAAAATCAAACAAAGAATCCAAAGTTCGTAATTCAATCATTGCTACTTGATTTTCCAACATGTTTTCTTCCTGAAAGATTTGATTTTCTAAAATGTCTGGGTCATCTTTAGCTATAACTGTCACTTTCTGTTGAAGAGGAAAATGGTTCATATTATTTACCGACGCTGAAAGGAATTACTAGCATCCTTCCAAAAATGCTAAAGAACGGGATTTCATTTACTTTAACTAAAGTGATAGAAAGTATAATTTTTATATAATATATATAATATTCAAATTTTAAAATTTAAAATTAAAGACATTTTTTTACCATCAGATTTAGATATATTAAAACAATATTAAGAGATTAATTTTAATGTATGTATTTTAATTGAATGATTGGCAATCATTTTGATCTCAACTATTTTACTCTGAATTCTAGATTCACTGTGATGGGATCCACTGCCTATGCATTTTACATGTCAGTCAAAAATTTATCTTAAGTCCCTTTATATGAGGGCCTTTGGACCATCCCAGAATAGACGGCCTTGATCAGTATTATTACTAAAACAACAGGATTACAATTTAACAGGCCACCCTGCCTGAGTAACTTTTTTATTATTGTTAGAAAATCATAACTCGATAATATTCTCAACGTAGAACTCACTTTCAAAAGCTAGAGGGTTGAGAGAATGATGTCTAAGTGGGAGCCATAGGTTCATGAAATTAGGTGATTTGAGACTCTCTTGGTATTTCACAATTCTCAACTGATATTTGAAATTTCCAGACAATAATTCTAAATATTAATCGATATTTTTTGAAAAATACATATTTCATTTTTGGAACCTGACCTCCCCTCACCTTGTTGAAGAGGTGATAAAAGCCGACGGCGCACTGTATAATGCCATGGATGAGCGTGCGGCGCGGCTCTTCGGCTCTGTTCCAAAGCTCTTCCAGCAAGTCGTGGCATCTGTAGAACTCTCTGCTGTTAAAGAGAGAAACTGCTTGGTCGAAGCTGCAATCCTCACCGTCCGAATCTCTCTCGAAGAAATCGATGGTCCTCCGATACGACGGGCGAAAATCAAGGCGTTGGAGCTTGAACGCTTCGAGAGTGTCGCTCCGATTCCAAGCCAAGAAAGGAATGAGGCGTTTGGGATGAGAAAGGGTGGGGAGATGGATTGAAAGGAGAGAGAGTCGAAGAGGAAAAGAAGAAGAGGAGTAAGCCATCGATTGGAATTGTGAAGACAAATATCTGCCAATTCAGCCATTTTCGTCTCGTCTTTCATTTCGTGTGAATCTGAATGTGTGGTTTCAAACCTCCAATTTTCAAACTCCAATTTTGAACTCATTAATACCGTTATATAAAATATTTAAAATAAAAAAATTATTTTCACACAAAAGAAATAAAAATATAAATTCTAAGGAGTTGGAGTGATGATCAACTCTCTACTCTATCTTAAGGGGCAAGTAGCCATAAATTTAGCTGGTGTACGGGTACAAGCTTGCATGTCTCATAATTAGTCGATTTAATTCTAGGAGAGACATGAACATTTTGATGATGATAAAAAATTAAACAAAAATATACATTTTATAGTTTTATCTGACTTTATTTTTTAATAATGAGTTTCATATTGTTGTTTTAGTTATCTTAAATACTCACAATCTTTTTTATATTTCATAGTTATTTCTCACTTTTTATTTCCTTAAGTTCATTCTTTTTTAATTTATTATTTGTTATAGAATTTTTTTATTATTTATGAGAAGTAGTGAACCATAATTTTTTTTTATTTTTGTTATTTCACACAATAGAATGTATTGACTAATAGTCAATGAAAATTTTTAAGACTTTTATAAAAATTCAAGACATTTTTAATATTTTCAAAAGTACACAGTATATATTTTAATACTCTTTCTGATAATCTCTTCACTAAATAACAAAAGAGTCAAAGTAAAAAAGGAATTTTAAATTATTTTTATAATTTTATATTTTAAATTTGTTAAAAAGAAATTCTGTACTTCTTAAAATATTGGAAGAATTTCTGATCTGTCCTAACTCTTAAGTCATTAAAGATCAAAAAAAATTAATGGCATTTCTCCTGGAGCTGCTAATGGATGTCCAAATATTATACGTTATAAAATGGTCGTTCGATTCTCCCGGCCTCAACCCTCAAGTACACCTTTCTTTCCCGCGAAAACTCCCATCTCCTACCGTCACCCTCCGTCGAAACTGCTGTCAGCGCCCCTGACATCTGAAATCTAAATCCATATCTTCTGTGGAAAAAGGAAGAAAATTTGCAATTTGTTTATCTGATGAAGAATAGGGTTTAGGGTTTCTCAATTGGGTGGAAAGATGGCGCCCTTGGGCTGGAGGCACCACACGCTCATACAAGCTCTCATGTCCCGCGGACCATTAGAGGAAAAGGAATTCCGTTCCATCTTCTCCGGCATCACCGGAAAAAACCCAGGTCTTCTTTTCCTTTTCTCTTTTCCATTCCCATATAGGGTGTTCTTCCATCTTTCCTTTTACCCCTTGATAATAGGAAACCATGGAGAGTGGGAAATAGGATTAAAGAAAGGAAATATGGGCTGGGGTTGGGGCAGAAAATTCCAGCACTGTAAGTGGCCATATTTTTCTGTGGAAAATCTCAGCAATGGTTATAAATGTTGGAAAATTTTGGGCAAAGGCGAATGTGTCACCAATGTCATCTTTCATGCCTGGCTTTGAGGAAATCTTCCTTGATGTTTCTGCTGTCTCTTATTTTCAATGCTAAAGCCAGTTTCTAAGGGATATTTGCCAATTTACCTTGTAAATCATGGAATTGGAGCCCCAAAAGATTTTCAGTGGAAATAGTTCTCCTCTTGTTGGTTTAGGAAGATTTAGAGACAAAAGTCTTCTCAACCAAAAGTGAGCGCCATTAGAAGACCTTCTCAAGTGTTCTCATCAGCATGACTGCATGACTCCCTTTACTCTAATGGACCATGCTAGAGAGTAGGGCCCACAATTTGGAGATGTTGTTATGGGGGATGTAAATTAAATCACTTGGATTTTGTGCCTGAGAAGTTTCGGACCTGTATGATCATCCTAACCTCTGATTTCAATATCCAAATTTTCAATCATTTCGTAACAAATATGTAAAACTCATTGATAAAGATCACCGAGGTGGATGTTTTAAAGGGTTTTCCTGATAATTCAAGGGCGGGTAAGTTTCCGGAAGGTTGGGAATGACAGCAACGTGAGAGCCACCTTCTCCTTCTCTGATATGCTAATATATATATATATAACTAGCCTATTAGGTGGAGTAAGCTAAGTCCTTTATAAACCCTTACATCTCCCTCTACACTTATAATGTGGGACTCGTTCGTAGCAGCCTCAACAATATATATATATATATATATATACTCCCTGGTGTAGACATGAAAATCTGGAACAGTTTTTTCTGTTTTGCAAACATAGGAGCCGCAGGGATTTTCTCATTTTCCAGTCATTTTTGCTTGACTGGGAAAGCACATTATGGAGTATTACAAGAAGGACTTTTAGTGAAAATGCCTTTCCATTTGGGATGCCAAATGTGTTGTTTTTGGCTGATATTGATTTGGAAAGGAAAGGTTCTAAAAGTGCCAACCCATGTAAATGGTCCCTGATTTATTTTCAATCGAAAAGCAGAGTGGAAGCATGCTTGATGTTGTGGTTCTGTACCTCTTAGTCTTAGATTCCATGTCAGTAGCAGAGGGTGTTATGTCATAGCAATAAAATCTACAGAGGAACTCTCTCTCTTATCATGCTAACTTCATAGAGGTTTGTTGAACAGCCAATTTGGAACTTTGATCTACCAAGCCATCAATTGGTGGGTCATTGACCAAAAACCATGGTGGCTTGATATTCTCAATTGCTTGTTTGTTGTAAGTTTCTTTCAGCTGAATGTATTGGCTATCAATTTGGATCCATTGATTGGATAGCTAGTTCTATAATAATTGGTTTTTGGTCTTTTAGTAATACAGTCACACAGAAGGTGATGCCTAAAGTAACGTTCTGTATCAGGAACTGACATGCATCATTAGTAAGGTGGTAATTTTTTTCTTGTTAAATGATCTATGGAGCATTTAAGCAGTAGTTTTTATTTTGATATCTGTATCTTCTAAGAGCTTGATTAAAATTTAGAAAAGTGATGAGTTCTGTGTCCCAATTACTTCTTATAGAGAAGTTCTTTAAAAAAAAACATTTAGAGTAATTTTTGGCTGTGAGAAAGTCAATTGGTGTTTGATGGCTGTCATTTTTTCAAGTTTCTGTCCACTTTCGTGATCCAGTGGGATACAGCAGGCCTTATTGTGATTCAATCAATCTGGGTACTTAGTCCCTTGCTTTTCAGGATATGCCACAAGGCATACTTCATCACCATCTGTTTTCAAATGTACACTGAGAAGATGCTCTAATGTTGATTTCTTGCAACGGGCTGGGTCTTACTTGGGAAGAGAATGCATCTAATGATTTTATTTGGTTCCTTGCAGATAGAGATCAACAATTATTCAATGAATATCTTCGTAAGATAAATAAGGAGCTGGCTTATGTGCAGTTTGAATTGCGGGCTTGCAGAAACCAATATGACGGAAAGGTTTATTATGGCGTGGTTAACAACGTCGCTGATGAACAGTCCACACTAGGAACAAAGTACTCTGTTCCTCAGATTGCATTCTACAAGGCTGTAGTAAGTCTGATCATCATGGATTTGTCATATTTTTCTGTAGCAACAATATGATGCATGCCAATCATGGGGGAGGGGGTGATGGGTAGCAGATCTCACAATTAAATTGTGTATATGTTGTCAATCATAGTGTGCTTTGTGTCCTGCCCTCTGGGTGGATTCCAATTATTATTACTATTATTATTATTATTATTATCTTATCTTGGTAGGTTGAATAACATGGATTTTGCTAAGAATCTCATCCATCCCACTTAGATGTTATCGAACTATCTTTTCTGTATTCTACATAATCTTGTATTGATCCATGCATGCAGATAGAGTCTATTGTGCAAGATGCAACAGCTAATGGGAGCATATCTTGCATCGAGGCTCTCAATATCAGACTGGAGAACCTGGTATGTTCTGGACACGATGCATTCAGCACTACTAGTGTCAGGATATCTCGAGTTCCACTCTAAGTGGAACAGCAGCTTTGTTCTTAAAATCTGTAATATAGCATTCTATCATATGTGTGAACAGATGGACTTGCTCTATCCCACTGGCTGTACTTCATTGGATCAATCCTAACCTTATTCCCAGCTAGCTCATGATACTCATTACAGAAGCAACTCTTTTTTTTTATCAAAGCTTCTGATGACTTTTTTTCGTTCTTATCATTAAAAGAAATTTCTTTTTTTTTTTGTAATTCATTCATTCTTGAGATTTCCTTAGGCATTTGCTTGATGTGTTTGTATGCTGAAGAATTTCAGCATGGGCGATTCTAGTTGGACAAGATTGTACCATATCCCTACATTCTATTTGACCTTTAAAGACTTGGTTTTATTCCAGATTCAGGGAGGGCAGGGAAGTCAGTCACAAGTTCCTGCCGCATTCAAGAATTTCTCAATGTCTCAGAAGGAAAAAGCGCTCAATGATCTTGTGCGGGACCAGTGGCTCTGTTATACTGCAAATGGTAATATTGGCCTTGGGATCAGATCATTCCTTGATCTTCGTAGCTGGTTCCGGAACAATGAAGTTCCTTCATGTGACATCTGTAATGAAGCTGGAGTCAAGGTAATTTGTTGCAATTAGCAAATAATTTCATTTTGCTGAATATGTCAAAGTGCTCTTTTGAGTTCGAACATCCTAAATGTTATCATAGTGGCTCAAACTTGTGGATATCTTGTGCATGCCTAATTAATGCACTGACAACTAATCTACAAATTGCATTATGATATCGACAAAATGGACTGCTAACTGGTTTTGGATTTGGATTTGTACCTGACTCATTATGGACTGTACATTGTTCACTGAAATTATAGATCTTTCAAAATTGAGAATGGATGTTCTTTGTTTTACAGTGGATTTGGAGCAATGAGGAAATTAATTATTAGGTAGGATACTGTTTCTTTGGGCATATTTCCTCCAAATGTTGATGATTCGGGCTGAAAGGTAGAAAGACGGTTTCAATGCAATGAACTGACTGTTTTTTAAGAATCGTTGGTGTTATCATATCCTTCTTGCCCTGACTACATATGGGAAGATCTAATCTTAATAGAGATGGATCACTATACGTTTTGGGACTGGTAATTGTAAAATGGCGACATGATAACATTTTTTATGTAGAATTCACTCTCAAAAGCTAGCCATTGAGAGGACAGTGCCTCAAGTGTTATATGGAGTCATTGATTTCTTAAATTAATCGAATATGGGACTTTTTGTCACTTCACCATAGTCCTCACGTGCAGGTGGACCTTATGGCTGCACGTGGAAACTTGACACACGTGCAGCTGCACTCTGCGACTGCATGTGAAAACTTGAGAGATGCCCTGCGGTGCACTGGATACGCTGAACCTGCTCTGATAACATGTTAGAAAACCATGACATGATAACATTCTTCAGATAGAACTGACTCTCAAAAGCTAGCTGTGAGAGGAGAGTGTCTGAAGTTTTATATGGAATCATTGGTTTCTTAAATTAACTGATGTGGGACTTTTTTGTCACTTCACATAGTTCTCCCTTGAAAGTTCAAGTGGACAGCTAAGATGTTTTTGCAATAGTAGTGGAGATGCATGAGTAGTCTACGGACTTGCATCCTAAGAAGCAAGATGTAAGCCCAATTTGCTTGGTGCAGCCACGTAGATATTTTAAAATTCATATATAAATATTTGTTGTTTTGTCTCTGCGATATTGATATTAAGAAAGGGGATATCGACATTAATCAAGCACAATGTTGTCATCCGGAAAAAAAAAAAACAAATATCTTTTATTATTCATAAAGAATTACAGCTAACACAGGGTTCGAGCCTAGGTGGGAGCCTTTCAACCAGGGACCTGGAGCTTGGGCACAGAAGGGCGTACATTCAACTTGCAGACCTAGATATGCTTCAAGCTGTTACACCTTTGCAGCCAAATCAACATCCTTTTGTTTCAAGTAGGACCGTATAAATTTGTGTGGTGTTTCAGGCAAGACTAGGGACATTACGAACATTGATTTCGTTCAAATATTGTGGATAGACATTGACCTCGTGTGGAAGCCACTGCTGTTTTGCTCCAGATGTGCATCGGATTGGACACTCACATGTCCAGCCCAAATACCCATTCTACTGGCGGTGTTGGGTAATGCCAAAATATGCCCTGATTGTTATCTGCCTATATTCTAGTATTTGCATGCTCAGTATTCTCATGAAAAATAAAATTTGATGCCATAAGGATGTTAAATTGCATGATTTTTAGCTATTGTGAATACTAGTCTGGCTGGGCCTTCTACTTGTTTCTTTGCTCATCTCATTTCTCCTGTATTTAAAACTCAATCTGATGTTATGGTTTAAATGTTTTTAATGACAGGCAGATCTTTGCAGCAATGAAGATTGCAATGTTAGAATCCATGACTATTGTTTAAAAAAGAAATTTTTACAGAGAAGGGTATTATTTTTTTCTTACTTCCCCATCAAATTACAGTTCCACTTTTAGGTTTGCATCTGATCTGTTATTCCTCTGAGGGTAGTCTGGAAATTGGTACCTTGTAAGTTTAACTACTGTTAACATTCTCTTCCTCATCACATTTAGCAGTGTCAATTACCTCAGAGAGAGAGAGAGAGCTCTAATTGCTGATATTGATTTGGGCAAAAATTTGGGAACTGTTTTTATCTTAAGGATTTTCAATTTCGCACTCTAAAGTGCAGAATTAAATGCCACCCTTTCTGTCAAAACATGCAAACCAGTTGTGGCTTGGGTTACATAACAGTAGTCTGCTCACTTGTATTTCATTTTTGTAATTCATAATCGGCAGACTTCCTAAATTGCCTAAATCTGTGAGACAGGTTGCAAGAGTTTGTCCAGGTTGTGGCACTCAATGGCAGTGTCCAGAGTTGACTGCAGAAGAGGAAGCTGATGCAGACATACCTGAACAAAGCCAAGGAGCTTCTGCTAGTCCTCGCTTGAGAAAGAAACATAAGAGCTGCAAATCCGAACAGGTTGATACTGTTGGATCTGGTCCCTCTGAGACTTCTATTCCAGTTGAGGGTATTGGGAAGAAAACACGAAGATCCGAGCGCCTAAGGCAAATCTAGTTAAATGTTTATGATGTTAGAGCATATAGTGTTATTTTGGTGCATGTATCTAGATTTTGATCTTCATGAAACAGGCTTGAACCTCCAAAAATTTGTGAAAAAGGCAGAAAATTACTGTCCCGTTACCCCAAGGCATCTCTTAATCCTTTCTTTCCCATTCTTGAGAAGATGTCTCGTCATTTTTCCCCATAATTTACTTGTCACACGGACGAGTTAAATGCTCCATTTTGTCATGTCAATCATATTTGCGTGCAAAAGTGTCAACGCAATCAGTGCAAGTTAGACATCCCATGTATGTCAATGCTGAACAAGATAATTTGATGATTTGATTCAGAGTATATTGAAATATTAAAGAATAATATTTTCAGTCTTTTTGTTATTTAAATGTAAAAGATAAAAACATGCCCGCAATCAATGAAACGTGCTTGCATCTACTCTAAAACAAACATGATCATGGCTGGTTTGGGACACTGGATTGGAATATTATATTTTTAGAATACAAAAAATATCCTCTCTTTTACATGCTTATCAATTTAGTAATGTCTTTTCTATAAATATTATTTGAATTAAGAGAAAGAGCATTTTTATATATAAAAATATAATTCCTGAATAATAAAAAAATAATGACGTCTCAATTTGACATAGCACATGAAACTCCAAATCTGTGTGTCCATCCAATGAAAATGCCGCACAGGTGTCATTCCATCCTATGAGTCACCTTTGAACATGAGTGATGATAGCAATGATATTTGATACTTCCTCCGTCTCATTTTAGTTGTCTCATTTTAAAATTTTAAATTTTTTAAAGAAGGGTTCTCAAAAGGCTTGTGAACTTCTCTCGAAGACCCTGTAACTCTTTCAATAAAGAAGAGATACATAGTCAAAGTAGATAGAGAGAATCAAAATAATATATCAGACAACTAAATTGAGAACTAATTTTACTGAGTAAAATAGAAAGTGATGGTAGGAATATATGGGGCAAGGCTAGTAAGGTCCATCTGTGAGCAACTTGGATCTCTTGTGCATAAGTTGAATGCAGTTCAAGTCCATTTACTGCATCTTAAGTCTCGACCTAAAACCCTCACAATTCCATTTACATTTCAAAAGGAAACAGCAGTTGATCCAGAAAGCTATAAATTACCATACACGATGAAAGGAGCAGGCATCGGAAAGAAAATGCCAAGGAACTGCTAATTTTCTCTCATAAATATCAGTATGTACGTAGATACAAAACAGGCAGTTAACTACTCTACACAGGCAAAAGAAAGAAAAGCAGAGAGGTTGTGACTCACCAGCAGCAACATCACATAAAAACCTATACAACAAAGATGCAGAAGTCACATCCCAGACCTTAACAGAAATTAAGCAGGCCGACGACGTACTGGGGCTATATCTCACTTAATTTCGCCGGGTGCTAAAGAAACAGGAAATGAATACCAGAAGGGTCTCAGAAACCATTCATCTCTAACAGATAAGTCCGCCGCTTCAATAATGTCCTCACAGCTGTCTTAAATGGACCATCAAATGCTCCAGACAGAAATGCCTCTGTCTCCTTCCTACTACATCCAGTACCCTCCCCAGATGGCTTAATTGCCACCAATGTTGCTCCTTGCATCCTGATACCCTCTGGAAGTTCTAGATATGGTGCATACCTCAACTTCATGTTTGAAGCTGGAACCTGGGTCCTGGTTGAAGATGCTGAAGCAGCCAGCGGTTTCTCCCTGAATTCTCTCAACTGCTCGCCAGACATACTAAGAGTTCCTTGCCCATCTGCATCCGTTAGAACCAGGCTCTTCAATGTAGGATGGTCCTTAATTATCGGTTGTAACAAATAGTGCCTTGAGGAAGCAGCAATCAAAGAGCTAATAGTCCATACCACCCGCAACTTCAACCCACCATTTGTATAAAACGACTCCGGTATGCTTCCATTGTCCTCTAGTTGTTCTTGATCAGAAACTGGCTTCCTGTCTATCTGAGTACCTCCTAATATGACACAATTCTGGAGAGTGCTGCCAAATTCAGCTTTCCATTTCAGAAGAACCCCATCTTCAGTGACAACATCGCCAGCAGGTAATTCTATCTGGAGGTTCTGAATATGATTAAAGTTCTTGAGGACTTGCTCGGCAGAGTGATGAGAAAGTTGGGGAAGAAGAGGTTTGTTTGCATTGTTGCCATCACGTAAGTGGTGAAAGGGTTTAAAAAGCGTGAAGAGCATGATCTTAAGAAGATGAGAGAAAAGATTGCGGGGTTTCTGTGAAGAGGATTCAACGTTCTCATCATCACTACCATCAACAGACACAACTCTATCTATCTTTACATAGACATCATGCACGAGAGGAACGAGGGAGTTGAAGCGCTTGGATACAACAGCACAGCGGCCTAAGGACCGAACATCAGCAATCTTGTTGAGGATGATAAGGACTATAGAATCAGGGATTCTGTCGAAATCATCCATTTCTGGAGAAGGATCAATGTAGATTCTAGTTTTTGACTGCATCTTTTGTCCTTGAAATTTCTATAGGAAATACTGCAGGTCAAAAATCAATTTTACCAATTATTAATGCAGGGCAATAACTGAAAGGCAATTCAAATTTAAATTTAGCTTGGACAACATGGACAAAGAAATTAAGTGATAACTAATTATTTCTGAAACAATCTTGTTCAGTCCCTGTTTGGTTGTCCAGAGTAATCAGAATCTGTAGAATTCTTTGTATTTTTATAGCCAAGAATTCCATCAAACCACAAACTCCATCATCGTATCTCAGGCTACCAAACGGCTCTGTCAGGTAGAAAATTCTAGCAGCATTCATAATTTACCCAAACTACAGAATTAGATAATTTGGTAGTTTTTAAATTTGGAGAGTTCTCGCAATATCACTTCTGTCTTTGGTCCACTTAGAATTATTAGTTGGAATCTAAGAATTTCATAATGTAAAGTGCCACACTTTGGAATTCCAACATAGCACTTTCACTTGGATTTGTAGAACCACTAAAATTTGAACAATGTGGTTTTACAAAATTCCCACTCCAGAATACTCAATTCACCAAACATGGAGAAATTTATAAATTACAAAAAACTTTCAGCCCTTATAAATTCCTTTTAAATTTGTGTTTTGTAACTTGAAAATCTAACTATACATATTGAAAGTATACATAAATATTCTACCACCAAATAAAACTTCAGCCCAAAACTCAATTTCTAGCCTCTTGATCTTGATAATCAAAGTTGGTTGACATCCTTGAAAAGATGATGTCTAATGATTTTGACCATTAAGATTGAACAGCTAGAAATTGATTTTTGAGAAGAAATTTTAAAAGATGGTTGATTTTTAAGTCTTCTTTTAATCTGTATGATTATGTTTTCAATTTATTAAACAAAAAATGAAAAATTATATAAAAAATAAATGGACCTAAAGGCCCATCCCGGACCAAAGGATAAAAAGATCTTGTTCAAGCCCGTTTATTTAAATCGGGCTGGGTTCGGACAAACACCCCCAGGTATTAGTGTCTATAGGTGTATCCAAAATTTGCAACAGAACAAATTCATTATGGTATGCGTCAAGGAAGAAAGGGAAAACAGCATAGCTTTATGGGATTTCTGCCATCTCTAACTTTTCTTCACCAAATAAAAGAACAAAAAAAAAATCACCAAAATCAATACAAAAAAGTACCTGGTTTGTTTCAATTCATGAAACATTCCCAGTACCTATTTGGGAAGCATTAGGAGGGGAGGAAGTGAAGACATTCATGCAGCACAGCTTAATATTGAAGTTTATACCAGAACTTCAAATAACAAGAAGTTTAAGGGAGATGCTTTATAAACATAGAGATTGTACCCTTTCTTTGCCTTGGTGCTGATATGGCAAGCTACAATTTCTAGGCATTTAAAGAGCTACAAGAGATCCAATCAAAGTAGGGGTGAAATCAGTGAGTAAACAAATGGTACATTCATCGAGTACCTTTAGCATTTTCTGAAGATTAAAACCATTTGTAACAACCTTGTCCTGTTCATTTGGGGTTGTGAAAATGTTCCACAGATCATTAAAGGCTGTAAGCGGTTGCATGTAAAAGAAAGAACCTTCACGGAGAGAACAATTATTAAGGAAATTATAGGCATGATTTTCTTTCCCTTTCTTTTGAGTGACTAAAAAGAAAATATAGGCACAGATTGGATCCATGGAAAGGAAATACTTTGCTAGAAATAAACATCTTCTAACAAAATGGTTAAAAGTAATTATACTTTTAGCCAAAATAGGATCCTCCAAGAAAGCCCTCTTCTTTGAAGAAAACTCACATTCCTGTTTCTGTTCAATTTCCTGGGATGTGCATCCATGGACAGATCCTCACAATGGCCATTTTCCAGGAAATTATCTTCCTTCTGAGTTCTCTGTTTGGATGCAAGGAAAGGAATCATTTTCCAGGAAAATAAAATTAAAAAAGAAAAGGACACTTATTATCCACTTTTGCTTAAAATTTGGCTATTTTACAGGAAAGCACTTCCCTTTCCATGCATTCAACGAGAGCCTAAATAGATCCAGATGAAAACATGTGGATTAAAGATACATTGATGAAAAGAGCGAATTCCAACCTTTCAAAGGAAAAGCAAAATATCTATTTATTTAGGATTTCAGGTAAATAAATCAGAGAGAGAGAGAGCGCAACAAAAAGGAAAACATAAAAAATACCTAAAAATTCTACCTTTCCTCCCGATCCTCGAATCTCCACCGTCCGCCCGCCTAGAAAGCTCGATTGAACAGTGAAAATCATTTCCCGGCCATCATATTCACCTTAAAACTAATCGAATCTACACCAGAATCGGCAGATTTTCTTCCGGTTCGTCGTAGCTCCGGTTGAAAAGATCCGATCCGAAAGTTTTAAGCTTTGGGATGGAGAGAAGTCGATGGATTCTCTGTATGCAATCGTCTCAAGATGCAAAAATAAGAGAAATTAGGGTTTCTAGAAAAAATGCAAAAATCAGTATCACACGCTGGGTCGGTCGCTCGCTCGCTCGCTCGCTCGCTCCCTCGCTCACCGGCAAAACCAACGACCTTTGCAAGAAATAGACTATTATAGCAATTAGATTTTAGAGAGAGAAGAGGTAACTGGGTAACGGCACCGTTACGGCTACGTCTGATATGGCGCGGGAAAAGAGAGGGAGTTATTTGACGCCGTTAGCTGATAACGGATAGAAGGGGACATACGGCTAGGCTTCTATCTGGTGGCACTCTTTTTTATAGAGAAAAATACGTGTGAACATCGTCTCTAGTAAATGACAAGATATTTTTATTTTTATTTTTATTCTAATTCTAATTTTAAATACAATATTTGATATGAATTTAGAAAGAAAAAAAAAAAAAAATCCCTCGATCAGTCACAGTCGCCTTTGAAACTCAATTGGGGCCGGGATGGATGAAATTTGTGTTGAATTTCGCTCATCCACTATCTGCATTGTTAAATTTAAAAAAATAAATGAGTTGAATAAAAGGTTTTTTTTCCGCTTAATTTTATGTAATTTCATTTCTATCAAAAGATCATTATATTTGGTATCTCTATTGATCTTTTACTTTTATAATTCTGTAATTTGTAATATGCAAAATGTTAATATAAATTATTCTCTTTTTATTATATTAATATTGCTATTCTTTTCTTTGGATTCTTATTATTAACTTAGTTGAGATTGAGTTTAGAGGTTTAAACTATAGTTATTTAGTTTGCAAGTCGATTAATATGAATTTAGAATTTGTTCGAGTAGACATATTGATTGAAATTATAAAGAGTAATGACTAATAATTTAATGAAAATAGATATTAGAGTTTTAAATATGAGGAATGATCTTTACTCTCATCTTAATAATAAGGTTAAATATTATTTATAAAAAGAAAAATAGGGTTTCGAACGGACACCTTTGATTACGAAGCAACCATCATCTGATTTGTTATCAGATTGATGAGTTCCATGTAACTGAGTTCATTTGATAGATGATTATATATATAGGAAATATATAAAATTTTATTATAATTGATAAAAAATTGTGATGATATATGTAAATATATATAAATCTTTTTAATTACAGATAAGCATTTTAAAAACCTCAGTACTTAGAGCAGTAAAATTAATTAAGAGATGTGACTGTATGAATTTTTTTTTTAAAATAAAATAAGACACACTCTACCAACAGCAGAAGTTCATTAAATTTGTCCTGTTATTCACGAAAATATAAATGCTAGTGCTCCCAAGAAAAGATTGTATTCAATGCTTGTTTGTACTAGAAAGGAAGGTTGTCATTTTAATCTGGTCCATTGGATTTAAAGTACATGCCAACCTCTTCAAATGATCACAGCCATCGAAATATCAAAAATTGAATGGATGAGATTTGACTGTACTCTACATGGTCTATTTATGGAAGGTTAGGATCTCATCAAGCAGCTGAGTTGAGGGCCTATGTCATCCAAATTGCGATCTTCTTAATTTCGAATCTTTGACCCTTTGAGTGTAAAGGTATGGCAAGAAGATTCCTCAAAGAAATGGTTGAGAATCTTATGTTTTGGAAGTTTTGACAATTTATCAAATTAAATTTTAAGTGTAGGATGAATAATTTTGACAAAAATGACAACACTAGTGTTAAAATATGAAGAATTACATCAATTAAAAGAGAAAATTAGAAATTAGCTTATTGGAGAACCTTTAAAATATTTTGTAGATAATAAATATAATAGGAACACTATAAAATATATAATGTATTGTGAAATGATAAAAATTATGCTGATTTTAAGAAACTATGTCATAAACATATACAATACCTATTTAAGTGTAAACTGATATTTATGATATATTATTAGACGAAGAAAATGATAAAGCTATACAAAATCACAACCTTTTTTTGTATAATTAAGATATTCAAATCTTTTAAAGCATCCAACTAATCATCAAAACATGTGTAAGTTTCTGAACTCACACACACTAAATAACTTTATACAGAGTGGCCTTTGGAGTGGAGTGGGTATCTAACTCAATCACTCAAAACTCCTTTGTATATACAAAATCACAACCTTGTAATGAAATTTATGTATTGAGAGATTTTCTGACAAAACCAACATTTCAAAATGCATTTTAATTTTTTAGTTATTTTAATACAATTTCTTTTGTTAATTAATTAGCAATTAGACCATATCCCCCTTAGTCTTTAAAAGTAAAAAATTCCCATAAGTGACCTAGATGGTCAAAAGTTAAAACAAGCATGCTCATTGTTGTTGGTTTGATACATTAATCTTCCTAATGTTGGCATAAAGAAAAATCATGCCTCATTCCAGCTATAATTTAAACTCACAATCAGGGGTCCAAATATCGACCGATATTTCGACCGGTCACAATGGTAGATTGTTAGGTGGTCATGCGATAGGATCCCTTTCTCAATAGCTAGCTACCCCACACCACCACTTGCAGAAGAAAGTTCCATTTTACAATCAGGGGAAAGCTTATACTCTTCTTAATCATTGCTCTACAGCTGATTAATTATATTTAATTAGCGGATGATGCGGGATTAACAGTGTCAAAGAGTTGAACAAACCCAATGGTTGCGAATCAGCCAAGCTAAGTTCATCCTCAACAAACCCTACTTTGGGCCGGATGGGGGCTAATAAAATTCCTCCAGGACCAAATATCTACCTTAGTAAACTGTTGTTAAACGGGCTGGGTTTGGGCTCACCTTAGCCAGACCGATTCAACATGAATGGACCTAACAATTTATTAACAGTCTAACCCTGGGCTTGATTTTAAGTTTCATGGGCTGGAAAAATTGACCCAGGCTGGCCCAGACTACTTTAAAAATCAACATGTTGGGTTAAGGCCCAACTATCAACTTGGGCCTCTTGGTATGGTTTTTACTTATCGGACTAGGTAAAAGGCCCTACATGCAACCGATATTGTGACATGGGGTAAAAAATGTGCTGAGTCAATACGGGGTGCCGATACACCTCCGTCTGTCACTCGTCTGAACCTTGCCCTCAAAACACTGATAGATTGCATAAAGGATTTTCCCACAATGTCACACGCATCGACTGTATTTTTTAACTTGATCTTGCCTGATGACAAATTGATGGAAAACCATGACTAGAAACCTAAACCTAGTGAGCAGATCTAAGTTGGAAGGCCCCATTAACAACCAAGTCTGATGGGGATAGGGTTTATATAAAATATGTTTATGATATGACATTATCAATTAGCAAGCCCACTGACATTGCTTCTCACTTAAGCTGAAAAAACTTTTGGGCTTTATCCAGATCAAAATAGGCATCACCCGTTTAACACCTCTTTCTTGAAGTGTACCTTGACATCAATTGTGCTTGTGGTTGTCATTCCAAACCATGACTTAGCCAACATTGACGTGGCTCTTTGAATCCCATTAACAAGTTTGTGACTTTGTCAACCAGAGAGAGAGAGAGAGAGAGAGAGAGAGAGACTTCTTCTTCTATGGAAATGTGATAGTGGTTGTGAACTCATTCTCAGTACAGGCCATCCATTTTCTTCACGTCGAAATCTTCATTAAACACTATATATTAGTATATATTAACTGCAATTCTTAGCATGGGCTAATCTAAGAATGGAATAAGAATAAATGGAAAAATATGTATTATTAGTTTTGAGCATATTAATCAGGTTCTTAACAAGAGTATCTTAGCAAGTATCATGCTATATATTTGAATCTTGAAAAAGGCAGCGTAGGGAAAGTGATGCAGACTGGGTCGAATAGGGCATCCAACCTCAATCGCTTAGCGGAAGACACAACCCAAATACCCTAGTTGAGGAACTTAAAGAACTAAAAGGGTTTAACACAACTCCCGGATTTTAAATAGTAAATCCAACTTAAATAATCGATGGTTATGATTGAATCAAATCAATTTGGTCTATTATCAATGCAGCAGATTAATTACTCAATAAAATGTCCAATTAACTTCGACAATCTCCACCTTAAACTGACACAATTAGTCTCCAATTCCTGGACCAAACTAATGAGGCGTATGAAAACAAAGAGGTTGTTGAAATACACTGACTCAGTCACTCTCAACTCGTTCATGACTCAGTCAGGACTCAGTTTTTGCACTACTGCTTGACTCGGCTGCAATTCTTGGTTGCTTGAGCCTCAAATAATTTTTCTATGAAAGATGAAATTTATTCCATTCATTCGGGTGTGTCCCCAATTGCTGATTACATGCCATACTTATAGAAAAAAATATCAAAACCCTAACCTTTTGCAACTATAAGAATTATACACATTGAGTATCTGACTAATCCTTAGGACATGTGAAAATCTTCCTATTTATACACACTGAGTAACACTATGGGAAATGGTTTTTTGTATTGAGAGTGACTCGAACCCAAGACCTCCCACATCTCAAGTGGATTCTTGACCGCCAATCTAACCCTCACGGATTAGTCTAATCTAAATAATAGTCATAAACAATGAATCGACATTGCGCAAATTGAAATTCTGGCAAATATATTTAAAATATTGATTGATATTTTTCAAACTTTCAGTACAAGGTAAAAATGGCCAAAGCTTGTTAGCCAATACCATACGATTTTAATGATTTCTACATGGATTATATCGTGTGGTCTATAGTATCAGCAGTTTGCCATACAAAGTAGAGAACCTCTTAACATATATAGAATTTGGCTTGCAAGGGTTGCCTGTATAGAGATTGTTAATACTTTGCACAGAAGGTCCATTATAGTTACAATAGATTGTACTAAAAATTACTGAACTGCATAACTAAGTTGTTTCAATATGCCCTATTCTTCATTATTGATTCAGTCTAAAATTTGCCTTTTATATCAAATTAGTTCAACTTCATTTGTAACCTTCGTATCACTGCTTTATATAGCCTGAGAGACTACATTACTGCTTGTATTCCTGCGGAACACATATTTATTCTGGCATCTGTCATGTGATCTATTAGAAAATAGGTTATAATTAAGGTGATTAGAGGGTTAATGACTGTGAAATAGGGTCAACTGTTGTAATCAATCAAAACTCTGTCACAATCTTATCTTTTTCCTTCTCTCATTTCTACTAGTCTTTCATTTTTCTCTTATATTAAGTATTGCATTATTGGTTCTAGTCTTAAATATTGTTATTATTGGTTCTAGTCTTAAATACCTAACAATATGTTAAAAGCTCAAAAGTTGATGGAACATAAAAACATTTTATTTTATCTTGTATTAGGCTAGCCCAACATGACATATATAATCCAAGTTGGGCCCCACCAAACACGTGGTAAGTCATTGATGAATCCCAATACTTCCCCTCAATCTTGATGTGTTACATTGATGAATCCCGACACTCTCCCTTTATCATGACCTGTCAAACGACAAACCACCACTATACTTCGTTATCGACGTTCCGATTGCCCAGTCCACTCCAAACCACATAGCCCTTTCCACCTCACTATAGCATTCTCCACGCTAGCACTAGGTAGTCATTTTCCTAGGCTTCCGTCAACAAAACTCAAAAACATGACATAATACATGTTCTAATATCAAATGTTAAATACCTGACTAATACACCAAAAGCCCAGAGTTGATGGAAGGCAGACAATCAAACTTTTGATTCTATCTTGTACTAGGTTGGCCTAATTTGATGCCTATACCCAAAGTTGGACTACTAGGTGCGTAGTAAATCATTAATTAATCTCAATACCTAACCTCAAAGAAGAAGTGAATTATGACATGTATTAATGTACATTCTCTTAACTTAAAAGTAAAATTAGCAGAACTAAAAATCAGTTAACTATGCCCATCAAGTATATTGAATGGAGTACCGACAAGCATACATTGACATTCAGATGACCATGAGCTCCAAGGAGTTTATTATTCCACCATTTTTAAGCCGAAAGGAGCATCTTGACATGATGCCCCATCTTGCATCTCTATCTTCCAATCCAGGAGGATATTTTAGGATGCTGTTGTTATCCCAATCAATACCCACTGAAAGGTACTACAAACAAGCAGGAATTCTGTAAGGTTAGAAGATTGAACATCATGGGTTTGATTATTGATGAAAGCCATCATTTTCATGGGTTTGATTATTGATGAAAGGAAAAGAACATCCAAATTGTTGTCCGTCCAGTGAGATTGTGACTGCCCAGCAAGGTCCCACTTCATTCTACAGGTATCACATGAAGGTCGTTTTCACAAAAGGCTTTTCTCAGGGGTTACGTTTGCTGTTAAGAATTCTTAGAAGGATGGCGAGTGGATGTAGAAATTCATTTGAACACTGATAAAGATCATTTGATCAGTCTGAATTTTTCCCTTTTCCATACAAGGGACCATTGATTTGCTGGCTCGGAACAGGGGAAAAGGCCTTCACGACAATCATCACACCCAAGGGATTTTTGGTTCACTGCCAGCTTGGGTCAGCACTCAGAGGTAATACAGCCATTTGATTGAAGTGCTTAAGGAATGAAAATCAATGGTTGAACAGAAGAGTTGGTTTTTTTCAGGTAGTCATTTGTTGACTCGACTGAGTTGAATCTAACCAATGCGTTTGAACTAGGAGTTTTGCCAATAAAACTTCCTGCAAAA
This sequence comes from Chimonanthus praecox, assembly GCA_022113865.1. Lineage (NCBI taxonomy): Eukaryota > Viridiplantae > Streptophyta > Magnoliopsida > Laurales > Calycanthaceae > Chimonanthus > Chimonanthus praecox. The sequence continues at coordinate 69,301,184 of CM039086.1, read as the reverse complement.
GGTGGGTAACCAAATTCTTAGTATGTGGAATTGATGAAATGGACCTGAGACACTTGCCCTAATCTGGCCATCAGTATCTTGGAGGGGCAAAGGCCAGTTCAAATAATCACACATCTAATGTTTAGAGTTGTATACACTAAACACGGAAAGCTAACCTTGGATATTTGCTAGAATGGCTTCAATATTAGTAGTTAGCACTGGAATGAGAGAGAATTTGGTTAACAAAAACAATACAAATTGGTCACTTGTAATAGAATCACTGAATCAGTTCTCAAGCACAGCTTTGTAGAAAACCTGGGACAGATTCAAGTACAAGACCTTGTTTCATCGTTGATTCATGTATGACAGTGTGGAGAGTCAAATGTGAAGAGAGATTGGCATTACTTAAATTGTATCTTCTAGGTTTGACGCCATTCGTCAATCTGGCTGCATGAAATGTTCAACCATCAAACTTGATCAAGTATTCCATTTGAACCTTGACCATTCCAAGGTGGAACCTTCGTGATACTGTTGAAACGATTGCAGACACAACTGTCCATCTATTCTAATGTATTTGTCACAAAGTATCATCCTTAATGCCTTTCTTTTAGAGATGGCTTATGCAGTGCCATATTTCTCATGCATCCGCTTGGTAGATATATTCTTCTTTTTATTTTTTGGAAGTCTATAACTTACGTAGGTGGATTTATTTGTCTGTCATTCATTTATGAAAAAGGACTTACATAAAATTAAACAGCTGATATCAAGTCCAGTTGTTAAAGGCTCAGCTGCTTTGATACCTCAAGTCTGCATCTGGCACAATAACTTGACAGTCCAGGGTGAAAAATAAGACACTCAGAAGCAGTTAGAAGGGAGATTAATACAGAGCACCAAATGAGAATAATATAATCCAAAGAAAAAGACTTGAATACAATTTCAAACTTAAAAATAACTCAAAGTAAATCTACATACTGTTTGATAGACATGTGTACAATGGTCCCTTCATACATAGATTGATGAAACTGGTAGATGGTTAAATAACATATGAAAATTAATCAACCCCACCAAAAAACATAGCAAAATTCTCTGTCAATTTAATAGCCACAATGCACAATAAACTTCCCAATGTTCATATTTTTTACCCTTCCGTTTCATTAACTTTGTCTGATTCTTTGCTGATGGTTTCTATTGCTTTCTCAGGCAACTCAAGTCCTTCTGTTTTCTCATCACTTCCAATATCATCATTCTTCGTTTTCTCCTTGACAATCTGACCAACCTTGACATACTTCTCCTGAAACTTCAATTCCCAATCTCGTAAGGTCTCAAGCTCAGAAGGATCGAGTCCAACAATGTTCCCTGTGAGGTCTTTGGAGTCAAATGACAAGAGAGCAAGGGCTCTGCTTGCATCCCTCCCTGCAAATAATGCATAAGGCCCTCCAGGACCATAAAACATCCTGTGCAAAGGAGATAGTGTCAATTCAATTTTGTAACAAACATATCACATTTACATAAGCTTGGATGCAAAAGGTGAAAGCAGAAACATGAGAATGCTGCCATGTTACAAAAGGTATCATGGCCGGTAAAGATGAATACACTTCAGAGGGCTATTTGTACTTGCATTGACATAATTCAAGAAAGACATCCATTTCGCCATAGTTTGGAGCTTATGATAGAAACGTAACAATAGAGCTTCAAGAATAAAACGAGAGCCCTTCAAAAGTCATGAAAGGATTAAGACAAAATGTGCAGTGTGGGCTTCCAATCTAATGGAGTTCCAATAGTTCTCCATTTCTGATATTTCCAGAGCTTGGAAGGAGCATATTGGTTTGAATTAGCCCTTTTGTTTTTGTGTTTGGTTCTTTTAATTGCACATTATCCATCTTTTTTTTTTTTAAGACCAAGGTGTCCAAGCCTCATAGAGCACCTGACTAATCCTCGGGGCATGTGCAAACCTCCCTATCCACACATACCGGGTAACACTATGGAGAGTGGCCCTTCTGTGATGAGAGTGACTTGAACCAAGACCTCCCGTATCTCAGGCGGGTTCTTGACTGTCAAGCCAACCCTCACCCAGTTTGGTTCTTTTAATTGCACATTATCCACCTTTCTTCTTTTGTTCTTGGTTTTGTGGTTATAGTTGGGTGTTCAGATGTTTTGGAGCCTTTCCCCTACTTTTGTATTCTCCTTTGGTGCATTGCTTGTGCCTTTTTAATGAAGTTCCGATTTCAGAAAAATAAAAGAAAAAAGAATCCCATATCCTAGCACAGTTTTATCTTTTGACAAAAATTTTGCTGTAATATATTTAGCATGTATTTTATATAATGGTTTTCCCCTTCTTCTTTAGTAATAAAATTACTGTCACCTGACCTTTGAACAAAATTTTATACGCACGCACACATGCACATACATACACACACACTCACACAAATAACAAGATTAACACAATCTTAATTTGACCTAATCCCAATCCAAACATTTACACAGTGTTCATATTTTGAAGAAGATTTCGCTGTAACATATTCATATAGATACTCAGAAATGTTTTTTTCTTCTTTCTTCTTTAATAACAGAATCATTTGTACCAGTTATCTTCCAACAAAAAAATTTACACACAGAAATATATAGTACATACTTGAAATGACAAAACCAGAATAAAAAATAAATAGAGGAAACCAACAAAAATGACATGTGCTTTGAATAGACAACACCATGTAAACATTGCATAAATTCCTAGATACCCACATTTGATTATGCCTTTCAAAAAAAAATTCAATCAATAGAAAGGAAAGTAATTTCTTATACATATTTGGGTTTCCTTTTATGAGTAAGGTTTCACCTTCAATCATATTTTCATAAGGACAGAGTTGATTCTTTCAAAAGGTTTTTTGTAATCCAACATTCAAAAGGACTTTGGAGTATTGATCAAATGGATGTAAGAAAATAGAATATTGCAAATTGTCCAAATTCTAGATGTCAAAGATCTACTCCTGCTAGAAGTTTGCAATTCACCATTTCATATGTGTATGTATGTCTGTGTGTTTTATACAAATTGTAGAAGGAAAATATGACTTACAGAAGCTGTGACAAACATAATAGTTAGTAAGGAAAATACATTCCAGCTCTAAAACTCATAAACGTAAACTACATACGTATCCTATTTTATTACGTCCAATTGATCAAAACTTGAAAGTCCGTAAGCGTGTTGGATTACCAAAAACCAGGTTTAAAACTCAACTCTTTCACTATGAAAATATGATTGAAGATGAAAGGTAACCCATAAAAAAGAAACCCAAATATGCACCAGAAAGTACTTTCTTTTCTATTGATCGAAAAGGATATTTTTTTAAAGAAAAGATCTATATATATAAGAGAGCGAGAGCTGAAACCTAGACATGGAGACGTCGTAGATCTGACCCTTGATGGCCATCAGCAAAGGCTTCTTTGGATCTGAACCATCGTAGGCCCTGAGCTCCTCCTCCGTTACGTCGCCGAGCTGAACAGGCTCGGCGGGAACGGTCGGCTGAAAGTCCTCCATTGAAACGGCCCGATTCTGGTTGTTCTTGAGATCAACTTCAGGGCCAACAAACATGGAGCAGACCAGATGATAGACGGCTACCATTAAAGCGAGGATGGTGAAGAAGGCCGCCGGTGAAAGACCTGTGTAGGCCGGTATGGCATCGAAAAGTGCAGAGTAGAATGCCATTTTTCAGGTGAAAATTGAGGAGAAAAGAAGGTGAAAAGAAAGGGTTTTTTCAATTTGTTTCAACCTTGAAGGGGTTTTGAATAAGCGGAAAGAAAAAATTGGAAATCCGACAAGAGATTTCCGCTTTGAGAAAGAAAAAAGAAAAAAACAAAAAGACAGAGAATCGTTCAGTCACTACGGAACTTAGAAGTAGGTATGAGAATGGGCCAGGCTTTAGCGGTGCTGAGCCCAGCATGAGCTCGATTACCAAGTGTTTTTCATTGAATATTTGACTAAAATTTATTAGTTAATTTCTATTTTCTATAAAGTATTAGTTTTAATTATTATATAAGGTATCGATTCTCCAACGGGCATTTTGTATCAGCGGTCGAAATATCCGCTGATACATATCGTATCGGCCGATATATATCGGTTTCAGAGTGCTTCGTATCGGCCGATATCTTATCGTATCGGCCGATATTCACAATATCGGCTGTATTATATCAGCCGATATTTAAAAAAAAAGAGAAGGAAAGAGAAAAATATCGGCCGATACCGATTTTTGTACCCCTGTTTTGTGTAACCCGACACGGATTTTACTGTATTGCCCATTTTGCCCTTCGAACCGGCTCGCTAAACCCTTTGAATCAGCTTGCCAGTCACTGACCCTTCCACTACGGTATAAATCAAATCACTGACCAGCTCATTGAAATTTATCTAGATGAGACTGTTTTTTCATACAAAACAGCAAATCGGATCACTGAAGTCGGCTCACTGACCGGATCACTGATTTTTTTTTAAATGTTTTCGTATGGCAGTAAAAGGATAAACTGGGCAATACCCCAAATCTCGTGTTTTGTTACACAAAATACCCGTGGAAGATCGCTATCCATTATATAATTATTGAATTATAAATTAACCATCAAGTAAAATATATACTAAATAATAAGTTTAAATCATATGTGAATTTTTTCTATTTATATTTTAGTATAATAGTAAAAATCATAAGCATCCTTAAGAAAAATGATATCCCTTATTAAGATCAAGTCGCTTTCATCTGAATTTTTTGATGAAAAAATATTTTAGATTTAGTAATTCAGATAGCTTTCATCTAACCAATTATATTTTCATAATTCTAAAAAATTTAATAAAAATGGATCAAGTGTAATGAGCAATCTCGTATATAATTATATAAATATACACAATAGACCGAGCGTTTGAACTGATATAGGTCCAAAACTGGCCACAACATTATTATAAATCGGGCTAAATTTTTTTGTCAGGTGCTCAGGTCCACCTTTGCTTGGGCTGGATTTTTCAGGCTTTTGGACTTTCCGACCAAATTATCATCCTCAGTTAGAATAAAAATAGTGTATAAAGTATGTATAATTTATTTATTTAAATTAAATTGTTAAAAATATAGATAAAATTGATTTCTCATTTTTCATAATTGAGATGTTCTTAATTATTGTTTTGATTTAAAGGAGAGAGTGAAGCTTACACAATGTCACATGAGATTGAAATATTAACTCAATTTAATCATCTGAAGTTTTCTTTAAAATTTAAATATTATAAATTATCATTCATTTTCAATGGAAAATCTAACCTAATTTGCTGGCATTGTTTAAAAATTCAAAAAGATTTGAGTGAGTTAATCCAAGTCAACTCAACTCAATAAAGCTTTGAGCAACATGAGTTGACAATTTTTTTTAAATAAAAATAAAAAACTTTAATCAAATTTTTCAAAATAATAAAATTTTAAGCACCTAAATTTTGAACTTTGAAACATTGCATGATACTGAAGCTGATACAAGTGGCTAAATAAGCAAAACCTGGTTGGTGGGTGAACCTATTTCGCCATTTGTGAAAGAATGGTAGGTCACGACTCACCATAAGGTAGCTGGTGGAGAGGTGGTGCAAAAACTTAGTGAATATTTTTATAGGTTCTATATATTTATTTATTTATATTTAAATTGCATATTTAATTTTATACGTTGACTTTTAATCCATCTTTAGAAGATTAAGTAGACTACGTAAAATATTACTTTTCTAATTAAATGATATGCATATTATCTCTTACCATCACAATAAATCTCATCAAAATCAATCATAATCTAACATGTCTTTGATATATTTTAACAGTCATTTATAGGTGATAACTTCAAATCTTATTATCTTTTAATCTTAAAAATATTTGTTAAAGCTGTTTTTTAAGCCTCTTCATTAAATACAATTAAAAATTTTCAATCAACTCATCAAGATCTAATAGCATCTAGTTTATAGTTTTAGCAAGGATAAATTCATAGTTAAGTTTATTTACTCTCATTTCTTTTTTACAACTTGATATTCTGTTTTGGATTTGTTTTTAAGTAAAGTAGATTATGTCTTCTACGCTTGCACAGTTATCTTATGCACGGGCTATTGATTCGATCGGACTAAAGTGTTCCTCTTTTTTACGGTTTACGTTCTTTGATAGGAACGCGACAATAGAGTATTCTAAAATCTTGCATAATCTTATGAGTTAATTACCAACACCATCTTCGTCACATGAACTTAGTGGACCTATTCTCTTGAGGAATTCAAAAATATTTTAATACCTCATATCCTGCGAACCTAACCTCAATACGGGTAGGGGTGCAAAATACGGTATCGACCGACATATCGTTATCGATTGATATATCGGCCGATATTTTTCTCTCTCCTCATTTTTTTTAAAAAAAAAATCAATATCGGCCGATATTGTGATATCGACAGAGATATCGGCCAATATTTGGACTCCTGCTCTAGAGGAAGGTCTTGGGTTCAAATCATGAAAACCCCAGTGAAGGACCACTTCCTATGAAAATATTTATAGAGTAAGGTCTCATCAAATTATCCAGTATATGTAGATAAGAAGGTTTTTAAACATTCCGGGTAACTAGTAGAGTGCGACACCTGAACACCTTTGAATAAAAAAAAAAAAAATTCTGCGAACCTAAAAATAATGTATTGATCTAACATAGTAATCTTTTTCTTTTTTCTATTTTAGGAGTTCCTCAGGTGTATTAGGGTGTCAGATTTCTTAGGTTTTTTTTTTTCTTTACTTCTCTTGTATTTGCACCTCATATGTCTTTCCTTTTATTAATATATTCACCATTTAAAAAAAAAAATGAGCAGGCTAAAAGGGACCAAGTCCGCCCGTCCAATCCCAGTCATTGTCATTCTTTTGGGCAGACTCAAAATGGGCTGTATCTCTAAATAGGTGGATGTGGAATGGCCTAATACTTGCCCGATAGGTGTGCCACATTACGACTTGTAGCTGCTTAAAGGCCCAATGATCAGCCCATCCTGACAAATTCGATGCTTGTCGGCCTAATAGTAAAACTAATGGGCTTGGCTTGGCTATTTAGGCCTGTAGGCTAAGAATGCTTTAAGCTAGCGCTCTAGCCGAGGGGTCCAAAAAATAGTGTACTTGAGATCTCAACTGATATCTCATTGATATCGGGAGATATTTTTTTCTCTTTTTCTTTTTACAAATCTCGGCTGTATAGGCCGATATCGGTAAGATCTTGATCATATCGACCAAAATCTCATGTACAGTCGATACATCTCATATCGGCCGAGATATCTCCGGCATTTTTTTGACCCCTACTTTAGCCCAGGGGTCGAAAATTCGGCTCCACTGAATTTTCAGTTGAGATCTCGGCCGATTTTTTTTCTCTCTTCAAAATTCTCTTTTTTTGGAAATCTCGGTGACTTTTTTTTTTGAAAAATTCATTTAAAAAATAAGAAATTTAAAAAATAAGAAGGCTGTTTTTTAAAAAAATATTAAAATATATATATATCGACTGAGATATTCACTGAGCCCACAACCATATTTGTTTTTTTTTCTAAAAATAAATAACAGCCAATTTTATTTTTCTCTAGCCGATATACATGTGTATCGCTTAGATTTTAACCGCTCCTCTAGCTTCACTTGAAAAAAATGTTCTGGGCTTGGATGAGCTTAGGCCCAGTCTAGCACATTCATTTGTACCTCACATTGGATAACTCAAAAATAGGATTAGATGCTATGAGTCATTTTGGGTTGGGACGGTGCTTTCCGAGTTCAACTCAGTTCATATTTAAGTCACGCTTAATTCAACTTAAACTCATTTTATGTATTAAATATAAAAATTGTCTTATTGAAAATTAATTCACTATAAATTATTATGAAACCGTCAACAGTAATTTTTATATTAAATATTATTCAATATAAAAAATTCAAATCAAATTTTATGCTCCAATTTACAATGGATAATTTCTAGTATCCAATGTAATAAATATCGTCGAAATTTTCGTTTTTATCACAAAAATATCGACAAAATAACTTTTGCACATTAAAAATGTGAGTTTATCGCGTTTGCTGTTTTTAAATATAATTTTCTGTCCAAAACTCATTTTTATTGTAAAAAACAGTAATTTTTCATTAAAATTGTAAAATTTTACCATTAAATTCTCGTTAAAAATGTTTGAGTCAAATATATATTTTTTATTTTTAAAATATCATCTATATTTTAAACTCTAGCCACATTATTTATTTATTATATTTATTTTCATTACTCTTAAATATTATATTGTCTAAAAAAAATTCAAAACCTCGAAAATTTAAAAATATTCCACTATTAACTATTGCCATTAATATCCGAATGCTCATTCCCTATTGCAGCACGAGCAGCGGAAGCCGCTATTTCTGTTTCGACTCGTTTTCCTCCTCTCTCCCTCTTATATCCTTACAAACCAGTGTTATCAGAATCGACTGAACCGTGGTTCAGCCGAGACCGCCGGATCTGCGGTTCGGTCGACAGAAAAAACCGACTGGCGGTCAAAACCTCATAAAACCGGTCAAAGTCGCGGTTTTAAGCAGTTTTGACACCAAAACCGTGAACCGCGGTTCATGTATTTGAATTTTTTTTATTTTTTTTTAATTTTTTTTTTAAATTTTTCCCTTAAAAAATGTGTATATTTGAAATATAAAAGTTTATTACTATTTCTATTCCATATATTTCACTGTTTTGGTATATTACTGAGAGTTTGAATGTTATTTTTAATATTTATATTAATAATATTGGTAAAATATGTCTTATTTAATATTATATATAATATTTATATTATTTTAATTAGTTACCGTTCCGTTTAACTCTGAGTTCCTCAAAGAGGGTTCGTTAGTCGTTCCTGGTTCTGATAAATTTTGTTACAAACTATGAAATAAAGGTCCGCTCCTCTCTCTCTCATTCCGTCTCTATACAAACTTCAAAGAAATAGATCAATGGGTAGTCGGCGTTACAACTCCAATCCATTGATCTTCTTCTTCTCTCTCTTTTTATTTCTTCCTTTCCTGTCCTCTGCCGCCGCCCCTCCCGTTGTCCTCATCTTCTCCAATGACGACCTCAAAGTCCAAGAAGAAGATTCGTCTCCGGACGACGAAGAGCCGTCCGAGTTCCCCGATTCCGCGACTGAGTCTGAAGACGAACTCGACCCTGGCTCATGGCGTCCCATCGTCGATTCCTATTCTCCCTTCTCCAACGCGTCCTCCCAAGAATTCCTCTTTTCATCCGGCATTCGGAGATTGATCTCTGCCACATCGTCCGGTGACCCTGAGTCACTGGAGGAAGCTGCAGCTGAGATCGGAACAGCGGCAGCACTTGGGTTTCCTCACGCGCAGTCTGCAATGGGATTCCTCCATAGCACAGGGTGTGCCAAGAAGCAGAATGCAGCGAAGGCACTTCTCTACCATCATTTTGCCGCGGAAGGTGGAAATATGCAGTCGAAGATGGCCCTCGCTTACACCTATTTACGCCAAGAGGTATGTGGATTCTGGAATTTGGAAACAATTTGCGGAATGCCCTGATGCTCGAATTTGAAGTATAGTAAAATATAAATTTATAAGCCATGGTTCGAATTGAATTGAATTTGAAATTTCTGATGCTTGGTTGGATGGAATTTGAGACGACCTAATTACGTTCGGATGAATTTGATTTGTTCCAAATTGAATTTCAAATTCCCGATGATTGTCTTGCATTGAATTTGACTTCATTAATTTAATTGTGTTCAGATTTTTTATTGTTTCAAACTGAGCTTGAAATTTCTGTGGTTGGTTTTGATTTGATTTGTTTTTGTTCTGTGACAGATTTGATTTATTTGTATTGAATTTGAAAACCCTAAGCCTAGAAATCTAGGATTTTTTTTTTGTCTGGTTCAAATCAAATTTGAAACCAACTTCCAATGCTCAGTTAGAATTGAATTCCATTTAACTTAGTGATGCACAAATGAAGTTGATTTGTTCTGATTGAATTTGGAAACCCCAACCCTAATAATGGAGGAAACTTCTGATGTTTGGTCTGAATGAAGTTGAGCACATAAGAAATTTCCAATACTTGGTTATAATTGGAATTTATTTAATTTTTCCAGATGTATGAGAAGGCGGTTAAGCTTTATGCCGAATTAGCAGAAATTGCAGTGTCAAGTTTCATGATCTCCAAGGATCATCCAGTGATTGAGCCCATCAGGATACATAGTGGAACTGAGGAGAACAAAGAGGCACTGCGGAAATCGCGTGGGGAGGAAGATGATGATTTCCAGATCACAGAATACCAGGCACAGAAAGGGAATGCTGCAGCAATGTACAAGATTGGTGTGTTCTACTACTTTGGCTTGAGAGGGTTGAGGTGTGATCATGCAAAGGCAATGTACTGGTTCCTAAGGGCTGTGGAGAAGGGTGAACCAAGATCGATGGAACTTCTTGGAGAGATCTATGCGAGAGGTGCCGGTGTGGAGAGGAACTACATGAAGGCACTAGAGTGGCTTACATTGGCATCAAGGCATCAGCATTTTTCAGCTTATAATGGCTTGGGGTATTTGTATGTGAAAGGCTATGGAGTTGACAAAAAGAATGCAACCAAAGTAAGTCTGTCCAGATTTGATCTGACATATCCTATAGCATATTCTACATTGTGTTGTTTGATAATGCTCTAGTCCTCCACCAAGGCTGATAAATTTGTAGGCACTAATAGGAAATAAATAGAAGTCAAATCTTGAGAGTTCATTATAATCGATGTTGTCATTGAAGCTTTTGTCCTATTTGGGATCTACTTTTTTTGTTCTACTTCTCCACTCAACGCTTGCAATAATCATGTTCTCTTTTACTCCACATCTATAGTATCTTATCTGGCCACCTCAATCCATGTCTTCACCAGCCTCCCCTTTCTCCTAGCAGCTTCTAGTTGCAACCTTTCAATACTTTGTTGGGCCATTTTCAAGATTCTACCTATCCGCCCAAACCATCTTTGGTAACAACCCTTCATTTATGTGAAATCATGACAGTCGACAAGATTTGTTTATCTATTTTTAAAAATACTTGCAATTTTTGAATTGATCACTTGTTAAGTGTGACAAGATACTGTTACATGAACAATAATTTTAATCTCACCGTAGCTTAATGAATCACCCAAAGATACAAAGTATTTTGAACAAAAACAAAATTCCAAATTGATTTTCATATCCAATGAGAAAAATTTGCTGTGATAAAAAATGAGGTTAAAGACGAAACATGGCTAACAGGCCCTCAATAATTCTATAGCATGATGTTTGAGAGAGACATATTTCTGTTTAGAGAGGAAAAAGAGAAAAAAAGAGGGACACAAATTTGCTATCATTGTAGTCACAAATCTTGTTGGTTCAAATCATGTCACCAATTAAAAAGAGGCCAATTTACAAATCTGTAACGATTGGGAGCTTATAGATGAATAGGCACCATCATTGTTTATTACTATCATTGACATCATTGTCACCACCACCACCACCACCATTCATTGAAGCCTTACCCCTTGTATTTAGGCAGGTTTTCCAAATTATATTCTCCACTCAATCTTATTCAGTCTTTATTGTTCTCTCCCTCCACCTAGTTCCTTGAGCCTATTTAACCTTTAGCATGTTGTGGAGATTAATTACATCTAAGAGAATGTGGAGCTGCTTCATTAAGAACTTGCATAATCTCAGCAAGTTACCAGCTCCCTCAGATTCTTGGGTCTTGTTTGTCTATTGGCTGGGGTTTCTGAATCAGCTCTGTGGTAAAGATATATATGCCTTGTTGTGTAATCAATAACCTGTGGATTTCCTTGTGTACTCTTGCTACTCTGACAATTGACATATTTCAAGCAGAGTTTAAAAAAAAAATTAAAAGCTAAACAAAGTCCAATTCCTTCATACTCAAATAGTGGAGCAGGCATTCCACGATATGAGTAAAAATTGGTAGTGTATTTTGTATTCACTTTTCCTTTTGAACTTTTACATTTTGAAGTATTTATTTCAACTAATCCTTCTAGAAGTAAATTCATACTGCCATGTTTTGCATTATCTTTATTTTCCATGTCATGCTTTTCATCCTTCTGGTCATATTTCTTCACTGGATTCAGAAGGTTCATTGGAAGTGAATAACTTGTAATGTTCCATTTTTGTCACCTGTGAGTTGAGGGATGATCAGAATAGTGCTGCTATGGGTAGAGTCAAGAAAAAAGATTTATATACAAGAAAATCCACTTGAAGAAAGGTAGTTGTCATCACTCACAAGCTTAGGTTAAACCTACTCTTGATCGGAGTATTTCCATGTCAAAACAAAGCCCTCATTCAACATGCTTTTTGCAAAACAAAACTGTTCGCCAACCTAATCGGTTGACTATGAATGCACCCAAGCCTATTTCATCTAGTCACATGCAGTGTGGCTGGGTTAATACCCATTTGGTTGAGTCTTCCTTGAAACTCAAGTTAATTCAGCTTGCTTGACTTGTGGCTCGCTCAACTAATTTTGTCCGGCCAAGTCAACTAGCTCATCTAAGGGAAAATTATGACATTTCTCCTTTTTAAAGAAGAGAAAACAACCATATATGAAAGTCTTTGTACAATTGCAACCTTTTCCGTAGTTTCGTTAATGGGTGATGAATCTGTGAATTTTAAGTGCTAGTTTACTACTTTATGAGTGTTGTTTATGGATAATGGTTGTTAGAACTTGTAGGTTAGAAGCTTATTATTAATTCTGTACTGTAGTAAATGACTTTGGCTTTTGTTTTACACTTTTTTGAAGACCAAGGCATCCAAGCGTCCCACCTAACTAATCCTTGGGGTATGTGTAAACTTCCCAATCCGCAAGTACCGGGTACAGAACTAAGGGGAGTGGCCCTTTTTGTATTGAGGGGGGCTTGATCCCAAGACCTCCCACAAACAAGGGTGGGAATTGACCATAAAGCTAACCCCTCAGAGTTGCACTTTGTTGGAATTTGAAACTGATAGTTTCTTTTATTAGCTTTGTTCGCTGTTATATTTTATATTTGACCTAATCAATAGGCTAATTCATAGTTTTTTTTATCAAAGTCCCATGTAATTTATTTGATCCTTTCAAGAAAATATGCATTTTGAGTGTTTTTTTACACTTCTCTATTACAGATATTATAAAGGTATCATGAAACTATTTAGTTCTAATTAACTAATCCATCTGGTTGACCTATTGGGTTTCCAGTCAATTCAACCTGGTTATTGTATGAGCCTTGGTCCTGGTCATTGCCGTAGTCAGCGAACTATGCAATAATAATTGCCACTAACCATTTCTTTGTCCAACCTTAAATGTGATTTCTTTACCATAAAAAGGGAAAGCTTGGAAGATCCAAGTCTTGTCTTCAGTGATGTTACTTGTGAAGTGAATAGAATGGTGGTGAATTAGTTGGTCAAAGGTAGAGCTATTCACTCATCTTTGTGGTGTGTGGCATGATTTCATGGGTTTTTTTCCAATTTCTGAGATTTGTAGTTTTCATCCTTCTTTTCAGCAGTGAACTTTACAATTCACTTAAGTCACTCTCAACACAAAAGGGCCACTCCCCGTAGTGTTATCCGGTGTGTGTGAATAGAGAGGTTTGCACATGCCCAAGGATTAGTCAGGTGCTAAGAGGCCTGGATACCTTGGTCTTAAAAAAAAAAAAAAAAACTTTACAATTCTTTATAACCATTTCTGAAGATGTCTTATCCTTGGTCATAAAATTGTTTGATTGGTTGAAAAATGTCATAAATTTGTTTTTGGAGCTAGCTTCTGTTGTAAGATGGCAGTTGCTTTCCTCATTGTTGTTTTTCTTGTTGTTTGATCTCAATGTTTTCTCAACAGGCAAAAGAGTACTTTAAAAAGGCTGCTGAGAATGAAGAGCCTGGTGGGCATTATAATTTGGGGGTTTTGTATCTAAAGGGGATTGGTGTGAAAAAGGATGTGAAGGTAGCTTGCAGATATTTTATAACAGCAGCTAATGCTGGTCAGCCGAAGGCATTTTACCAGTTGGGGAAGATGTTCGAGACAGGCATTGCACTTAGGAAGAATCTTCATATGGTAAATTTATTTCCATTTCTCTTTTGTTCTTATATATGGACACTCTCCTTTGACAATCTGCAAATATATATGGTTTTAGCCCTAGTGTTTTGTGCAGATTGGGAAACATAAACATGCATGTTAAATGCTCCAGTTCTTATCAACCTAGCTTATTCTCACTTCAGTGTATTTTTAGCACAAACAACTTTTGCATATTCATGTCTGCACTTCATGCATGCATTGGCATTTGTAACAATCTAGATTTGTGTTGAGCATGCTTTATAACTTGGCCTTTTCATGTCATTATTGCAGCATGTGCTTTTTATTGTATCAATTGGTATGTTATTCTAATGCAATTATTTTCTATAAACCATTCTTTCACATAAACGTTACCATTCACCATGCTTCATATATGCTTTAAATTTCTGGCTGAAGCCTCCCACATATTCTTAACCATTTCCGAAACTTTTGTTGCTCCAAAAACTTGAGATTATTGCACAAATAAGCGACAAGTGCTAGCATTTGAAACACTGAATAGGTTAGTTTTTGAACTATGATTTGCTTCAGAAATGTGGAAGTGATGTAAACAACCAATTGCTTCTAGCGTACTACATAAAAGTGTTGCTCAAATTCATGTACTTGTGGATTTGATGCATGCTCTTATTTTATAGGGAGTTCTTTAGGATGTTTGTGTTCCAAGCTGTGCCTTGGAAAATCTTTACTTTGAATAGGCAGGCCTGACAAGCTTGGGTGTATTGGTTCTAAATCTGGCCCTGAGGCCAGTTTGGAGAGCCCTAGACTTCATTATGCTTTCATGTGTTCCTCTTTTCTGCTAAAATTTGAAAATTTGCTACTGATTTATTAATGTTGCCATGGTTTCAGGCTGCTTCATTGTACAAGTTAGTTGCCGAGAGGGGACCTTGGAGTTCCTTGTCGAGATGGGCTGTCGAATCATACTTAAAAGGTGAAGTGGGTAAAGCATTCCTCTTGTACTCTAGAATGGCAGAGCTTGGATATGAGGTTGCACAGAGCAATGCTGCATGGATTCTGGATAAATATGGGGAACGTAGCATGTGCATGGGAGAATCAGGATTTTGCACAGATGCAGAAAGGCATCAACGTGCACATTCTTTATGGTGGCACACTTCAGAGCAGGGTAATGAACATGCTGCTTTGCTGATAGGGGATGCATACTACTATGGCCGGGTAAGGACTCATTCTGGAACATCTAACCCTATCAAGAATACACAAAGGCTTAGCATGCAAATATGTGTGCAATTATATTTCTTGATGCACTGAGACATGTAAAGTGCCCTAATTCATCATTCTATGTAGGTTGGTTCTATGCTTCAGTGCATGTTTTGTTGGTTTTCTAGCAAAATGAATTCCTCCAGGAAACTGGATTTTGATGGAGACGTTTTTCTAGGAAATACCTTGGTAGGAATACATTTTCTAATATAAAACTTTTTCCCATGATTGCTTGCTATTAAAGCCTACATAAAGAAAACTTGGTTAATAAATGGGTTAGGCCAAGTTAGGTCTATTTGTTTAATAAATGGATCAAGGTTAATTGAATCCCGTTGGGTCAACCATTAATGAATGAGTCAAGACAGTTCAACCCATTTAAGCTTTGTCATATACTCAGATCAAGTCATTCTATTTAATAAGTGAGTTTGCACAAATATGTGTCAATTTGAGCCATTTGAAATTGTTTAGGATGAGTCACTTCATTTAGTAAGCGGGTTGAGTTTGATTTGTGTTGATTGGGTCAACCATTTAATAAATGGGACAAGTTGAGCAAACCCATTTAAACTTGGTCATGTACTGAAGTCAACACATTTACATCTTAACATCTATCCAGTAAATGAGTTGGGCCGCATATTGATGGGGTTAGTGTTTAAGCTTTGTTGGATCAAGACTATGAAGGCATGGTCCCTAAATTTTCTTAGGAAACATTTCTCATGGGTCTGATGCTGAAAAATTTTGGCTGTTTTTGTAGGAAAGTTTCATCCTTATAATTCAAATCCTTACAAAAAATTTACACAGTATGGAAAAATCTCCTTTTCCCACGAATGTCAAATTTTCGTAGGAAAACTTATGCAAACAAATGGGGATCCACACTGGTTGGGCTCTTCGATTGGATTCTGTACTTGGTATGCCATCAAAAAACATACAAATTGGATTACCTTTGAAACCAATCAATGAATGGATGAATGGACCTTCCCATCTGGAAGATTATCTTGGTACTCCCATCTGCAATTTCATCTTCTAATCAGATTAGTGCTACATAGGTCACCAAGTATGGTCTCTTGACACTGTTCACCACCCAATGCATTACCTTCTGTTTTTACCCTAGAAACTTTAGCCAATCATCATATGCACTTGTCTTGTTCCTTCACATTTGCTGTTCTTTGTTGCAGGGAACTGAGAGAGACTATGAACGTGCAGCTGATGCTTACATTCATGCCCACTCCCAATCCAATGCTCAAGCTATGTTCAACCTTGGATACATGCACGAGCATGGTGAAGGGGTTCCATTGGATCTTCATTTGGCCAAGCGCTACTATGATCAAGCACTTGAGAATGATCCTGCAGCAAAGTTGCCTGTTTCGCTGGCCCTGACAAGCTTGTGGATTCGGAAGAACTATGCTGGCAGCGTCCTGGTAAGAATTTTTATAAGGGATGAGAATGGGCATCTGTTAACCCACATATCCAAAAGGCCTCCCTGGAGGAGGGCTTTTGGCTCTAATGTTGGTATTGGCCCCCACATTGGTTTTGGAAATGTCAATATGTTTTTTGTTGATACACGAACGTGTTTTGGCACATTGGTCAAATGCCACAAAGGTGAAAAGTGGTGAAGATTGAGAAAATTCAAAAAAAAAGGAAGGGAGGGGGTGGAAATAATTACATATCATGTTTTTAAGTATTATTTGAAGTCCATGGTTCTTGTGGTGAGAGCTCCATGTGGGGCCACCTATGATCATGGGGTGGATGGGTTAGAAAGATCTTGTTTAGATGTAGTGTTTACTAAAAATTAGCTAGGTTAGAAGATTCTTTGTATGTTTTAATGTCACCAACTATCAAAGCTAAACAAGGTTTCAATTTCATCAAGCTTCAATTTGACAATAGGTGCAACTCAAGCATAGGGAATTAGGGATCCATTTTAATAGGAATCAAATTCAATAGTGCACATCTCTGTTGGGCCCACCAGGAGGAGATCCAGATGCCTATCTAAAATCTTGTGATAAATTTAGGGGCTAATCTCACTAATCTTATCACCTTCTCCTTGATATCATGGTCCCAAAGGGTTTTTTCCAGAAAAAAAAATAAACGGTATTGTTAGTATAAATCACAAGAAAGTGTGACTTATTTACTTTATATATCAGTTGTAAGTTTATTTCAACCTCAAAAAGGGCTACACTCTTCTTTGTGATGACATGAAACTGGAAAATGACTCTTAAAAACCATATAATCCAGCCATGGATCATCCCAAAACTTGACTCTCCCATTCCGAACAAGAATCCTTATACCCTTGTCTGAAACTGACTTGGCCCTGTTGAAGACTCAGCCACCTTATATATAGATTTCCATATACTGGCTTTGATATTCTCTCTCAATTTTAAACTCAATGTCTCCAAAGCATTTTGCAAGAAGCTCTTGGTCCCTGTTAGAATTACAAATTATTTGAGATGGATTATTTTCAATTCACCAATGGGCGCTGCATGGACAGGTGTTCAGATCCAGACCCTGTAGTCGAAAAAAACAGGGGGTACATTTTTAGGGGCATGTTAAGAATTTTCCTGCACATACACTGACATTTGAACCATTTTTTTCCTCAACTGCATTGCCTAGGCCACACATTTTGTAATTCTGGAGTATCTATGAATTTGTTTATGCTTCCAATTCTTTTAATTGGGGATCCCCACTACTGGATAAATCAGATGGGAGACATTCTTAAATTTATGGAATTCATAGCATTGCATCCATGTGCAGCAGAATTAGCCAAGTATTCATGAGTCTAGCGATACAGTAGTATGATATGGACATTGGGTATCAATCAATGTATGCCTGCATTCTTTTTAAAGAAAAAGTGACTAGTTTATCATGGTTTATGTGCCCCAGCATGCATGCATGATTCTCCATTTCTTCTTTAAAGGGTGTTTTATTCTTCTTCTAAGACGACTCCATTTGTTTGGTACAACATTCTCTGAAGCAATTGCTGTCTTGGTCATGCTTTCAGGTGGATCTAATTGATTCGCTTCCCCATGTCTTCCCAAGAGTGCAAGCATGGGTAGATAATGTGCTGTTGGCTGAAGGAAATGCTACAATTCTCACCCTTGTAGTCTGCCTCATGACTGTCCTCTATCTTCGGGATCGACAAAGGCGTAATGCTGTTCCCCTCCATAACCTGCATAATGATGTGCCAATCCTGTAATGATGGAATAACATAAGCAGAGTGAAAAATGTAGATAGGTTATCTTCTCAGTTCTTGTTGATTGATGCATCGTAGGATTTTTCAATCTTCTCAGGTATTATGATGCCTTGTAAATTTATTTATTTTCTCAATTTTTTTAGAGGGGTATTGGGCATGTTATCCCTACTGAAAACATGGGGTACATCGAGGAAGAGGTATGCTGGATAATTCACTGGACTGTCATGTTTTGAATTAATAATGTTGATATGATTATCAATCTTTTCATAAAAAAAAATTAAATGGTTGTCAGTTCTTTTGAGGGGGATTGATAATTTTTTGTTTAAATACAGCCAACTAGTTTAGGACTAGCATGATCTCTCTCTCTCTCTCTTAGGGCCAACTAGTTTTTTATTTGTGAAACTACGGGTGCAATCTAGGCAGGTCGGGTTGGATTTAATCTTAACATGCACATATTAAATTTGGGTTACTAGTTTTTTATCCAATTCATATTTTGGCCCTCTTTTAACCTGTCTATAATCCGATCTATTTTGAAACTTTAATACATTTTTAATTCAAATCAACTAATTTAGGTCGCATTAAATTGGTTTTAGGGTCAACTCATGCAATGAAGAAGACAATTGGGTAGATGCAGCTCTAGAAACAAGTTTTCAACACTAATGAGTTGGGGTTTAAAAAACGTTATCGGTCGATATATCGGCCTACGATATATCGACTGATATATCGTTATTGGCCGATATGTCAGTCGATATTTTTCTCTCTCCTCTTTTTTTTTTAAAAAGAGCCGATATCAGCCAATATTTTGATATCGGCCGATATGATACGGCTGATATATCGGTCGATATTGTGAATATCGGCCGAACCGATATGATATCGGTCGATATTAGGCTCTCCAAAACCATTTCATATCGGCTGATACGATATGTATCGGCCGATATTTGTACCTGAGTCATCAAATAAGGATATAAAAAATGAGGTACGCGTGTATCTTTATAATTATATCTATAAAATTCAATTAATTTGGGTAAGTTGGATTATACGAAACATGACTCTTAATTTCGATTACAAGTTTTGTTTTTAAGTCTGAAATATCATCCTAAAATTTTCAGTCAGAATATTGGGCAAAATATATAAATTTTGAAAACTATAGCGTCAGGACCAAAAAAATTATCTTGGCCGAGATTTGTACTTGAAGCCTAGTTCATATTAAAAAAAGGGTTAAGTTTTTCTATCGGACCAAATCTATATTTTAGATTTAACGGGTGGGTCTTGAGCGAATGAAACTATCTTTTTACCTAATTAATATTACATTTAAAACTAAAGTAGATAAATTTTAAATGATTACTTAATTGACATATCAAATGCAATATCCATAGAGATTTTTTTTTAATGTAAGTGTGGAAAACCTCGAGATACCCAGCATAAAACCCCCAAGGATGAGTCTACTACACCTAAGGTACACAAAGGTTAGGCCATGGGAGTTCAAACCCACAATCTCCCATTTTCTGAGGTGGGAGATAATTAGTTGAACTACACCCATGTGGGTAATATTGAATAGAGTTTATACCTAAATGATTTACATTTTATCTATTATCAAAAGTACGCTCCAGTGTCCCACTCCTAGAGGATCATTCAAGAATTTTTTCATAGTCTACAATTTCTATTAAAAATTAACTTCTCATTTTTATGATTTTTTCAAAAAAGAAAATTTTCATAGTCTACATAGTAAAGTCCTTTTATCTTTTAATTTCTATTCAAAACTAACTTCTCATTTTTATGATTTTCTCAAAAAAATTATAATTAATTCAAGTTGAGTCCGGTTGAATAAATACAATTTAAGTTGGATTGAATCAGGTTGATTCATTAATTAAAAAATTTGAGTTACAAATCTTTTTTAATTTGTATGGGGCCCACACTTTAATTAAATGCTAGTTAAGGCTCTTAATAAAATAAAATCTAAGTGAGTTTATTTAAGAGTCCCATGGACTTTAGTAGATGGATTTTTTTTTTTTTTTTAAATTGATTAGGTTCTGGGTCCACAATTGGGTCGGAGCGTGACATATATAAACTAATATTATCAAAATTGGGCCGTTTGCAAACTGTTGAAAGTTGAGTTAAATAAGGTTCAATCAGGTCAAATCCAGTCAAATTCGTACCATCAATGTAATATTAAATTATTTACTATTAAATAAGATAAATAACATAATAGATAATAAAATATAAATAAAATTAATAGATAATAAAATATAAATAAAATAATAAAAGATAAAATTATATTTTCATAAAAAATATTTTTATTCTCATTAACACAATTATAAATACTAAAAAAATCCCAGTTCTTAAAAGAATGTCTAAAGTTTTAAAGTTCATTCAACTTAGACTTATTTTGTTGAAATGGAAAAAAAAGCTTTATTTTATAGTTTTTTAACCATATTATTAATATAAAAATATAAGTTGTGATGATATACATTTTAATTATAAAAAATTAATCATTAAAATTCTTTTCTTATAAATATTATTTATTATACCAACTTTGTATCAACATCTAACTCGTTTTTTTTTTTTTAATTATTAATTGTATATTTTATTTTAAAAAATTCTAACATGTAATTTGGAAAATGTTTTATATTTAAAATCTTAATTTATTAAAACAAAGTAGACAATTATTTTGTCGGTTGCTGAAAGAGATTGTTGGATGATGGTTCGAATTTAATCGGGTTCAATGAAAGGCTTATGCTAATCTCGGCAACTGTTTAGTTGAAAAGGGATTCCTACTAAACTAGACTCCTTGTCAGTTTGGGATTCCTACTAAACTAGGACTCCTTGTCAGTTTGGGAAACTTCTAAGCTTGGATAAAGGGCCGGACTGGATACAACTCCTAATTAGGAGATCGGCTGGGTCGGCTATAAAAGGGGCTTGACGCTGGTTTCTTTAGAATATAGAGAGGGAAGTGACACGCTTGCAACAAGGAGGTGCTTTGGCTGCCTTAGATTCTCTACAATTCAGAGAGAGGGCACGGCACAGCAAAGTATCTGCTCTCTGGCTGGTTGGAGTGCTAACACACGCCAAGGGACGCTGAACAGGGAGTGATACTCTTGAAGAGAATTGGCTTGAATACTCTTGAATTTCTTTCGGAAGAAAGGAACCCTAGATCTCGCACTCGAACGAGGAAAATCACGACATCCGGAGACAGAGCAGCGGTTCGATGGTGGCAAGTCTCAGAAAGCGAACAAGGTTGAGTTGGATTAGATGGGAAACAGAGTTGACGAGTTGGAAGATGGATCGTAATTGCCGTCGTGGAGGGTGGTTAAGGATGTCCACTAACCGGACGAGAGATGTGGACATTCTTGCGAGCGAAATTAGCAGAATGGGTTTGAAAGCCACTGAAAAATCAATGGGGTGGCCAAAGTGTGGCGCTGTCCGCCACAATCGCCTGGGATTGGCCCCTTTCCGTTGTATGCTGAGAATGGGATTCAGATTGTGGAGTGGCTGGGCAGTCAAGTTGTGGAGGAGATCTGGATCTTTAGCATTTAGAAAGTCAGTACACGAGAAGCTGAAGAAGTTTCTGCCACCTAGTGCTGACAACGTGTCTACTTTTTCAACACTAGCTCGCTCCCCCAGCTACGAACCCATCTTATTTCATAACTTCTCCAAACCGTTGCCCTTACAACGCCCTACCCTCCACCAATGCCATTTTGTCTGCAAGACATGGCACAAAATCGCCCAACAGGTCGAATTGCATGCTAAAAAAGAGACAGTGGCATTCCAGGAGAATCAGTTCGATGTCCTTCCAGAAGAAATAGTAATAAATATTCTCTTGTGCTTGCCCAGTAAATCTCTTCTTCTATGCAGGTTTGTGTGTATAGATTGGTACAGGACAGTCCGCATGATAATCAGCACAAAGGAATTTCGCCTAACACACATGACCCGGGCCATACAAGCCTTCTGAAACAAGACTCTGGAACTCAATCGAACTCTCGACTACGATGTCTCTTCTCTGGTCTACGATACCTCAAAATGCAAGACTCATTTTGGAGAGCACGGCTTTTTCCATAAGGCTGAAGCCATGAATTGCAATGTTGGTGACTTATTGGAGAAGAATTATCAAGACGAATGGACATTCAAATATTATCACGTTGTGGGCTCGTGCAATGGCTTCGCATTGTTGTCCCCAGGGCCGTCTTTAGTCTTTAGTAAAAAAGGCGGCTTAGACCCCCATGCTAAGAAGATCCCTCTTGCCTTGGATGGACTCCCATGAAAGTCTCTCGCCGTGGAAGCTGAAGCTTAAGCTTAATACAGCTATAAAAAAAGTTCTTGTTTCTCTCTTTCAAATTTTCAATCTCTCTTCAACCCCTTTTTTTTTTTTTTTTCTGATTATTAGAACCACTCTCTTTCTTGCAAGTTTTTTTTTTTAAGGCCCTTTTCTTTTCCATTTTATTTCTTTATTATTTTTTAGTTTAAAATTTCAGTTATAGTTGATAAATAGTTTGGATTAATGAATTTATGATATAACGGTAAGTTTTTTTATCGGACCAAATCCAGATTTTATATTTAACGAGTGAGTCTTGTGCGAATCAAACTATCTTTTTACCTAATTAATATTACATTTAAAACTAAAGTATATAAATTTTAAAAGATTACTTAATTGGTATAATCAAATGCAATTTCCAATAGAGTTCATACTTAAATACATAAATTTACATTTTACAAATGACCCATCACTATTATCAAAAGTACGCTCATTCAAGAAATTTTTCATAGTCCAACGGCTCTATACATAGAAAAGTCATCTCATCTATCAATTTCTATTAAAAATTAATCTCTCATTTTTATGATTTTTTCAAAAAAATTATAATTAATTAGAATTGAGTCCGGTTGAAGAAATACAATTCAAGTTGAGTTGATTCATTAATTAAAAAATTTGAGTTAAATTAGATCAGACAAACAAATCTTTTATATTTTTTATGGGCCTACACTTTTATGAATGCTAGTTAAGACTCTTGATAAAATAAAATAAAATACATAAATTCATATCTAAAATTTTAGTTTTATTTTACATTACTCTTTTCTTATGTGCAAACAAATATTAATTTTTTTTTTCTTTTCCCATGCAAACGTGCCCTAAATGAAATCGAAAATTTTCTGTCGTCCCAAATTTTGTAACAGTGAAGAAGATGGCAGAAACAAAATTTCCGGGCAGACAGAGGGGATGATGCCGCTGTTGACCGTCGACCATCGACAACTCTGGTCCCACACCCAAACATCCTATCCCTCGACCTTTTCTCAATTAATTAATTAACTATTGTACTTTGGATCGACACGTGTACTGATTAACGCGGTTTCTCCTTCTTTCCTTCCTACCCGACTCTCTCTCTACTATTTAATACCATTTCCACTCTCTCTCCCACTCTCACTCACTCATTTCCTCCCTTTATTTCTTTCCATCTTCTCTTTTCTCAGTTTCAATTTTCTTCTGTTTGGGTGATTCTTGAAACTGAACCCATTCTTGCGCCGGATTTTCAGCTCTTTCTTTTTTTGAATATTTGAAATCTCGATTTGTTTGCAACAGAGGAGACTACGAAGAAATCGATAAAAATGGCAAGTTTGGTGAACATGACGGCGCTAAAGCACATTGCATTCCCCAACACTTGGATCTCGGAGGCCTTCGAACGTGAGACGGAAGTCATCACAAAAGCACTGCAGAAATCCCTCTCCGACGACCAACCTGCTCCCGGTGCCATCCATTTCACGGAGCCCCGACTGCCCCCTGCTTCCAATCCCACTCTTAAACCTATACCTGCTGCCAGGAAGATCACCAAACGGAAGTCTCGGCCGTCCAAACAATCCTTCACCACCTTCATCACCGCCGACCCTACCAATTTCCGCCAGATGGTCCAGCAGGTCACCGGTATCGGGTTCCCGGCGTCACACATGCTCAAGCCGGAGCAGCAGCGGCCTGGGGACCGTGTGCAGGTCTCACTGCCTACGCTTGACACGTCGGCGTTTCTGTTGGAACACCACCACCCCCAGGCGGTGGGGCCGACAGTTTCCGAGGCTAACACCACCGACGCAGTCTCCTTTGCGCCTGATTTCGATAATTTCCATGCTTTCCCTACCCTCGAATCCTGGCAGGTCATGTAATACAGAGAAAAAAAGTGGGGATTTTTCGTAAATTTTTATGGGTCTTTATTTTGAGAGAGGTTCAGTTGTAGCCAATACTCATTATACAGAATTACAGGGTGCGTTTGGACGTAATTGTCAGAATATGTTATTAATCAGTGAAAAAGTTTTGATGAGTTTGGGAACTTTTTGATGTGAGTTTTTTTTACTTGTATCATGTAAATTGTTTTTTATATTTAAATTATTTTTTCTGTTCATTCTCACTCAAGTATTTTATTATAATTTTGAAATTAAATGTAAAAAATATAAAGATTATCTCTACTCCATTTTAAACTATCCAACTATTTAAAATATTTTATCATACAATAAAATAAAAATATACAAGTGATTATACCATTTGAACTTACAGAATAGCTAGAAGCAATTGTCGGCCAGTGAAAGCTGATTCTTACGCCGACAGCCTTTCTTTATTAGATTCTCAGGTGAAATTCGAAAGTAAAAGCGCGTTTTCTTTCCAAGAAATCAGCCACCGACTCTTGTTTTCCAACTTTTATGGCACCAACGCGTCTCACTTCATTATTCATGTCAGTGGGCCTAAAATACTCATCTTCCTAATGTCTAACATGGCCACCCTCTTCCTGCTTCTCTCAGATAAAGAAGTATGTTGTGTGGATTGAGAGGATTATGTATACTTGCTGATTAATTTCACTTTGAATGTGAAGTGAAAATACTTATGTAGAAAAAAACTTGCAATCAAACTCACCTTTTCTTTTTTGTATTCGGACCTCTCTATTTACACAGACTGGATAAAACTAGAAAGAGTAACTCTTATATGTTGAGAGTAAAACTTGAACCTACAATCTCCTACAATTTATTGGAGTTGAAGCCAACCTTCACGGGTTCTGACCTTTTCTTTTTTTATATTTTATTTTTGTGAAGATGAGCGTAATTTAATAAAAATGTATATTTCATTTGAGTAAATAAAATGGATAAATTAATTAACAAGGAGTTCTTACCATCAAGCCAACCTTCACGGGTTCTCACTTTTTCTTTCTTTATATTTTATTTTTGTGCAGATGAGCATAATTTACCAGAAATGTATATTTCATTTGAGTAAATAAAATGGATAAATTAATTAACAATTAGCTCAATCACACCTATCTATTTTCCTTAATCTAAATTAGGAGGCCACACATGTTTTATGAAACTGATTTATCAAAAACCACTTAATTTTGTATGGTCATTGGACCACAACTCATTACTAAATATATCATGTGTCATGTAACATTTGACCTGAACTTCAACTTGACTCTGTCCACAATTACTGATTCAATAAACAACCCAAAGTCCAGCGACACTGCACAAAACATGTTAATCCATCTTTCGTTTATTTTAATGTCATTTAGTTCGAGTCAGAAAGAATATATATTTGTTGCAGAGTTGCTTGATCTGCAGAGAGAAATCCAATCAACAGGTGTTTCTTTCCTTTGCTTGATCTGCATGATTCCACAATTTGAATGCTCTGAAGCGGTAAACATGAAGGCAGCGTATTGTGAAGTAGATGTCTAAGTATGATCCAATATATTGCGCCATAAAACCTCAAATGAAATTTCTATTCACTGCAATTTCCATTTATCCAATAACTGCTCTAATAAGAACCATGATTGACACTCTCATTTTGATGTAGGCTTAATATAATAAACAATATCTGATTTCAAAATATAGCGGAAGCTTCAATAAAGAAACTGAAAGATCTCATTCCCGTTGGTCTTTCATGGAATTTGTCATAGAAGTCCAATGCCATGGTTAAGATCTCATCCTCTTCAACACCGATGTCTGCATCACATTTTTTATAAAAGAACACTATTTATACTCTCATCATTTAAATGGTGATGTGTGCCAAAAGGTGGTGCCTCCTCTATAAACAATGAGACTGCCTAAATCGTAAGCCTTCCAATAATTCCAGAAATTAAGATAAAGTTTTGACGCACTTGGTCTGAAATGAGCAGGCTGAAAAATCTCATTCTTAGAGCTCATATAAGATGGCACCTGAAATGATGTACGTTAAGCAATTTGGGATTGAGTTCTTACTTCGTAGTGTCATGCTGGTAACACAGAGAAAATGCAGACATTCAACAAGGTAGAAAATCCATATTGTATGGGGTTCAGGCAGTAAATGGGCTGGGTCGGACATGAGCCCTGACTTGACCAAAAAATAATACAATAATTAACCCAATTCAAACATGAATGACAACAATGCAACAATAGTAAATGTTTTGGTATACTTCTGCAATTCTCCTTATGTCACGAATTTATACTCATGTAAGTCACACTCAACTCAATCAGATTGGAGTGAGGATTCAAGGTTGAGACACAATAAAGAGGCAGGACCCAAACAACATCAGGTTACAATATATGGATCAAGTCTAGGTATGACTGTCCCCAAACTGAAACTGGCCCATTTTACAGCACAATGTAGGGTGACAAATTGAGGCAGGCAACGAAGAGAAACACAACAGTGCACCTACTTGGGAATAATTTCTTTGTGAGCCATAAAAGACAGAATCACATTCCATGCAAGAGCGATGATATTTGCCGCAAGAACCTACCACAAAAACCAAAGCATTAGCTGGATAAATATTTTTATAAGGAGGTACTAGAAGAAAAGGAAATGCCCGATTCTGGCTTTTTCATCATATAATTGTGGAAAATTTGCAGAAGTCATCCATATTGGGTTTTTTTTTTGGTTGGGGTGGGGTGGGGGGGTGGGGGGGTGTTGGGAAGGAATAAATACAGTTCAAAATGTAACCACTGATATTTGAGAATGTCCTTATTTATGTCATATATTTCATATTAGACAGTCGATGGATAAATAGATAGGCAGACAGATGGATAGTCTGCCTGTCTGTCTGTCTATCTATCAATTTATCCATCTACTATCTAATATGAAATATATGACATATATAAGGACATTCTCAAATATCAGCAAGCGTAAAATGAGGGATCAAGAGCATCAAACATTGACCAATCAGGATCTTCCTTCCTCAAATATCAGCAAGGGTGAAAGTCAGGGACCGGAATAGGAACAAAATTCCATAGTAGGATGTAAAATGAAACCAGGATCAAGCATCGAACAACCAGGATATTTCAATACTGAAGATTTGTGATATAATCCCCCAACTGCATTGGGATCAACAGACAAATCCTGCCGATTCATGGATTTAATTATAAAATTTAAGATATTACACATTTCTGAGGACTGTATGACTCCTCTTCATGCTATTTTGGAATCTTTAAGATTCCAAAAATAAGAATTATAAGCACAAAGGCAAACCTGAAATTTCTGTGGAACGAACTGAAAATTGAGAAACTGGAATGGTATCCAAAGTTGCCAATTTGCCACAACAGAAGAAAACCACTCCTACATATTGTAAAAGATAAAGCAGTATCATGAGTAGATAACAAAAAGAAACACACTTCTGCCATTAAAACCACTTGTGATGTGTTTGGATGCATTACATACTCTATAGTGCAAGCAGTTTGAATATTTGGCGAAGAAATGGCTTTATCCATTTCAACAAGTATTGGGGTGGTTTGCATGCAAATCCAAAATATGTTTTTCTTTTTATTCCCAAATAACAATCAGTTGCAATGGTTGAAGCTGATTTTTGGAAAAAGTGGAAATAATTTGGTTTCCAATTTATATGTCATCCTAGGCCAACATTGAACAGTTAAGATTCCATTCTATCAAATTATGCAATTCATTCAAATGCACCCTCAGAAGACCACTGATGGAAACTTCACCTGTTGAAGCTTTGGCATTATTTGTGCTGGCCTTCCCTCTAAAGTCACAAGGGAAGATAAGAAAAAGCCAATGAACAGAGGAGAGAAAACAAACTGAAAAAAAAGGGGAGAAATGGCTATGTTAAAACAATCCAGCAATTATTTAGAGAATAGTTGAGCCAAGTAATGGAATCATAGATCAGTGTGAAAACACCAGAAAGAAAGAAACAAGATACCTGATCAAGCAAAAGTCTCAAGAATGCGCCTGGTGCTCCAGGCAGAGTCACCAACTTACTTAAGTAGAAATACCTATCATGTTCATTCCCAAAAAAAAGCTATCACATTCATCATAATGTTTCGAAAATGTAAATTAACAAGTTTTACGTAGTCATTTTATTTTATGTTTTTTTTTTTTTGGATAGGCAACACATAAATTTACAGCAACAGAAAAAAGGATGAGGTAACAAACAAATTTTCTATGAATAAATATATGGAGTGATGATCAGGTATGCTGACGGCATCCCATGTTGTTCTTCTTGGGTTGTTATTTTTTTAATGGACAGCATGCCCAAGTTAGGCCCGCACATAGGGCCCTCCCAGATTCATGCCAATCAACAGGTGTGGGAGGACAGGAAGGCCTTATTATGATTACATAAGGTGCACAATCCAACCGAGTTGGATGAGGATTGTAGAAAATAATAATAGGAAAAAGAGAAGAGGAAGAAAATATTGGAGAAGAATTCATTCTCTATATTGTATTGAATGTGTTATCAAATTGTAAGAGATTACATGTATTAATAATAAACAAGGAGGCAATATAAATTTACTTGACTTTCCAGAATTAGAAGATTCCAATCAACTGCGTTGCAGAAGTGGGTCCCATAACAAGGACAGCAATCAACTCAATGGTCCAATGGTGAAATTTGAAACAAATCATCCACAAATATCATTCCAAATATGGTGAAATATGGATGCAAACCAAGCAACCATGAGGTGGATCTACAAAAAGTTTGTGTGCTATGGTGTCCAAGAAATCATATATAAAGCCATAGTTTCTAGGCAACCATTTACACCATCTTCTAGCTTTCAATGAATTACCATATACATTTTGAATATTACCAAAAATGCAATGTCGGGCCGACCAATGCAAATCCCAAGAAGGTGAATACAAATGTTCGCTTCAAGTCCAAAAATGGCACACGATCAATAAAGAGCTGATAAAACACATGGGAGGACAAGATTAGTTAAGCAAGACATGATTCTAATTGCAAGTCATTAATAGACAGTTTTTTTTTTTTTTTAAAAGTAATAGATTTAAATGAGAGAGAATCATGGTCCAGATTGATCTATTACAATGTTATTCATTGTTTACATTATGAGATTTTCTGCATGAAAAATGGTCTAAAGAGCAGGGGGTCTTTGTTCAGAATTAGAAAGAATGCCCAGTATCAACTCAAAGGTAACTTTATAACTCATTAAAAGAATATCAAACTCTTTACACCAATAAAGCATCTCAAAAAAAAAAAAGAACCCTAAGGTGTCGCTCAAGAACATCGCAAAAAAATGATATTTTCGTTTTATATAATATTTCTCCTTTTGTAGAAAACCAGAAAATTATTTTAAAGTTTGGAAACTTTTTAAGATAAAATTGATTAATAAGAGAACATGCCCATTATCATATTTTTTGGTCAAAACATTTAAAAGAAAAGTTGCAATCTTCTTCCATGTTTTGCATCCTTTGTTCCCAAACAGGGTATCATGGAAATGATTTCCAAAAACCACCATCCAGAATAATCATTTCTCCCTGGAATAGCAATTTCACATGCACACAAGAAAAAGGGGGAGGGGGGAGGGGGAAAGAGCATAACTCATTCTTACATGCACATCAGCTTACGAATAATTCATAAGCTTTGAACTAAAGAGTGGAAGAAAGAACATAGAGAATACATCATTTTTCATATTACACATCACATCCAGTTGATATAAGCACAAACTGAAGATAATAAAAGTGGAGATGAATTATAGTACATATTGTTTATTTATTAATGCATCGCCTTTTGTGCGACCCACAAAATTATCATTATCATTTTTGTTGTGGTATCCAACAATTTAAGCAAACATCATAAATACAATAAGATCCAAGGAACCACCAAAACAAAAGAATCTGCTGAAAAATATAAAAAAGAACAAATTATTGGGATAACAAACTCTACCAATGAAAAAATTGTACCTGGCAAATTAGATCTCCAATTAAAGTAAGAAATGCAGAGGTCAAAGCTTTTGTGAGCACTGGATATTTCTCAAGGGCTATTAAATACCTGAAAAAAAAAAAAAAAAAGGATAACACACAAAAAACATGCTTGGCTTGAAAAATTAAATGTGTAAGTATAGAACTCTAATATTCAACATCTCAAGTTTTGAATTTGTTGGCATTTCCTTTTTCATTATCATTCAACTATTTGGTTGGCTAGTATGAATCACATTTTGACTAATTCTCAACATTCAATGCTCAGCTAGGTGTCCACAGATTGTAATATTTTTTGGCTAGTATGAATCACATTTTGACTAATTCTCAACATTCAATGCTCAGCTAGGTGTCCACAGATTGTAATATTTTTTGACTACGATGTTACATACATAATGATCAAAATATGTAAAAAAACTATTAAATTAGAGTTAGAATATATGAATCATGGCCTCTGTAGCCATGTCTACAAAGTGAAAGAAACATTAAGAATCCCATAAGCTTGTGATACCCATAACCAAAAGTTTCAAAACATATGTGGCCATGTCAAATAGCATTTCCAAATGCAATTGCTAATATGAATATCATCTTTCTAAACTTAGGCTAGCATTACCAATGAGTTAATTGAAGTTTTTCAAATATAATTGAGAAGCCATTTGGGTTAGTCTGAACTATATTTACGTTCATGATAAAGCTCGTACCAAACAATCTTAGACTCTTAAACAAGTTTCAAACCCATACAAGCTGTCAAACAATGTAGACACAAACTCCAAGCTTTGGAATCCACAAATTGTATATTGATTAAAGTGTCTGATATACACTGGTTCTAAGCATCAAGTCATCCAGCGCCTCCTTAGACCGAGTTAGCATCCCTTCTACAAGTGATGAACTTTGAGTACAAAATACAAATTGAAAGATTACATGAATTCACAAGAAACTTCCAAAATTACATGAGTTACAAGTTACAAATTTTACGTTCATAGAGACTTAGGACATGAATCCTCTAATAGGGTCCAAAGAATTTCCATTTTTTGGAATCTAAGTAAAAATGAACCCTCCAGTGGGGTCCCCAATGACTTTTTCCATCTCTTAGAGGTTTATATGGATTCAAGTGTAGGGTAAGAATGCGGTGCGGACCTTGTGCAATGCTGCAACCCAAATGTCTATTTTTGGGGTCAAATGATTTATTCCACCTTGATGGAATCCAAGACTAAAGTGTGTATGAGATGGGGATCTCAAACCATACTAAATCATTTTTTAAAGCTCTAAATAAATTAAGTGTTAATGGAGCAACCCCAAAGAACAATATGCATTCCAAGAGTCAATGAGGTGGGAAACCTAAACTTGCAAAAGTAAAAGTGCATATGGATTATGGAACCACACTTAAGTGTGAAAGAGAGAGACACAGAGACACAGTCCCAAAGCTCACATAGAAATTCAAGTTTTAATGTCAAAAAATTCTTCACAAATGTATCAGAAGTTACACTTGGAAACCTAGGAAACTCCAAGGATCTCCATCTAAGATGTCCTTGTGTTCTTCAAAACCAACCTCTTTAGGATGCTTGGGAGAAAAATCCAAAGAGAATGCCCCAAGAATCCATCTCCAAAGCCCCCAAAACTCTCCAAGGAGATGCCCCAATTCTCCCAAAGAAAGGGCTGAGGCATATTTATATACCACAAGGCCAGAGGCGAGGGGAGGGACCATGTGAGTGGTTGATTTTGACCACACATTTGCAGAACTTCAATTTGCCTTGTTATGAGTTCCACTTTGATGAAAAGAAGAAAAAGTAAATTTCATATGATGGATCCAAGTGGGATGTGCTACAATACAAAGTATATTGCTTGCTACAATAACTCATTGATGCGGAGCATAATACCAGTCCCTTTTTTTTGCTATTTCCGTGTCTCTGCTATTTTTGTTATACTTTATTTTCTTTCTTTCTTTTGTTAGTTTATTTTTAGATGAGAATAACTGTGTAATTTTAGTTTCCTTATTTGGGGGTAAGATAATCTTATAAAAACCCTCTCTTGTAAGCATTATGACAGATGATTAATGAAATAAACATTGAGATTTTTCGCAAGATACCTTTGCAATGTGCGATTGATTGTTAGAGTGATCCCAAAGAACGTGAGGCTACAGAGTGAGACCATACCTTTTTCTTCAGGTATTTCTTTTCCCATCTTCTCTTCTCTCTCCTCTCTTCTTTTGTTTCGTCCCTTTCATACAGCCTTCTATTGCTCCACCAAGGTCTTTGAATCCTTTCCTAAGCCCTTCCAAAGTCCCAGATCTACTGCCTCAGCCCTCCTTTGGGCCTCCTTGTCTTCCGCCACCTTCTTCCAACCATTCCATGTGACTTTCGCGACCCCCACGAACCATTCCCTGTTTGCTGTGAGTCTCCCATGCCTTTGTTTCCTGTGGAGTTACCTCCATGACTCCACTTTTCTTTTCTTTTCTTTTTTGACCGTGACCCACTAAGCCCTCCTATCTTATTATTTAAAACCATATGTCATCTCATTTAAGGCTACATATACATATTTCATTCAAAATCTCAGATTCCAAGGACATTTATGCATAATTATTTGTGGTAATTTTATATTAATAATTGTATATATTAATTGATATTTAATTTCAGCCCATATTAGTTTTAGGTGCATTATTTTCATCCCTTTTACCTTTTAGAGAACCAATTTAGGCATTTAGAGTTACCCTATTAGTTATCCTGCATCACTCATGTAGTCAAGGGTCCCACCCTAGAAGTAGAACTGACTAAACCAAAGGCAAAGGGTCTCGAAACTCAACACCATTATTTCCAAACAACTTGAAGCCGACCCTTTTTTCATATAGACATCCCTTCAACACAAAATAAGTCATTGAAAGGATCTCAGACGACCCACCAAAGCAAGAAAGTCAGGATCTTTTAGAAAATGGATTCTTATTCCAAGAGTACTTAACCACATGGATAATCTCTCACTAACCCATCAATTTGGGTTCCAATTTGGGATTTTCCTTGGGATGTATTGGGAAGGAGCTGGAATGTAATAATATTGATTCATACAAAATAAAAGTTATCTATTGATTCAAACAATGTACCTATGGGATAGAGGAAGAGGAAAAGCCTCTCGATATCCATTGGATAAGCTCTCAATATCCAAGTAGACACAAACAATCAACACTCAACTCAAGGATGAAAAAGAAGAAATCTGCCAGAATTCTTAACCAATCATTGATCTTACTTTCCACAAGAAGGAGATAGGCATCCATTTTCCTTGGAGACATCTCGATAAAGTAGATTCACAAGGTAAACCATTAAGAAGTTCATATCTTAAGATCAGTTAATGATAGAGCTGATTAGAGAGACCTATCTCTTGGTCCTAAGTTCACCATCTAAGAGAGATTTTCAAAGAAACACTTCAAGCTTCTCAGCTCCCAAAAAAAACAAACTTTATTGGGCATGGGGAATTCTCATTAAATTTATAATGTTCTGTTGGTCATCACAATACCCACATCATTCTCTTTTGGTGGGGAAAAAAAATAACCTCAACTTCAAGTTTGCTTCTTCATTTATGCATTGCCCCACCTCTCCATCTCCTCATGTACACTTTAGTTTGTCCACTAGTTGCATTGTTTGATTCATGGCCTCGATGAATTATTGAAATGACAATCCTCCTTAGATTTTGAGAAATGTGCCAAACCTATAACCTATTGCAAATCATTCACCAGAGATTTGCAAATAACAGCCTCCCAAAAAGAATTTATTTCTTAAAATATTTATCAAAAATTAAGACTTGAGGACTTACGGACAACTCAATCCGATGTTCATCAACAATTGTTTCCCTATTGTAAATTGAAGGTGGAGAATTTCCAAGGTGGTGAGACACGGCTGTTTAGTTTATACAGGTTTAATATTAAATGGAGATTAGCATAAAGTGGAGAAACCCTTTTTTAGTCGCATATTAATTTAACAGGGACAAAAAAAGCTTCCCTTAGTGAAAATTGTTTTATCAGCCATCCTCCCTACATCCAAATCAGGCGAAATTGCCCAAATAACTAAGAATTTCATGAGAAAGAGGAGCTGACATTTGCACCCCTCCTTTCTGGTGCACCCGTCTTTTTTTACTCTCTCGGGATAAAGGTCCCTCTAATCAGTACAATGATGTATAAAACTCTAAACACTCTAAACAGTAGTAAATATCGAAGTCATTGGCTGGAAGTATCCAAACCATAGGGTATCAACATTAATTCCAGAAATACATTAAATGTATTACCATGAAAGCCATGACCGGTTATCTCCACCACCCTCCTCTTCCCATCTCCCATCTGAACTTCCACCCCCTGAAGAACCTCCAAAACCGCCACTTCCAACAGAACCGCCGTCTGAAGAGGCTCGAAGGCCTAAGAAATCAAAACCCAGATGCCAAAATCTCACTTTGGAATGACCCAGATGACAAAAACCCAACCTTTGGCTGGAATTTGAAGTGGGAGGGTTGAAATGACATGAAAAAGTAATACTAGAACCAGTTTTGGGATTGGAAGTTGCAGATATTCGGGTGGGATGGTGAAAATGGGAGATAGGTTTTGAAGAGAAAGGGATGAGATGAAAAGAGGAGGGAGATTTGAGGGAGATTGTTGTGTGATTTGGCGCCATTTTCTCTCCACTTTGCTTCCCAAGAGAGCACTGGTAGGTTTTTAAACAGCTTCCATGATAGAAACTGCCCCCGTCCTAGGATTTTAGCAACGATTACGCCTTTGGACGAGTGGACGACTTCTAGGTCGACAGCTTGGGGCTTGTAGTTACAAACCACTAAATGATACTTGTTTAGTGTATATATATACCGGTTAGGTCGGGCTAGATAGGGATCAGGTGACTGTAGGAATTACTTAATATTTTTCCCATCTAAATCTAATTTGATCCAATTAAATTTTGTGGAAGATAAAAAAAGATGAAAAAGAATATATTTTTATTAAAAATAAAAATTGAAAGTTTTTCTTTTTCTTTTAAATAAGGTGTACGAACTTCTCATCCTACTAATCTTCAAAACATGTATAAATTTCTCAATCCACACTCAATGGATGAGTTTGATGTAAAGTGTTCTTTTAAAGTTGAGCATGAAACTAAAACAAAACCCTCACTTCTTAAGTAGTGAAGTGGGTTCTTGACCTTCTAACCAACCCCTCCAAGTTATATGTCCCTAGAATATGGGTAATAAAAATGATCGACTGGAAGGTGGGAATGGGTTGAATTTAAATTGGACTTAAGTTAAGATTTATATTATCATCTTATTGGTTTTAAACGTCTAATTCAAATCCAGGTTAGATAAGCAAGTTCATTTACAAACTATCAAGTTGAGTCCAGTTCAAATTGAATTGACTAATTTGTTATTTTATACTCTCAAACTAAAATTATCCATCAGTTTAATAGTTCAAGTCAATTCACTAGTTTATTAAACGGATTAACTCATTGAATATAAATTTTGTTTTTCTATAATGTGCCTACAGCAAATCTACGAGTGAAGTCGAAAATTGCCATCTGATGAAATGCATGGGTCAGAATCGCTAAGAACTCAGTTAAAAATCAGAGATACAGACTCAATGTTTTGAGTAAGGTCGAGTGTAAGTCAACTTAGATTTACCCGATTTTTAAAATCAAAGTGTCATTTCCAAGAAAATACTTCTTTTTTTTTTTTTAATTTACGTATAGAAAACTCAGACACAATTCTACTAAAACTCCTACAGTGAGCTCACTACACTTAAGGCATACTAAAATTAAGCCATTGGGGCTTGAACCCACAACCTCCCACAAGTATTATTACATGAGACAAAATATTTCACCAAGAAAATACTTTTCTTCATGAAAATGTATTTAAAAATAAATGAAATATATTGTCACCATATTTTTTTAGTCAAACAACCCACTTGGACCACCTAAATCTTTGAGGCAATCACCAAATCTCCAATAATCAAGACAACCCACTGAGTTTCAGAAAAGTTTCCACCTTCAATGAGAAGGTATCACATTACTAAAATATTATCGAGACAAAATATTTCACCAACAAAAGTTGAACAACAAATACGAAGTTTCTTCAGAAAGTTTAATGTACGTATGCATGTAAGCATGGAAGCAAATATTTGATGATTAAGAAAAAAGTTATAATTATGATTTAAAAAAACAATATATATTTTATTGGTCGGTATGTAATTTTTGAGCTTAAAATGAGACATATTGTCTAATACTCCCTCTGTCCCAATTTAGTTGTCTTAT
Source organism: Chimonanthus praecox (assembly GCA_022113865.1). Classification (NCBI taxonomy): domain Eukaryota; kingdom Viridiplantae; phylum Streptophyta; class Magnoliopsida; order Laurales; family Calycanthaceae; genus Chimonanthus; species Chimonanthus praecox. Next base: position 69,264,323 of record CM039086.1, on the reverse strand, counting down.
ATGGATTTTAAAATTGTCCCAAAATAGTTGTCTCATTTATATTAAATTAGCATAAAGTGTGTTGAAAATGGATGAGATCAGTTAGTGTTATATAGAGAGTTTCTTAAAAAATACAAATGTTTCAAATAAGACAACTAAAATGGGATGGAGGGAGTACTGTATATATCGTTTGTACTTTGTAATTTGTATACGCCATCTATCCAAGGATACAACACATTAAACAGTACAATATGGGCAAATCTTCTTTTTAAAAAAAAAAAAAAGCCATTACATTTATTTTTTACTTTGAATTTTGCATTGGTATGATTTTAGAAAAGTTTATAACGAAGTTCTCTATATTTAAAAGGCATTTTTCTTCCAAACTTTATTTTTTTTAGATTTGTTAATTTTAATTTTTTTTAACTATTTTATTGAAATAGAAATGATTTCTTTTCCAAGAGAGAGAGATGGTTATATGTTTACAAGACTTCAACCCCCCATAAAATTTGTCATGACAAGCAAAATCTGGTGATAGGCCCACTTTCATCAAGGAAAATGGGTGGATAAAAACAACCAACCATGATTTACCATTACTTCCAAATTCAAATATCACCTTAAAGTGGGATTCATCGAATTGTTCAATCCAAATAAAAATAAGGGTACCGATCCTCCCACAGGCATTTTGTATAAAAAAATTCAGCGATTCGATTATAGTGATCCGATTTGCCATTCTGTATGAAAAAAATAGTCTCACTTAGTTAAATTACATCTGATTTCAGTAAGCCGGTCAGTGATCTGGTGAGCTAGTCAGTGAGTTTATTTATACTGCAGTGGAAGAGTAAAATGGTCAATACTCTAAATCCCGTGTTTAATTACACAAAACACCCATAGAAGGATTGCTATCCAAAAATAAACTTAAATATTTATAGTTATCATAATCAAAATTCAACAGCAAAGAGGCAGAAAATATATATCAGTTCTGGTCGATTTAAATCTGAAGAAGAGAACTACAATTCTAAAAATTTGTATTCATCATGCAGTGGCACCACATGAAATCTGATTCTAATCTTTCATAAATGTGCTGAACAACCTTAAATGAGTTCCATGCAATCAAACAACTCTTACTTAACATTGGCTTACATTTTTAAACCTTCTTCCTCTCAACTTTAGCGAATTCTATTTTATTTAATGGTGATACAAAATATGCTTAACCGTGGATTAAGAAGCAGTCTGAGTATTATTCTTTTCCAAAATAGTTGAGATGAGGTAGGGAGATGAAATTAGAAATTACGATGATATAGACGATAAAAATGATTATAGATGCCAATTGTTGTTTAAAAATTAGACTTATTTTTATTTGTGGGAAGTCTTAGAATCAAGCCCCCACACCCATTGTTCTGAACCCAACATAAGGATTAGTCATGAGAAGCCTAAATACTTTAGTATTAAAAAATAACTACAATTGTTTCAACGATTGGCAACCTAAAAATATCTGTGAACTCAAATCCATTCTTGCCCTTTGATCAACTGCAGATTAGGAGAATTTTTTAAGGCAGAGGTTCAAATATTTTAAACCCCAGTAATATCTGTAGAGCTATCAAAAGCCAATTGGATCCAGTACTAAAAATTATTGAGACATCCTTTTCTTTTTCATGACTAAGGTGTGGCCTCTTGGAGCACCCAACTAATCTACGGGACATGTACAAATCTCCCTACCAACACAGGTCAAACAACTCTTTAGAAAAAAACCATTTTGAGGTAGAGTGAAAATCAAACTCAAGACTCCCGCTTCCTGAGCCAGGTTCCTGACCATCACTCCAACCGAAACTTGCTTTTTTCAGGCAGCAGCATTTAACAATGGGTTTCTCCAAAACCAGGCTGCCCACCCTACTACACTTCAACTGGTGGAATGGTTAGTAGAAATTGGAAGACTCCAGCATACAGAGTAGATTAGTAGAATAGCGGGTCCATCGAATGAATTATCCGCACTTATCTCAGCAGGCATTACTGCATCATGCTCTCTATTTTACTTCAGCTCTATCAATTTCACTGAATCAAACCGGATTGATGAAATCATAAAAAGGAAATACATCAGAGAGAAAAAAAACTTTCAGCTTTGGTTCACTTCAAGCATAAAATTAGATTATATTTTCATAAAAGCATTGCTTGTGTCCTGCCCTCGCACCCTCCCATTGATCAGCACATAAGAGAACACTAATTCAAAAGAAAAAGGGTAACTTTTAATCACAAAAAATTGATGAATTTCTGAACAGTTGGATTCTGAAATCAAGACTTTTTGTGGCTGGAATGAGAAACCTGAGTTTAGAAAACCACAAGATTCAAGCAGCAATCTGGCTGATGCAGTGGTGCAGGCTCCACACAAAACCTCATTTCCATGAAACCAAGATTTTCTGAAGACAGCACAAAAGCAAAGGAAAAAAGTCCCTAGTCCTGCAAGTGACAAATAATATTTTAAGATAATCACGCATGCCCGAGCATGTAAATATCTTAAAGCACTTGGCACTCCTTACAATCTGTCAACATGAAGTCAGTTCACCATGGTTAGAGCTCCCCCTAGAGAGACTAACATATCTATATGTAAGCAGCAGCACCCACAAGCATTTACAGCTTATTTTGTTCACAAACAAAGCACCTCATTTCTTTCATTTATACAAGAGAAGAAGCTGAGCTTCCTCTATGGCTAAGTCCATGATGCAACAATCATATGTTAAGGAGAGGCCCACTCAAAGTATGAACAGCGAGCACCCCTTGTGGCTGTCCAGTTACCACACCCGAAGAAGCAGCTTCCATACTTTGGCCCAGGCTTTCGAATCATGCGTTTGCTGCTCTTGGCCCCACAGTAGCAGAACATGCGTTGATCCTTTCCAGTTGGATCCACATGAAGATTGAATTGTACAGCGGGCAGTGGCTGTTTGGGATTTTGGTGAAGGGGTGTTGTGGGGAAGCACACCTGGTCAGTATAATGTTTCAATGCCTGCGGGGAATCAGCTGACTGCCACAAAAGTGAGTTGGTAATGGAGAACCTGAAGCCAAGGTGCATGAGGTGCGCAAGAAGGCGAGCTGTGTTCCTGGCATCATCCAGCCCGCAGTGTGCGCGGCCCTCCCATACCAGACCAGCCAACTGTACTGCATCCTTGAGATTGCATCGGACCCCACCAAAGACCTCCTGAAATGGAACTTTTAAGTTGATCCACCTGGCCAACCAAAAAAATTAGAATAAATAATCTTGCATTCTTCCTTCCATAATTCAACTGAAGAGCCCAATTATGACAACCTAAAAGCAAACAAGTTCTCAAATCCCAATATCTGAGAAAGTCTCTTCTGATGGGAAATTTTAAATCTCAAAAGATGGATTATGTGGACGCATGCATACCAAGCCAACACTACAAGCTAGAATGAGAATGTTATGCATGTTCGGTCATCAATGTAAGACTAACACTAAAAACACAACAAGCCAAATTACCAATTTATAGAGTTAAAGATGGATTATCGCCAAATTGGATACTTTCCAGTTTGCAGGTTCTTGATTGATTGTCAGGTGATGATATTGTAGGGGGTCTAGTGCAATATTTATGCATTCCTTAATTCCATGGCCATTATGAATGAAAGTTGGGGACCAAATCCAGTTCAAAGGATCTAATTTGACCCAAAATCATGTTGAGTAGACAACCAAATCTATCTGATTTTAATTATCGAAGTGGGAAAGCATTTTATTTATATGTTAACCATTCATTAAGTGGCCACCAATTGACTAATGATAACCACACACAATCAGGTTTGATAATTTGGATATCATGGATAGGCCTGCATTTATGTCACATTTAAAGCTAGGTGGGCATACAAGAATATAAAATTCTAAACAGCATCCCTAATTAGGGAGGCTATCTAATAATTTTTCAAGTTGCCCACACATGTTTGAGTAAGTTAAGAAAATGATGGGGACAGTGGGTGGGTGAAATTTCACATCCCTCTGATCCATGAAAATTCAATATTATAAGTCATTGATTTTTCATGGCCCATCTTACAAAGCTATGGCAATTGGATGGGAAAGCTTCTCAAAATCCTATCATCTACTCATTGCACCCAAGCATGTAGGACCAAGCTAATGTTAGATGGCCAGTCACCTAAGAAAAAATGGCTAATCAATCCTACAAGATAAACAGATAGCAAGTTCTCACAAACGGCAATTACGATCATATACATCATCCATCATCCATCATCCATGAAACCTATGACTAACATCACCACAGCCTCAAAAGAAAGAATGAGCAGATTATAGTTGCCTTTCCAAATTCAGCAAGTAATCAGAGGGTTAGGATTTTTTTCCCTTTTCTAAAGCAGTAAAGGGTTAGGATTGTTTCACCAACAACTCGGACGGTGCTGCATTTATACCTATAGTGACCATTTTGACATTCTGAAGCAATGAAAAAAAGAAACACAAACAATACCAAAGAGGATAGGGTACTCCAAGTGTTAGTTCTTGGATCTATTAGATTTAGACCTATATGTCACATCAAGGAAGATGAGGACACCTTCAGCTGCTCTCTTCATATAGAAGAATGGATTGGCTGTCAGGCCATTAAGTATACAAGTACCTTCATAATTCCGAGGGACCGCATTTTAACTTTCACATCAATCTTCTCTAAAACGATCGTGCTATGTTTCAGCTACAAAATATATTTCCCTTCCATTAAAGGGGAAGAAAATGCTACATGCCTCTGCCCCACAATCAGTATATGTTCTCATTGGGCAGGAGCCCAGCACCATGGAAAAAAGATACAAAAAAAAATTCAGTGGATGACCTTGCCATGAAATTAATACAATTTTTTATAACTGATGGTTGGTTGTAATTCACTGACCATCCATGAGTACAGTTACGATCATTCCTGTTATCATCATGTATTTGCCATAATGAAATTCTTATCGTTACCCTTTCCAAGAGAGAGAGAGAGAGAGAGATTGGTTTGGTTCATGCATTCAGGAAAATTTGCTCTCTGACCCACTCAAGAATGAACCATCAATTTACTGGCCAAGATAACTGAGCACGCAATGAAGGACTCATATGCCATGTGAATGCCAACAAAATGTATCCACTTGGGAAATAGTGTCAATTCTTTAAATGAAAAACCTCAGACGAGGGAAAGGGTAGAGAAGAATATATCATCCTTATTGCTGAAATTCTTGGGTGGAATTAGAATTTTGTTATTTTCATGGCTTGCATCCAATAATTCCAAGTTTTGTGAAACAGGAATCCTAGAGTGGAAATTATGAAGTGCCACACAAATCCAATTATGTGCAATTCATAGATTCTCATTTTAATGTGAAATTTTGAAATTTCAAAGCTTAAACTATTTTGATTATAGAATTCTCATATTCTAGCTAATTCCAAGTCCACCAAACATAGAAATGAATATTGCTGGAATTGTGAGATTCCAGAGTTCATAGAATTTGATGACTAGAATCTAAATAAATCATAAATTCTACTTCAATTTCTAGACGGTCCTTAGAACACCATAATTCAAGTTTGTCAGAGCAACAATGCTAACAGAATCAGTACCTGTTAAAGTAAGGAGGTTTTCTTATCTTCTTGAATCTGCACTCTGACTCTAGCATCACCCGACAATCCCAGTTAGACCATGTCACTACAGCAAAGTTAGTGTGCTTGATTCCCTTCTCTTCCAACCATTTATCATGCATGAGTAAAGCCTCACTTAGAGGAACACCTCTGTCTACCTGAAACCAAATATGGAAAAAAATGGGGTTAAAAGCATCCCTTCTATTGTATCTAATAGACTAAGGCTACTGAAACAAAAACATATATCAAAGCAAACATCCAGAATATGAGTTTGGAGATGCACAAAAATATATAGAAGTGAAGGGAAGGAACTCAGAAACCCTCGCTGCACATTTGGAGGAGAAATATATAATAGCTCAGTTTTGCATAACCTCCTCATAGTCTGCAACAAGCTGGCCCTGCTAACAATATTCTCCGTTATTGGCATGAAAGCTGGCTAATAACAAGCCCATAATGATCAATTGTATTGATATTGGTTCTAAATACCAGTTTTGATACCAACATGACTAATGCACAATGTCAATTTATAATGCTCTTTCTTGTTTAAATATAAAACTTGAATTTAAAAAAGCTAAATTTTATGTGATTTGAGTATTTTAAACATAGATTTTTGTCCAGTATGTAGAATAAAGCATTCATGTGACCTAGGGTCACGATAGTTCACTGAGCAGGACTCGTCACATTATTGCCTTGATTCGACTAGGAAACCAAGCAAGTTGACCATAGTTTTAAATACCTCTATTCAGACATAAATCTTTTTGAGAATTGTATATCACAAATTTTAGAACCCTTAGGATTGTAGGATCATAAATATTTTTAAAATTGAACGATCATGTCCTTGAAAGAATAAAGAAGAAAAAGATTTTTAAAGTTTTGAATTTAACCTTTGGATAAGCCAATCAACTCATCAAAACCAAGATGAGTACACAACCAAATTGCTCAGTGTGTGACCATGTTGAGCTCAAGTGCGTCTCTAGTCGATGCACCAGGTCGGCAATTAGTTCTGTATAGCTACTTTTTTCAGGAGACAAGGTAAATGGTGACTCAGACCTGCAACCGAGGTGGCAATCCTAACACATTCAACTGCCTCCAAGATAGGCTGATGGAGTTGTAAATTTCCTAACAGAGAATGGCATTTTTCATTTTTCTTTGGATTAAGTGACATCCATTAGTGTATATATATAGTGTTGCCCTTATGTATAGAAATAGGGATGTAGCATATATATACATATACATATACATGCATAAATATATAGCCTTGACTCTTCCATCTTTTAAAGGGATTATAAAAACTTATCTGCTAGGTAACTAGTCAGTCATATTTAAGTTCCCATTTTAGTAAATATTACCATGGCGGTCTAATCTGAGATTCCTTATCCATAAACTTTTTTAAATGGTCCTTATCCATAACTATTGCCTCTTCTTCAAAGCCAGTTCAAGGTTAAAATACTGAAGAAGTTGAAGTGAAAGCCCTTCACCATGCATGCAAACTTTTGGAATTTTTGTCATCTAGAGTTAGATAAAAATTCTACAAATGCTAGTTCTTAGTGTCGAGAGGAGGTTCCATATCCTTGGGTTCTAGCTACATCGATTGAAGAGATTTCATAATACTATTTAGAGACACGATCAAGTGGGAGTGTAGATTCCTCTTTTAGCCAATTCCAAAGCTGATGAGTTGGCATATGCGAATGGGAATTGCTAATGTGACATAACATCTTATGTTATTCTTCTTCTAATATACAATCCTTTTATCATTTAATCAATATAGTCGAAGTAACCTTTGCCATGATGTACATAAAATACAAATAAAAATCAATGCAATGAGAAGAAGTAAATGCTTGATTAATAAATCATAGAGGTACGACACTCGTAACAAGAGTGGCCCATGAAATAGTCATACAGCTAACCCATAACCTGACTGCAGGCCAGCAGTGAAACATACAATCTTGAACCAAGAATATTAGTATCTCAGGCCTTCTGAGTTTGTTTACTTTGGGCCCATGATTTGGCAATACTGGAGCCGATTAGTCTCACCATAGACCATAGACTGCCCATGTCCATAATTAACCAAATTGGACAACCCAAGTCTTCTGATTCTAGGCTTGCTTTACTGTGAATGTGAGTTATTGGTGTAATTATATGTTGTACATTTTACGTTTCGACACTGTTGATTGACTGACTGGCCATGCTGGCATGGTCTATTAACAGGAGTCACATTACATATTGTTATAAAAAAAGTCCCATCATATCAATGGTGCAGGTAATCAATCTATTGACGTCATGCACAAATACAGTGTCTAAGGATGCTAAGTATATTACTAAAACGAGGATAACATATTCTTCAAACTGCCATTGGATAAATTAAAACGAAGAGATGGGAGTGTAGATTCTAGACTGACCTGAATTTGCTGGATGCCTGTAAGTTCTTTGCAGAAATCACTAAGAAGTTGATGATATATAGGTCGCACGTATGTTTGGAAAGAAGCTTCCAGCTGCCCAGTCACGCTATTTACTAGAACAGATGGGAACTCAATGATCTCTTGTGGATGAGGGTTTCTTTCCTTGTCACAAGTTGCTTCAAAGTCGATAACCACAAAATATTGAAATTCTTGAAATTGAAATTCATGTGGGTAGCCCTGAGAAAGCATATTTAAAGGCACATATTTTATTCTGTTATCTATGGGAAAAGGGTATTCCTGGTTCACTGGATAAAAGTGGTTCTCCAAGGCATTGAATGGGTTCTGCGCCACCTTTTGAATATCAGGATGAAAGACTGACAACATAGAAAAATCTTGTTGGAACAGAGGCCTCTGATAGTGTTCAATGGGAACTGTAAAAGCTTTAATGCCCAAAGAGTTATCAATTTCCATAAAACCACCTTGAGGTGCACTTATTTTATCACTGAGCTCAGAAAACCCGCCAACAGCATTTCCTCTATCTTCCTGATGGTTAGGAAGTGCCTCGCTATGGAGGCACCTATCCTGGTTCCTTTGCATTGTTTCTGCAGTAAATAAACAAAATAAGCTAAAGAACCTCATGAATTGACAAATACATACGCAAGTAAAACTCTTTGGTACTATTCAGAGACATAGAAGTTTATGGCACCACTCAGAAAAAAAATGTAAAAAATAAATAAGCTAAAGAACCCTTTTTCTTTGCATTTTCAATTCCTCATCAAGAAACACAGAACTTAATGAAACAATTCAGAGACAAAAAAAAGTGTGTGTGTGTGTAACTAACACAAATCATAAAAATAAAGAAGTAAACATTGGTTGCAGTTTTAATTGTAATGAAATAATATTTAAGTTTACTCCGCCCTAAAAAAATTGGATAATTCATGGACCTGGTGCACGTTTATATGACCCTCAAATTGTATATGGTTAAAGTATTTGAGTAGCAAAATGGTTACTAAAGAAATTGGAAACCATGTTAATTATGAAGTTTTTTATCTTCGACCGCACCGTATGATGTGCCCCTATACTGACACTAATTTTTTTCTGAAAAAGGTTTAATATACCCCATCAAACTGGATAAAAACACCCAAAAAAAAAAAAATAGAAATAAAAATTCCAAGCTGACCTAAAGAATCAGCTTCTCCATTAAAAGATCTGACAAAACATTTCTCAGAGAGTCAAAAAAAATGAAAAAGATCCCTAATTTCTTCAGCGAGGTCCACAAAACACCAAGGAAAATCAGAATCCACCGAGCAACATTTAACCGCACTATAAGAATCACCTTCCACAAGAACTTGAGAAGCCCCAACCATCGAGAAGAGCTTTAACCTCCAATTTATTAGCGTCAAATCAAGTGGCTGGCTCTAAAAAGGAAAAGATAGTAATAGAGTTTGAATCAATTAAGGTTCCTTCAATTTGACCCACCCCACTTTCTCTACAAAAGCTCCTGTCAAAATTTTGCTTTAAAATGTTGGGAGAACAGATCTATTGCAAATTATTTACCAAGGAGAAGTGCACTAACATGAGGCCCAATACCTGATAAAAAAAATCGTCTCTAAGACACCTTCAAACTCATCCAACAACAAAACCCAAAAGGTAAGATTCAACTGAGCCTTCAGAAAACTTAAGATGGAGATGAGGAAGTAGTTTCAAAAGCACAACAATTAAGTTCATTCCATAAGGACCAGATAACTTCCAGAAGAAAGAGTCACCAATCCAGTCTACAACAATAGTTACCAGAACCACCAAACCATGGATTAGTAAAATCCACTTAAATAGTAGGATTGATCAAGAGACCCCAAAGAGGTTTAGGACAAAATTCCACACTTCTCTAGAAAAGGCACAATGAGTAAAAAGATGATGAAATGTTTCTTCATCCTGGAAAGATAGATAGCAAGCACTAACCAAAACATACTTATACTGTTGTGAATGATCATTAATAAGAAGTCTCAAACAGATACGAGGCTGGGAGGTTTTGGATTGGGTTGGGTGGGTGGGGGGTTGCGCTCCAATGGAAACAGTAACACAAGGCTCTAGCTCCATAATAATTGGAAAGAAAAAAAAAAAGATATTAGACTAAATCTTCTCTTACTTTCAGGCATTCAAATCCGACCATCTGATCCACCACTACTGATGTTGATTGGGGAGAACAAATAAGAAAAGCAGTACTCACCTAAATTGCAAGTCCATATGCCTGAACCACCCAAATTGATGTAGAACAGGCTACAGGCAGATTTTTGAAGACGTATTCGCGACGGGTCGACAAGAAGCATGGCCCACGAGCTTGATCTTGAGCTGGGCCCATCCTTTAGCTTATTTAGTTGTTTTTATTTTTCTTATTTTATTGTTCGATCCTACTTTTGGGATCCTTTGTGTGTGTCGGTGATGTGAACCCAATCCTATTGGGGTTAAGTGTTGTTTGGAGTCTTTGATTAGCATTAAAAGTCGTATGTAAAGTTTGGAAAGTTCCAAACTCGGTTTTAGAAGTCTTGTAATAGTCGGTACCTTTGCCTATAAATAAGATTTGAAAGGTGAAGGACACACCTTATTTTTCGAAAATCAGATTAATATCCGAGATTATCTTGTTACTTCCCCTCCTCTGCCTTGTTGCAGGATACTTCGTGGCTGGCCAGATCCAGCATCTTCCTCTCCACCTTGGGCTTAATCCCAAGAAGATACCTTCGCTGCAATTTGGGCTTTATCCCAAACCTTCGCTGCTTCAAACCCCCATCCTGCTATTCTACTCTCGCCGTTATTGCTGCACCTTCGTCTTCAATTTGCAGATTCATATTCGGCCATATCCCAGGTATCTAGATCCTCTCTTCCTATCTCCTAACTTCTTCTTGCTTCCCTGCTGCAAAACCCTTTCCTCTTCTCTCCATTGCTTCCGCCGCCACTACCCTCTTTTAGTTTCCTGTTTTTCCCTTTGCCTTCTTTCCCATTTGTATGTTATCCTATTTCAGCCCTAACTTAAGCCTCTCACGTGCCAAAGCAGCCCCCATTTAAGTCAGGTTCCACACGTGTGACAAGTTGTACGTGTGTGACCTGTTATTTCATCGGGATTGACTCATTTTTTATTTTCTTCCCCACTTCCGCTACATTACAAATCCACAAAAAAGCAAATAACCAACCATTCCTCCAAGATACTCAAGTTTATTGTGATTTGAAGTAGATCTGTATAAGTTTGGATTATCTGTTACATAGAAGCAGAGAAATTTCTGTTGCACCAATAATATGGTGACAAGTCACCATTTTTCACATTTAGCATGCTCAATATTCAATGTTCAGCACTTCTTTCTAAATACAAAATGCTGAACGCGAAAATGATGATGATGATGTGTGGAAAATCTTATTGGCGCAGTAGAAACATTTTTGTTGCTTATGCAGCAGACAATCCAAGCTCATCTATATGTATCTGCATTATGCCATGAACTAAAACTAGCACCATATAGCAGCGAAACTCTAAACTTACAAACTCCAGACAGGAAACAAATGTATGCGGACCCATAAATGTAGTAGTGTTTTGCCTTTGCTAATTATCATGCATTTATAGAATGCACTTACTTTTATCTTTTTTATTTTACTTTTCCGAGTGAATTCACTACTCTCAATGTCAATATCATAATAAATAGCCTAGGAAACTTTCTACGGCAATTCCCATTCACATAACTTCCAGAGCTCAGGAAAAGGCAGAAAATGTAACTACTTTGGCTATGGGGCTACTGTACCAACCAAAAAAGTAGCATTGATGGTTGATAACTTAATGCTGAAAACATCATCCCAATACCAAACATGCCCTAAAACTTGTATGACATGTTGATTCTGGCAAGGGTTCATGTTGCCCATTTACTGTTAGAGTTGTAATGGAGGCTACCACAACAAAACATTGTATAACTACTTTGGGTCTGGGGCTACAGCACCACCAATGAAGTGAAATTGATCGTTGATGGTTTAATTTTATCAACCTTACCCCAATACCAAATATACCCAACAACTTGTACAACATGTTCATTAATCTGGATCACTCACAAAAAAAAAAAAACATGTCGATTAATCCAGCATGGGTTTACGTTGCTCACTTGTTGGTCAAGACCGAGTGATGTGTTCATACTAAAAGACCCATATAACCCAAATCTGTTTAAGGAATTCAGCGCTATGCTGTTGAGTTGACAAAATATGGTTCTTGGAATTTAGAATGTAATGGAGGCTATCGCAATAAAACATTTTGTTCCTTGTTCAAAAAGTGAGAAAATGGGGGTAAAAAGGGGTGTTATCCCATTACCCTCCAATTACCAAACAAGGGTAATGGGGGGTTACCACCCATCACCCCCCTGTACCCCCAATCCAAACGCAGCCTTGGTGCTTTCTCTTTATTAATATGATAACCATTTCAAAAAAAAACATTAGAACTTAAACTTCTTTGTGTAGCTTGGGACTCCGTATTATACAAACATTTGAACATTAAATGTGGTTTGGGACTTAGTTCCATTCACACTTTCACTAGTGTGTTAGAGGTCCCATGCCTCATTATAAACTTACAACATCGTGTTGAATGGGTTTTTTTTTTTTGAAGACCATGTTGTGTGGGTTTTCTTTCTGCTTGAAAACTTAACTCATTTGGTACAATTTGAGATCCCTTGTCATTTGGACTTTACACTTGGACCCCATCAAGTGGGAAATGAGTACATCAACGTCTGTTGGAAGGATAAACATACAAAAACTTGGAAATCGTCGTTGAAGAATCTCAAAGAAATTCTCAAATACCATGGGACATTAGAACTTAAAACTTCTTTGAGTGGCTTGAGACTCCATATTACACAAACATTTGAACATTAAGTGTGGTTTGGAACTTAGTTCCATTCACACTTTAGTATAGTGTTGTCTCATTAACACTAGCAACATAGTGTTGTATGGGGTTTTTCTACATGAACACTTAACTCATTTGGTACCATATGAGATGACTTGTCATTCATACTTTACTCTGGGACCCCACCAAGTGAGACAAGTCATTTGACCCCCACCAATGGATCTTGCTTAAGGTCCACACCTGAATGGCACTCTACATCCAAGCAGGAGAATCAATCAACCCACCACCAATGGATCCATTTTGATTGCCTAAGGCCTACAAGTGGACCAATTCATCAAGACCCGCACCAAAGGATTCTTCTACATCCAAAAATCTAAAGAACCAGTTTCACAACTTGGGACCTATGGAAGTAGTGGGTTGAAATAAACAATTGTTAATTTTTCAGTTCGATTCTACACAGTGGAATAAATTCTTGGATTAAAAATTGTTACTCTTTCAAAAAAAAAATTGTTACTCTTTCATTTCGGTTCCACACAGAAGAATAAATTCTTAAATTCTTAGATCCCCACAATGAATTCAAGTAAAAGAAGTAAAACATCTAACAAGTGGAGCAAGTCTTTGGACCCTACCAGAGGATTCATCTAAAGTTATACTCCAACAAGTGAAACAAGTCATCATTTTCGATCCAGAACCTCAAGTGAATTTGAGGCCATTATTCAGAGTGAAGTAGCTAAAAACTATGACAACAGATAATGTAATATTCACAAGAGCCCCCTGGCACAGTCGGTATTTGCTAACAGTGCAACCATTTAGAGAGAGAGAGAATGGACTCGCTAGACCATTTTAAAGATAGTATAAACAGCAAAGCCAGACAAAAAGTGCATATTTATCAACCTTTAAAAACCTCAGATCCTAAAACTATGAAGATTTATGCTTCTATACAAGAATTGGCTGTCAGAAAGAAAATAAGTGTCAAGGAAAACTCAAAAAAAGAAGTTCCATTTGAGTTTCAAGCAATCAAAACAATGAAAAGTAATTCTAGGAGCCAAAATAACACAAAAAGGTCTAGAGCCACTATTTCCAGCGCTTTTTTCAATGAGTTTCCATTTTCCAACTGTTTTCAAACAGAAGCAATGCAACTACAGTGATCAAGCAGGAAAAAAATTAGAATATAAAAAATTTCACACTTTGATGAGATTGGACAAAAACCATCAAAAGAATTCAGGAGATCATAAATAAGTCAGAATATCAACGAACAACATAAGATACAAATTTTGACATTTCCCCTCTATTTACACTCAAAAACAATAACGCCCACAAGGAAAGATCCAATCTCCCCTCTTTTCACATTAAAAAACAATGACGCATACAGGAAAAGATCCAATCTTTCTTTCTTCTCTTCAATTTCTGGGAGTCACCAATGCATAATCACATTGAAATAGAGAGAGCGAAAATATCTAAAACCCATATCACAAATCCAATGTATGACATCAAGCCTCTATTTATACACAAAAACAAAGACACCCACATGAAAAAGTTCAATCTTCTTCTTTCCCTTCAACTTTTCGAAAACACGAATGCCTAATAACAGCCAATTATGTCTAAGACAGAGAGATCGCAATATTTAAAAGAAAAAACCATAAGATCTAAACCAATCAAGACACACAATAAAAAGATCCAAAACCCACAAAATCTTCCCCAGTGCCATAAACCCATTCAATATTCCCCAGTGCCATAGAACATCAGATCAATGTCATCGCTTTCTCATATTTATCCAAATAAATAAACTAGCAGTCCCCCAAAAACAACGGGAATAATTATTATTGGACAAAGATCTAACCTTCGTGCTGCTTCTGTTGTTCAATCATGTTAAGAGTATATTTGATACACGAACGAGTAAATCAGATCTCCTTCCGGGCTTCCCACCTTCATCCATCCATGCCCAAAAAAGAAAATAAAAAATGCATGTCTATATAAGAATGTGTAAAAGGAATAAATAAATTCAATAAGGAAAGTATGTGAAAACATAAATAAGGAAAGACAGAGAGTTCGCATAGGATTTCTATTTCATGTATCAAATTTCTTTCTTACATGGCCATGACGACTGACGAGAGAGAGGGGCGGAGAAACGCGCAACTTCTCTCTCTTTCCTTCAACAAATATATTGCTGAGGCGACCCAAGTGGAAAGAGTTAAAATAGCAGGTCCACCCGCAGACGCTGTTGCTGTTCTTGTTAGGTGATTGGATCGGATGGACATGGATCTAAAAATGGGTTTGACCCATTTATGAATCCAAATAAAATCTGACAAAATCCAAACTGATGCTCGGATTTGGGTCAATTTGTCTTTCTCAATAATTTGATTTGTATTGCATTTGATTAATTTAATAAGTTTTGATCACATTAATCAAATGTTTCTATATCTCACTTGACAAGTATTTTTTTAGTGTTTACAAAAAATCCAGAGCTTCTTATTCAAAGAGGTTATTCTTTAAATATTAAAATAGGTTATATATTTTTATAAAATATATAAAAATAGCAATAAAATTCATTTTTAAAATTTGATCATATCAAATCATTTTAATTTATGATTTTAGATTTTGAAAATTTAATTGTTATAAGTTGTTGTTTTTCATCGCTCTTCTCACAATGTTATCGAATTATATCATTAATGAATTCATCCTTCTAACTTATCTATATATATATATAGATTGTAAATATGTTCATTAAATAAATTTTGACTGCTCGCTCATTAAATGTTGGTGATTTACGTCCATATTTACAAACAAAATAGACAAAAATGTTCAAAAAATAACTAAAAAAAGATAATCTGAGATTTGCACAAATCATGTGCGAAAAAGCCATGATCAATTGTGAGTTATCTAGAGATTTGGATGAATTTCTTCCTATTAGGAAATCTTAAATTATGGGAAACAAGATATTTTTGCCTTATCCAACTAGAATTAGTATTGTAATGTAATTGAGTTTCTTAAAGAATAAGTTTGATTAAAGAATTGTCCAAAATTAAATAGAGTAGTACTTTCAATTTCCCTATTTTAAATATATACTCCATTCTCTCTAAAATTATTTTTAAGTGTTTATACCATCTCACGTGTAACTTTTAAGTCTCTCACTCTTAATCTCACATGCCCATGTATTAGAAAATGTTTTTTTTATAAATAATTTTATTTTTTATTTTTTTATTTTATATAATTATTTGGGTCACAGATGATCATAAGAATTGTGATTCTATCGAATCATTTTGGATTCTGACAAACAAGTGGTCAACCTTTCTACCTACGTCATTACAATTCAATTTAATCTATTGTGCACACTCGTAGTTTATCTTATTATAGTTTTAAATGTCACTTGGGTTTACTGTCCTTTCTTGAGGTTATAGAGCTTCTTAAAATTAATATATTACAACTATGTGGAAAATAGATGATAAAAGGGATTACAAGATGTTAACCACCCAATTTAAAAATGTAATAGTAAAACTTCCATGGGTTTTACCTCTGCCTTTATAGCACACTAGGTAAGGTTATGGAGATTCGAATCTGACACCTCTCTCTTCTTGATACTGGGTTTTTCATAGTTTCGCATACGTAAATTTAAAAAAAAAAAAAATTAAGTGTATTGAAAAAAAAAAAAAAAAAAATATATATATATATATATAGGTCATTGGAAGCCACATCAACCATAAAAGACATTATTTCATCTTCTCCACTTCAAATATTGTATTGATTGTGATTTTGAAAATGTTCAGAAGAAACATCTTCACATTTTAAAGGTATTCTCTATTTCAATATCATTTTCTTTATATTTATTAATTTTTGAATTTTCATTCTAAAATAATCTCCATTTTGAAGGTTTTTTTTTTTTGGGAAACTTATAATAAAATGATGATGGATATCTATAGAATTGAATCGATACGAATAGGTTGTTTTTGAAGAAAATCTTGAATTTAACGAAAGATGAGGATTGTATGCACAATTTATTTTGTTAACTCTAATCAAATTTTTTAAAATTTTCTATAAGACAATTTCAATTCAGAGTTTCTTTTATGAAATTATGAAATTATGAAATTGAATAGAAATATCCTAATGTGATTTACATACTTTTTTATTGTGTTTGTATGGTTTTTTTCCCATTCTATTCAACATTTTTTTAAATTGAGTTTTTTTAAAAATGAATTATAGTAGAAAATATTGATCATCATGGCGCATTAACGAACATAAGGTTCATATCAAATATTTTTTAATATTATTTTTTATTTTTAAAAAATTTGAACATTTCCATTCACCTTTCTAAACATACTTAATTGTCGAAATTTTTGCCTTCAACCGTCAGATACTCCATCAAAAGTTTTTTAAAAAAAAATTAGAATATATTTAAAATGGGTTTTATTTTTATCTTATTTTTACTACTTTTCTACATTTTTAACACACTTTTTCAAATAAGAATAGTAAAAGAGAAGCCTTTCTATTTTTTATTAAATATTCATTATGTTTTCATTTTTTTCATTTTCCAAATATATTTTTTTTTGAATTTACGTGTGGAAAACCGCAGTATACCGAGCGAAAAACCTCCACAGGTAAAATCGTAATTCAAACCTAATCACATTGAATTTAACATGAATGTTTGTTAATATTTACAACCATAAATGATAGAAGAAAGACAAAAAGACAGGTCTCAACCCAAAATGATAGGAAATCATAGCATTATAGTTTATTTTTTAATTTTTACTTTGACCACAAATTTCCTCCTCAAATGGGATATTTACTTGCGTAAGTGAATTGAGTTGTTTAGATCACGAAACATGCCCAAAACCAACCAGATATTTCTAATATCACGAGTTAAAAATAGGCTGGCCAATGGTGTAAATTTGAAGTTTTATCTATTCAATGGTTGAGTTCAGTTCCTATAAAGGGAATTAGGTATGTAATGAATTCTATTTGGTTCAGCTGAGCTGACCCAATCTTTTTATTGTACTGAACTTGAGCTCAACTTAATGGATCATGGGGTGGGTAAAAAAAAAAAAAAAGTAAGGCATGTTTTGTAAATGGATTAGGTTTGGATAGCACTGATTTGATCCAATGGGCCAACATAAAATAAAAAAATCAACATCAACTAATACAGTAAAACCTCTGTAATGTAATATGGTTGGGACCATAGTAAATATATTACATTAGAGAGATTATTTAATTAGATAGTCTAGTAAATTGATGTTCAATATTTCTTTTCAAAAAACTCCTTAAACTCTCACCATTATAAAATGTCACTTCGGTTGAAACAATTTTATTTTCCTTCTCTTTCTGCCTCATCGGTCATTGCTGCCTGAAAGTCAAACTGTCGTCCATCGCCACCATTGGATCCTCTCCATATGTAACACTCAAGACTAGTGAGAAACCCCACCATTTCGGCTAGATTTGAAAACAAATTATTCTAGAGTCTTTTTCAGAGTGTTTGTAAGGTCCTTAGTCACTTTTGCAGTAATTTTGTATTATTAATATATATATATATATAATATTACTTTACAAAATCATTAGGACAGTGCATTTTTTATTCTGAATGTATTGAATATTGAGTTAGAGAGATTTATTACATTTTATATGGGTCCGAGGTCGGGACCGACTGACGATATTATTTTAGAGAGGTTATAACTTTATAGAATAATACATTACAGAGGTTTTACTCTATTATGCAGTATCAACTGATACGGGCGAATACTATCTTCTTGAAATCCACATGACACATATGTATATATTTTGAGACCTATGATTTTGGAATACCAAGTTGGATCAAATCTTTTAATTAATGCAATTATTGGATGTTTTCTTAAACCAAACAAAAGGGTATTTCTGCATAAAATTCCCCTCCCACTTTCAATTTAGTGAATATTGAAAAATAAAGAAACTACTTATAAAATGATAGAGACACTCGTTTTTAAAGGCATGCACTTGTTGCTAATCACTTCATATAAAAAAAAAGAGTAAAGACCAAAATCAACTTTTTTGCTTTTAGTAATAAAATGATTATATGAAAATGATGTTTTAGATAAAAAAATCTACTTTTTAATATCTATCTATACACTTTTTTTAAAAAAAATATATATATCTTTTAACAAACATGAAAAATAAAAAATGAGTTTAGAAATTATTTAATTTTTATAAAAATTATTTTGATATTTATAAAAAAATCCATTTCAAATGAAATGAGAAACACAAATCCTTCTCAAACTTGTATCCACAAGTTAAAAAAAGATGGCCGAATAGCAATTGCATAAATGCATAGTTTTTCTCCAACTAAAGGTTAAATCCAAGTTTTATACAGTCTCCTATGATTCTAGGTCGAAAAAATGGTATCGGTCGATACGAGATACCGACTGATAAAATTACCTCTCTTTATTTTTTTTTAACAAAAACCACCGATATCGGCCGATATGATGCGGTTTTAAATATCAGCATATCGGCCGATATGATAAGGTTTTAAAACCGTATCATATCGGCCGATGTTCGGACCTTGATTCTATTTGTTGTCATATAAATTAAATCTTTGTAGTTGGCACTTTGACAACCCAATGAGTCCGATTACACTTAAACACCACTTCTAACATTAATTATAGAATTTCAATTTTAATATCTCTAAAGGTAATAAAAATGAAAATAATTAAAAGAGGATTTTAGAATATTATAAGCATCGTGTGACATTGAAGTCATATATGCATGTATGGGTTGCTAATGGGATTGAGACCAAAATCCCAAATCATCCTTCTTCCCATTTTTTTTATAAAGATGATTTATGTAAGTTCTTTCTTCATCTTGATCTTCTAATTTTATAGTCTTCTGGCAAATGATTACAATGATTAATTCACTAATGAATTGATGTATATAACAATTACTAAATAGTGGTACTATAAATTCTCTATTTCTACAATTCTATCGAACGTAAGATGCGTTTGGACTAGAAAAAAGGTTTTGTGAGGGATTTTCCCGATCTTGTTTGGTAATTATAGGAGAAAATAATATTTTTCATAAAAAAATTATTTTCATTTGGTAAATATAAATATGAGAAATTTGATATACTAATGGTCCATGATTTTTTTTTTTTTAAATTTAATCATGAAATTTTTGGAAATTCACCTAAAAATTTCAACATTTATTTAAAATTCCTATTAAAAAATTTCTAAGATTTTGGCCAATTTTTTTAGATAAATCATGATATATACTAATTAGCTATTTATTATATATTTTGATTGATATGAAAAAACCATTTAAAACTTTCTTTGAGAATATTTTGATGGATGGATTAGTTTTTAAAACATTGCACCAGTTGTATTGGTATTAGTTCAACAAATTCAAAATTTTATCATTTAGAAAATATGTTATATTTTAAAATTGATTAACGAAACTGAGTAAAAGAAGAAGTCTATATTTTTTTAATAAATAAAACTTTCTTAATTAAAGTATTCTTTATTATATGATATTAGGTTATATAGTAAATGGTTAAAATTGAAATTATTTTTAAACTACAATGTTTTATTCAATAAAAACTGTTTAATTTATGACTATATATAAAATGTTAAATTTTTTATAATACCATAACCATAGTATTTTTTTTAATTTTTAGAATAAATAATTAATCCATGTGAAAGAAGGACATTCACTTGCAATTTAGGAAAAAGAAGGAACCGATGAAAGAGTTTCCCTTCGTGAGACTCGTGAGACACAGACAGAGGAAAGGGAGAGAGAAGCCGGCGAAAAAGAGGCCCTGCATGTGAAATAATAAAATGACTCGGTCTCTCTCTAAGAGAGAAGAGATTTATTTTATTTATAATAAACTTGAAATAGATAAGGATAAATCCATATGATAAGATAAAATCAAATAATATAATAATGAGATAAAGCTAATCTAAATTAAATCAAATCAAATCTAAACTCTATCAAATACCAAACATAGAAAAAAAAATCTCTCTCCTTTCTCTCCCTCTATGTAATAAATATCTTTGATATTTTCATTTTTATCACGAAAATATCGGTAAAATAACTTTTGAGTGTTAAAAACCTGAATTTATCACGTCTGCCGTTTTTAACTATAAATTTCCATTAAAAACACGTTTTATCGCGAGAAACGATAAATTTCGGTTAAAATAACGAGATTTTACCGTTAAATTCCTCTTAAAAATGCTTGGGCCAAATATATATTTTTTATTTCTGAAATCTCATCTATGTTTTCAAACTTCAGCCACATTATTTATTTTTTATTTTTTAAATAATATATTTTTCGTGAGATTTTTCCGTTAAATTCTCAATAAAAATTCGAGAATTTGAAAATATCCTACTATTAACAATTGCCGTTAATATCCCGAGAACGAGATTTGTGACAATGCTCTCCCTTACTTCTCATCCAAACATAACTTTAAATTCTAATCTATGTCAACTAGTGTCTTTCTAAAGCAATTGGGAATTAATGAAGATGGGGTGGAGGGTTTACTTATAAAACTATAACATAATAATATTTTTTAAGTAGAATTCACATTCAAAAGCTAGCTATTAAGAGGAGTGTGCCTCAAGTGTTTGATGCGGGACCTTTGTCACTTTCACACCCGCACTCATGTGCAGCTGCAGCCACAACCCTATGGCGGCACGCGAACCTACTCTGGTAGTATGTTAGAAAACCAGAAAACCTTGACATAATAATATTTTGTAGGTACAACTCACTGTAAAAAACTAGCCGTTGAGAACACTTTTATTGAATGTGGTGAAGCTATGACTCATAAATTGTGGTAAACCATGTGGTGTGTGATGATTATAATGAGTAGAGAATGCATTTGTGATGTCCTCGAGACGTGTGATCATGATGTTGTGATGAGTAGAGTGGCCCCATTGGCGATGCTTGTATAGATACGGGCAACTACCGTGGCAAAAGCAGTTGGTCATCGTGCTCTAGCCAAGTGCACTTCGTGGGCTGTCTCTTTGCAGGTGTTCCGGAATATTTCTATGGCAGATATCCTGCGTGCGTGGAAAGATTGCGTCGATCTTGCTTAAGGAATCACTGTTTGATTTCTTTTTATTAATGTTGCTTTCCTTGTATGCTTGTTATTTGTATTTGCACCTCTGGTGCCTTTCTTTTATTAATATATCAACCATTTCTTAAAAAAAACTACCGTGGCAAACATTGTGGGGGATGGGTGCCACATATTAAAGAGCTCCATCAACGATGCTTGTGAAGACATGGGTGACTGCCGTGGCAAGCATTGTGTGGGGATGGATGTGACGCGTAGTAGAGCACCATCGACGATGCATGGGAGAGACACAGGCATGTCCCGTGGCACGCATTGTGGTGACGTGGCAAGCATTGTTCTTGCCTGCTAGTGTACTAACTCTTCACAGATGCAAGAGATCCATCGGAGGTGGGATCCCATGACTTGATTTAAACTGATTAATTTTTAGAGAGTCTAAACAGTGGTGATGATTATAATGAGTAGAGAATGCATTTGTGATGTCCTCGCTAGGTCTCCACAACGTGCACATTAGTGTTTGGATGATCAAATTTCATTGATATTCATTTTTAAAAGGAATATCTACAAGTTTTTTTTTCATTTGAAAAGGGATAAATAGAAAACAAATTTAGTTGTAGAATAAATGCAAATTTTATGAAAGTAGGTTCTCTTATTTCCCCTTCTCTCAGTAGTTCCATGTGGCTTTGGCTTAAATGTTAAACATGTATGGTACTATAATAACTTGATTTTAATGATATATAATAGGAAAGGAGAAAAATAATCATACAGTAATACAATAAGAATCACACATAAGAAATTCCTCATTTTTTCCTTTTTCTTTTCTTCTGCTTAGGTTCTATGTTCAGAAAAGAAGAGTGAATCTCATACATGTATGACCTTCAAACCCCACAAAAGGCTATTGGATCCACCCCTCATCCCATTCCCCTCACTTCTTTAGTTCAGTGTACATGATTACATCAAGTACCCATGAACGTTTTTTTTTTTGTTCCATGCCTCTTTCATCTCCCCTCACTCATCACACTGTCTCAGACCAAAGAATCAATTGTCACCTCAACAGATTTCTGTTTATAAGCAGTAAATCCCAATCAAACAAAGACGTCACGCCTCTTCTTTGGGTTTGTCACTTCTGGGTTTCCTTTCTTCATCATTGCCACGAACTCATCGTAGTTGATCCTCCCATCCTGCATGAGTTTGGAAGATGAGTAAAAGTTGATTCATTTTAATAGAACTACAGTTTGAGAACTCTGATTTCAAGTTTAACTAGGGGAGGGAATCTGTTGGGTAGAGTTGTGTTTGGACCTTGGATTATAGCATGGACCCATTTGTTTTCAATTCTCAATCTCAAATCCACCCATCTATTGTGCCGTTGTTGGGTTGGTTCATGAATTGCTTTTGGCTCAACTGAGTTCAGGTTCAGCTGACCAATCCATTTGCTTTGAACCTCCAACACAAATCCATAGTGTTATGAAAGGATTTTGGGTTGGATTAACCAATTTATTGAACATGTTGATTGGGTTGGTCAAATTCTAATTTTTTGAATCTAGATTGGGCCATATAGGCAGATTGGCAACGAAAATCGCCACCCATATTTCAACGACAGCATCATTGCTTCATTTGCTTGTATATTGAGGGCAGTAGCTAATGTCGTAGCAAGTTACTGCAGTCTTTCAATTACTAGTACAAGCCTAATGCAGCACTACTTTCACAGCTACTGGTACTGGTTGTACTAAACCAGAGTAGTACTACTTACATTGTCGGCATCAGCCTCAGAAATAAGATCCCTTAAGTCCTTGCCGTCATTCATGCCATACTCCTTTAGAGCCTGCGCTAACTCATCTTTTGTAATGAACCTGATAGGGAAAGAAACAGTGGGATCAGCTTCAGTGATCATGCAGATAACTAATCAAATTTGTCTAGTTGGATTATTTTGTTTCCATGCATCATGACTTTGAACTCTGATTGGATTTCACCAAGTGTTGGTATCTAAATGCTTTGGACTTATCTAATTGGTCTCGATGTTTCGGTAGACAGGAAAGCTGTCTTTTAATTCATCAAGGATGAAATGAAAAAAAAAAAACCCTTTCACCCAATCACAAAAAGAGAGGAGAAAAACTATCCATTCTGCTCCCATATTAGGATTTTAAGTGAGGCACATCCAAGAAAAACACTGACCCGCTGTTATCTTTGTCGAAATATTGGAATGCAGTGTAGAGATGCTCTTCTCTGTCCATTCTGTTCAAGTGCATTGTAGCTGTGATGAACTCGTCATAATCAATTGTTCCATTGCCATCAGCATCAGCCTATTCAAACACAATGTAAGGAGTCAGAAATAGAAAGAAGAAAAATGAGAAAATGAGCGCATTGAAAGACTATGGTTGCATTGAACTTAATATTCCATTTTCCTCTCAAATAAGAAATTATTGCAAAGGAAGTGATTGCTTCTAATTCCCAAAACTTACAGCTTCCATTAACTGTTTAACTTCATACTCAGATAACTTTGTTCCTTGCTTTGACAATCCTTGTTTCAATTCCTCAAGTGTGATTGTCCCATTGTTGTCAGCATCCATATTCTTAAACATGGACTTCAGACCCATGATTTCTTCCTCAGACAAACACCCTGCTATAACCTATACAGATCAAACAAAAAAATAAATATTAGAGGATCACCTATAAGCATTGATATTTAATTATCCATTTGTGTGCAGTGACCCAAAAGAATCATTTGGTGAGAGAAACATAAATCAGGAACTTGATTAAAAACTACAACTTGTAGTTTGGCGACTAAAAATATGACGAATAAATTATGAGTCACAACAACTTCGAAGTACATGTTGGACTTGGTTACAATCATATCATTGCGGATTTGTCATATTCAGGTTAGTGTTAAATTCACTTTTACTAGGATATGAACTTGTATCTATATATTTTTGAGATATTTTCAACTTTTTACAAATAAACAGATTATAATTATGTTATTCATAATTAGAAGTGTTTTTCTCTCTTCTGCAGCTGTGTGTGGAATGGACTACAACTTAGAGATGTTTTGGCTTGGTTATTGAGGACCATTCTTCATCAAATCAACAGTTGGAAAATTCTTGGCCAAAGCTCCAAAATCAATACCTAAGTGGAGCATGCTGAAGCATGGCTTATCTTAATTTTAATGTCATTGATTTTCTTTGGAGCAACAGTGTCCAACTATCACCTGAGAGGAAAGGAAACAAGGATTTTCATAATTTTTGCCCGTTGCTGCGTTTAGGAGAGTGAACGTTACTTTCGGATGGTTGTAGCTCACTAGAGAAGTCTCTTATAGCCTTCCCTTTCATAGTTTATTAAAAAAATTGTTTGATGTTGTTCTGTTTGTCTTGTATAACTTCATCCATGATGAAAATTCCATTGCTTATATCATTATGTGATTAGCAATCAAAGCAACCAGCAATGACTTAGACTTTGGACTCTACGTTGAAGATTAATGATCAAATGAGAAATTTATACCCTGAGAGCAACTTTCTTGAATTGGTTCATTGCTCTGAACTGTTTCAGCCTGCTCAGCACAGCATTATCAAGTGGTCTATCAGGTGCCTCTCCATCCTCTTTAATCCATGGATGATCTTCAAATCCAAAAAAATATTTATCATTAGATGCATACCAAGGAAAGAAAAAACCCATCACTAGAATATTCATTCTCAGGTTTGCATGGGCTAGAGTTTCATTTTCCATATGTATAAAAGGAATACCATGTCATGCACATGATATTTAATTTCCTCTTATTTAATTTGCCAAACATGAAATTGCTAAGTGAATGGTACTTACTGAGAACTTGGAATGCTGTGAGCCTCTGCTTGGGATCTACATTAAGCATCTTTTTGACAAGATCCTTTGCGCCCATTGAAATGGATGGCCATGGATCACTTGTGAAATCAATGTGCCCACGCAAGATCGCATTAAAGATTCCAGTCTCTGACTCTGTTAGCCAAAATATTCCTTACAGTTTAACATTTACATCGATCATGATAAAAGTGAAAATAATAGAACAAAAAGTTATGATGCTTGATGAAGGAAAAAGAAAAGAAAGAAATCTCCTCTTTTTTTACTCACATGATACAGCTATAATCCACCTTTTGGTCTGTTAGATGTTATTGGACTTGATCATGGAATGGATCAATGGAGTATCCACCAATATCATCCCTTCCACATGAAACCCATCGTTTGAAATTGTAAAATTAGTAATTTACAACTAGTAGGCCTTTATTAGGTGTCCTTCGATGAAGGTTGTCTAATGATAAAAACTCTCCAAATCATCATTTTGGACGACCAAATGGTGGATCCACAAGTTCAGGTAATGCAACATCTTTTATTAGTCACTAAGCCATGGAGAAGGCTACACTGAATAGATCAAAATGCACATAAAGCAAGGGGAAGAAATAATCACCAGCCCAAAATGGAGGAACTCCACAGAGAAGAATAAAGAGCATGACGCCGATACTCCATATATCTGCTTCTGGTCCATAGTTTCTCTTCAGGACTTCAGGTGCAATGTAATAAGCACTGCCAACAATGTCTTTGAATACTTCTCCTGTGGAACATAAACTAATGTTATTAGTAGAAAGAGCACAGCAAATGCGAATTTTACTGTGACAGAGCATGGAAGGAAAAACATAACTATTCAGCAACAATGTTGTAAGCTAGAAATGAGGTCAGTGAGAATGTTTTAAAAGTGTTTCTTATGTTCAAATATTTCACATAGGAAATTGGAGTCTAAAATTCATGAGAAAGGCATTTAGTCCATATAAAGGTTTTTTAGCCTGTAGTAACCGTAACTCGGTGAAGGTATAACCATCCAAGCAGATAGATTCTTAAAAAAAAATTGGATGATCCATTTGCTAAATCTCATAGTTCCATGATTTGTCTATACACTGGTCTCTAGGAATTACAAAATGATTGGGCATGATCAGGTCTGTTTATTTTTTTCTCAGTCCATACAAGTGAAACCTACAGATCAATTATCTGAATTGATGTCATGATTGGCTCAATCAAAGATGTCGATGCATAATGGAAACATGAAATTTTATTTGGCAACTAGTATAGATGGTCATCAACTGAGCTGCAAGACGCTGTTAAGGTCAAATTCTCTTCTCTATTAAAAACAATTCAGATTTGAGCATGTGCCAGGGATAAAAGAAAAAGAAAATAGACCAAATGACGAGCATCACCGAACCTTCCTTGAAGAACACAGAAAGCCCAAAATCAGTAGCCTTGAGGGGTGAATTCTCATCTTTGTTCAACAGAAGGAAGTTCTCAGGCTTGAGATCCCTATGAATGACTCCCATTGAATGACATGTGTGGACAATCTGGACAATAGTCCTCATCAACGATGCGGCCGCACGTTCTGTGTAGTGCCCCTTGGCTATAATCCTATCGAAAAGCTCCCCTCCCGCACACAACTCCATGACCAAATGAACTGATTGCTTGTCTTCATAAGCTCCCTTCAATTCCACAATGTTTGGTTGCCCTGTCAAGTGGTGCATGATCTGAACTTCCCTCCGGACATCCTCAATGTCTTCTTTATTTGCAAGCTTCCGTTTGGCAATAGTCTTGCATGCGAATTGCTCGCCCGAGGTCTTCTGGGTGCACAGATGGGTCACACCAAATTGTCCTCGCCCAAGCTCCTTTCCCATTGTGTACATGGACCGGACATCTTCCATTGGCCGTCCCAAGACGTGCCCAATTGGAGCCTGCTTCTGGTGTTGGCCGGAGGATGGGGCAGCTGCAGGGGCTGTGGGGGCATTGCTAGCATCTGGGTTTTCGGAGTTTGTGTTGCCATTGGTGGTAGCGGAAGCAGGGTTCTGGGACTTCTCATTCTTCCCATGGGAGAAGCAATTACCCATGGTAGAAGGGGAAGCTAGGAGGGGAAGGTGGAGTCAGTCAGAAATAGGAAGGACAAGGGGTTCTTGGGGTTGAACGAAGGAGTGGGTGGGAAAGGAAATACAGGTATAGATCGATAGGAAGAGAGAAAAAGCAGCAAAGGGGAGGAAGAAAAAAGGTAAAGAAAATAACGGCTAGGATTGTTGAAGAAATTACAAGAAGGGATTGATGGTGAGGGATTTTAGGAAGGGGAGTTGAAAATGAAAGAAAGAGTCGTTGACGAGGAGTAAATTGGGAGAGGTGGGGAGGGAATGGCGGGAATCAACGGTTTTTTGCTTTGTATTTTGGTTTGGGCACTAACGGCTAGGATACGTTTATCATGTTGGGTACTAAAGTAATAAAAAAAAAAGAATCTCCCGCACTTAAAATGGTTAAATTATATTCGTATGCTTAATTTTTAATAAAAGTATAAAACTCTTTCAGAATCTTAATGAAGTTAATTTAATGAACAACTTGAAATTGTATACATCTTTAGACTAAATATATAAAAAAAAAAAACTAAGTTAATAGTATAATATTGAAGTTCAAAAATAAAATAATATTGGGGCAATCAAATGCATGGTCATTAGTGGACAATTTTCTATTTGTCTCTAACTTAAGCATTCTTTAAACCTAGGTTAATGTTCTGTGAACTTGAATCTTCTTTATTTTTGGTACTTGCATGTGGGTCCTACATGAGTGGATGAAGATATGTTGGTTGGATATGTCATTACCTATTAAAAATAAATTTATTGGACTTGTAAAACTATATTTTTAAGGTCCTTAAGATTTAGTTTAATGATTACAAGTGATGATTTAAATTGTATGGGATTAGATCTTTGGTCCATCTAACTCGGAACGAGGGGTAAAGATCCAATTTACATAGTAGGTGTGTGTGAGGAGAGAAAGAGTGTAATGAATGCTAATACAGGCTCCATAAAACTATAACTAGGTGGAATTTACGTGCGATGATAACCACTTTAGGTGAAAATGAACACAATTCATGTACTCTTGCTCATTCAAGTAAAGTGATGCAGGTCAACCTGCCCTTTTAGATTTAGATCTAAGATTTTAAGTCGAAATGACGAATTTTGATAAAGAAATCCACGTTCTCAAATTTAAATACTGTCTGAACTCAAGAACTTTCTTAATATTTAATCTGAATTATAGAATCCAATTTTAATTAAACATTGAAAAATGCCCTGATTAAAATCATAATGCAAAATGCAAAAATAATTCCAAATAATTTAATTAAAATCAACTAAACACAAACAACTGCTTTTCTGATATATTTATAGGCTTTATTAAAATAAGGAGACAGATAAACTAAAAAAAAAAAAAATACTAATTTCTTTCTATCTGCGGGGATTCTCAGTCCGGCACACGGGGTTCAAACAGCTATCTGTCTCTTGATCTCTTCAATCGGCTACTTGAATTTCGGCAATTCCTTCTCCCTATTCTTCTCCTTTCTTCTTTGTCTTCTCTTAATTTCTTGCCACCCACTTACTGTTAATGGCGCCCATCATTCACGCCTGCAACTCATGCCCAACTTACCTTCCATTATCAAACTTCTTACTGTTTTAGGAAAAGCACTAAGATCGTGCCATTCAAAGCCAACAATGGATTTAATGGAAATTTTCCATTTTGTTTCTTTTTATTTCCTTCGCCTGCAATGTTTACAGCAGCATCTAATTGTTCTTTCCATTTGAGTTTGGGTTGCCAGCGAGTGTTGTTGTTCTTGTTCAGTTGGTCTACATGGTGGTGACGTGTTCATTATTCAGATTTTGAAGTGGGTCCTGAGGTGATGTGGCTGTTGATATGGCATTTGAAATGGGTCCTCTCTTCCCACCATCGGTCCGATCTTCGATTTGAACGACCAATTCCTTGATTTTGATCACTTGAGTCTCGATCGGATCGTGAATGGGTTCGTTGTTCAAAATTAGATGAATTTTCAATCAAGATCATGTCTCAACTTATACCAAAATTATACTTTTTAAAATTAAAATTAAATTAGTAAATAAACACAATATAATTTTGGACCAGTTTTAACTGGTTTTAAAATCAATTATTTTCTTCATTTGACTGTTAAAATCGGTGAATGTGTACTTATTATGAATGTAGATAGAAAGTCCTCAGTATGCTTGAAGCGATTGATCACAAATACCTATTGCATTGTGATTTCATAAAAGAATTACTCATCTCATTCTATTCTAGTGAATGATCCTACGCAATTCGTATATCTATTTCGTAATTTAATCACAAAAATAGTTCTTCTTGAATACGGAGGAATCATTGTGATGAAGGAGCCCTCTGCAAACTCATAAGAGAATAAACAGTGCACCAATTGGCCTTTTCTAAGAAGAATTGGTTTTAGTCGAACACTTGAGTGGTCAAATAGACAAATACCGATGCTAGAGAGGATCCGTTTTGGATTAAATAAGAATCGTATTACTTTAGACTCCGGTAAAGTCCAATCTTCGTACACAACAACCAATATCTCATGTTCGAATCCCCTGGTAATCCGAAGCTTGTGGCTTATACGGGTTTACGTACATCTAAAATTTTATCCAATACCTTCGTAGTCAAGAAGATACGAGGGTATTGAAGTTTTCTATCTTTAAAAAAAAAATATTTCATAATATAATAATTCATAAGAAATAATGATAAAGATGCTAAGATTTTGGTTTATTAAGATATTTAGTTTTTTTTTTTTACAGTGAAAAGGTATAAAGATATTTTTAATGAGTAAAAACATTATGCCGTTTAATTACCTTCGTAAGAGAAGAAGTTAATTCTCTATTTTGACTATTTTCTAATGCCTCGTTAGTGAGTCGTTAGAATAAATGGTTATGAATTAGGATATACCAGTTTTTCAATTTTGGACACGAAATCAAATCCTTTAGATATCTTATATTAAGTTGATCCACACCTTAGATTGAGTTTAAGACTCTAAACAAATTTTAAAAAAAGCTTAGATTCTTTAAATTTTATATATTAATTTTTTTAAATGAGTCAGATAAGTAAATTCATGCCGATTTTAAAAAGGCTTGAGTCAATCAAACTCAAATTCAATTTGAGACTTTTTTTTTAATTTAATTTAATTCTAATTTTAAAAATACATAACTCCCCTACTAATTAGTATCAAAAACCCAATTTGGGTTAACCAAACAGCCGCCACACCAAAGCTATGAACGACGTCACTAGTCCGATGTCATAGTCCCGTCATTTCCATCCTTGGATGAAGGCCACGTGTATTATATTATTGGAACATTGATGATACAACGGTCCCTGCCCTTTCAGATTCCCTCCCAAATACCAATCCTTCTCGCTTCTCTCTTCTCTCTTCTCTCCTCTCTTCTCATCCATCCAAACAATACCCTCCCTTCCTCCCTTCCACTTTCCAAGAAACCACCTTTAACTTTCTCTATTTCCACACACACAACCTTCCAACTTCCACTCACTTCTAAATAGTTGCAACACCCCTCCCCCTTCAAAAAAAAAAAAACCCCTTAATTTCCCATCTAAAATACACCTTTCTCCATTGTTTTTAGCCACCCTTCTTGCATGGATAAATTAGGTGTTAATCACGGCAAAGCCCCTAAACAACAACCCAGAACAAAGAAGAACACAATCAAGGTTGTGCACTTCTCCAACCCAATGAAGGTGGAGACAAGTGCCTCAAAGTTTAGGGCACTAGTGCAAGAGCTCACTGGTCAGGATTCCGATTACCCGGTTGACTTTGCAAAATTCTTGGAGAAAGATGGCGCCGCCGGTGACCTTCCAAGTCTCCCCAGTAATGGAGCAGGGGAGGTAGATCATGAACCTTACTCTGTCATGCCGGTCGATAGCATCGAACCCGATCGCAAGCTGTCTTCAACTGTGAATTATCCATTGGCGTTCTTGGAGGATGATGTCTTCACCCCAAAGATGATAGAGAACTTCACAGGGTTCTTTCCTTCTTGACCAGCCTTGTTGCAGTTTGAGAAGCATATCTCTGCTCAGCAAGCTTATAAGTGTTTCTTCTTCCATTACTCATGCAATTGTCATTGCTACTTTAGTTTTGTTATTGGCAAATTTTATGGATTAGTAGGGCCACCAGTGTATCCAAATCCCCATCTCAAATGAGGGCATTGAATCACTGTTCTACAGGAGTCTCTCATCTCAATATTAAGCTTGTTTTAAGCAGAAGAACAAATTAGCTGATTGTATGCTTTAGGGTTAGATGATGATGATGGACAAGAAGATTAAATATCTGAGTTTCTATTTATTTAAATTTTAAATTTAACTAAATAATATATACAGTAAGTGGCAATTTGGAGAGCCCCTTGATTTATTTGTTTAACTATTTTTTTTTATTTTAAAAAAATAAGAGTATTTTTAAAAACATTACACTCTAAGGGAGAAACCATTTTTGAAGCTTTTGCAAGAATTTAGAAATGAGATTTAATAGATAAAATATTCATTTATATAAAAACTTTAACCATTTATTTTTCACTTCGAATACTTTCACATCATCAAGTCTGATTTATTATTCAAAATGTATTTATTAACTTTTACGGTAAAACCCTTCAAGGTAATTTGTCTATTTATTTGAGAAAACTGATTTAAAAGCACTACATCACTATTAAATATTTTTTTTAAAATTAGACATTGTTAGAATTTAAGAAAAATACTAAAAGACATGATGGTCGTTAGTGAGGTAGGTCCATTTCCACTTGAATGAGTTTATCAAGAGACAATTATTATTTATTCGGGTTGTTCAATCAGCGAAAGCTTTTAAGATTAGATTAGAGGTCTTAGATTAAACTTCTTTTAGACTTATCTGATGCACGAAACTTTAGGATAATTCTGTGGGATTAGTCTTACCTCTAATATGGGATGGAAATAATGTAATTAAAAAAAATATTCTTGTCTGACATCTGTGTTAATAGTTTAAAAAACAATATAATTTATTAATTTAATTTAGAAAATACTTAAATTAAATTAAAAAACAAAGAGATGGTGAGACTTGTGACGTTATTGTCACTGTCATTAAGAAAGTACTAATACTTTGATATTCCATTAGTTTCAAAAGAAAATGTAGAAAATAAAGGTAAATTTGAAAGTGAGAAGATAATTATGTCATTCATTTCTTGGAGACTTCTGCAAGCAAAAGAACATGATTGTAAAGGTTCACTAATTGGGCAGATGTGTATTGAATTGAGTGATGAGAGAAAGCATGTTTAAAGGTAACAATTTTTAAATAATGGATGTCTTTTATCTCTAAAGTAGAATCAGAGGAACGATGGTTAGAAACAAAAGTGTATAAAATAGAGGAAATGAGTTAATTTTCCTCCTTTAAGAAAGAGTCTTAGTAGTTCAATTGTTTGTCTCCCATATCAGGAAGTGGGAGGTTACAGCTTCGAACTCTAATAGCCTAACTTTGGTGTATCTTAGGAGTAGTGAGCGCATCAATAGGATTTTTAGTAGAACTGTATCTGAATTTCCCACATGTTAACATATATAAAAAAAAAAAAAATCTTTTTCTTTGTTCTAATTTACTTTTTTGTATTTAGATGTAATCTTAAATTTAATATAAATGTTTGTTGATCAAACATTGTTTATTCTTAGTGAGTTTGAATCTTTTAGGTTATTGCACTAGATGATTTATAGTTTTACCAATCATCACTTGCAGTGTAGATCAAGTCGAAGGTGAATTGATAATTTCAACTTTGTAATAAATTATTAAATTTTTTATAATGACCAATTCACCATTATAATCCTTTTTTTAATGATGAATATACCATTGTATTATTCACGTGGCAAGTGATGATTGATGGCATTATTAATCCTTTTCAAATTTATTTTAGAGAAGCAACTACTTCACTTGAGTTGATTCTTATTGTCATTGAAGATTTTCACCAAGTTTAAAGAAACAAGTTTTGTTGATTGTCCCAACTCCCAACTCAGTTCCTCTTCCAATAAATCTTGAGTTTCCTTACTCCTTTTATTCATTCACCCTCAACCAAATAATTCAGTGTCCAACATGAGGGTCTCCCTCATGCAAAGGTTGTTTTCTTTATCATTTTGTTGCGAATTGGTTGGTCAGAAATGGAAGACCACTTAGATTTTTTTTTTTCTTCTTGAACTTTTGTTTTTTCTAACATTGAGCACTCGGTCAATTGTACTATACATATTTTTCTTTCTTCATTTATTTAATGAAATATTTACGTCTTTATTTATTTTTTTCTCTTACTTTCTACTTGACGTAAAACAAAATATGACAAATGATTTATTTTAGATAATATGGGTATCCAACTCTATATTGGAGGTGCGACTAATTCCACAGGGCATGACCTTTCAACCCACGCACACCGATCAAGTCTACAGGAAATGACCGACCCAATGGAATTGAGTGTGAATCGAGTTCAAGATCCTACTTTATGGAACGAGCTTCTTAACTATCAGATCAACCCCTTAACGTTTCCATATAGCGACAATGTGGAATCTTCCACTGATACAAGTCATCTTTTACATTTAGCAAAACTTCCAACTCCAATCTCTTTATCATGGGTAAAACTAATAGCTAAATGCTTCAAAGTAGATGGCTTTATAAAACTTTGGATGGATACTACTTTCAGCAAAAAAAACGTATAACAATTCAATGTAAGCAGTTGATTGTGAGGTATTTGTATTGAGGATGGAAAAACTTCCAAATGACAATACAACCAAGCTTATCAAAGATGACTTGTATCAATGGAAGACTCCACCATTGTCACTACATGGAAAAAATGACTTGAATAGCCCCTCAACTAGTCTCGAAAGAGAATCAGATCTTTATCCAATACTTCCACCTTCTCATACTTCAAAAGGCTACAAGTGATTCGAATTCAGAAAGATGATGTCTCCACCATTAGAATTATTGAACAAAGAATCTGCCGACTTTCCACTCCACCACACATGCTTGCCCAACCTCATCTCTTCACACTTCTCGTGTTCTTAAAGACCCACTTTGCCTTTTGCTTTACCACATCCAAACAAGACCAATAGGACCTCTGCATCACTTCCTCTGTAAGATTATGTACTTTTTCTCTGACATTTCTAGTACTTCTTCTCTGATGTTAGCTTCTCAATTCTGACATATATTCATGTGGGTAGTACTAGAGATAAAGCAAGATCATTGATATGATTGTATCTGTCAGTTTTAAATCCTGGGTTTCATTTCTTGCTAAAAATTCAATTGAGTCAAGTTAATCTGTTTTTTTTTCTGGGTATTTTTGAGTGTTCAAATCTGATATGTTTCCCTTTTCATGTCTGTAGGGAAGGAAATCTGATGGCTTCTGATGTTAGTGGCATCGTCGTCACCTCCCCGAAAGCTAAAAGTGAGAAATCGACATCGGTTGTGGGTTCACCAAAGGGTGATGGAGGTGGCCAATGTCTCTGCTCTCCGACTACACATCAAGGGTCGTTCAGGTGCCGGTTTCATCGGTCACGTTCGGCAGCTTGGATGCGGCGATCAAAATCCATGCCGGCGAACAAAGATGTGGCATCTGCTCAGACATAATTCATTTACCAGCAGTTTACACCATATTTCATATGCCAAGGCTGCTGAGTTATTGGATCAACAGCCTTCCAAGTAAGGTCCAAGTCCTGTACTGTGATGAGAGTGAAAGGAGAAAGGTATGTTGACTATCTTAGGTCAAATGTTCAATTGATAAGAAGATAATAAGATTACTACAGTGAATTGTATAAAGCGTCTGTCATCTAATTACCTTGCCATCTGTTTCTATGACCTTGTGTTATGGGTATCTTAATTATTATTAGCATGGGACTAAGTTGTATCCAAATAATTTATTTATTTATTTATATTGGGTTTTACTTAAAAATTATTTTTGTTGGGTTTTTTCCCTAAATTGTTCATGTTTGATTTTCCATATTCATCTTTCACAATTCTCAATTCTGCAACCATTCATCCATTGTGTGTGGATTGTATACATGATTGGGCTACTGTGGATGGATACCTCTGATCATTTAATTTAATCCACTTGACTTGAACTATTTACTTTATTATTATTGGAAAAAAAGATGGACTGGATTAATATTGATCAGAAAGTAGGCCAATGTCGTCATCAAAGTTATTTATTTTATTAATATAGATTCATAATTTTTTTTTGAGCGAAGTGTTTGTCATTTTAGAATTACAGTAATGAATAAGGTAATATTTTATGAAAAATGGAAAATAGCCCATCGTAGTCTAATCATTAAATTTTAATAGTCATGATTGTGTACAAATTAAATTTTGAATTTTTACTATTATAAACAATTAATTAAATTTGTTATTGTTGTTCTTCTGTGATATTGAGCAATTGGATGCTCTTATTTTTACAAAAATAATTTTAAGATATCATTATATTAAAAGTTCCCAAACGATCAGCAACTCAGGCTTTGACTTCACTCACCCTGTCAAAGCGATGCATCATTATTGATAACATTTTTTTTTTTTAAGTATTGTGACTTGAATTCATAATATTTATAATTGCAAAATTTTTAAACACTCTATTCAAAGGTTACGAAAACTTTCACCTCCGCACTCTTTGAAAGATGAAAGTTTAAACTTTGATCTATAAAAAAGTTTTTTAATTTTTTTAATTTATATGTGAGAAATCACAGAAAAATCAGTATAAAATTCCTACGAGTAATACTGTTAGAGTATATCAAATTAGACCATAGAGGTTTAAACCGGACACTTTTCGCTTTCTGAACAAATTATATTTTTTACGTTGATCAATTTTTTTTTAACTTTCTCATATCAAAATGTTAAAACTATAATTTAAATGGTCTAATAAAGATAATTCTAATGAGTCACATGTTTAAATTCATTTTTTTAAATCACAATAAACCTTATATATACGACCATCTTAAATTCATAGGGGTTAGAGTCATAGTCAAAAACTTGTTTTAAGAAGTGTGAGTCCTTAAATCGATTCTCACTCTACCTCAAAGAACTATTCTCTATAGAATTATTCGGTATGCATGAGTAGAAAAATTCACATATGTCTCAATAATTAATCGAATACTCTAAGAAGATATGACCATCTTAATCTTAAACTCGACTCGCATAGTGTAATCTGATTCACTTGGTTTCAGCGGTAGTGAATTGAACACACGCAAGAATCCATTTCTTAGATAAGCTTATTTTCTGTGGTTGAAAAAAGTTTAAAATCGAGAGAAAAATAATAATAATAAAAAGCCCTTAAAAAATACAGCATTCACATGATTCATGGCAATGCGTGGCTTTGAGCCCAACCAGATCAAAGGTTCTTTACACCAATCTTATGTCCCAATCGTACGGTAGATATGCAACAATCAGTGATCTTTTCTTCTTTGCCATCAACAAGTCCCGTGATGAATCTGCTTCCTTTGAGTAGGAAAAAGAAAAAGTAGTAGAACTTACCAAGAATCACAAGAGGGAATGCGTACCACATGTATGGTGAAGATGCACCATCCTTTCAAATCAAGGGCTTTCATTTGCTACTGGTGGGTCAGCAGATGAGATCACTAATTCGTGCCATCTAGTACCATTGACAAATTTTTTAAATCAATATTAAGGGATTTTTTTAGCTGTAACAATAAAAAAATCATAAGGTAGACTCCATCCAGTACTAAGTTAGCTCTGATCGCCATCCTAATAGTTAGCAACTCTGCCATGTGAACCATAATAAATTATTTAAAAAAATTAAAAAATAATTTTAAAAAAATCAATTGGGGCAACCCATGTAGACCTTGCCTTTAAAATATTAAATTTATATTAAAAAAAATTACTGTTTAAAAGATTTTACTGTAGCATCATTGGAAGGATCTCTGTAATACTTCGAATGATGCTATAGTTCGAAGGATATGAAAATTGTGCTGAATTATCGTTCGAAGATTTTTTAGCGGGAGGGGAAAATGGTAATTTGCACATAAATTTTGAAAAGGGGTGTTCTCTGACAAGAAATGGAGGTGTCTGAATGAGGCGCCTTTACATAGAACAATATGTATGCTAACAATGGTGGAAATCCTATTTTCTTTTCTGATGTTTTGAAATTCATTTAACTTTTTATCTAAAATTACCAATTTATCTTTATAAAGTAAATAAAGTTACAACAATTAGAATCTCAGGATTCTTTAAGATTCTGTCTCCTAAACGATAGATTGACGGGAGACTTTTAAAGAATGATTGAGGCACAGGTCCAAAGGCGCCTAGTGACCTTCTTTATCGGAAAGTAGGAAGTCGTGGGTTCGAGTCCCTGTGACTTAAGTTTGGTGTGTGTTCTAGGGGTAGTAGACTCATCCGTGGGGATTTTACGGTGGGTATCCGCAGTTTTTCATATGTAAATTCAATATATATATATATATATATATATATATATATATATATATATATATATAAATTATATAAAATTTCAACACCAATTGATCATCCAAATCATATAATCTTAACCGTTTAATTTTTAATAAATATAAGTCATTCATTTTTAAAAAAATTAAATGAAATGAGAAGTAAATTAGATGCAGGTGAAGCTAATCATATAATTCCTTTTACATTTGTTCCATCCGTCTAAATACCAAGAGTCGTTTAAAAGATAGTCTCAATATTAAATGTTGATAAAAGAAAAATATTTAATGAGACTTCTCTCATATATGACTTATTATACGATTTATTTATTTTAAGAATTCAGACGATTAGAAGGCTCTCTTTTTATTTCAAACATCAAATTATAAATTAATGCATAAAATTCTAGATTTACATAAAAAAATTACATTTAAATTTAGTATAATGATAAAAAATAAATAGTCAAAATCATAAAATATGAATATACTATGCTAAATGACTTAACTTTCTTCCATAATAAAAGGGTGACTCTTTACGAATACCAAACTTCTTCAACACTCATTGATAGTTTTAAGCATCCAATATCCATTAGTTGCAATTGGATAATTTTTTCCATTTTCTTAATTTTTATTGATTTTAGGATGAACTTCAATCTTAAAATCAATTTTAACCACTCAGACATCCTATCTTTTGATCATCAATTTGCTATAAATTAGATTTGAAGTTTAAATTTGATCTAATTGTAATTCATCAACTATATTTTAATTGCTACGAATAATCTTTTATATCCTTTAAAAGAATATAAAAGAAGGGTCTAATGCAAATCATGTGACATGTTGCATCCGATCTAAATTTATTGAATGACTAATGACTATTAATTTATTAAATGATTAATTCATTTTTATTTAATGTGATTCATAATTAAAGATCCCACATGAATAGATGCACACAAAAATGACAGTGCATTCTAGTAAAAAAGTTTTAAGAAGAAATGTCTTCATCATCTCGCACAATGAAAAAAATGTTGTGAAGGACAAAATTATTCCTCTAAAGTGATTTGACAGCTATTTTTTTAGGTCTGGAGGTGTTCATGTGCCGCACTCAACTAGTCCCTTGAGGTGTGTGAAAACCCTTCAATCTGCACAGACCGAATAAATTTGTGGAGTACACCTTTTAATGTAACTCTAACTGTACCAATCAAAGTAAAGGCCCATTTCCATGCAAATAGGGCCCATGAAATTTGGTTCCTTATAACAATTTATTGAATTGCTCAAAAATAAAAATCGAAGAATGACACTGAAATAATTCGCTTGTTCTTAACAAGATCATTTGATGGGCTTGATTAGCATCTAACCATGCTTTAACATGAGACAGGTCTTTCTAACTCGACATTGACTTATCAGGTAGAGTTAGAAAAGGTTCGAAGGTCAGGAGAGCTCCAATCAACTCTACTACATTTAAGATGAAGAAAACCATCTGATCACCTGAAATTTTACATAATAATGATCATCAGTATGAATAATAGGACTGAATAAATAAATATATATATATTAAAAAGAACTGAGTAAATGTCCACTGAAAACTGAATGAAAGCATGTTACTTTTTGCTCTAAACCATTATCACAAATCTCATTCTCAGAATATTAACGGCAATCAGCGGGATATTTTCAAATTCTCAGGGTTTTATCGAAAATTTAACGGAAAAATCTCGCCAAAATATATTATTTTAAAAATAATAAAATAAAAATATAAATAATGTGGCCGTATCTTGAAAACATAGATTATATTTCAGAAATGAAAAATGTGTATTTTGGCCAAGCATTTTTAACGGGAATTTAACGGTAAAATCTCGTGATTTTAATGGAAATTTACCGTTAAAAGCGATAAACTCGGGTTTTAAAGGCGCAAAAGTTATTTTGCCTAACAAAAATGCCCTCATAAATATAAGCTAATCAAGAATGTGGTAAGACCAAGAAATTGGCATTGGAACCTTGACTCATAAACACTGTAACAAGATCAATTTTTAGAAGATTTTCATTTCTAACAAGATCTCACCGTTATCAACAGAAAAATGTAGAAGTGCGATTAACGTCGTGTATCTTGCATTGATGTTGTGTATAACTGTAAACATTTTCGTTTGTGTTCAAAGTTAAAACCAACATGTGTTATGTTGGCTAGGTTTCTATTTACTAACTGTGTAACGACCTGTCCCACTAGTAAAATATTATCCGCTTTAAGCCTCACACACGGCCTGCATGGTTTTGCTTTGGCGAGCCAACCCACAGTTGCTCCCAAAAGGCCTTATGCTGGAAGGAGGAAAGCTACCACTTATATACCAGGGAATTTCCAATGCAACTAGCAGTATGGGACTTTTTGAAGCGTGGTACCAAAAGGGAGTTGGCAGGCTATGTCATAGTGCTTCAGTGATTTTCCCCTACTGGGTTTCTTTATATTTTCTCTTCTTCACTGAAGAAATCATAACTACTGACGCTCAAATGTCATTCCAAAACTTTCAAAGAAAAGTGAAGATTTTTATATAATGGAATTCGTCACCTATTTTAATGCATTAGTATCCGTATGCCCTTTTGCAGAGTGTCTAGATATGCCTGTATTGGCTCAGTTACTGTTACTACTACCACCACTGCTGCTAGAACGCCTCCGATGTTCATTTATGAGTCGTGGTACGTTACTATAGAGTACTATATTCATTAATAACGGATTGATGATGCATTAGTAAATTACTAAGGTACCATAAGTGTTTTGCTTCATACCAGGAAGGAAAGAAGAATGTTGTCGCTTTTGGCACCAAGCAAATCTGCAGATACCAAAGTTATGAAGAGCAGAAAGGCATAAATTAACAACAGCTATATGCAAACTTGAGATTACAAGCATATTTGTTTTTGTTTTTTTTTTTTTTTAAAAAAAGAGTAAAAGGAAACATATAATAGTGGGTGCATGGAAGCAAGTGTTAATGCCTTAGAATGTGAACAAAATTTTATTTATCAGGCCCCAGAGCTGTATAATAAGCACAAAGGTCCAACAATGTGAACCACTGACCTTAATAAACTCCACTGTGATTGAGGAATTCCTAAAAATTCCAAGCCTAATATGATTCTTCACCCATTTGACCTTGCATGTTGTGTTTTGTACATCAATGTTCTACTCTCTTTTAATTGTCCAATTATGAAGTACCAACTGAAGGATTACCATTCTTCACAAAGATTTTGGGTCATCTCCAACTCCAACCCTTATTAAGGCCCATCAAATCAATCTGTATCGCTGAATATGGTCCCAGTTATAAGTTCTCAGACGCAAGGATCATGTAATGTCTCTAAATTATAACTCTGTGACTAAAAGTTGGAGGTTGAAGCTAACCCTCTTTAAAAGCACATGATAATGTATTCACTGCTTTCCATCACAAGAACATGTAGAACAAGGCAAATTTCAAATAATACTTAACAAAGTTCTAATTCAAAGGAGAACATGCAGAACAAAGAGAATTTCCAAGGATACTTACAAAGCTCCACCTCCTGCTGGACCGATTGCCTTGAAAATAGACATTGCAGTTGAAGAAATGCCATTTGCAGCTCCTCTCTGTTGTTGGGGCTGTCATTGAATCACAAGGCGCAGTAGAAGTTTTGGTTCAATAGATTTAAGTTGTGATGTAACGGGACTGGTACAGAGGAAAAGAGAGAAATCTAAAATGGAAGGGTTTGAAAATTACCACAGCATTGTTCTGCAATAGGAACATTCCAGTAATGATGCTCACCTAATTTCGTTTAAAAGATCCACTAGTTAGAATAACCCTGCTACAGTATAGGCAGAGAGCTCTCCAAGAGTTCCACAA
Source organism: Chimonanthus praecox (assembly GCA_022113865.1). Classification (NCBI taxonomy): domain Eukaryota; kingdom Viridiplantae; phylum Streptophyta; class Magnoliopsida; order Laurales; family Calycanthaceae; genus Chimonanthus; species Chimonanthus praecox. Next base: position 69,222,366 of record CM039086.1, on the reverse strand, counting down.
TCAACAAACTTTGTACAAGCTCTACGTAGGCCCACTTGTTATCATGGATTTTGGTGTTGGTGTGTATGAGTGACTGGGTGACAGTGGGTGGGTGAAGGAGTCCAGATGGAAAACTGACATACATGTATTTTTATGTATGAGTACATGTTTATGTCTTTTTTTTTTTTTGAAACATTAACTGATAAATTCCATTAAAATAAAAAGTAGTACATGAGAAGAGATTGAGTATAGGAGATATATACTCAAAGCAAGGAAAAGACCAACAAGGAAAAGAGATAAGAGAAGACACGAGATAAAGTAATAAAATACAGCAAATAGCCACCCGAATAGATCGATCCCTAACTCCCAAGGTTGGTGGTAGGGAAGAACTCCACAGCCGGTACTTGAAGACCAACACTGGCTTTCGCCAGGAAGTCTGCAATACAATTTGTTGAACGAGGCGTATCATAGAAGGTGATGTTACCCAAATTGCACATACTCCGAATGTCTCCAGCAATGCAAACCAGCCTCCACGGGGGGGATTTCCTATTACTAGCCCAGAAGATAGCATTAGTTGAGTCACTTTCGATAATGAGATTATCTCCCCGAACTCTAGACCACACCTGAAGTGCTCTCCTAATTGCTCTCAGTTCAACCTCGTTTGACTTCATACACCCTACTGGCTCAGAAAAAGCTGCCAACATTCTACCCCTATCATCGTGAAACACACCTCCAATTCCTGTCAGTCTATATGTGCACATACATGCATGTGAAAAAATATTTTCATAGCTAGTCTCTGTTTATGTACACCAACTTTCACCAAGAAGTCCACTACACTGTTTGCCTATCGAGACATGTGAATGAAAGTGATGCCTTCCAACTTGCACAACCTCCAAACGTCCCTTGCAATACATACATCTTATACATCTTAGCATATACATCTCATATCAACATTATTCTATTCACTTGCCTTTTCTTTTTCACCAAACATTCAACTCCATACGACATTTTCACTCTAATTTTCGTCTTACAGAATCACCCCTTCAATCACATCACTCCTTTTTGTCACACAGAAAGCCACTAACCTGTTAGCCCACACCACTCCCATCCTACTAGCTATATCCAAACTAGATCATCCACTTAGTTATGTGATTACAATCAAGTATCACATTGTGTTCAGTTTATAAGGGCTCAAAGTAAACACTTGATGAAGTTCTAATGCTTTATATGGGATACGAGAAGTAAATCCCCATCTCTTCTGGAGTCCAATAAGTTTCCTATTCCTATAACAATTTTTGTAACACTTCATTAGATACCAGAACTAAATTCTCAGATAGCATTTCTACTTACAGAGAGAATATTCTTCAATGTGGATGCACAAGTTATTGCAAGTGAAAGACCAAATCCTGATAACATGGCTATCAAGGGGTAGCTTGATAGAAATATTATGGATAAGACCTGCAAATTAGAGGAATTAATGAAGCCAATGAATTCAAACATAAATGAAATGCAATGGAATCAAAATCAATATGAAAGATAGTGCAGTGAACATACTGCTGAAAGACGGGATACCAAGATGATCCCTAGAGTCTTCTCCACCATCGGATACACAAAAAGTTGAAACAAAAAAAGACCAAGACCTAATATTTCCAAAACTAGTAAGCAACTCGTATCTCATGAACAAGTTATATTGATGGAAAAAATATAACCAAATTCAATTTACATGTCCCATTTCCAAAAAGTAGGAATAATCTAGAAAATCAATTATTTTTTTACAATTATACTGTAGATGACCCAGGTCACAAAATTATATTTGACAGAGGAAAATAAAAAAATTACCAGTGATAGCAAGCACCACACCGACATGCTGGGATGAGAAGCTCAATCCTCCATATTCTCTAGCACTGACAGCCCATAAGGAAAATATCTGCATAAAGAAAATTTGGTCGTCAAACACATCTAGTAAGATAAATTGAACACAACCGCATCATAGGAAGTTGGATTGAGGGGGGAAAAGAAGACATGTTTTCTTGGATATGCCAAAATAGACAAGTTGCAAAAACCAGTAAGGAGAACAATATCTACCTTAGAAAATGATAATCATCCAGATCAATAATACAAAGACAGCAAAGCCATACAATAACATTACGACAGCCAAATAAGACATTACTAGGAAGGGTCACTCATTATGCTTCACCATGCAGTGGTTCATGCCATCATTTATAAGGTCCCAACATTGAATGCCAAACCATTCATTAGAATCAGGCAATAAAATGATTATTTAGAAACAAGGGTCCAAATTTCATGCTCTCTAATCAATGGGAAATTGCGTCACATAGACCATCCACAGTGAGACCTCTTAGATGAATAGCATGTATTGTCAAGTTGTGGGTGAAAGCAGCAAGATTGTATAAATACGGGAATTGCATGAAAAGGATGCAGCTTGAACTCTAAAAAGGAGAAAGGCACGGACTTGATAGTTTATCCATGTTAAAAGTATGTGTGCTGAAAATTGTGTATGTGTGTGTGCATGTGCATGCATAAATGTGCACAATCACATATGGGAGTATCAAATATCAGAAAATGGGACCCAACAAATTAGAGAGACCTTGACAACCTATAATTCCAAGATCACTACGATGACCAACCTGCATCATTTCATGACATGGACTCATTCCAGAAATACTTAGACATGTTTACAGCAATAAAATAATGGCATATACTAGTGGACAACGTAATATCAATGTTTTAAGATCTAGATGGGTTCAGACAGTCAGTGAGCGGGTCTGGCCAAATTAGTATACCTTCCACTTAGTCCAGAGCAAACCAGTCAGAGAGGTCAACAGAAAGAACATTGAAAAGCGCATTTAGAGGTCATGGCCAAACTGTCAGGAGCAATGGTTAAAGACTTAAAAGTGCAAATTCAGCTTATGAAATTCATAAAAGATTACATATAATTTTGTCATACAAGCATGATGACAGTAAATTTGCTTCATAAAGGTACAGAACTAGATATCTAAATGGTTATATCATGGTTCAATTATCATCTCGTAAAGAAAAAGAAAAGAGGAACTAAGATGAAATATAAATCATGGATCACACTTTCTCACAATCCCAATGAAAATCATTATCAGCACCAAATTGGAAGCAATGAAGATTCAATCAGAAAAAAAAAAAAAAAATTAAAGTTAATTACGGTTCGTATTACATCCTAAGACACCTTGAATCAATGGAAATTAGTCAAAATTAGGAAATGTAAAAGCATGAAATACTACCTCTGAGTAAGCCATATCATGAAGTGAGAAAATACAGTATACAGTGATAGATGATATTAGGGGCCAATTTTTCAAGAGGCTACTCGTAGAAGCCGATCTCATTCCTTCAGTTCCTTCCATGCTTTCTTTTAGATCAGAACAATTTGAAGAAGATTCCAGTGTATCATACGAGCTGAATTCTTCTTCATTCTTCACATTATGCAAGTGCAATGTTTCCTAGACCATTAAATAATGGACTTGTAACATAAGATTTACAATAATATTCAATTCAAGTGTTATTTTATCATTTGGAAACCATCCTAATAAATGAGTTCTGTTAAGTGCTACAAAATTCACTAAAAGGAATACAGGAATATGTGATAAAAACTAGAATGAGAATAGAAAAACATATCTTTCAGGAAATACTTCCCAATTATGAACCAATAACAATGAAAATGTTGAATATTTATGTGCACACCCTATTGAAGGTTTTGGTGGATATGTACTTATTATGTAGTGAGGACATCCCAAATTAAATATGCTATTCATTTGGGCCACAAGAAGTGGAAACACAGAATAGATAGAACAAGAAACAAAGAATAGATAGAACAATGAAACAAAGAATAGATAGAACAAGACCCCTCACCGAAGCAGGTGCAGATAAAACAAAATTGTAAACCAGTTGACAATGGATAATATTTTCAAAAATTTGCCTAAGAAGACTAACTTCATTAAGTTCATATGCAAATAGCAATTAAACAAGGACTTGAAATGGGCCTAAGTTAGAACAAATATTAGGCTGATCCAATGAATATCAAATTGGCTTGGTTAAAATTTTACTAACCTATACTTGTGGGATCATGTTGATGGTTTGTTTGGTACATGACACTGTCCTCTAGGTCAGAATGAAACCAACTTGCAAAATTTTGCAAGGTATGGTTGTACCACCAAACAAGAGTGACTACTTCTAACAGAAAGAGAAACGGTCAAATAGCGTTTATTTAGTTAGACAGTTCTGATATGTTTCTAGTATTTATTACATTTTCATGGATGAAGCTTTTTTTTATGAATATACTTCCCATACAAATGAGCCACTACAACCACAACTCAGTGTGTTTTCTAATTCCTGTACTATCCAAATAAAAAGGATATGAATACATCATTTCTGCATTGCTATTTGATGGACATCTGAATGAGTTTTCAGGCAGAGAGTTGAGATAAAGGTACAAGATAATTAATGCAACAATGAGAAGAAAATATAAGAATAAAAATTGCTTACAGGAATCCAAAGGGAAGCAAGAGTCACCCCCAATGCAAACAGTGATATACAGAGGCCGGGCAAGAAGTATGGGAACCTAAAACACGTGGCATTTTAGAACGCGATTAAAGTCCCAACTTGAATGATAGAAAATACAAAACAATAGAGATAACGGTGTGAATAAAGGCCAAATTGTTGAAGTAGTAATACCTCCCAAATAGCGAACTTTTAGAAAATAAATTTGGATATTTCTCTGCAGGCTAATAACAAAAATGCATCCAATCAAACTAGGTTAATACATAACCTTGGAAAAGACTAGAGACAAAAATAAGTAATTGTAATCACGGGGAAAGGTAACTAGCTCGTGGACTAGTTACTATTTGATGAGAACCTTTCATACATATATTCTGTAAAAGCAAACCAAAGTACCTGTGTTTGTCATGCATAGCCTAGGTCAATCAAATCAATTATCAAGATGACAAAATTATGGCCTCTGCATGAACAAATTCAAGACCTTACACATTCCTGATAAGTACCATACCTGTGCAAGGAAACCTCCAATAGCTGGACCAATAATAAACCCCACACCCCTTGAAGTACTGACCTGAATGAAGTGCTGAGATTAGTATGCATTGTTCTAAATGAAGCAGCACAACTTAGAAAATTATTACAAGAGAGAAATTCATACAATCGATAGTGCGAGAGCTTGATGTTCTTTTCGGCAAATTTCTACAGCATATGCCTGGAAAGCATACAAAAAAAATAGCTTCACTATTGATATATGTTTGTGGTATACAACTCATCCATCACTAACTCATATCCACTAATTGCTATAGAATGTACAAGATCCAGATCTTTCACTCAGTTGGCTTAGACATGCAAGGTCATGGTCCAAATATACTCAGATCTTACAAAGAAATAAGAAGTATTTTCCAGTTCAGTGCAGGCCATTTCTCATTTTTATTTGAATCCTCCTTTGATAGACTTTGGAAGTTTCTAAGTAGCTAGTTTGGCAGTTGCCAATTCTTATGGAATTCCAGATTAAGTGTTATATGCATTCATTTTATAGTTTATAATAGGTAAATCTACAATGTAAACCATTTTCCTATTGAGATGACTAATTCAAAAGAGAAAGTAGGAAAAGTCCACTTATAGTTCTCATCAATTTAGATATATAAATATGGTACCGAGGCATCTAATCTGGCAGACATTGAGGAGAAAACGCATCCCACTTAAGCATCTTGAGATTACACAAGAAATGTATGGATAAACTGTAGCAAATATTAAAAAAAAGTGTTTGTAGAGAGAAGAATTAAGAATTAATTCCCAGCTGGAGATGGGTTAGCCTGTTGCTGTACATAGTTGCCGTCCACTTTGAGCCTCCTTGCTTATTTGTCTTGACTATGGATAATTTAAAAAAAGGAACCAAGTTTGAAGTTCCTTGGTGTATGGGATGGAGGTTTCCTTCGCTAAGATAGATAGGACAGCGAATGGAGTAGCAGATTATTTTGCCAAGCTTGGAGTTACTCCGGAGTTTTCTTATGTTCTCATTATATTTTCTGTTTTTCTCGTGTTTGGGTCTAATCGTGTTAGACCTTCTCCTCTTGTACTTGTTCTATTCCTTTTTAATATATTTCTCTTTGTTACCGCTCAAAAAAAAAAAAAAATTGTTTAACTATGGTGTTGCATGATTACTCAGATAAGAAATCAAATGACAAGCTAAAACTTTTCAGGAAAGCCTTCGAACAAAATGGTTGTGGAATGTAAACCAAATACAGAATATAGGAAATGACAGGTAGGTAGATTTTGAGAGTCAGGATGATCTGCTCAAAATTGAAGAGCATGTAGTGCTACATCAACAGATTCCAATGATTGTCAGTAACTATAAAAAAAAAAATAGAGTGCTTGCGATGGATATCATTGTAAGGAACTAAATGTTAGACAATGAAAATTTTAGAGAAAGTGCATGCCACTTAGACGCATATCCTGGGTGTGTGAGGAGAAATAAGAAACAATCTTATTAGGAATGAGTATAAAAGAAGCAGCTTGGTGGCTCCAAGAGGAAATAGAAATGAAGAATATAATAAGAGGTTTAGACACGTAAGTAGAAAACTTAAAACGAATCTAGAGAAAGGACTTCTACAGTGAATTCAAGTTTAGGCTGCAAATTTGGGCAACTAGGAGGAAATTAAAGACAGAATGTATGAGAAGTGACATTTCACATTGCAGAGCAAAAGATAGTCTAGCCTAAGTAGAAGGATACAAAGCTGACATTAAATAAATCGAATAAACCATCGACAACAATGATATTCAAACCTTAAGTGGTCCAACCAAACCATTGAAGCATCCAAGAAGAAATCTCATAGAAGCTGCCATCCAAAAGCTAGTACTAAGGCCAAATAAGGTGTTGAATATAACCCTGGCATGAGTATCAAATCAAACTCGATAAGAATGTAGATACACAGTTTCTACAGTAACAACTTTATTCCACCACTGCATTTTGTAATCAATAAATACAACAAAAAGTAGATGCACATATGTAGTAGTACTTACACTGAAATGGTGCTTAACAAAATAACAGGCTTACGTCCATATCGATCTGCTACTACTCCCCACAGAATGGAGGTCAAAGCTCTTCCAACCATAAACAATGAAGCTTCAAAATAAAAGATATTGCGTTGTGTTGACTATTGCAACCAATGACTATATGAACATCTATAAAATATTACTTGCTTTCTATCAACATGCTCACCTACACAACCTGCATAATAGCCAATGTCATGCTCTTTTTTGGCAATATGAAAGTCTCTAATCTGTAGAAGAAGGAAAAAAAACAAACAGATTATGTACATGAACATTAGCAAACTAACAACAATTGTAAAGATCAAAAGACATACTCATAGATAAACTATTATTATATGCAATTTTTTTGTGCTGTTTTATTCTTGATCATTAACCTGGATGGTCCCACCAATCATGTGAAAAGGAGAAGACAAGCAGAAGAAGATCAACAACCACAATGACAAAAACATGGAGGGAAGAAGAAAGGAAAAAAGGTAAGAGGATGAGTTTGAAGAGGAGAAGAAGATGATGAAAGGAGAAAAAAGAACAGACGAAAAGAAGATGGAAGACATGAATAATAACAATAATGACAACAACAACAACAATGAGGGTGATGATAATATAAGGAAAGGAGTATGAGGAGGACAAAAGGAAGAATTAGACAGTGTCAAGAAATCAAGACCATTTGATCTGATGGACACCAAGAATATACAACTAGTGTTCTGAACTGCTGATCAACAACAATAACGAGGAAGAAGAAAAATGGAAGAAAACAGAATCAAGAGTCCATAACTTGACGCAAATGACTCATCAGTGTATAGTTACTCTGTGAAAGTCACAGAATAACTCTAAATAGAAATGACAAAAAGTAGGAATAAGACTTCAACTATATGAGGATTGTGTATTGAATATATACTAAGAAGTAAGAAATTGACTGATTTGATGATTGTTACCATTTTTTCCTTTGGATGGATAAACTGATTACCATTTTCTTCCCAACAGTGAGGGATCACCATCAATTGAAAGTTTAGGATCATCTGAAATAGTGATTTCTGGGATATGCTTCATAATTGGACCCACAGTTCAAACAACTAGATATGAATGTATGTCAAACACTCAATTGATGAGTTGTGACATAGTTTTGCTTGATAGGAGGAACTTAAAATCTCAAGCCACACATATCTGGGTGTCAAGTCAATTCAGGTGGACTACACTGAGGCCTATGTTTCAGCAAGCAAAGGATATAGAATGATGGACCCAACTGCCATCTGTCGAAGATCAAGACTTTTTGTTTCCTGCCGGGGAAACTGAAACAGGACTTGCACCATCTCATATATGTCTTACTAGAGAAAACCTTCTTAGAAAATCAATCATTAGTGTGGTTTGATGTCTTTCATGCATACCATGAAGTATAGGAATGGATACAGGGATGAAACTGGCAAAGCTGCAAAGTCCAACAGAAAGGCATAAAGCACAATTATTTGAGAACATATATGATAATCAAAAGTAAACAACCATCACTGTAGTGAATCATGATAATCAAAACTCAAGTAAACAAATCTCTGTTCCAGAGCGTGAATCATTCATCATCACAAGTATGTTTGCAACCCGATCAGTGCCACTGGGCATAAAATACACAAAAATTTTAAATTTAAATAAATAAATAAATGGAAAAAAATCATTGAGAATTTCAATTTTAAAAATGACTAATTACTTAATTTCTGTTAATTTTATTTTGTTTGATGATTTGAAAATATAATCGACTCAATCATGCTGCACTCTTAACCATCTAAAATTTGGGGGGAGGGAGGGGAAGTAAAAATGTAACAATAAAAAGGGAGAATAAATGACTCGTCACAATCAACTTTTCATTAGTTTTTGGCCAAACTAAACAGGGTGGAATATCTGCTTGTGGAGATCCACCAATCAGAGTTGATGATATGGCCATACCCTTGCTTTGCGCCAATAAGGAATTTAAAGCCTCAGACCTGATTCAGTGCTGGGAGGGTGGTATGATGTCCAGACCTCGGAGTCGTGTGAATATGGAAGATTGGTCCCCTCAACCTGTAGGGACGTTGAAATTTAATGTGGATGGGGCAGCAAGGGATAAGCAGGGGCCCTGCTGGGATCAGGGGTATCCTTAGAGATCATTTGGGTTTCTCGTGTGTGATTTTCTCAAAATCAGTGAGGATCTTGGATTCAAATGAGGCTGAACTTCTTAGCATTAGGAGAGCCTTGACCTTAGGAGCCGACTTTAGAGGAGGAAATCTTGGGATTGAGAGTGACTCTTCAAATGCCATTAAATGGGCCGGGGGCTGAATCGCTGCCTATGGAGGTTAATTACCTTGGTTAGAGAGATTAAGGATTTGATCTCGGGCCGGGAGGTGTCGTTTGTTCACATCAGTCGTATTACCAATGGCGTGGTAGACTTTTTCGCGAAGAACGGTGTTGGTGGATCAAATTGTGGCACCTTCCAGTTACAAGGAGGATAGCTTGTTGTGTTCTAGTGGTGCCTTATTTCTAGTTTTCTGTGTTCTCTTGTTGTTTTGATGTTTCTTTCTTGTCAATTGGGTCTATATCTCTTAGACCTTCTGTCCCTTTTTCTTTTTCCTTTTTGTATTTTCTTCTCTTTTTAATAAATTTTTTCTCTCTTACCGTTAAAAAAAAAGCAATGCTAGAACTGAGAAGTATGGCTTCATAGTTTCAGATCGTGTGTCAACATATCAGTAGGTTGGACACAGCCCAAGATTTCCTAAATGATTGTGTTTAAAAATTAATGAACAGTATAGCTTTTCAAGAGATGAACACCACATGTCCCAAATGACACCATTTGCGATCATCATTACCATTAAGATGACAGATCATTCCTCCTTATTTTTAGCTTCTATATAATTGAAAACTTTAAATCTTAGATTTCCCAACTCAAGCTCAACTGGGTCTATGCAACTCAGGCAGGGCTCACACATCCTAATTGAGCTTGTGTTCGGGCTGAACCAAATTACTTATTCAACTAAAACCCATTAAACATTTAAAATCTTCCAATTATTGATGATCAAACTTATAAATCATAACATTAAAAGGTTAGGATAATCCAATCATGGCGAGACGTGACCTCAAATCATCATAAGATCACTACACATCTCATTCTACAACATCTACTCTCCATAATAAAACAGTATCTGATCGCCGTGCAGCCAAACAGTAAAAGGGTAATTAGTAATTGATACCGGTGCAGAGAGAGGCAGTCCAAACAAAGAGGAAATTCTTGAATGGGATTCCTTGGCCTTGCTGGTTGATCCGCTCCTGCCTGCAGGCCTGACAACTCTCATAGTACACCTTCTCCCTCTTCTCCAAAAGGGGTTCTTCTCCTGTCTCTGCCATCCAAAAGCAACCCAAGTACCCAACTCGTTCCCGCTCTGTAAATTGAAGAGAAGAAAGAAAAGTAGAAAACCCAAGTTCTGATCTTCTTCAATTCCCTTTGAAGTGTTGCAGAAGACCATCACATGCATGCATGCAGTCTAAGTCGTTCTTTAGAACAGGAGTTTGCTTTTCGTACACAATTCATGGAGACAAATTAATTAATTAAAAATATTTAGTTGATTATTATTTATTGGGGACTCACTTGTTGTTGATTCCTTGTGCGCCACGTACCCAATATGTTTTAAATTGAAGGGCTTCTTCAGTACGGGCTCTGGAATTTCTGAGACCCTAGGCAAGCATCAGTGGAGGCCTTGGGCAGAAAAGCACAGGTGGGAATTCCACAGCCCATTCGTCACATTGGACGCTTAAGCGGCAGCCTAATTAGCCTAAATCTAAGCAGACTCTGGGCTTGTTTTATTTTGTACTTATTAATATGTTTTATAAAGTACTTTTATGCATAAGCACTAGGGCTAAAATTTGAGTTTATGTCTGATTTTAATCAATTTAATTTAATTCATATTAAAATTTATTGCACTAGGGCAGTGGCAGCGGCAGCGGCAGCGGCGGTGACGATATTCTCTATATCTCTCGTGGCACAAATACAATTTTTTTTTTTTTTTCAATTTTCGTGATGCATTACGTCATTAGATTGGAGTTACGGGTGGCGATATAGACACTCCCAAATTTTTTTTATATACACCTATTTCTCTTTCCCATTTTACCCTTGCACATGCCAAAAACTTCTCTCCACTTCTCAGTGCAGCTGGCGATCACTACCTACGTGTATCCACGCTTCTCTGCTGTCTTCTTTTCTCTTCTTCAAGTTCTGATCCTCTACTTCTCTCTTTTCCCACTCTCTTCTACCTCTCTTCCGCTGTGCACTACAAAAACTTCCTTTCCCAACTCCTTCATCCCTCTTCAATCGCCTAACACAACGCAACTCCATACACGAGTACTAGTGGTGATAGGGATGAGTGGCTGGGCTGCATAGAGGCGGTGATGGCGCTGGTTCTGCAAGAGAACGACAGATCTGGGATGAGAAGCAAGGTTCGGCGTGCAGGTGAGGACGATTGGGTGTGGATCTGCTAGTCAGCTGATGATAGCCCGGCATTGCTGACTTCTGAACTTGGGCGTGTTCAGCCGAACAAGGAGTAGTGGCTGCTCGGGCAGCAGAGATCTGAAGAGGCTTGGTGTTTTCCTTGTGTGATTCGGTAGGAGACGGTAGTCTATCAAAGAGAGGAGGAAGGTGGCTTGGGAACGGCAACTGAAGTTGCCTTCTTCTTTTGTTTCCTTGAAGCGCTGCATCAAAACAAGAGAGGAGCTGGTGAAGAAGTCGAGGGAATTATTTGGAAAATGGGGAGAGGGTAAAATAGGAAAAAAAAATAGAGGGAGTGTACATAAAAAGATTTTGTGGGTGTATATAACATCACCCGCGACTTATTCTTAAAGATCAAGAAAGGAATAAATCTCGACAAAGACTTAGAGTTCAATTCACTTCAGAATAAATCTGGCTGATGGATATCAGATTTTTTAATATGAGATATCTCGGCCATATCGGTGTACCATAGGAATATCGACTGATATGATTGAAATATTGCCGATATATATTGATCAAATATCAGCTAGATATTGACAGTGGGCCCAGGCCAATATTTGCCCATAAATGGCCTAGTTATTGGCTGATATTTTTTATTTTAAATTTTATTCTTTCAAAATTAGGCCTCCTATGATATATATTCAAAAAAATAAAATATAAAAAAATATTGATTTTCCAAAAAAAGAAAAAAGGAGAGATATATCTCATAAATCTGAAATTTTAACATCTGATTCACGCTCAACTTCAATAAACTTCAATGAAGAACCACTCCCCATAGAATATCTGGTGTGCACGTGATGAGAAGTGTTTCACACTCCTTTGTGACATCTGTCCCTTTTGGTAAATATCTAGAGCCTATGGTGGGAACTTAATAAGAGGATTTTCAAAGGTATTGTGGAGTCGAGTGAGTCGGTTATAGGACGTAATCTCGCCATGTATGCATCTTGGGCTGTGTCTCTTCAGAAATTTCAGAATATCTCTATATCAGACATCTTACATATTTGGAAAGAAAGTGTTGATCTAGTTTAAACTATTTTCCTTCAGCATGTAGTCTTTTATTTGTTTCTGTTTTCTATATTTACACCTCTGATGCTCTCCTTATATTAATATATACCGTGAATAGAATTTGCCGCTACTAAATAAGTCTATATTCTTTTGATGTGTTTCGGATTAGGTTTGTTCTAAATTGGAGTTTCTTTAGATAAAATCATTTCAATTATTGGATCTTCATTAGTTTAATTGGATGATGGTGAAAAAGAATTGATTTATAATTTTTGATAGCTGTCAATATACCATATAATTTAAAAAAATAGATACGCTATTTCGTGATACTACTTTTATAGAGTCACAAGCAAAGCACATGTTTACATCAGTCCAAAATAAAGGCAAAGCAAAATTAAATAACTCGGCCACAACCAACCTTCCCGGGCAATTTCACACTTCAACAAATTCTTAATTTACACGAGTTCACATATCTAAACCAATGGATCTCTGTAATCGGACTAAATACTTTTAAAACTTTTATGGAGGGTTGTAATTGGAAGTTTACTTTGACATTGCATTATCAAAATTAATTTCATTAAACATTGCTAGCTAAGAGCCTAAGATAATGTGGAGTGATGGCCAGGAATCTGCCTCAAGAAATAGGAGTCCATTCTCACTCCACTTGTGGGGTAGTGTGAGGTCTCATGTGGGTCCTATCAGAGTACATGTGGCCTTTAGAGAACACATGGGCCGAAAATAAATTAGAAAATAAATAAAATAAAATTTAATGAGGTGTGTCGGTTAGACCGACAGTGCGTCGGTTCGAACGACGACGGAGGCATGTTTGTGTTGTTTTCTGAACAATGTCGGTTCGATCGACACTGTGCGTCGGTTCGACCGATGGCGGAACTTAAGTTCTGTATTTAAGCTCCGTTTTGCACGAAATTAGGTTTATTTTCACCTTCTTCCCCATTCAGCAACCCCTCTTTCTCTCTCTCTCTCTCACTCCTATCAGCAAACCCTAGCACCCTACACCTTCCCTCCATTGATTTTCACCCATCAAAGGCTTTGGATTCGGATTTCCTGTGCTTGGAACACCCCTTTACACGGTTTCTTCTCCTCCAAAAGTAAGAGTTATGATCATTTCTCCCTCCCTTCTTCTTATTTGATGAGATCTGGATGGGATGTGTTGAGAATGAAGTATATGATGAATAATAAACATTAATGGGAGAAGAATCCATGAAAGTAATTGGGGATCTTGATATGAAACTTTGTTTGGGTGTAGATCTGAATGGAATTGAGATTTAGAACCATGGGAAGGAAAATAAATTGGGGAAAAGGGCATATGGCTAGTTATGGAGATGATTCATGGGAGAAGATTGGAGATTTTTCTTAGACTGAAGGGATTAATCTAAATTAAGGGTAAATCATAGGTCTAAATTGGGGGTTTTGCCTGTAAGCTTTGATTTGACATAATCTATGAACTAATAAAGATGTATTATATTCTCTTTGATTGATTAAAGTCTTTAAACACCAAACATGTTGAGGTATGACCTGAAGATCAACTCGATACAGTGTAACTTTCGAAATGAGGAATTGCTACACACCCTTTTGAATGCGTGTATGCTTATACATTAAATTAGGGGATTTATTATGCTATTATTGTGATTTAATGCATGATGAATATGAGTTAATATTCTATATATGATACATGAACCCCTATAATTCTTCATTAGATGATATGTAGCATGTCTATGACTTGGTTATGATGTTGAAAGATTTGTAATAATTATTGGAGACCTTGTGAAGGGCTAAGATGACTATCTCGATAAACTTAGTTGGGTTTGCGTTACAAGAAGGGAGTATTTGGACTTATGATGATTAACCGCTATGAGACGGGTTAGATAAATTGCAAGGTTCATGAATATGTATAAATAAATCCGAAGTGTATATCTCAAGGTTGGTATGTGGTCCATATTCCTAAGACAACCCAATGTGATGTTTATGTTGAATGTATGAAACATAATAGTATGTGTTATACTTGCCATAATTATGAAATTATGGTCATGATATGATTATAACACATGTATTGCCCATGTAATTATAAATATGATCCATTTTTGCATTACTCAATGATGTGTACCTAGGATGTGAGTATGGGATAATGTGTTGATGGGTATGATGATATTGATAGTACTAGTGTTGGGATTAGACTCAAAGGGGTATACAGGACTTGATGTACATTTCCCTTGTTTGGACCCCACTAGTAGTAGTCCCCACTCCTTAGAGGAGATTGGAGTGACAAGATGATGATTTAGATTAAGGAACTCTATTAGAATGGTGGCGTCGGCTATGGGACTTAGTCCTATAGGGTTGTCGTTGAAGAGTATAGCCCCTCACATGCTTCGCGTTGTAGTACGCTCCCAGACACACTTGTTGTGCAGGGTCAGATACTCGAGAACCCTAAGAGGGTGGTACTAGCCTGGTAAGCCACATGTCGATCACGTTAGAGTTGACTGAATTACCAGAGTGGTGAATGGATGCAGGGTGAGGTAGACCTGATATGTTGTACTTAGATCTCACACTTCGTAAGTCGTGGCCTAAGTCTCTCAAGGGATCGTGATGTTATTTGACTGCCCGTTTTATAGAGGCACCCTTGGATGGACATTGTGTTCATATTAATGAGATTGATAGCATAGCAGTGTTGCATATCATTATTTATATTCTATTTCATACATTATTATCATTATGTGGGTATGTGAATGTGTAGCATACATATATTTCCTCACTTAGTATTGTTTGTACTCATATCCTTACACTTTCAGGTAATGTTGCACCAACTAGGTCTAAGAGACCACGAGGAAGAGCTTAGTCATTTATGTTGTTTTATACGCACTACACATTTAGTTGATTAGTTTATTATTTGATTTGAGTTGTTGATGTTAGTTTATCATTTATTCTTTGAGAATTAGTATGTAATAAATTCTATAAAATTGATGACTTTTATGTTGGAGAATTTATATCCCCATTGAAAATTAATGGTATTTGAGATAATTTATGGTTTACACATTTAAATTGTGAGTACATGTGTGTTTCCCACGTGTGATATTCGAAAAAGAAAAATTATTTCTGCGTCACGTGTCTATTTTGGCTCAGGGCGTGACACCACTTCAAATAATCTCTCCATGGAGTAACCTAGTGCGTGTGGATAGGTGGCTCCGTGTACTCAATGATATAGATCGTTTCAATCTATCCAAATATGAGGCCATTCACTAGGCATGAAATGTTTTAAGTCCTAGGGTTCACTTTGACAAGAAATAGGCCTAAGAGAAATTTTGCATCATTTACTGCACAATTATCTAATCATCTATTTCAGCCATGCATGGATTGGTGGATTCTGATCAATACACATGGGCCTCATTGCATGAGGGGCCCATAACCTAAAATATCAAACTAAATGATTCTAAACATGCATTTGGTGCTCTACAGTGGCCAATTAAATTGGAAAGCAATCAACATTTCAAATTTAAAAAAAAAAAAATTGCGTCCATCATAGGTCAATGACAGACTTGGTTGATCATTCAGTTTAGCCCATGGTTCATGTGATTTCCTCGCTGAATTTGAAACTCTGGAGTTCCCTATTTAAAACTCTTAATTGTTCATTGGATGGCAACAGACTCGACAGTAACGATCATGGTCGCACCACATGATAATGTCGCAAAATGGGTCTTTCATCCAGATATGATATTTTATCCTTTCAATTCCAAACATAGCCAAATAATAAAAGAGAACATTAGATACTAAGAAACACTGTTGCAGAAATCAATCAGTCAATCAGCAGATGTTCTTAAATGATACATAAATTTACATTTATGTAGGCATCATATAATAATGAAATACACAGACACACACACAAAAAAAAAAAAACACATCCCCATGCTTTGATACAACTGAAGCAGGAATATGAATCGTTTGGTCTTGATAATCACAGAAGTATCAGCCTCAGAAAGTTAAAGAGTGGCAAATCTATGTCCTCTGAAAGCATGGGAGTGTGTGGGTCAAAAAGGTGAGAAATAAGTATCATCTCAAGAACTTCGTCGCAATATATTCAGCGATCGCCATGCTAGAAGTCAGACCTGGTGATTCTATCCCAAACAGGTTTACAAGCCCAGGCATACCATGAACATCTTCCCCCTGCATGCATGTGCTTATGGTGAAATATGTGGTATATTTAAATTTTAAAGCCCAAAAAAAAAAAGCCAGCCTGACAAGAACGTGTATTTCAATCTTGGATGAATACCAAAGTTGTGGTTTTAATATTTGCCACAACAGATGTGTTTCTGTTCAGTAGTTTTAGAACTGATTAAACACCCTTATGCTTCTCTTCAGGGCCCAAATCAAAATAATCACAATATAAACATTTTGCTGCATAAAACCAGTTAATAACATCCTGACCACCGGTACCATTCAAAGAAAATTCTTACCACCGGCCCTATTTTCCTGAGGTACGTTAATTTTAGCAATCTACACTGGTGTTCAGATGCAAAATTGATATCTTTTTTTTTTTTTGTGAAATGACTAAATTTGTATCCATCACTCAAGCAACTTAATATAGAGAGTAGATTTAACATGAAGGGTTGGCAAAGAATGAAGCACCTGTATAACAAAGTCCATAGGAGGCTTCTTAGGACCAGAAAGCTTTGGCCGGATCCCTGAATATCCCGGCTCTAAAGATCCATTCTTCAGATTTGGATAATACTTTCTTATTTCTGGATAAAATCTCTCTGCCCGATCTGCACAGACTGTATAATCATACCTACAAAAGTTACAATCTGTTAGAAAAACATGGTAATTGCTACAGAATGGTTTTGAACTAACAGTAGGCTTTCTAGAACCAAATCAAGGAGAACATATATAGGTTTATGACATGCAGTCCCATTTTTTATAGTGGAAGGCATTACCTTCATTTTTTTGCACATGCCACTATGGTGAAAACTGAAAAGTACAAGAAGTGGCTATTTCTATTAAAAACAAACTGCCTAAATCACAAGTCCATAAATATATAACAAAACCTAATGATGATAAGGCCCTAATGAACTGGGCCATGATGGCACCCTAATCCATCAGAATGTGTATGCAATTCCCATTTAGGGGGGATTTTGAATGTTTGCTCCATTCAGATCCTTCGAGGATGAGGAATGCCCCAAATGTCTCCAAAATTTGAGACTCCTACCATGTCTGGCCTATGAATAGAAGTATTACCGAGATTCAAAATCCTAAAACATTAACATCTAACCTAGAAATTGACAATTAGATAAAGAAATGGTGACTGAGATTGCACACTAAGATGGATGCATGATGTATTAATGGATAGAAATAGACTGGTTGGATCAGAGACACCTTAAAAGCTGCCCCAATAGAGAAAACAAAGGAATGCCATTTAAGATTGTCCAAGCACAATGCAGAAGCCCAGAAACAGCCCCAGTACAAAGAATTAAGGAATAAAGGAGTGGGAGAAGGAGAAGGCCTTTAAAGACTTGGAATAAAGGCATTTTTTTTGAAAGGTAATGATAGTAATTTCTTTAAGAGGAGGATAACAAGGTATCATAACTGAGATTGACACAATATAAAAAGCATAAAATACATTTAGTATAACAAAAGATACAACAAATTCAAGTAGGAGAACGATCTATGAACAAATTGGATCTTGAGACACCATGCTTCGCTACGAAATCTGCCACCGTATTAGCTACGTTATTTAGATCCTTGAAGAAGACATAAAGAAGAACAAAAATGTCTGATATCTCTAAGAAGATAAACCATCTTCCACAGAACCTTTTTCTTCTCCTGAGCCCACCCAATAGCATTAGTTGAATCACACTCCACCACTAACTTCCCTGGAAATGTTTTTGAAAGATCTTCAATGCTTCTCTTATGATCCATAAATCCACTTCATTAGAATCCTTGACACCAATTGGGAGAAGAACGCTAAAAACCTACCCACCAAGTTGTATAGGATTGATGGTTCAAGAAGGAAAAGAACAGATTATGGAGTGAGTGATGATGAAGGATGTGGATTTTAATAGGGTAGAGTGGAAAGTAGAAATCAAAAGGCCAACCCCCAATAATGAAGAAGGTGGCTATGATAATAGTGAAGAAATAAAAAGTTAAGACACATTAATTGACAAAGAAGGGCCTTTATTCAACAAAAGAAACCCCAAAAAAAATCCATTTTGGAGAGAATTGATCATACATTTTACAAGAGGTGTTTAGCACTTTAGCCCTGATTTTCTATAGATCTGGCCTGAGTTTTCACATATAACTGGCTCCATATCATTGCATTTCTAATGAAGTTGAAATTATTATTTTCTGTCATAGACCAGTTTGTTCCCTTTCTGTATAAATGTTGCCCACTATTTTCCCTATTTTTATGAATGACAGCAAATAACAATAATATCAACAATAATTGTAACAATGATACTATGGGAATGCCTCAGATGGGAACAGCATGTTGATGTGTGCATGAAGTTAGTTCACAATATGAAGTGAATCTGTGATACCTGTGTCTATAATTGTTTCCATTAAGATGATAAGGCCAATGTCAAGAAGGGAGACCCAGAAATCTTCTTGCTCAGAAAATTGTAACTGTCCAATCCATGGGCCTCCTGCTGGTGTTCATTGTTTTTTCGTGTAAGAAAACGGATCCATTTGGAGACATTTGGGTTATTCCCCATCCAGGATGGAGTCCATCCAACAAAATGCAGGTCTGAAAAGTATAGATTCTCTTTGAAATATGTATAGCATCCTACATCTAAGTTTATACAGGTGGAGACAAATCTTTGATCTAATGGTCCCCACGTAACGAAATTCAACCAAATTCAAAGATCATCACTGCCCATTGACCTACTTTCATTGAATGCAAACCACTGTTGTATTCATTTTACTTTCTACCAGCTACTTCAGGTTAGTATAGTCTCATGAGGACATCTTGGGTAATTCTCCTTCCACAGGATGAGGCCAGCTGATCATCTGTATGGATAAATAACTATAGCACCATATGCAAACAGAGGAAATAAGGATGAGAAAGAAACATAAAGGTGGAGAAAGGATATACTTGTTTAAGAAACTTGAAATGTCATCTATGCCATCAATCCATTCAACATCAGGACCAAACTTGACATTTCCATCCAAATCCAATGTAACATGCACTCCAAGGCCACCATCCTCCGGGATTGGATAAATCAAGTGACTGAAAGGAGGATTCCTAGTTTTAGATAAGGTGAAATAACAACCACGAGCAAAATAGGACGAATTCGGAATAACTTGATGGTGGGGGCCATGCAATCTTTGTGCAAGGGATACAGCACTCAATCCTGTGGAGTTAATCACAAGCTTGGGAACCAGTATAAGCTGTGGCAGCAAAGACGAGTTCCCAACACACTTCTCAAGATCCTTACTTTCACAAATGTGGAGATGGAGACTGTTATCATCAACATGGCCACCGATGACAGTAGTATTGTAAGAGAATGTAGTTCCATGATTCTCAGCTTCTCCCTGGACCCATATTGATGTGATAGTAAGAAAAACTGCACCAAGAGATCATAATTGATCTAGTACTTAATATAGGTGCATCCAAATAGATATGTGCTATAAGGGCCCATTTGGAGGATTCATGTTTTTCTTTGGGGATGTAATGCACTCCACCTAATTTGGCATGCTGATAGCTTCAACCTAACTTGAAGCCTGAATTGAAGTCATGCGAGTGCCAATTTAGACCTGAAATCATCTGCATATCAGCTTTGGTATGAAACCTTGTTTTGAAGGAGTAAAACAAGCATTCACACAAAAGCTCTGCGCACATGGAAATCCAAATGGATGCTTAATCTTTAGCTGATGATACTCAATTGAGTTGAAAAAACCTGGCATGAATATAACCAGCCCCAGCATGGTAAGTTGCAAGAAAAACGAAGCCCTTTGTAACATCATTTAGTTAGCTAGGTCTTTCATAAATATATTTCATGCAATAAAAGCCAATAGCACAGTTGGAAGGTCCTCACTATCACAACCATGGGTGTGTGCCTATTCATATGATTATGTATACATATTTCATACATTTTATAGTTTGCTTTTTAATTCTTAATGATAAAAAGCATATCTTGTTTTATTTCAAGATGCATGGATTTATCTAGTTTTTTTTTTCAAAAACATCAGTATTTTCTTAGAATTATTTAGAATTTTCTCCTCTTTCTTTATTTCTTTCTTCTTCTTCTTCTTCTTCTTTTTTGCATAGATCTACATGGATTTAAAAAACAAACCAAGTCACAAACCAACCTAACCAAATCACTGTTGGGTCTTAGTCAAAAGATTAAAAATATTTCAAAATAAAAACCTAACCCTCTGGTTGACATAGATTCTTGGTTGATCAGAATGGTTACTGCCTAAGATAGTTGTGGTCCTACTCACAGAACTATGATTGATAGACTCAAGTTCCATTACAATAAAATTTGTCCAAAAAAAATCAAGATGTAACATAAGGCTTTATTCATGCAGGTGAATCCCTAATAGCCCTAATCTGCAAAATGAATTCCACATGCTTTATGCCGATTATCAGACACCATAGAGATTGAAAAACACATCAGGGTGGGTACTCTATTTTTTCATCTTTTATGTCCTTAAACAATGTCAGCATGAACATTCACAAGCATAGCTTTTCAGATCTTCCACTTCAATATGATTTTTACAGAAAACAGTCTGAATCTCATGCTTAAATCCCAACTTTTGAGAACCTTTCATCTTCTCTATAAATTACTCAATATATTCATGAGTTCTAGTAACAGTTGATTTCTCCTTATGATTTGTCCAATTCAACTTGCACATTTCAAAATTTGGTTTTATAAACTATACTTAATCGCATATAACTACAGGTCCATACACGAGAAATTATACATTGTAAACCAGTTCACAAAAAATGGTCTGAACTTTCAATCACAGCCCTTGGATGAGCAAAGAGCTCCCAGGTTTCACTATCTAAATTCAACCAATAATTCAATCCAAGTGTTGTGATTGAAAGTTTAACACCAATTTGTTGTGAGCTGGCACACAAATGATAGTTTCTCATCCATGCACACAAATTCTGTCATCTTGGACAATATTAAAATGTATGACAATCAACTACTAAAACATACGACAGTCAATTTTTACACATGAAACTATCATCATTTAATTTGTCATTGATATTGATCAATGGAAAACGAATGCATGGATTGTAGAAACTCATTTTTAGTTTCTTTAGAAGTTTTTAAATACTTTCTTTTTCGAGAAATCATAAAAATCCTACAATTCATGATAGGCCTTATTCCCAAATCGACTAATGATACACTTTCCATTTTCAGAACATGCGTTAAGAGTCTCAGTGTTTTCGTATGGCTAGGAGCCCCACTTTCTCTTGCTCTTCTTGTTTGGTAGGAAATCAGTTCCCTCATCCAGGAAGAGGTAAAAAATTCTATCATCTCACTTTTCCCCCATGAATGGGAAATAGGAAAGGAGCTTTCTCCATCCCATTTTTTAATTCTCCCATACTTTTTCACCTTCGTTTTCTTCATAGGGTCCCCCATTTCCCCTTCCCAATCACTCTTCTGCTAAATGCCTTAACCGAGGGAAATGGATATTCAATCTACATGATTGAGTCTAATACTGCCTCAAATGCACACAATAGGCAGGCAAACAAGCCATTCTGCGAAATTATTCAAATGTCATTCAGGGTACAACCATCCACACCCTAAATTATTGAAAATGTCATTACAAAGGGTAGAAGCTTTTGACTTCTAAAAGTGGCCGCTAATAATCACAAGTCATGATAAACCAAGAAGTTCTGAGAGATTTCCCAACTCCAGCTAATCTAAAAATATATTTAGTGTGCCAGATGGAATGACTTACCAGCAAAGTGACCATGAGGGAGTGGGTATCAACTATCCCAGAATAAGGAGAAAATAAAGCTTTATTGCATTGTAGTTCAGGTTCCATTTGCATTGCTTCAAATCCCTCCATCATCCTCAGGCCCTCAACCCCATTTTCAATTCCAAGCTCCAGTAGATTTCTCAACTTAAGGACTTCTGTCAATCCAGTAGCGACTATGAGTTTACCAATCCGTTTATGTGGAACACCATGATCTAAGCAATACTTGTAGAGAATCTTCCTCCCTCTTACACAAAGGTTTGCCTGATAAACACATTTCAGATTAGATTTCATCCCAATAATTCATGTCAGAGTTAGTTACTGTCTCCTTATGTTATTGTTAGCTATTTTCATACACGTTTACATTATCCAAGTTGACATCTGTGAGCCTTGAGTGTGATACCAACATTTAAGACCATCATTGTAACTGCTAGTATATACTTTATAGTTGGTGTTTTCATACGAGGAATGATCATATGCTATTATCCTAATGGTAAGATAACTTCAAATGACATCATTTGGGATATGTGAGATCTACTTCTTAAAATCTAAACTATTTATTAATTTCTAAATACAGAGATATTGCTAGGGGTGCGATAGACCTTATAGATTTTCTAATAAAGGACTTGCATGCAGGAAAGTGTTTCCAGGAAAATCCACTTTCCTCTTTCTGCTAACTTCCTGGAAAGTGCATTAAACTATAAATCCAAGGAGGAACGGAAACCCAAAAGGCAGAAATTCAAGATAGGTTTCTCCTCCCAGTGACAAGGATCAAACCTTTAGAGAATTCGGGGGATAATAAATGCCGGCGTGAATGACTTCGCTGTTGCGAGAACTGGTTCCAGTGCCGAAAGTGGGAGCCGATTCGATCACAAGAACGTCTCTGCCGTTCAAAGCCAGCTCTCTAGCCACTGCTATTCCAACCACTCCGGCTCCTATCACCACGCAATCTGCTGCTTCTTTCGGAATATTCTCCAAATGAGTACTCAGATTTCTTGATTGTAAGCATCTGGATATGGTTACTATGGAATTTCTCAAGCATCTGAACGAAGATTTCAGCATCTTTCTTCCAACTATGCGTCGAACTATAACACCAGGTGTGATCGGGATTTGTCCAACGTCATTGAGATTTGAGACCACCACGATTTTTCCAGCGCAATTTTGGGTTGGGTCGAGTCGAATCCTGTGGATGTGAACCTCAAAATCTAGAATGTGACAAGCTTCATTGCCACGCAGAACTTCCGAAGTGTCCTGATTTGCACTAGCCATATAATGTCATGTATAAAAAGATATTGTTTTTATTATTCTGGACAAATATTATTTTTGACAGTAAACATAGACGCGCTGTTACACTTTTATTAAAAAAAAAAGAAAAAAAGGGCGCTCTGTAATACTGAGTTTTCCTGCCTTTACCTATCTAATTTCAAAAAATTAGGTAAAATTATTATTCTATCCCTCTGTGTATATTTATCTGAACGAACTCTTAGTTCATTTTTAGTTCGATCGAATGAATATACTCATCAGAACAAACACATCAGTGTAATTTCAGTTCGTTCGAATGAGTATATTCATCTGAATAAATTGAAAATGAACTGACACGTCATTCAGATGAGTGAACTTATATATGTTTATTCGTTCGAATGATCACTTAGGATCATTCAAATGAATGTGCCTTCTCATTCACTTTCTCAAGCTTATCCTCTTGAGACTTGGCTCATGTTTTGGCTACATCCCCATATTCCTTAAGTTTGTCCTCTTCAAACTTAGCCTATGTTTTAACTATATCCCGATATTCTTCAAGTTTGTCCTCTTCAGACTTAACTTCTATTTTGAAATCTGCCAGCAAAAATGGTACTGCTTTCCTTTTTTAATAGAGAATCCAAAATAGCACACTAATAATATATATTATAAGAGTTGCCAAAATTACTTTGAAGAATTGCTAACTGATACTTGAAATTTCTAAAACTAGCTTTCCATTTTTGTGTCTCATGTACCACATTTATTCCAGCATTATTTGACATTTATTATATCATATTGTTTACTAATCAAATAAACACACTAGTTTTAGGGTATATCCAAACTGATCATTCGAATGAATGAACATATAAAAATTTATTTGTATGAACAAATTGAAAATGAACTAAGAGTTTGTTCAAAACTTCGGATTATAGGATATAGAGGTGTAGAATGATAATTTTTAAATCGGTTGACCGAGGCCAGGAAAATCAGGTGTATGTAGAGGGCGGCAAAAAAAATTATCTAAACACCAATTATCTAAAAATAACACTGTCGTATTTTGCTACATTGCAGGTATTATTAATTTATCACTTCTCCTCCGCTTCTTCTTCTTCCTCCTCTCTCTCTCAGAATCAATCTATCAATCAATGGAAAAAGGCGTCATAAGATGGGTGGTGGATATTTCCGGATGGAATCCTAGTCCCCATGATTTCTCCTTTATCGTCTCTTTGTTTCCTCTCCAGGATCAATGTGCCATCACAAGGTAAGGTAGTTTTTTTATTAAAAAAAATTCCTCTACAGTCTTAACTTTTTTTTATTTCTATGGATTTCTATTTTTCTGTGTAATTTCGATTTCATCTCTCTGTCGCATGCGCATATCATTTCATAGAACTTACATGGGAGATGAGATTATGGTTGTGTTTGGATCGGGAGAAAAGCTTTAGGAAAAAATTTAAGGGGAAGTCTACATAGCACTCTTTTATCACATTACACAATACTACCTTGCTTACATTTAGTCCATCCTACTGGCTACATCCAATTTAGATCCTCCGTTTTGAATCTACAATTGCACCCAACTGTTGAAGTTTATCACAACCTTGTTCTGCCATTTTGTCTTTACCATCCCTACTTTAGATAATGTTAGGGTTACACCATACAATTTCAGCTATTTAATCTTCAAACTTTTTTGCCTCAAAACTCTTCTTCCACAATTTCAGTTATTTATTCAGTTGATTTATTATCTCGCTGTCACCGTCATCTTCATCTAAGCCATTTACCCATCAATATGAAGCAAGGTTGTCAAAAACTTATCGTATCGTGAATTGGTCTAGGAGTGTGAACTGTGAATTGTAAATTTTAGAATCGTAAGATTCATAACATTTTGTTCAATTCCTTATAATATATATATAAATACGCAAACAATCATCCAAAAAAAGAATAAAAATATATTAATATGATATTTAA
Organism: Chimonanthus praecox; assembly: GCA_022113865.1. Lineage (NCBI taxonomy): Eukaryota > Viridiplantae > Streptophyta > Magnoliopsida > Laurales > Calycanthaceae > Chimonanthus > Chimonanthus praecox. The sequence continues at coordinate 69,196,658 of CM039086.1, read as the reverse complement.
ATATAAATACAAAATAATACAATATTATGTAAATATTGTATAATAGTATAACAATATATTGTAATACAATATATAGTATATTATAATACTGTATAACAGTATACAATATAGTTATACTGTATGACGTCCAATAATAATATGTTATACAATAATGTTGGGTACTTGTGTTCTGGAGCCTGATTGTCAGATATTTATTGGTGATCCCATTTCCACTGGCCTTGTTCGGGGGTCAAGCAAATAATTTTTTATTGGAGAGAACCACATAAAATCATTGTGTCTTGTATGTGATTGATATGTTGTTTTGTTTTTTCGTTCATTTTTTTTGCTTTCTCAACAAAAACAGAACATTTTAATATTTCGAAAATATTTTTTAAAAAAAAAAAAAAAATTTAAGTCTTTTCCTCTTTCACTCCTTTGCGGTTCGAATCGCACGATTCACGATTCTGGCAAACAATGTAATTTTTTTAATTAATTTCGATATTATACAGATTTGTACCGTAAGAACCTCCGATTCGATACGAATCGTGCGATTCGAATCGTGAATCGCACGATTTCGATAACCTTGATCTGGAGTATGCCTATTTGTTATCTCACTGGTTGGTTCTATACATCTATGAGCAAATAAATTAAAGAGCAGCATTTTGAATTTATGATATCAACTTGTCCATAACTAAAATAAATAGTTAAATGATCTTTTCAAAATAAATAAATAGATGATCTTTTTTTTGGTTTAAAAAAGAATAAAGGCTCAATTTGGACTCTTATGTCCAACTCAAACTAGGAACTTTGTTGATCCTCCACACACTGCCCTTAAACTTGTTGCTTCTTCATATGCCCAATATGATCTCATCGTATCCATTAGAGATGAATTTCCTTTTCAACATTTGTCAATTAATTATCTGACACCCTATTCTAGGCTTTTTATAAATCGATGAAAGCAATGTATAGATTTTTTCCATTTCTTGCTGCACTTCTTAAGTTGCCTTAATAGAAAAATTACTTAATGTTGTTGATCTGCTTGGTGTGAACCCAAATTGGTTCTCCAAATATTACATTCTTGTTTAGGCATTTCTCCATTACCCTATTCTGAAGGTTTCATAGTACGACTTATGCGTTTGATACCTCAAAATTTAAACAATTTTAAGCATCTCATTTGTTCTTATAAATGGGACCATATTGGACTTGAGCTCATAAGGATCATGCTAGAATAGCTAGTGCATACTGATTTTATTCCCTTGAAATATGCTCTTATATTTTAGAGAAGTAAGCCCCATACATCTATGAGAGAAACTGTTGATCTGGAGAATCCTCTGGTCATTCCACACTCACAATAGGTCCATTAGATCATCTCTCTAGATCACAGAAATATGGGCCTTATTTGTATAAACTCAGGCTGAGGATGTTTTCTCAACTAATGATTATATAATCTGGTATTCCCTATAATTTCTTATTGATCAATCAATCTTGATTTTTGTTTTAGTGGATGACTGTATGTGAAATTGTTACTTTTGCGGCATTAGGTTTGTGAAGTTTGAGGATAGAATAAGGGCACTTGTCAGCCGTTTGCTTCAATTTGTGCTTGCACATGAAGTGTTGGGGATTCCTATTGATGAAATAGTCATAAAGCGCACCATTGAAGGCAAGCCATATCTGGTATATGATTGTGGCCAACGGTTCATTTCCCAGTTATGTCTTATTCATTGTGATGTGCCCAGGATTGCAAAAAGTTACTTAATTGACTTCTTTTGTAATGTATTTTATTGGTATTTCTCGTTAGTTTAATTCTGTAAATATTAAAAAGATTAGACCAAAATACTCATGCCCATGAGATGTTGAAAGACTTGCTTTAATCCATCAAAAGGTCACTTAATTTTACCTAGTGAAACTGTAGGGATTCTCTGCAGCCAATGCATAGATTTTCTTGCCTTCCCTTTCTCAAGATTTTGTGCTTGTGGACCATGATTTTCTCAGCCAATGCCCATGTTTTTTCTTCTTCCATGGTGGGTCTCATTACTTCAATGCCTGAGTCACTACACTGTGGCCCCATTTTAGGGAATTCTGAGGGCAGCAAGCTGTGCATTTGCTACAATGTAGGAATATGATCTTATAATTCATCAATTTTGACTTGTCATCTAAAAGAAATCATCAATTTTGACTCTGTTGATTTCCTGTCTCAAAATTTTGTTGTTCTTCATCAATTTTGACACTGTTGATTCTCTGTCTCTAACTCTGTTGTTCTTCTACCTATGTAACATTGTCTGTCCACGTACCATAGCAAGAGAAGTCTTGAGGAACACATATAATGACACACCTACTAATTGTTTTAATTTTTTATTTTTCATTGTTACTGATGGAGGTGATATCTTCAATTTGATTCTTTGGTTGAGTCAGTTTTGTATGCTGGGCATATATTTTTCGTATGTTTTGGATTACCAGTCTCTTATACTACACCATGCTTCCCACATCCACAAAGGGGCAAGAAATGATAATGAATTGGTGACATGGGGTTAAGTCTCATTACTCAGATGGTGAAGTACCCTCATTATCAATTTTGCATGATTCTTCAGATGGTGAAGTACCCTCATTATCATTGAGCAACTGCAAGCCAACTATGATGCTTCATTTTGTTTGTGTGTGCATGTGTGTTTTAATAAATTCAGTTTCACATACTTTTGAACTTCTAATCATCAGCAAAGCATTATCTCATGTATATAGGGTCATACTTGTGATTTCTAGTACTTAACCCTAATTAAGCCATTTTCTCTCACTTCACTACCTGGCGCGTCATGTATTATTACTTCATTGTTAGTTTTTATGGGTTTTTCTTTTGTAGTTCTGAACTTGTAATAATCAAATCAAGTACAGTGGCTTTCATTTCTGTCAATCCAAGTACTTGAAAGATCATGGCCTCTTACTTGCCAATCCCTTGGCACTAATAATTACAAAACAGGATCCAAAAGTAAAAGTAGGAGAATCTCTCACCAAGAGAGTACCCTCCTAGTAGAATCTTCTACTCGAGAATCCCCTGGGATTTTTTTTTCTTAATCCAAATGCACCCCAGTTATCTATACTGTTCAATCAAACTAGACACATCTGGTGATCATCCATTATCTTGACCATTCATCAGTTAGTTCTGCATTATGCCTACATACCACTATATTTATGCATGTCACTCATTACCTATATCCTGTACTCAAACTGACTTCTTTGATTCTTGTACAATTCTGCAAGAACTTAAGTACTCTCCCAATTTTGTCACATTATCAGTCATACATGTAGAAAACACTCACTAGTCTAAGGCCTCTCTATCCCTCTCTAAACTTTTATTCAAACCAGAAATCAAGAATACAAAAGCAGCAAAAGAGGTTTTGGGTCCAAGAAGCGCCAAGATAGATATTACATTACAATCATTACAAAGCACCGCATGAAGATCTTGTTCAATTTGTTCTATGGTGTATTTCCTCCATGCAAACAAATTCATTAGATGCCAACACCCACCAGATAATATTCAACTTGATTTTTTCGAAAAAAAAAAGAAGAAGATCTGGAGCAAGCTTATCTCAAAGATCAAAATTGGTTACACTTCCTCCAAACGAACCTCATAATGGCCAAAGGCACCAATATCCATAGAGATCATCTCAATTGTCCAATTAGTGATCCACTGAGGAAGAACAAATCATTGCAATCATCAGCATTGAATAACAAAAGCTCCAGTGTTCCACCTATCAGATGTGTAGAAACATCCAATCAATCATTTACATATCCAAATAGGATCAATATCAACTATGATGCTGCTTCCTACTTTGAGGATCACTGAATATCTTAACTAGAATGGTTTGTTGCTCTCGTCAGAAATTCCTGTATGATATTTACATGGGTCATTGGTTGTATCTTTCAGGAAAATATACAGAGCTTGGAGTTCCCAAATTTCAACTTCAACTCATCTCATCATGGAAACTATGTTGGCATAGCATCTGAGCCACTATGCATTGTGGGATTAGATATTGTTTCTTATGATATCCCCAAGGGAGAATCAGCGATTGAGTTTGTCAAGAACTTCTCGTCATGCTTTACAAGTTCTGAATGGAACAATATAATTAATGCTGGATCTTCAGATGCAATCCTTGACAAGTTTTACAGGTATGGCAGTTTGTTTATTTCGCTTCTTGGGAACTGCATGGATCTCTTATGTATAGCCTTTTGCTTACATTAGTTGCTTCACTTTGAACCTTCAAACTTTTTGTAGAAGTAAAAATTTCATGATGTCAATCTACTACAAGGAATTATCTCATACCTAAGGATATATATTTATCCATGACCCTCTAGTGCATGTTTTGGTGACTTTGCCTGTTGTTGCAAGGTCCCTTTTTGGTGACTTCAGGTAAATGGAATGTTGAATTTAATTCAAATGGGTCATATTCAACAGAAAAAGGTTGACTCGGGGAAACAAATCTCGGCCAATACGATATGCATCGGCCAATATTTGAGATATTGGCCGATAAAGGTGGTTTTAAAAAAAAATAGGAGAGAAATTTCTTAGCCTAGATATCGGCCGATATCCGAGATTTAAATCCCTTGACTAGTTAATGGCTAAAATCTTCAGGTGTTGTCCGACCAAGTGATCAGTGATCTGGATTACCAGGGCCTCACAGGTGAAAACTAAATGTTGTCGTAGTGACAATCCTTTATCTACCTTCATCTCCAAGGCTGAAAAAAGGGATCTTTAGTATCCTGTTTTGAGTTTCATCTTCTTTCCTTGTTCCCACAAACTCTTGTTTTTTGCCTGTAGATTGTTAATATCTTCTGTGAATTGTAAAATGACGTCCATTTGGATTGTGATAATTGGCAATCAAAACTATGTTGAATATGATTAAGCAATGGAACCCCACTGATACCCCTATTTCAAAATGGTTCTTGATAAATCTTGAGAATGGAGAAACTTTGATGTATCAGTTCCTATCCTAAATGAATGATAGAATGGGTTCCCTTGTTTGTAATATTGGAATTCAAGAGTTTCCAACAAAATCAATGAAGAGAGGCATTATCTGGTGGAATTTCATTAATGTTTTCCCTAAATGGATCCAGATATAATTTGGTCATAGATTCAAGACAAATTGACAATGGTGGTAATGGATCTGCATTTTTTTCATGCCAGTTGATTTCATCACATACATGCTGCTCTTCCATGGGCAACACCTTCTATGCTTACCTACAACAAGCAATTCTTGAAATCACCTGCAGGTGTCTTTATAATGGATTATATATTATAAAAAAAGGTGATGAGTTTTGGTAAGGAACCAATTTATAGAGAAATCCCTTACTATGGTGGATGGGCATCTGAATTACTTCCCCTTGGAGCATGCACAAAGTGTGGGAGAACTCAACTTTTATTTTTTGGAAGATACATAGATAATAAAAGAGAACACCACTTTGTTGTCCTCGAGCACAAATACAATCAAGGAAACTGCAGCACTTGGCCTCCTTGATGCCAATAAAAAGTGCCCTCTCTCTATCATTGCTAGAAGCCACTTGTCTAGGCCTTGAGAACACCTAAAACACCTTTTTAACATTTTTTTTGAAGAACTCCCCTTACTCCTTTCTGCCATAAATTACCATTACCGGTAAAGGGAATCTTATGTTTGTTTTTAGTTTTTGTTAGTAGTCAAGACTGAATTTATATCATAGTGATAATATACTTTGTGCTTTCTTTGCATGACTATAGAACATTCTTGTAAGATTAAGGGGGCAAAAGATGTAATGGCTGCAAATTAATTTTCAAAGTTCTTGCTTTAACTTTCTCATCACTTGTGTAGATATTGGTGTTTGAAGGAGGCATATGTCAAAGCCATAGGGGCTGGGCTTGGATACAGATTAGACAGATTGGAGTTTCATCAAACTAACTGGACCGACATATCCATCCATATTGATGGGGAGGTATCAAGAGAATGGAGATTTTGCCTTTTTGAACTGGACAAAGGCCACTGGGTCAGCCCTCCGCTTTAAATAGTCCTTTTCCCTTCCCTTTATTTTTGTACCATAGAAACCTAAGGTCATCTTTAAGTCATTTTATCTAGACATTTAACTTATGCTGAGGCAGAATCTGGGACTTAAGAACCTCACCCACTGTTATCACTTATCAGACATAACATTTTTGTGTATGCTGGGTGTTTATGAATTGCCCTTTTGCCAAAGTTGCTAGGCTCAATCTACAATTCAAACCTTGTGGTAAGCTGCACTATAAACGTGGCATATATGCAGGCACTCTTATACATACTGTAAAAATTGTAGGGGTACAAATAAGTTCTTCTCAAAAATCATGCTGATTAACATTCCAAGCGGTCTAACCGATTTCAGCTATTGAGAACTGTTAACTACAGTTCTTTACATTCTTTTCGATAGCCATTGATAGGATAGCTATCATTAAAGATTAATTGTAGGAGCATTTATGACAATGACCACGGTTGCAGAATTTTTGTTAAAAATGAGAAAGTTTGTTCTAAACACTACTTGGCAGTACTGCAGTTCTTCCACAGGAGAGAATGAGAAATGTACCATGTAAAAGAGTCATTTACTCAGGTCCACAAGCTGTATTTGGGCCCAACACCTTTCTCTTCATCGGTTGCTTGATCCAACCTGTTCATCTGATGGGCCCGTGGTAAGTGGCAGTTACCTGAAATTGTCTTTCATATGTATGCTTTTAATGGCCCCTTCTCATCCCTTCTTGAATGAAAGTCACTGTAATTTGTTGGTTTGAAACTTAGAATGAGCTATTCAGATGGCTAGTGATACCTGTGGGTAAAATACTAGGAATTACTCACCAGATGGTTTGCATGATTGGTAGAGCCACCTGTAAGCAAACATTTATCCAATGTCCATCTTCGAAGTCTTTAGAAAGTGCTATTGCAAGAAGCTATTACACTTTCAAGAGCACCTATTCTTGGCCTAAAGTTACCTGCAGACTTCAGCGCATCTAGTTCTAGAAGAAACGGATCACTCGCATCACAGATCCTGAATTTTTTTACCTTTTATTGATATTTTTTTTGTACTTCAAAAAGGAGACTAACAAGCCGTATGGAATCACAGGCTTCTGTTGCCAAGGGCCATCCAAAGAAAGCTGTTGATAGTTACAGAAGAATATTGAAACAGACCGAGTTTCAGGAAGAGGAATATCACTCAGGTCTCCAGCTTCCAGATGCAGGTTTTGTTTTGCGCACAGTCGATGAACTTGTTCAAATCTTTGTTAGCAACTGTGTTGGTGCAAGTGATCAAAGGGAATGTAAACTGAATTGATTTCTATGTTCGATGGCACTTTTCAGCTTTCATCAGTACAAAAGAGAGATACCATTCTGTACTTTGTTTTTCTGTATCTTGAAATGACTGCGTTATGATTGTGGCATTGATGATCATAATAATAACTTGTCTACTCTTTGCCCACCTTCCACTTATTTCATTCCAGATTTAAAACCCTCATTTATGAAATCAAATGTTTCATCAACCCTTGATGCACTCTATGGTTGATCGTTCTTATATATTTGATGGAATTAAGATACTTTTTAATAGCCCACAAAAATTTGAAGATGAAGAAATAGATTAAATTTTGGAGAGAAAAAAAAAAGACTTGATTGATTTGATTAAATGATTTTTAATAGGCAACATAAGGCAACATATTTCGACAATACAATGGGTAACAAAGTTCCTATAGTTCACCCAAAAATTTGGGAGGGGCCCTCTCCTTTTGAGATTAAGATCTTTAGATGGCTTGCTGGTTTGGAGAAAATCTTGACGATTGATAATCTGCGTACGCGCAAGATGCTCATTGTGAATGCTTGCCCTATGTGTTTATTGGATGCAGAGTCGGTTAATCATCTTCTTTTTCACTGTCAGTTTTCTTATCAGATTTGGATGCATTTCTTCTAGAGTTTAGACATCAGTTTTTGCCTTCCTCTCGTGGGCCGATCTTTTTAATGAAGAGGGGTTGGTGTCAGGTAGTTCCTTTCGGCACAGATTGTGGAAGGTGACTATGTTGAGCATTGTGTGGTCTATTTAGTTGGCTTGCAACAATAGGGTGTTTCATGGCAAGGTTCACTTGGCTTCGCCTCTTCTGGATGTAATTAAGTTTCCGACAACTTGGTGGTTGGTCGGCCCAAATCGGCTTCCGAATGTTTTTATTTCAAATATTTGCAGAGATTGGGCTTCTGTCGACTCATATACTCGTGATCTAGGGACTTCTCATCAAGCTTGTTGGAGTCCTCCTTCCGATGGACTTCTTAAACTGAATTTTGATGGTAGTTGCATGCGTGATCTTGGTCTGGCTGGTTATGGAAGGATTATTCGTACCGACTCGTGGTCTTCTGTGTTTTCTTATGCTGGGGCCATTCCTCATGGGTCAGTTATCGAAGCAGAATTAGTGGCTTTATAGCATGGTATTTTGGAGTTAGAGGAGAAAGGAATCCATGGGTGTTTCATAGAGGGTGATTCACAAGTTCTAGTGAGTTGGGCTATGGGTTCTATGTACCCGTGGAGATTTTTGGACAAAATCAAAAGAATTCGGTTTATTATTGATTCCTTTGATTTCAAAATCGCTTGGGTTTATCGTTCAGCTAATTCAACTGCAGATGAATTGGTTCGTCAAGGATTAAGTTTGGATTCCGAAGTTGTTTCTCATTTCTTTTAATGTGTTTTTGGGAGGCCTCTCTTGGTCTTTCTGTCTTTGTCTGTAATTCTTTTCGGAATTAATAAAATTATCTTTAAAAAAAAAAATACACATATTTCGACAATACGTGGTTACGTCCAACTCCTTAATTTTTCTTTTAAATCACTGAAAGCCGTCTTAGAGACAACCAAATCAACTGTTACACACCATCTGAACAATGAGGAAAATGACATTACTACGATTCCTAAAAAATGATGAGAACACCTTCTGCTTATATGCATAATTTTTTATTTTTTAAGATATTAGAGAAACAAACATGTTTTTTTATATAAAAATAAAAATCAACAAGCTCATCTCTCTTCCTCTTTGAAGTGCAGACATTTATTTGAAAAACATTGATTTTTTCCTACGAAGGGTGAGATGAGGGTTTTTTTAATAAATTTTCCCACAAAGATGGTTGTGTAATTTGTACTGTTTGACATTTTTAGGAAAATTAGAGGGGCCTTAATTTTTTTTTTTATCCTGAAACACTCAGAATCTTTTTAGAATTTTTAATTAAAAAAGATACTTAATCATTTCAAGCAAAGGCGCTGCATTTACTCAGATTTGTACTTAAAGTAATTATTAAAAGATTTTATTATTATTTGTTATTATTGTTGCTGTTGTCCATAGTTTAAGTATGAAGGTCCAAATTAGGTTTATAACCTTCATTAGTATTTCCAATCTATATTAATGACGATGATGATGATAAGCACATGTACTTACATCCACAGATTATTCACAATTATGACTTGCCAATCAAGTTTAAGATTGTTGTAGACATCCATTTCGCTTAATAGACGGGAAATAAAAATACTAAAGTAATAAAAATATATTTTTTAATTTAATATATTATGTGGGTTAGTAGGCTTTATCATATGAAAGATCTAATTATAGAATATTCTAAAATTAAAATTTAATAATAAAATAGTATATTTATCCATTATATTGAAACACATCAAAATCAACAATAGTATTGACATTATATTCATTGTATTTGGATTGAATGTCTAATAATCATTTTTTATTTCAATTTTTCTCTAAAATACTTAAGAACTATGTTTTTACCCATTACATACTTGAATGTCGAAGTTATATTATTTATTATCTATTACCTTGACATAGTCAGACGGCATACATGGAATTATTGAAGAGGTGCAAACTATGCAAAAATTCTAGAATACAAACTTTATTAAAATTATAAGTGGGTCAGATGTATTTCATTGAGATGTATACAAAATGAAAATAAAATCACCTTTTTTAAAATTTGAACTCTATAAAATCAATATGAATATGGGATTTTGAATTTTGAAAATTTGATTATTTTTAACCATCGATATTTTATTCTATTTTTTGAATTTTGAAAATTTCATTATACTTATCTTATTCAATTGTGTATGGAATTATTATAAATATTTAGCTTGAGAAAAAAATAAAAGAGTAGGTGTATAAAATTAAAAATAAATTATATATATAGAATCATTTCAAGCTTTCAACACAACCGGATCCGTGGCGCAATGGTAGCGCGTCTGACTCCAGATTAGAAGGTTGCGTGTTCGATTCACGTCGGGTTCAATTCCTGTATTCAACGGATTTTTTTTTTTATGGGCTTTGATGCTCTGTCTGTGGGTTGTCAGGGCCCATTTCCATTTTTTCTTTTTGCAGGAAGCATTGCTAGGCTTTTACACTGTTGGTATAAATGTGATAATAAAATTTTATATAAATTATAACCTAGGTACTGTACTGCCACGTGGCATCCATGCCATCTAAAAATGGACCAACGTTGGGCCCACACAAGTAAGGGTGAAGCCATTTTCCATTGAGAAGGGAGCTGGCATATTGAAAACCTACTATTCAGACCTGCCAGCCCCTATTAATTTAAGTTTCGACATTCCATCAAGTTGAACTTGATTTTTTTTTTTTAACGGTGGGTTTAGTAATTCATTCAAAAGAGAAGGGGAAGCCCGCCAAAAAACAAAAGCAAGTTAAGCATCAAACTATGATGCAAAAAGAAACCCACATCAAAGGCCAAGCCCAAGGATCCATGAGACAGCCCAAAGGAAAAACAACAAAACAGGGCCAACCCCAAGGATCGAAAAATCGGCCCTGCCGAGATTCAGCCGATTTTTCATATCGGCCGATATATTTTTCTCTCCTCAATTCTTTTTTTTTTTTTTAAATATTTAAAAAAAAAACAAAAAAAGTTTTTTAAATAAAAATAAAAATATATATAAATATCGATCGATATCTAGGCCGATATTCGCTCGTATTAGACTAATATCGGCTGAGATATCAACTGGGCCCGCAATAGATATTTGTTTTTTTTTTTAAAAAAAAAAAGAAATCGACTGAGATCTCTGTTGTATCAGCTGATTTTTTTTTTTATCTCTGGTCGATACTATGCGTATCAGCCGAGATTTCGACCCCTGGTCAAACCACAACTTGGGTTAGGTCCACAAAATTGTGAAACAACCCAAAAATAGAAGAAGCCCAAGAGCAACAAAGCTAGGAGGAAACCCACAACCTAGGTTAGGCCCATAAAAAGCAATATCATAAGACCCACAATTCTGGTCTAGCCCAGGACAACAAAAGCCCAGACTAAACACGGTGAAGAAGCCTAAAGAGTAAAGACTGATAGAAGTGCATTATCATAATGAGCCTCTCTCTACCATTGATAATAATATAAATACGTAAGTGGGCTTCTTTGTTAAAAGATTTCAAAACCAAGCTGAGAAAAATTGAAGCCGAAATATGGTGATATTATCAATATTTCGATATTTGTTAAGCGATGATCCAATTATTCATCAAAAATTTAGATTTAAGTTGAAATTAAAATTCTAATTTTAGAGTTTTGATGATGCTATCATTAAGAGTAGACCTATCATATATTCCTATTGGAGGTTTTCTTTGAGCATTGTAATTCAAATTTACAAAATTTATACTCATATCGGGTGTTTTTGGGATAAATATTTTTTAATAAAAACCATGGCCCAGCCCAGCCCACTATGAGCTTCCTGCAGCCCGATAGTTAAATTGGCTGAGTTTCTATCTGATCACGTCCAATGGCCACATTAGATAACCTAATTTCCTTAAAAAAGTTCAACAAAATAAGCAAATTTAGTAGAATTTTCTAACGGGCTTACTCAAGCCCAAGTATAGGCTCATGTTAATTTTCTTTTTACCAAAGTATTTAGGCTTCTTAGAGCATCCAATTAGTCAATAGGGCGTGTGGAAGGCTCTCTATCTTATTGTCTACACAATTCAGATAAAATTACGATAAGTGATCCTTTAGAGTGAGATGAGATTCACATTAACAACTCTCGTTTTTTTTACCTAGATTATTGACCAACACACCAACCTCTTGAAATTTCCGCATAATGTTGAGCCCATAAGAACATATAAATCGGGTTTGGAAACATGCCGATTTAAAGTTTGAACTTTGAACAACCCAGCTCGTGTGCAAAAAATTTAGTTAATTTTCAATGTTGATAAATTTCTTTTCTCAAAAGAATCAGATCTTTGAAATGTTGCGAACTGCAATTCTAAATAATAAAATTGGATCCAACGATCTTAACAAGCCCGTTTTGAACAATTTGAACTGTCAATGAATAAATAAAATGTATGATGTGAACATATGAAGCATCTTGGGCCCTTTTGAGAGAGAGGGAGACGATTGTGATTTAGAAAAGTTCTAAACGTACTAGGCTTCCATTCCTTTGCTTTAAGAAATGCTCTTGCCTCAACGTGAAAGCCATGACAAACCATACAAAGCAGAAACTCTTCATTTTTCGCTTACACGCAAACCTCTAAAATGTGGCAGTCTTCCACAATAAAAATGACCCCTCCATCTTCTATGTATTATTTTTTTAAAAAAAATAAAGATGATAAACACGAGAGTGGGCCCACTTTTGTTAATTTATACAAAAGAGTTGGTCTAGTGAAATATTGAAGTACATTGGATAAGTAATTATAAAGACAATAAATGTGTTAAATTTCATCATCAATTAATTATCTTAAGTATATAATTTTGACCTTTTAAATTTTTATTTTTTTGAATTTATGTGTGGGAATCCGCAGGATACCCAGCGTAAATTCTCCACGGATGAGCCCACTACTGCTAAATCACACCAAAATTAGGCCATGAAGGCTCGAACCCGTAACCTCCCGCTTCTTGAGGTGGGAGGTAACCAGTTCGAGTTACACCTACGTGGATTATATAAAAATATTTTTAGAATTAAATGAAAAGTCATTAATATAATTGAAATAGTATTTGTATATGGTTCTTTCAATCACATGCAATTATATAAACCACAAGTTTATTTAAAGGGCAGTCATGTTAATAAAAAAAGGTTTTTTTAGAGTTTTTTTTTATAAGGAAGTGATTATTTTCCGTTATAGTGATGTATGAGTGTTACATTCAACTACATAAAAATGGCCTACCAACAATATTAGTACCTAAATTATACTTAACCATAATGATATATTTTATTTTATTTATCTTATGAGGAAGAAGATTTTGATGCTAATGGTGCGAGTTTTATCGTAAAAAGTCTAATTAAATGTAAAGAAAATACTCTCTTAGTATCTTAGAGATGGAAAAAAATTAAATAGAAACATAACCATCAATGAGATTCAAATCTAGGTCATTTATATTAGAAATAAATTTCTTTACCACTAAAATAAAATAACTTTCATATTCGAAGAATGAATTTTGCATTCCACTTCTGACCTTATTCTTTTTAACTCATGTGAGAAATATCATATTTTTTTTTTTTAAGTATAATCACCTAAAACATCTTCACTCAATTTATGAAGAGATGTCCCAAGTAGATGGGTGAGAGAGGATTCTCTCTTGTTAACCTTCAAAAGTGGGTTAGCAATTGGAGTATTATCGATTTTGAATAATAATAATAGAATTTTTTTTATTCAAGGGGTTGAACGGTAGTTGAAAGTTGAGATAAAAGACTTCAAGATTAAGATCTTGGATTCAGTCCTGGTGACTTCCGATGAAGGGTCACTCTATGTAAACTCATCCGATGTGTGCGGATTGACGGGTTTTCACACACCCCAAGAGACTGCGATGTCTGGACACCTCCAACCTCAAAAAAAAAAAAAATAGAATTTTTTAATAAGGTGAGGGCATTTAGGTAACTGGGCAAATGGAGCACTCTATTTAAGGCTGTGAGAACAAGGAATCTGTATTCAATCATATAAGCCTGGTTGGTCACTTGGTCATTGTGACTTCTTTCAATTCTCAAAGAGAAGAAACATAAGAGAAAGTGAGAATATCAACTCTCATGTCTCAAGTCTCAACACAAGAAAGCAGAGGAGAGCAGAGCAGGGCAGAGAGAGAAGCAGAGGAGGCAGTGAAAAATATGAAGAGATTGGCAGTCTTGGTTGGGTGCAACTATACAAACAGCCGACACGAGCTGCGTGGCTGCATCAATGATGTACAGACCATGATAGACGTGCTTGTGAGCCGATTTGGGTTCAAGACAGAGCACATTGAGCTGCTGACAGATGACCCCGGTGCACCCATCATGCCGACCGGCGCCAATATCCGGGGTGCACTCGGTAGGATGATCGATAAGGCGGAGGCTGGCGACGTCTTGTTCTTTCATTATAGTGGGCATGGAACACGGATACCGTCATCCAAGGGACATGGATCAAAGCAGGATGAAGCCATCGTCCCTTGTGATTTCAATCTCATCACAGGTATGAATATGATACCAGACATGAATACTCTGCCGTTGCTATGTACAGCCAGGGCCAGCTCTGCTATAGGAAGCGTAAGCCGCTGCCTAGGGCCGGGCCGGCCCTGTGTACAGGCATACACTTTAAAAATCCTCAAATTTAAGACTCAAAACTTCATACTACAATTCTTCATTTACCTTTCGTTAAGTTGCCTATTATCATATATTCAAGTACAAGATAGAACTAATGGTCAGGAATCTATGTCAGGAAGCGAGAGCTACTCCACCCCAAAAGGTCACTCCCTTAAAATTATCTAATGTGTGTGAGTAGTGAGGCTTGTGCATACTTCAAAAATTAAAAATTAGTCGAGTGCTCTAAGAGTCATGGACATCATAGTAAAAAAAAAAGACAGATATTTTATATTTATAAAGTATGTACAAGTATGATATAAGAACTAAGGAGATCAGCTTCAATTATAGTTTAAAATTTCATGGGTAAAAGAAAAAAAGAAAAATAATAGTGAAATTCAATTTGAGCCAATAAACTTAAATATGCTTAGTACAACTTAGAAGATTCAATGAGTTATTAACTTGAATCAATGAACTTAGATTTAAGGTTGAGTTTCAAGTTTCTTATTATTCATCTCGATTGAGTCATCCAATTTTTGAAGCCTTTTAAAGCTCAAAACAGTTGATTACCTTAAGTTTTAAATTGTGTAAATCAAATCAAACAATTTTAAGATGGTAATTGAGACTATTAATTTTCGTATGAGACACTCTTTGTATCTTTCCCCACTTAATTATAACACATATGAAAAATATAGAGAGAATATTTTCTTGTATGAAATTTGAGCGCACTTAAATCAAAATGCTATTAGATACCCAGATGGGTGTAGCTCAGCTAGTTACCTCTCTCCTCAGGAAGCGGGAGGTCATAGATTCGAGCCCCCATGGCCTAATCTTGGTGTGCCTTAGGGGTAGGGATCCACCCGTGGGGGTTTTACGCTGGGTATCCCGGAGTTTCCCACACGTAAATTCAAAAAAAAAAATGCTATTAGATAGCGTATACTCGACATCATATCCAAATTTGAGATTGATTATATATGAAATGGAAGAAATTTTCAAAAATAGGATGTATGATGTTTGTTGGAATCAAATATAAAAAAAAATAGTATTGAAAATATCTATATGCCAAAACTCAACTATATCAAAAATTTAACTCAATAAATGGACTCTTAAATTAAGTTATTATCTACCACCCCACATTTAATGGTAATACACCAAGGTTGGAACCCAATGTGGCAATTTTTTGATCCATGACCAATTTAAAGACTTCTATGGTGGCACAACTGCACAAGTGGGATGAAAATTTGAGCAAAATCTTCGGCATGATTTATAATAGGGTCGGGCTTGGAGAAAAAAAATAAAGCCCAGTTATATTTGGGCTATTCTTGGACTCAAGTATGTGTTGACCCAAAAGCTAAGGCTCAGCCCGATTATTATAGACATATAAAAATTATATAAGAGATTCCACATCACACCTGATCCATTTCTTATTTTTTATTTAACTTTTTCTAAGATTTATGAAAATATAACTGGTTATATTAAAAGCTAACTGAAATAGATACATTTACAATAAATTTCATCCAAAAATACAAATGAAAGTCACTTGATTCAAAAGGTCAAAATCAACAACGATGCTTATGATTTTGACCACTAAAATTATAGGGCTTCAATTTGAATTTTGGGATGAATTTGTGTAGATGTAAGATATTTAGTTTTCTTCGAATCCGCCCATTTGGATAAAAATAGAAAAATTCATATAAGATATCAACTTATGATCTAATATAAACTTTATTTTATAATTTAATAATTATATTATAATTAAAACCCATACTTCATAGAAAACATAATTTAATTAGTGTTTTTTATTCAAATATTTTATACAAAAGACTTCATTTTGAGCTCTTATTCGGGCTCAGCCTTTAATTGGTTTGATTGGGCTTTGTCGGGCTCATGTCGGACTCGATCATTTCACTTGATAATTGGGCTTGGGCTTGGTTTGGGCTTTTGCTCAGCACAACTTAAGCCGAGCCCGTTCCCATCCCTAACCACAAGATTTGTACCACTTCTATTATATTAAAATATCACAAAAGTTATAATAACTTGTGTGTTTAGAAAGAAGTTTGAACTAAAATTTAAAATGTATATAATCCATTAGATTTTTTACCCATTTGCCTATTTAATTTCTAGTCACTTGATTTTACTATTCAAAATCACCAGCATAACCTTTCTCTGCTGTATACTAAGAAACTTTTTGTGTGTATCAGAAAGGCTAGACGTCGTACACGACTACACGTGGATTGGACATTTTCGTTTAGCCTGGCCCATAAGAAATGGGCTGGTCTTGGACAACTCTGTATGGCCCAGATCAGCCTACAACTGATTGAACAAACACTGGGGCATGTGCTTAATGCCTTTCAGATGTTGACTTCCGGCATCTGGTCAACCTCTTGCCGGAGGGAGCAAGCTTCACCGTTGTCTCAGACTCATGTCACAGTGGTGGCCTCATCGACCAGGAGAAAGGGCAAATCGGTCCTAATTCGACCAAGGATGTGACGCCTCATCGTCATCGCCAGAGAAGCATCCCATTCAATTCAATCCTAGATCACCTGACCACCCTCTCCGGCATTGACTCCCCAGATGTTGGCAGTCACCTAACAGAGGTCTTCGGCAGCGATGCAAGCGCTAAATTCCATTTGCGCGATGTCCAACTACGTGCATTACAAATGGTGAAGCCTGATGACGGAATCCTTCTGAGCGGATGTCGGGCAAATGAGATATCGGCCGACTGGGATCCGACTGGGATCCGACCGGTGATGGGGCCAAAGCATGTGGGGCATTCAGTAATGCAGTCCAGATTGTGTTGAAGGCCCATGATGGGCCGCTCAGCAATAAGGACATAGTCACACGTGCGAGAGAAGTGCTAAGCCAGCAAGGCTTTGGGCAGCATCCATGTCTCTATAGTAGTGATAAAAATGCAGATGGACCTTTCCTGTGGCAACCGGCCCATTGGAGCAAGTAGGCTCGGCCCTGTGACAAATGTACCGGTATCACTATGAATAAGTGAAACTCACTGCATGGGTTGAATCATATGCTTCAATAACAATTTCTAATATGATTTGTGGGTGATTTCATATATCTGTGGAATTAGAGTCTTATAAAGTGGAGATACTCATGTTATCCAAAAAAAAAAAAAATAGATCCAATGAATATGGTACAATGGCTTGTTCTGGACTTGTGGTTGCACATGAGCCAGGGGTCGAAAATTCGGTTCACCTGAATTTTCGGCTTATATTTCATCTCGGCCGAGATTTTTCTCTCCTCAATTTTTTTTTTTAAAAATCTCGGTGGCTTTTTTTGTGAAAAAAATCATTTAAAAAAATAAAAAAAGGCTTTTTTAAAAGAAATTAAAAAAATATAAATATCCGCCGATATCTAGGCCGATATTCGCCTGTATCATATCAGACGAATATCGGCCGAGATATCGAACGAGCCGACGCCGATATTTTTTTTAAATAAAAAATAAAAATCGGCTGAATTTTTTTACCTCTAACCGATATTATGCATATCAGCCGAAATTTCGACCCCTCGCCATGAACCAACCTGAGCTGGGCCTGACCTGAGCTACTATTTTACAGAACCCCAGTTGGGTTGGCGTTGCTCAGGTACGTGCTCAGGTTTCTCTCTTATTTGTTTTGTACTTTTGTATAAGGTCAAAGTTCAAACAGAAGATGATTCGTGCACATTCATACTCTACTATCACAAGCTTAATTTTACGCCCAATTAATAAGAAGGGTAGTAGACAGCCAATAAAATCCATACAAGAATTTCACAGTACTTGTCTTATCTATGTATATATAATCTGACATTATTATAATCTTTATACTTATTTTTTAAAATATATAAAAATAACTTTTTATAGTTATTTGTTTACAAGAAAGAGGAGCTCTGATTTTTTAGTTCGATTCTCATTTCACTTTAAAAGATTATTATCTATAGAGTTATCCAGTATACTTGTACACCTTGAAAATTAATTGAGTCCTTTAAGAGACCTTAACACCTTAAAAAAAAATCATATATTATATATTATTTGTAAATATATTCATGGGTTTTTAATAATTGTAATTTAAACCCGAATCATTTGAAAGACATTTGTGAGAGTTGAATTGACGGTTAAGAATTTTAATAAGCGGTGTAAAATTTTGGATTCAAATCCTACTCTCTACAATGTCATTCCGTCTAGTTCTCTTTAAATACAAATTTACCCCTCTTTTGGATAGCAATCCTCTCATGGGAGTTTTGTGTAATCTGATACGCATTTTACTGTATTGTCCATTTTGTCCATTCGAATCAGCTCGCGAAACCCTTCGAATCGACTCGCCGTATACTGACGTTTCCACACGATATAAATCGGCTCACTAAAATTTATCTAAATGAAATTATTTTTTTATAAAGAATAACAAATCAGATTACTGATCGAATCATTAAAATTAAGTCACTGACGAATCACTAAATTTTTTAAAATACTTTTGTATAAATAAAATAATAAAATAAATAATACCTTAAATCCGTGTTCAATTACATATCTGAGGATTGCTGCACCTTTTTTTAACAAAATTATTGGAGTCAGTTTCATCTGCATCGTTCTCTTTATGGACACAGTTCACGTGGCGGGGACGTGAAGCAGCCTTCTCGATCGTGGATACCGTGATGTGATAGTTTGAATTCATGGCCCCACCATCTGCAATCTGATTTGGACGGTTGGATCTGAAATTGGGTGAGATTGACTTTTTGGTTGACACGTGGGGCACAGGCGAAGGAGAAAAGGAACATTACGTTATCTGCAAAAGGCCGGTGCCAACGTGG
This sequence comes from Chimonanthus praecox, assembly GCA_022113865.1. NCBI lineage: Eukaryota > Viridiplantae > Streptophyta > Magnoliopsida > Laurales > Calycanthaceae > Chimonanthus > Chimonanthus praecox. Next base: position 69,177,344 of record CM039086.1, on the reverse strand, counting down.
CCTCGGGCCCGGATGGGGACACAATCCGCGTCAAAACCGCGTAGCGTAAAAGAAAAAAATAGTACACAATGTGCACACCGTGTTTTTGGCGTATAATGCATTACTGCCCCAATGCTTTGCACTCGCAAGATATGATGTGCCTTCCTTGTCAACACCAATGCAAGTCTAAGCCTAGATACAATTTTTTATAAATTTATTGGATAGAAATTTTGGAAAAATCTACATTTTTATGGACTTTCTAAATTATTTTAAAATTTACTCTTTTTATATTCACTTTCATTTTTTCATCATTGAATTAAAGTTGGAAGTAAAAAAAATTAATATTAAAATTAAAATAATTTAATAAAAAATATTTTATAATATTTTGATAGAGATCATGGTTATAACCCTTTTTAAGCAAATCACACCCTTTAACACAACTTCTAAGAACATTTAAGACTTTTCCTCCCAAGCAAATATCAAATGATAAGGGTAAATTTCTTCTTGATAGCACTGCTCAATCGTTGAAACTCATCAATGTGCTAACTTAACTTTAAGTAAAAAATATACACAACAATTGAAACAATCATTTTTTTTAAGACAAGGTATTTGCTCATCACACTTGACTTAGTGAAATATAAATTTTTATTTTAGTTCTAATTAATATTTTATTATTATTAATAATAAAATAGGTGTCTGAATATTCATTTTAAATTAAAGGTCTGGACTACCCACCTTCTATATTAAATAATCTTGAATAGAGATGTACCAAGACTTTTAGTCTATTCTTACAAACTCAATATGTATACAGGGTCAGTGATCCTCTCACAGGTATTTTGTGTTCAACGATACGCGTTTAAGTGTATTTCCGATTTTACCCTTTGCATGAATACTAAAATTTCGATGGACTGATTTTTACCATTCATGTGAATTTCGGCAACCCGATTTGCACTGTTCATGAATTTTAGCGAGTCAATTTACAATTTCGGTGAGCTGATTTGCACTTTTAATAAATTTTAACGAGCTAATTTGCATTGTTTATAAATTTCTTACATTTTATTTTTAGTACGGCAAGTAGAGGGCAAATTGGACATCACGGGTAAAACCCGTGTATGTATACACAAAATGACCATAGGAGGATCACTGGCCTATACATATCAACTATTATTTAATATGAAAATTTATAATATAAGGAGGTGATTTAACTTTAGAAAATATTTTTAAAATAATTAAAAAAAAAGATAAAAATATATTACACATCAGTTTCAAAATCTTACATCCTTATCCTAGGAGATCTGAATCTCTTCAGCAAATACAAACAAACTTTAATCTCTACACATATCCAAGATATCAAAAGCTGGGCATAACTATCTGTAAAAAATAACTTAAAAGCATAAAAAAAAAAACCAAAGAAATTTGAAAAATAAAAGAGGGAAAAGAAAGTACACAACCCAAGTAACGAACATTGATTCTCTTCCATTAATTGAAAGCAACTAATATTATTATATTCTACTTTTGTTTTCACTTTATTCATTTCTTTTCGTCGACACTGGACACTGACAAGATATTCCTTACCCAACCAAGCAACCGAACCCTCTAAAGTTTCAGGCTCGGGATTTCACTCTACCAATTTACTAAACTACCCTTCTCAAATAACTTCTATATTCCATCAAATTACTTTGGATGTTCCTGTAAATTGAAGAGGTCTTAGTAATTATCTATATTTTAGATCTTTTAGTTATTAAGTTTAAATCAGTATTTAAATAAGTGCTATATCAACTTAAAATCTATTCACTGATTTGTCATCCAATCCTAGCATAAAATACAAAAAATAAAAAATTACAAACTTCATATAATTTTTTTTTTATCAAGATTATACTTGGCTATCATTCACTGATTTAAAATTGCCAATTATTATTTTAGTACTAAATTCCTCTAAAATTTCTTTCTTAATATTACCATCTTCCCTTTCCATCTATCTATAAAAAAATACTATTAATTATTAAAAATTATAATTAGAAGTCATGAAAAAGAAAACTCAAATAAATAATTTTTCCTTCAAAAGAAAAACTGTAATTAATTCCTTTTGGAGATTGAGATATGAAACTAGATTTCTTGATGGAGAGAGATGCTGAAGGAACTAAATTATTTACCATTTTATTTCACATCTAACTTAACCTATTTCATCTAAAACTTTTGGATTCCAAATATTTATCTGAAATTGATGTAGTTAAATATCGATGTATCAGTGATATATATTATTTTTTTTTGAGCAGTATCAGTAATATATATTATACATGCAGTATATTAACGATACACAATTGTATTGGCTAAAAAAGTTACTAAAAAAAAAACAGTATTGATGATACATCGGTGATACATGATCATAAATCGGAGGATATCTTGATTAACAATGATTAATCGAAATCAGTTGTTTGTGTTACGTATCATGTGAAATGTATCAAATTACTTAAAAAACAATATCAATATATATCGTATTGACTAATACATAGACTTATATTTTTTAGTACTACGATAGGCCCGTCAATATCTCACGAAAGGCACACACACTCTTCTTCCTCTTCCTCTACCTTCCACTCCTTGCGACCACCACCATCACCACCACCGTCACTCATTTCCATAGATTTATATTCATTCGAAACTAATTCTATTTATTGTTGATTTTTCAATTTTTGAAAATCATAACTTTTTAAATTAAATAAACAATTTAAAAATCAGCAACACTACACAATAATTTCGATTTTAGACAACTTAGGAATAAGTTGTAACATTAACATTCAGACCCTCGTTGCAAATTAAATTTTATAAAGTTAAACTAACTAAACTACTTATACTTTTATTATCGAGACACTAAGTACTCTAATTAGTGGCCCCTAATTATTTTTTTGATTTATTTAGTTTTACTAGAGAGAGTTTTGATGTCTTTCGAACCAAGAAATTTCTAACATGTGATGTCCCTCACCCTCTAATTCAATAGATGAGGTGGAATGGTGGATTACCCATAAATAATGTGAGCTTCAAGGACTATTTAGAATAGCCCAATTAATTATTTAAATAAATGATTTAAAAATTTTAAATTTTAAATTATGATAATGTTTTTAATATTTAGTTTCACATTCACAAGAATCACTTCGCCACAAATATTTATGCCGTATAATTTCTTAACACGTACTATACTTATTGAGGAATAATTTCAACCTTTAAGACCTTTTTATTTTTTATAAAAGTGAACAAACATACAAACAATATGAAACATGGATCGGTATAATGTAAACTTCTATCGTATCATTCTAATATTTGATTTTTATCATTTATGATTAAATGATTGATAATTTTTTAGTTTCAAATACTTGATTTAATCATAATTTCTTTAAAACATTTTTTTTGTTTAAATTTGGGTATTTCCATTTTATATTAGGAGTAAACTAATCCTATGAATATGTATAAACCTCAGAATCCACACATGTTAATAAATTAATAAGGAATAACTCTATAGAAGATGACTCAAAAGAGTTTGAATGGAAATAGAACTCAAGACCTCTCCTTTCATGAAGAAAATTTCTTGAAGAATTTAACTATTTAAAATAACAATGTAAATGTTTATTCTTAATTAAATTACTAAAAAAATTATATTCAAAGACTCAAATCTCATTATTAAAGGCCTTGTATTGGAGGATAGATTTTTTTTATCTATTTTATTATATGATTAATATTGACTTCTTTTTTTATTTAGTAATTTTATTGCATTTCTCATTGCTCGACTTACATCTTATTTATTATTTCTTACTTACAAGATAACGTACTTATTGAATTGTTTCGACTAATTTTTCTGAATGAAATTTAAATTAACTTATACCTATTTAATAAAATATATCTTGGTGAAATAATTTTGTATAATATCATAGTTATCTTCATCCAATTTAAAGTATAATAAAATATTAATTATTAAGTGAGAATTATAAGATCTCATAAAATTTGAGTCACATGAAAGTTAAAATTTCACCTTAAACCATTATTTTGAAGTTTCAGAATTTAACCCATTTGATTATATAAATCTCATATTTAAGCCAGTAATTCCAAAATTTTATATTTTTAACATTCGTTTTCTCTCAAATGGGCAAAGGGGGGATAATTGAGAAAATCAAATTCAAGGGCATTGTCGTAATTTTCTAAAGTGGATAAAGTTTCGGTTTGGAAGTAACAGACACCGCTTAGGCAAGTCCGCTTCGTATATAAAACCCTACTTGTTCGGAGCCAGAGACGAAGGGAAAGGCAGACACACAAACACCGAACCCGAGAGAAGGCAAAGCGAGAGAGGATTTCCATTTTCCCCTTGCGATTTCTTTCCTTCTTCACCTTCGTTTCACCAGTTGATTCCTTCATCTTACAAGGAGAAATGGCGGATCAGCTCACAGAAGATCAGATTTCCGAGTTCAAAGAGGCTTTCAGCTTGTTCGACAAGGACGGAGATGGTCAGATCCCTTCTATCTTCCATTTCTTTAGCTAAATCTGTTGATTTAGAGCCTTCTGTCATGATCTCTTAATTTTGGCGCGATTTGACTGCGTATTTCTTCCATTCGTTTGCAATTTTTGGATTTCATTGGGTTTTGGTTCTGATTTTTCTTTTGATCGTTGAACTCTATGGATCCTTTGGTTTGTTCTGGTTCGTATTGTGATTTTGGTGAAAGAAGCCTTGATGTTTTGAGATCTGGTTGTTTTTTCCGTTTGTTGTTGAAGATGTTTTACTTTGCTTTTTTATTCTTAATTTTATTGTTCTTGTTTCCTTTTTACCTTTTAAATTTACTGTAGATTGAGTTTCTTCTTCGTGTAGAACTTCTGAGTTTTAGATCTTTATCTTCTTTGGCAGTTGGATGCATAGATTTGACGTTGCTCCGGTAATGTGCTCTATTTCACTTAATGTCTTGTCTGTTAAAAATGCTTGAATTTGTCTCCTTTCAGAAAAAATTGCATGGATTTGTCCTTTTGTTTTCTTTTCAACTTAACTACATGACCTGACGTGTTGCTGGTAAGACATGTAGCTGGGACACGTTTGTTTGTGTGCGAGTTGAATATATCAAAATCATGTATTTGATACATAAAATGAGAGAAATTGTAAAAAAAGGGAGATTAAACGAAAATGACACAAGAATATCGAAAAACAATAAATTCAACCAGGCACTAGTTTATTTATTTTTTGAATTGTTTAGTTCCAGGGAAAAGTGGGAAAGAAATTGGTATGGTAGAATTAAATGATGGTCAGGTAAATATTGAAAACAATCAGGCTCGAGTGTATGGCCATTGAGTGGGGCTGTCATGATGATCAGTCCAAACTGCTATCTATATCCCATTACACTGAATTTAAAACTTGACCTGGTAGCTCATTTTCAGTGTTGGATTACATACAAAAATTAAATATATCTATCTGATGGTTTAACTTTGGTGTGCAAAAATCAAGGGTTAGAATCAATAGGCTACACTGTTTACAGGTAATCCCACATCAGACCATCCATTCGCACATGCAGCATGCCAAAAGACCCAATCTTTAAAAGTTCAGTTGCTTTCTACATCTCTTTATATGTGTCCTTCACCTTTTTATACCAATAATGAAAGAAATTCTTTAAAAATGACAAGAATGGAAGAGGTCCCATATGGGGTAGCTCAATTGGTAGGCGCTTTGGCTCAGGAATTGGAGGTCTCAGGTTCGAGTCCCGTAGTAACCCGATGTCCATGGCTTGTAGGGGGTTGCATGCATATGGAGTTTACCCAATGCCCTTGTACTCGGGAGAGGTTGGGGTTCTTTGTTGTCGAAAAAGAAAAAAAATAAAAACAAAACAAGAATGGGAGAGAAGACAGAATGTTACAGATATACATGAACAAAGGTATAATACAAACAAACTCAAGCAAGGCTCAATTTATTTAGCTTTTGAATTTTAGTTTATGGGAAAAGGAGAAAAAAATAGGAACCGCTAGACAATTAAGATATTTAATGGTCGGGTAACCATCAAAATTTACAAACCCTTTTTGATTGGATGATGTTTTGGAACTCCAAAGATTGTGTATGGAGAGAAGAAAAAGTAAGAAACTGGGGAAAAGTTGAGATTAATAAAATAGAAAGAAAAGAATGCTTATTTTTTGGTTCTCTCATTTGGCTCACTTGATGTGATAGTTTATAAGGTTACTGAATCAATATGACCATTTTGATGTTTGTAACCACTAGTAAGTTGTCATTAAAAAGAAACTACTTGCCAATTGCAACTAAGATTTTTTTTTTTTTTTAATTATTAGGAAAATAGTGGCTGCACAGGTTGCATTTCTTTACCAAACATCTATATATGTCGTTTTTTTGCTTGGTGGCCCCACGTATTGTTTATCAGTGGAAACTTCCCCCCACCCCCTCTCCTTTTGCATTCTCAGGTCATATATTCACATTTGCTGTTTCATACTTGTAATCTAAACCTTTATCAATATGTAATCCTAAACAGTTGGAACTTCTGAATTTTATATCTTGCTAAATCAGTAGTTTTTGCAAATGATTTTCATTTGCGTGATATGTTACTATAATTGAAAAACGTGGTTCCATATGGTGATAGATTTTGATATTTAGGTGCATTTGTAGAACAAAATGGAGAGTTTGATTTTTGGGTATAACTAGTAGGATGGTTGCAGGTACGTAATGTTGAGATGGATGGGGTGGTGTCGATAATAAGAGAGAGAATTAGAAATGAGTGCATTGAGGGGAAATCTAAAGGTTGCGTTGATGGAGGAAAATGTGAGAGAATGTTGTTTAAGATGGTCTTGGTACATCTCTAGAGGACCAAAAATAATCCCTCCATGCATAATCAGCGGATTACAAGTAGAAGGTATTGGAAGAAAGGGGAGTTTGTTATCTATGTGGATTGAGGTGGTAAATAGGATATGATAGATTGTGGGGATAGATGTTATGATTTTTCTTTTAAATTAATATGGACGCAAATGTTGATAAAGTTGAGTGGAACAGTAAACATGGAGATCAAACCCCAATTAGATGGGACAGATGAGTTTGATGATGACGAAGATGATTCTTGTTAGGTATCACAAGTAAATACATATTGATATGCGTGGAGTTTTCAAATCAAGGTTGTTGCTTTTTAAATTTATCTTATAGGTGGAGTTTGTCCACATTGGGTGTAGGTTGAACCAGATGGAATTATGAGGTAATATATAATGATGTATTGGCTGGATTAGAAGACCAATGCATTGGTTTGGTCATTTAGATTATATAGACTTGAACTGTTAAACCTCAAAATTCATAATATTGGAAAATGTTGGATTTTCAAATGTGTTTGTGTCATAAGGTAATAGATAATGTTGTCTATATGGGCCATTACCGGTTGACATAACTTCAAGTATCCAACAACGTGTTCAGCCAATATTTCAGATTAGAACGGTCTCTGTGCATCCCTTTAACCTTTTTGGATGTTATAGACCTCCCTAGTATTTTTTATCATTTCATAGAAAAAAACTACCCAAACTATCATTAGGTTTATCGGTCTCTTGAAAATGGCACTTTCAAATGTTTGTCAAGATTTTAAGGGATGGAGCTTTGTGCCATGCCATTTTAATGCAAATGCCGTATTGCACACGGCTCTTTTATTTTATTTTTTTTAAAAAATCATGATATCAGCTAGTATCCATCTCTTCCGTCTCCTGTTTAGCTATCCACCTACAACAAACAGTGCTTCATATACCTGTTCCAAAATAAAAAAAGAAAAGAAACACACTTGAGTCATTAAGATCACAGGCCTTACATGCAAAGGGAAGCAACAATGTGGAAAATGGTCAACTGAAGAACGTAGTACACTGATTTTCAATCTTCAAATGAAAACGGAGACTGGTCAGTTTGACTTGTATTTTTGCATTGATTGTAATAAAAGCCACGTGGTATTGTAGTATGAAATTGAGCTACGCATTCTTATTCCAGTCTACTAAACTGAGTTTTGCATATCCGTTTCATCTTGTCTTTGGTGCATCAGGGCATGCATACCACTGTCATATATGACTTGTGGTAGGTTTAGTTATTCATATATGACTTGTGTTGACTATCAGTGAGGGATATTCAGGAAAATCTTTCAGATTAGGAAATCCTTCAAGGATATCACCGTTGGCCTTACCAAAAACTATTATTTTGATTGTTTATTTGTTGGTCACTGCTCACTGGTTGAAGGGTTAAGTTTTAATGATCTTTGTCTACTCAGCCCATGTCTGGATCACTAAATCCTAGGGCATGCTCTTTTGATTACTATTGTTGCCAGTTGTTATTTGCTGAAAGGAAACTCTTGAATGTAATGTGTTCATGGTATTTTTAACATGACTCCATGGAGTTGGGGATGATGGCAATTTTAATAATTCTGTTTCTAATAAAAATTTAACTTAAATGTGCCCCTCATTGCAATTTCCAGTGGGTATAAAAGCTTGAATGTGTACAAGGTTTTTGCCTATTTATGATGTTTCAATAGTAAATAAAATAATAATCCTATCAAATGCAGGCTGTATTACAACAAAGGAGCTGGGCACAGTGATGCGCTCACTGGGTCAGAACCCAACTGAAGCAGAGCTCCAGGACATGATCAATGAGGTGGATGCAGATGGCAATGGGACCATTGACTTCCCGGAGTTCCTTAATCTGATGGCCCGGAAGATGAAGGACACTGACTCTGAGGAGGAGCTCAAGGAGGCATTCCGTGTATTCGACAAGGATCAGAATGGTTTCATCTCTGCTGCGGAGCTACGCCATGTCATGACCAACCTGGGGGAAAAGCTCACTGATGAGGAAGTTGATGAGATGATCCGTGAGGCAGATGTCGATGGAGATGGCCAGATCAACTATGAGGAGTTTGTCAAAGTCATGATGGCAAAGTGAGGATCCCTAAAGAAATAAAATATCCAACCTGAAAGTAAAAAGAATTGAAAGCATGGAAGATAAGTAGAATGAGAGTTTTATTTACTCTAGGAATTTCTTTAGTAGATCTGGAAGGGAAGCTTAAAGAATGCCCTAGTAGGTCTTTCTTGCTGTGATTCGCCGCCAGTCCTCTCTGTTCATGCGTGTTCTGTTTATTTGCGTTCTCTTACCTGTTTGCTTGTCACTTTGGACTTTGGATTTTTGGTCCCTATTGTCTCCGTCTCTGAACTGCAGATGTGAACAGTGCAGACCTTTGTCCAAATTTGATTAAAACCTTATTTTTTTTAACTTATCCATTTGATAGGGTTGAATCTTTTAGCTGTGCTTTGTTGTCAGAAAGTTTTGGTATCCTTTCCAGAAAATTGCGAACATATTGTTCCATCTGAGGACATCGTACCGATGGATGGGTAAGGTTGATTCATCGTCAGTTTGTTGCAGGTTAGATGGGCTCTTGACTGAGCCAAGCTATTTGGTTCTGCCCATTGGTGACTTCTTTGTTTAAGAAGTAGGATGAAGCTTAATTAAAAGGATGATAAATTAAAGGTAGTGATTGAGGCCTTTTTTTTTTTCATAAAAAAAGTACTTTTTGACTTTCACACATACCACCATTTCAGTCGGTCGAAAGTAAAAGATATATTTTTTTAGTTACAGCATCTGTGAGTGAAAAAGAATAAAATAAAAGGTACAAATTAGCCCAGATTGGAACAATTTTTTAGAATTTTTACATATAAATATATTTTTATATTTACGTTGTAGAATATTCGTACCATAGTTACTTTTGCTCAACCCAAACCAACCCTCTGGATCCTTCTCAGGAGTTCATGGCGGGCGGACCAATTTGGCATGACCTTGACGGGGCTATGATGTTCCTGAGAATTATTCGAGGGGTGGAGTGCTTGGGTGATCCAGGAAAATCTTAGAAAGTGGATTACCCAATCGGAAATTGGAATATATTCCTTCTGTAAAACATTCTCCAGGAAAGGGAATTCCTCTATTATCTTTGGTTCTCTCGCTGTTTGCAAGCTCTCTGCCGATAATGGTTGACATATAGAAGCAACTTTTTTTTAGCGGTAGATATTGAAGCAACTTGGTTGAAGGCGGCGGAGTGACCCTCCTCCACTCTTAGTTGCTGTACTGAGCTAATGGATGCAGAGATTATGGAACCATGATTGAAAGGCAAGGTCCTTATCTATCTTCCTTTTGTGGCGAGGAGGGTACAAGCCTCAAACTATATCCATCCTGCCACTGTTTGGAGTGCGGTGTAGGCCCAATACACCACTTGCTGTCCATGGGAGCTTTTGCGCGTCTACGTCTACTCCCTTGGCACCATCTCTTAAGAGAGAGATGATGATTTCTTGTTTGGCATCGCCTGCTACTTCATCTATGTTGCGTCCCAGAGTCGAAGGGAATATATACTCTTTTGGAGCCACGTGAACAGGACTGCTCTTGTTGACTGTACATCTTGGGCTTTTGGAGCCAAGCATCCTCTAGATGATGAATGGTTGGTCATGGTAGCATTTTAAAATATCATCATTTTTATCATAAAAAATATCCCTAGGATTTGTGCCAGAATTATAAGTTTTCTGTTCAATGTTTTAGTTAAAATCTGTGCCTGCCGTCAGTTCTAATTCCTAACCTCTCTATCCATCCACCTTGTCCTTCTACTACATCCAGCTACTGAAGTTAACCCGTCATTCTCTCAACGTTGGTTTATTCAGTTTCCCAGTCACTCATACAAACATTTTTCCATGAGCCTAATTTTTCGAGTCCTGTGCTTGGATAGGCTAAGCTGGTATTTGTTTATACTTTATACATGTCTCTCTCGTACATTAGTTAGATATGGGTGAATGGATGGTGCAGTGGATGGGTGAATCGTAGCCCATGGGCATACGTTAGCATCAAATGGCGTGCATTGTAGGACATTTAGTATGGATGGATATGATGGACTTGTAGTATTGCTAATTCTAATGTTCCGGTGTATTTGCTTTTTGCGCAGAAAAAGGAAGAAGAGGATAGAAGAGAGGAGAAGTGCGAAAAAGGAAACAAATGGATCACCAACTCGTAAATCCCGGAGCAAACGCTGCGTGGTGCTTTGATGAAGCTGCTTGCTTACTTACTATAAGAATAATATAATTTCCTTTCTCCTACATAAGCATGCAGGCATGCAATGGGGACTTGTTATCCCAACTCTATTACTCTCACTTCATGAACAACTGTGTGCCTACTTAGCTCTCTCTCATCTCTGGGTCTCTCTCATCTCTGGGTCTCTCATAATCTTTCTTTTTAAAATACTAGCGTTTCTCCTACAATTAGATAATTGGGTTGCATTTTCACTTGCATCTTTCCAAAAAAAAATCATCGTAAAATGGAAGTATACTGCTCTTTCTCCATCCATACTTCTCCATGTCCAATTGCAGCCAGAATATGAACGAAGTCAACGAACCATGGATCACAAATGGACTAAGTAGCCACTTCCATAGGGTTCACAGTTGTTGGGCTTTTGTGGTTCTGTGCGGTACCTTTATGGAAAGTGAGATTTTGAGGCCCACCGAGAAAAGGCTTGGTTTTCGATGCTGTCCAAGCTGCGCCTAACCATACATTTTTTCATGATTGAATCTGATTGTTTAGCGTAACATCCAATTTTCGGTGTGACTGCTCCAATTTTGTTTTGATAATTGAGGAGCGCAAAAAATGCATTAAAATTTGATTGGGCCGAGCCTAGTAACTTGAAGGTATACCAGAAACCATAATGTATTTGTTATTAAGCTTCACTTCATAGAGCCTTAGGGTTTAGGGCCTAAAACCATTGATACTATTTTCTGAATATACTCAAAGCATAGTATGTAAACAAGAAACCAGATTCAACTCAGAATAGTGCTGAGTCAAGACTCAACCAGATACTGGTTTCAGCATTTCGAGCTTTTTGAACCCCCTAATTTCTTTGGGCCATTGCCATCTATTTCATAGGTCTTTTTGGGTCCTTGATTGCCCAAGATGATCAAGAAAAGTAACCGGTTGTTCAACAAGGTATTTTCTAAAGGCAAGTCATACCAATTTTGGAACCAATGGCATTAGATAAATGTATATTATATATGAAAAGAAAAAATACTAGATGTCTAATACTCACTTCGTCCCATTTTAATTGTATCATTTTAAACATTTGTATTTTTTAAGAAATTTAAATTTGACTTTAAACCACCATGCAGCTGAGAGGTGATTCTCATCCATTTCAATATACTTTATACAACTCCAATATAGATGGAACAACTATTTTGAGACAAATCCAAAATTCATATGAGACAACTAAATTGGGATAGAAGGAGTATATTATATTCTTATAAACTCCAATCTTCGACTCTCAATGTCAGATCTCAACTCGATGACCATTCTACCAAAGGGCATCCCCTGTCCTTTCTTGACATCATGAACCTCAACCTACATCGGTCCGATATAATACAAAATCTTTTTTACATTGAGTAACACTAAGACACCGAATTAAACTTTGTTGCTAGCTTCTTTTACGAGCATTTAACCTCTAGAATCTGCGTGGGCAGATTGGCTTGAGTTGAATCATTTCCAAATCAGTTGTTGGCCCACGATGTCGTTAACTAATCCAAACTTTAGGCCGAAAAACATAGATAGCATCTTCAACTAAACATTTGAGTCAATTTGGTTTTAGGAATAGGTTACATGAACTTAAACCTTGGTCCAAATTCATCGTTCTATTCCCAGTTTCCCACTGTCACTTGAAACGAAGCGTAAGCTTACTCCAGTTGAGGGCGCTTGCAAGGGAACATATGACTACAAAGTAAATAGAAAAGACCAACGGCCCACAATAATGCAAAGTATAGGCTGAGTCAATCTACCTAGGGTCGAGATATCAGCCGATATTAACACATTTTTTTTAAAAAAAGAAAAAAAATTAAGAGAAAAATATCGGCCAAAATATCGGTCGATATCGGCCGATACCGAATTTTAAACCCCTGAATCTACCAAAACCGCAAATTGGATGCTACCTTAGTGGATATTTCCCTTCCAATCATCCCAATGCACGTATGGGCTATAACAATAAGAATCACTTGGACTTGATCATTCCACGGGTTCTCCATGCACGCCCATGGCGTGCTTTAAAATCTCTTTACTTGAACTTGAACTTAAAACCAATCCACTAAATCAATGAGTTCTTCAAAGTTTCTATTTTTTGTCTTCTGAAAAAATAAGCACAAATCAATGGCATGCAGTTGAACTGAGTACACAGAAGGCAGGCAAATTGGCATCAATTTGTTTTGACACAAAGGTCCACGCAAGGTATCATCATGGCTCAATAGTCTTCACTTCCTATGGGGAGTAAGCTAACTGGTTTAGAACTTGGAAATTAGTCAATACAGTGAAATTCTTTCCAACCATTAGCTTTGACCTATAAGAGGCACTCCTAACAGGAGTCTCCCCAAAAAGAACTCTCAAACCAAACACACTTAAAAGTGCAAGTGGATATACATGCAGAATATGAACTCTGACATTAAAATGCTTGTTCATATCTATCCTGAAATGAAAAGAATTTTCAGCTTAAAACACAGGAAGGAATTCAATATGCTCATTAGAATTCTTAAAGCAAAAAACAGGGTTCTGTGAAATAGGGGAAAAAAGGAATGAGGTTGAAAAGGCATCTAAAAGGGCCAACGAAGAACAGAGAGCTAGCAAGTAGCTTCAATATCTGTTATACAAGGTCAATAATAGAATGAGTATACAACAGCAAACCTTTCAGGAGGGTGTTCCCTCTCTCACGGTGCATTATCTTGTGCTTTTCTCTTGCATGTCATCTTCTGATTTCCAAACAACATCCTTGAGACGGGTTGAGAGGTTCTTATAGAACTGCATATCAAAACCAGTACAATGAATGAGAGAAATAGAGATTATATTTCTAACTGACTCCAATGAAGAAATAGTAGACTCTAATTTTATGAATAGTTTAGACACAACAGGGGTAATGTACTCAAAATCCTAATAGATTTGAAATATATTGGCAGAAGGATGGGTCAAATGCATTTGGAGTTAAATGGATTACACGTAGTATCCTACTAATGCTTGTTCCCTGATATCTCTTCTCAGTTTAATCTGTAAACCATGGTAATGAATAATGAAAAAAAAGAAACATCACATGCAAAACATAAATTACAGGGAAACTCTTTTTTAGAAATTTGTGTTTTAACAGTAACCATCATATTAAAATTCAATGTTACGATTAGAATCGTAGACTCGTAGTGCACATAAAACGTTTATGATTGTACAAATAGTACATTAAAAAAGATCACTGCTGAAGCCTCATCTCATTTACATGGAGTTCTGGGGTTGACTCTATAAGTTCTACTTGAATTAATATATTTCTCTATCACTCTGTCCATTCTTTAATATTCTTGTTCATTGAGGCAACCTTTAAGGCCTATTTGGTAACTCACTTTGTTCAAAGAATGAGATTGCCAACATTGCATTGACATAAGAATAGATATTAAAAAACTTATTTCATTCTCCTCATTCAAAAGGTTGTTGGGAATGGTGACATGCTAAACATCACCATTTTACTATTCCAAAAATGACAACTCCAAAGGAGTGAAAGAATGACCATTCGTTGGATGGCCATTCTGCCACCTTAGAGATGCTTAAAATATTATCTTCTAGGATAGAATCTTCACAGCACAAGCACAGAGATATGTGTGATACAGGCGAACTAATCAGGACATATGAATTTGGATCTCTGGTCATTTTATTTCAAACTACTCAATTGTCCAATACACATTTGACCCACCTGATAAGTGGACAGACTGGACTTGTAATCAAAGCATATTTATGGCAACTAATCAAATGGTTTGGATCTCAAAAGAAAGCCCCATATTTTCATGTGTACTGTGAAGATCCTCTGGACATCATCTTTGCACATTCCCACTGCAGTGTTTGTTTAAATATGATAATATCATCCACAGGGGATAAAGAGATACCTTGTGAAACTCCAGAGTATCTCCTTTTGCTTTCCGTACCTCGACCAAATGAAGAGAGGGTGCTACTTGAAACACCTGTGACATGAATGAGTCTAAGAACCTGATGAAGGGTGATACTGAAATTTCATTAAAAACAATTATCTAGTAACCACCTCTGTGGCAACATTAAGATTTCCCTTCCTCCCGGCTTTAATGTTTTCCAGCCGCATCTGAATGGAAAATTAAGACTGTTATTTCTGAAAGAATTGCAAGACATTGATTCATGTGCATATTATTCATGTCAACTTTACAGTGTGCTGAGTCGCCCATTACCTTGCATGTGGGACCAATGGGGGCCTGTGATCAAAAGTACTGACTGGATGACCCCCAGCACAGATGCGAGGTTCACAAAAGGCCTCGGCAATTTTCACCATAGCCTTAAATCATCTATCAGGTGTTCCCCTCACATGCAAGGGAGGGCATACAATTGTATGATTGTGGAGGCTCATGAGTCTCAGTCTGATTCATGTTTCAAATATCAATACATGCAAATGCTCCATTTTGCATAGTTAAAATTCTTTATGCTACAAAGTTCTATTATGCATCCATTACATGTAGTAACAGTGTTTTTCATATGTTTTTCACCACTGTTATTTCAGTTTCCATAGTTTGTTGTCACTACCACATACATGTGAATCCATCCAACCCAAATGTTGAAACCATCAACCTAATTATCTAGCAGACATCATGTGGAACCATCTTATTAGGTGGATCCCATGTTAAATACAATTTAAAAACACCATTCCCACTTCCTTGGATAAGACGCATCTCACTGGGTGGAACCATCATGTGGAACCATTTGGGTCTCACCATTCTCACTTCCTTGGGTAGGACATATCTTAAACACATCTCTGGGGCTGGGCCCTTCCATTTGGCTCCAACGTATACATCTCCTTGTGCAGGTTCTGTCTTGCACATTGCAAGCAAACCAACCACTAAAGCCCATCTTATACACATATTCATCAGTTGGGGCACCATTTGGCACCCACACAATATACATCTCAACATGTATGTCTCACTACAAGCCTCCAATGGGTGGAAAATTAAGTGAATGAAATGCCATAAGCAATTCTATACATGTCATACCTTGTAGTTTTTCTTTTGAACATCAAAACCTAGAGGTTTTGCTGCTTCTTCGATCTTACTGATGATTTCATTGGCAGGACATTTTGATGTGAACCTTGTTTCCCTTTTGAATTCCTGCCATGGATGTAACCAAAGGGTCACTCAGAACTTAAAATTTCATAAACCACTTTAGAACTATGCGTGCGAGCACCCTTCATCATGAAAGCAAACACAAATATACATTTCATTGATAGCAGAAAGCATTGACTGTGTTTTATCAACATAAAAACAGGAATTCTAAGGATGCATGAGCATATGCATGCGTCACAATGCATCAGTGGGTACAAATTGGTCAACAGTTCACTGATCCAAACCATTAATCTGATGGCTCCACCAGCAATGGGGTATGTGAAAAAAAAATAATGATGACTGGAAAACCCTAATTTTCAAATATAAAAAAATGGGTGGTCAAGATAAATCTGCCACCTTCCAATCCCTAATTGATTTTGGGGCATCCCCAGCAACACAATCAATCTTGTATATAAACCATGGGTGCACCCTCTAGTCGCACATACAAGGAGACTGCATGTCTTAAAGCATCACAACCTATAATTCTTCCAAACAAAAGCACTACAAGACGCAGTGAACCTGGTCAATCTCAAACAAATTTCCAAGATTCAGGCCCTTCGACATAGAAATCAATTCAAATGCATTCATTGCTGCTGGCTGTTCTTCCTTCTTCTCTGTCACATGATGTTCCTGATACAGTACAGACAGATGTAATTGAAATCATTATTCACAAAGCATACAACACATAAAAACCCATAGTTTTTCACTTGCATACAGTAATCAAATAATATATGTAATTGAATGATTATTTAAAAAAATAACTGAATGATCCCAGTTAAGGATCAAAGTCCTCTATTTTTTTTTTTCAGAACATGGGTATTCCACCCCACATTGGAGGTGAGACTAATCCCACGAGCATGTGTAAACCTCCCAATCCACACACACTGGTTAAGTCGATGAGGAGTAACCCCATGGGGAGTGGCCCATGCTAGGATCACTAGACAGGTACTATTTTTAGGGTATCCAACTATCCAGTCTGAATGATCCTCAGTCTGCTGAAATTGTTCTTCGCTTAGGATCCAGTAGAGATACTATTCATCCATGCCAATCAATAGATGGAGTGATGAACAGTTGATTCATACAGGGTCACCACAATCTCAAATAGTGCTTGATGACATCGTTAAAATTTAGAAATATGTCTTTAGCACTGAAGTATGGGTCCATGACAAAACTTCAACAACAACAACAACAAAAAAAAAAACAAAAACTTACTTCTGAGTCCTTGAAGACGGCATCTATGTCATCCAAATTTGTATCATCTTTCTCCTCAAATATGGGTGGTCTGAAACCTTTCTTGAACCATTCGTCCTCCAGAATTTCAGGGATAGTGATGCGCTGCCATGGACCACAATGGATCAATCCCACCACAGATAGGAAAGTCAGAACACAACAGCAACCTTGTGGCATGTATAGCGGGAAAAATAGTTTTCAGCTTTTTCCATAAATTATAGGCGATATTCCTTCATCACTAATTGAAGAAAGAAGTGCCAAACATGGTGAACAGAGTTTAAAAACTTGAAAATGGGACTTAACTTGAAATCTAATTGAGCCAGATAACCTAGACAAGTTTTTTACTTGACTTAGAAAAACTCGATATAACTCATTGACTCGCTCAACTTGAAATCCCACCAAATCAATTCAATTCAAATTGATTTCAAGTTTTTAAACTATGGACAAGACACCTCATTGTCATCACATCATCATGATTCATGACTAGGCTAGTGGTAGACCACTTCACATGTTATAGAAGAAATCATCCATTTTTAAGCATTACACTACGTCACTACTTAACCAGCAACATGTTATTTGGCACTGGCCAAGGAGAAAAACTTACAGTCATAGGATTTGGATCCAAGATTCTTATAATCAATTTCATGGCCCCAAGAGAGAACCAAGATGGACAGCTGAAGTCAGCCTCTGAAATCTGCAAGTACAAAAGTGCACTAATAAACAGAAGCAAGAACAAGACAATGAAACAGAAGGCCAATATTGTTAAAATGCTCACTTTTTTATAAAGGACCATAAGATTAGAATCATCAAAAGGCAAGTAACCTGCAAGCAATACAAATAGGACGACTCCACAAGACCACAGGTCCGCAGTTGCTCCATCATAGCCTCTATCATTAAGGACCTGTCCATAAGGAAGAGATTAAATTGCATGGCCTCAAAAAACTGCACAAGAACAGGATTCGTGAAAGAAGAAATTATATGACACTTGACCCAAGGTTGAACCAAGGTTATGCATTATAATCAAATGCTTAGTCTGTACAAGTTGGATCCCAATTAGGTTACCAGAATCATTAATCTGATGGAGGCCATGCCCCATAAATCTACATGATGAGATCAACTTCAATCAATAAATAATTGTCCATAACCAACATAATAGGGATAAATAGTGGGGGCTATGATCTTCATCCCAATGATTTGGGTCAATTGTTTTTCATGATTAGGAGCCAGTATCTGTATCAATATACATATCAGTTTACAAACTTCAGACCGAAGGATTTCATGCATACCCTTGGGTTCATTGATTATGTGAAACCCCTGCCACCGATGTGGGAAGAGTCCCACATCGAAGTGGAGGCAAAAGGGGGAGGCTATATAAGAGGCCATGCCCTCTTAAACTCATAAGACGCATTTTGGGCCGGACCAAGTAGGTTCGGACCCAAAGGCAAAACCGTGCGGGTTCGAAGTGTGTGCGAGACTCAGAGCGGACAATTTCTTGTTGAGTCAAGCCTTAAGCCCTGTGTTTGGGTCGGGTCGTTACAAATTTGGTATCAGAGCCGAGGTTCAACACTTGGACTGTGTGGGCCTTCCTCCTTCTCTGATGTTGTCGAGCCGGGGACGGCTCGAGGCTTTAGGGGGGGTGATTGTGAAACCCCAGCCACCGATGTGGGAAGAGCCCCACATCGGAAGTGGAGGCAAAAGGGGGAGGCTATATTAGAGGCCATGCCCTCTTAAACTCACAAGACGCATTTTGGGCCGGGCCAAGTAGGCCCGGGCCCAAAGGCAAAACCGTGCGGGTTCGAGCTGTGTGCGAAGCCCAGAGCGGACAATTTCTTATTGAGTCAAGCCCTAAGCCCTGTGTTCGGGTCGAGTCGTTACAGATTATATTATGCTTCCTCATAATATTAGTTATTATCAGTATCAAGGGATTAGCACCTCTGGTGCAACATAGTTCGGTGTTCCACAGGTAGTATGAAGTAAGCCATCATCCTGCAAGGAACCATGGAAACACAACAAAATTCAGAGTA
This sequence comes from Chimonanthus praecox, assembly GCA_022113865.1. Taxonomy (NCBI): domain Eukaryota; kingdom Viridiplantae; phylum Streptophyta; class Magnoliopsida; order Laurales; family Calycanthaceae; genus Chimonanthus; species Chimonanthus praecox. The sequence goes on along the minus strand of CM039086.1, from coordinate 69,157,926 downwards.
GGACTAAGAACACCAAAAAATTAATGGCATGTACCAATGATACACAAATGGGTTTTCCCAGTTTGAGACTTCATAATAACCTTTGATCTTGGGTTCGTTTCCACATTTCCGTTTAAATGTGGATGCTAAGTGAAGTATTAAGATTTTTAATCTGAGGTATCATCATGGCTTTCCCCATCCATAGAGGCCAATCAGATAAATAGTCTGCATCTCACTAAGCTATATATGGAACCAACGAGGCTATCAAATTATTCCAAAGTAGAAAGAATGTCCTAATATTTTCTTTAAGAAGTATGATTCAGAGAAAAAAAAAGGAAGTTCTCTCCAACATTAATGCAATGAGTAAGGTGGACAATGTCCAGGATTACGGGTTTGGCAATTAGCAAAATCATCAGTTACATGTGCTGGAGTGGCACATTGAAACAAGATTTGAGTGAAATGTCAAGTGAGCCCATAAAGAAGATCAAAAAACCCAATCCAGCCTATTCAGATGAACCCACATGTAAGTTCAGTCTTGACCATTAGCCCTTTTTCTAACTGTAAATTTTTATTGTACCTTGTGGTCTTGTTGGTAACTGATCTAGCTTACATTTTGGGCTAGAGCATCTACAGGATGCAATGATCATGGAGATGGATCTGGATTTTGCATGTCTACCATATAGGCAGATAAAATCATGGAAACCATGTTGCAATAAAATTAGCTATGCTCTAAGGTGTAACCAAAACCTTCCCCAATGGCAAAAATGTTTTTGATAAAATTAAAAAAAAAAAAAAAGAACTTTAAAAAAGAATTTTGATTTAGGCACGCGGCACGCCCATCTTTTTTTAAAGGAGATACCCCTTGTCTTTTTGCACACATATAACAATTCAAGTGGTGGAAAGTACAAGGATTGCCTCTTTATGTTAAAATAAAGAATGCCTCAGCCACAGCCCAAAGAAAAAAAAATCAATAAAAGGAAGCCCAATGATAATACCCCAATAACAACAGTAATGACTTGTAACTTAATTTTCTTCTCAACATTATATCTCAATGTATCAGTTAACTGCTCAATGAATCGCCTGGATCTTCAAATGACAAGGTGTGTAAAGGAATTAATATCAGAATTAAATAGTGAAGGCGTGTTTACTCTGACTTGTCGTGATAGAGCACTCAGTCCAAAATCAGATACTTTAAGGTTGCCAGATGCATCAAGTAATAAATTCTCAGGCTGCAAAAAACATGATGGAAAGAACAAGTTATTTCTTCTGCAATCACTTATATTCTAGATGCCTTGGAATATCTTAAAAGGAAAATCAGGTGCACAGGTTGCGACATGTAATGAGTTATTTACCTTTAAATCTCTGTGATACACACCACGACTATGACAATAATCAACTGCATTAATAAGCTGCTGAAAGTATCTCCTGGCTTCATCCTCCCTCATACGGCCATGATTGACCTTGATGATCAAAAAGATTCACAAGCTAATTGAGATCTAGCCTAAATGTAGCAGACAGTTATCAAAACAACTGGATTTCAATGAATCAACATTGCCACCCTCTCATTAGAAGAGGAGACCTCTTATTGTTCATGTTTGTATACAGGCAGTTCAGAAACAGAGCCATAGGACTAACCCAAACACGTGTGACAACAACATTAAATATTAAGGACATATTTGGATTGTATATTTTTATATCTCACCCAGCCACTACGTATAGGTAGCGTTCGACCATCTGAAAGGCAATGGACAAATGGGAAGGATATAATAATCAATACAACAATACCCGAGCTACCATCAGTTTCTTGTCAGACTAGGGTGCAATGGCTTGACCAGGTTATTGCCTGTCACAACCCATACCACAACTAAGCACAGAAGAGTGTTATATCTAGGATGTTGTCATATTTCTGTTTGTGCCTTTTGTTATAAATAACAATTAACCTGGGTTCCTAGGTCCCACTTAGAAGAAAAGAGATATTTGTAGAGAAATCAACATAAAAGGTGAAAATAGGATAAGAAGAGACTCTCACAACTTACAATTTTGTCAAATAGCTCTCCTCCGGTAACAAACTCAAGAATGATGAAAATCTTTTTCTTGCTTCCCATGACCTGCAAAGAAAAAAAATTCAGGAAGGCACAAAAAACAAGAGAAGTATGGCACATCATGCAGAATTCTTCTTAGTTCTACCATGATCTATCTAGGCTCAATTGAGGAACATGATCTGATGTTTGTATATGGGAAGCTTAGAAACAAAGCCATGGGACTAATTCAAACACATGTGAGAGCAAGGTTAAAAGTTTTGAAATATTGGATTGGAAATTTTTATAACTCACTTCCATAAATTTCAGGACAAGATTTGCAAAAATTCGAAGTTGTAGGAAGAAACCTCAAAATGACAAGAAAGATGGTGCAATGGGGCTCAAAAGGTCTTACTTCTCAAAGCAAACAAGGTCATCAAAAGTTTCCAATCTAATGTGAGCTTTTGCTTCACCCTAGAAGTTTACTGATTTTCAGTATTTTCAAGGAAACAAATATATATATATATATATATATATATATTTTTTTTTTTTTTTTTTTGAATGGTTAATATATTAAGATAAAAGAGAGCACCAGAGGTGCAAATACATAGACCTACAAGACCAAAAAAAGAAGAAAAGGAAACAAAGCTGGCCCAAGTCAACCGTGAAGTAAGCACAACCCAAAAGCACACCCAGAATATCTTAAGCTAAGTCAATACATTCTTTCCATGCTCGGAGGATATCATTAGAAGAGATATTCTTGAAAACCGCTAGAGTAAAGGCCCACGAAGAGGCAAAAACTCTTGTAGAAACAGCTTCGGGCGATTCAGCACTATCCTTAAAAATTCTATTGTTGCGTTCCCACCAAAGACTCCACATAGTGGCAAAAAAGGTTAGGCGCCACAAAGAAGAACATTTTCTGGAAACCGAAATCATGTTCTAAGCATAGGATAGCTCCGCAACCGTAGAAGGCATTACCCAATCCACACCAAACTTTTGGAGCACGGCACACCACACAGCATAGGAAAAAGGGCAATGGAAAAGGAGATGATTCACTTCTTCCGAGGCATGAATGCAAAAAGGACAAGCACTAACAATGGTTCTTCCTCTTTTGTGCAAGTTGTCTTGAGTCAGGAAACAAATATTTTTTACTGAATCTCTCTATCCATCTCAGAGTGATCTGAAGCTCTAGAGAACTTTTGAGTAGTGAGAATCTACTTCTTCTCACTAGATTGCAAGGTACCCAATGTAGCACCAGGTGTGGTTCTAAAGCTTGTTGAAAATCCAGACATATTGCCTGATATGTACAAGTTGGGTCCTGACTAATACTGGTTTTAGTGGTTTGCATCTAAAACCTGACATGTATTGGAACTGCATTATAACCCCCAACAAGTAACCATTTCGTTTATATTTAACAGACCTTGAAAAGCTATTAAAAAACCAAATACAGATTTTCTTTTTGAGTCTTTGGATATCAAGTATTCTTCCAAAACAAAAAGAAAGAGACCAAAATGAAACAAAATAATGGCCCAAGAAAGATAAAACAACTGATATGTAAATATTTAAGCCCCAGCAGACATGAACTTTGAAAATGAGTTTTAAAACCTAGACCACAAGGTAATTGTGAGATGGAAAATTTCCTTGAACTTGTACTGGGTACATGATAATAATTCTCTCTCAGAAAAGCCTTTGCACAGTTGGCAAGCCACAAGTGCTCACTATTGCAACTTGCAACCATAAAGGCTATCAGTTTGAATCATGCTTCTACTTCAAACAACAAAAATAAAAATTGAATAATAAGAAGCTATTATTATTGTTATTTTGAATGATAACATATTTATTGGCAGGATGAAAGCATACGCCCCAAAGGAGCCTAAGACAGGCTCCTTATAGAGAAACCAATATCACATAACCTGACTCTTTACAAACATCAAAGATTACCATGGATCCACTATCTGGTCTGAGTACAACAGCAAGTCTATTTCTCAATGATCAATGAACAGATGTGTACAAACCTCCACAAAACTAAAACCATGTAAAAAAAAGTACCATTTCAAAGGGCCACATTCACCTTATTGTGTTCTCCCTATTATATAAATTAATTAACTATATCATTAAAAAAAATAAAGAAACATTCTTCATTTATTCAAGGACATTACTTGTCATAATTGATACAGAAAGCAAAGTGATTAAGAGTTTCTAACCATCATCTAAAATTGCAAACAAAATCTTGAAAAAAGACTACCTCATATAGGCGAACAACATTGGGGTGCTTTATTAACTTCATCGTGGCAATTTCCCTCTTGATCTGCATAGTGAAGATTAAAAACATATGCTAGCCCTTCAATTAACACACAACATAATCATGAAAGATTTTCTAGCTACACAAAAAGGCACATATGAGCTTTGCTAAGTCCAAACGTGACCATTCATCTTACATACAATACAAACCATGAAAGAAAGAGACCTACATGAGGGAAACCAAATCTCACCAAGCTAATGGACAACAAGTGCAGGCCCTGGCCCATATGCATGCTTGTAGAGGACCAATTGGTAATCAAGTGTCAAATCCCATTTTTTTATTTACGTCTCACTTTGAGGCATCAAATAGCATCACAATGCTAAGAAAATGTCATTTGGTAGCCTACTCAACAACCATCTGAGGACCCCTTTTTATGGTTTTGAAGACCTTTTGAATACAAAATTTGAAAGTGAAGTTTATATGGAAGGATTAGCAAATGAGGGGATGATGGGAGCAGTATGCGAGATTGCCATAGAGTTTGAAGGTGTTATCAGAGACTTTCAGGGTAGCTCTTTGGCTTCGTCTATCCTGGGCCTCTCCTGGAGTGTTCAGCTAACGAGGCAAAGTTGCATGCTTTATGGAGAGGTGTTAAAGAATTGGAGTCTTCATCCTCAAGGAGGCTATTTGGAAGGTGATTCAAAGGTAGTTACTCGTTGGATAGAGGAGGAACTTCTCCTTCGAGGCTTGTGGATGAGAGTTGAAGTCCACTAAATGGACAGAGTTGTATGGACATAAAAAGAATATCTAGGATAATGGTATGATTCGTTATCTATGATTATGTATTATTTGTCATCGTGTGTAGGATAGAATGATGCAGATCTTGTAGTTATCTTTTTATCTAAGAAGGCACACCTTGAAAAATCTCTACTGAACAGTTGCTAAGAATCATTAATCCATTGCATCACCTGATTATTTGTCAAATATGTATGGTTTATGACGAATACTAGGCTGAACATCAATGCAAAGGAAAGCATGATACAAAAGATACCTGTTCAACCATCTTGTGTTTGAGAACTTTCTCTTTGTCGAGGATTTTGATAGCCACAGGTTCCCCTGTCTCTGAATTCCTTGCAAACTTCACCTTTGCAAACGTTCCCTCCCCAATTGTCCTCCCAACCTCATACTTACCAACACGACGCTTAACCTTGGACACATTCATCGTCACTCTACTGCACACAGTACATTCCCCTTGCAAGTAACCAGTCAATTATATATATGCTCCCTTCAATTCACACAATATATCTGATAAAATTGTAAGAACTACCAACAAGTATAATTGAAGACCTTATCAATACCAACAATATTAATACTTGCAAATAACATGAGAAAATCTAGCATTGTAGGGTACATTTGGATGAATTTCAAATTACAAATGGTTTCCTAAAATGAACAGTCTGTATGTTCACATAATAGATTGCCATCCATTTTGCTTGCAGTTGTTACAATGCAGAAATTGGATAATGCACTGTGTGAGGTGATGTTCATGAAATTCCTACATAAACAATTGTTTGGGTGGAAAAGTTGGGAAATGGTATCATACTCAATGCTGTTTCTAATTTCGATGACCATCCAAGTGTATTGATAGAATTCATGACCTACCCTTCTGCCAACAAAAGTAAAATGCTTGTGATTCATTTAGAAGAAGTATCATAGCTTCAACATTTAAACCAAATCATGTTCCTAATCATAGTATCAACATTTTATTAAACTGTGACAAGTAAAATTCCATGAGTTTGAAATCTACTCAGTAAATTTTATCAAAGAGAAAAAATTAGAGAAACCAAATAGTCCAGCTCATATTGTAACCAGAAACTTGTAACCATGAAAAATTAACACACCACCGAAATCCTACAATTCATGCCTAGAAAAAATAAAAAAAATTGAGAAGTTCATTGAGAAGTGCAACTGATTAAACCCAAAAAAACAATTTACATTACTCAATAAAGTCTAAAACAAAAGGGCCCAATATAAGAAATGAAGAAGTACAGTTTCTAAAAATCCTACCAACTGCATTTGAGGGTGTAGTCATTCTCATATCAGACTATCCGTACATGGAAAAAACCCTCACTTTTCAAAGCAAAAATATATTTATTGCAAATATTTCAAACTAGTAAACAATAACTATAGCCTAAATTGCATGGTGAAAATTACAGTCCAGTCAAAACAAAACCATCTAAGCCAACATCTGCAACCATGAAATTATTGAAGGAAAAAAAGTCTCCAAATTCCCACATCAAAATCCATATGTTTGAACATGGAAGTGTGGTTCACAACTCCATTTTCAAAATGAACCAGAACTCCATAAATGAAAAACATAAAAATTTGGGCCCTTGAACACCAATCCATCTTTGAAATGCAGGTCAAGGATTCCAATGCAAAGCCCTCAGGAAATAAGGCAAAAGCAGAGGTCATGATTCCAAAGATAATGAACTACAAACCACAACATTTTCAGACCAAGACCCATCAACCTAGCACTAACCACTCAAAATCCTGTTCGAAAAAAGCAACCTCTCAGGTCTAAAATATTATTAAAAATAGAAAAAAAAACAGTAGTCAAGTTACAGAGTTAAACCAACAGCCCAGAACTTGACCTTACGACCGCCCAAAATAATATTTTGTTCAATAACACAATCCAGATTCTAAAAATTCCCGGGCAAAAGGAAAAAAGAAGAGAAAAAATACTGATATAAGAGATTACAGTCTAATTTCAAACAAAGAAACAGATAAAGAGCATCATCATCTCCCATTTATTCAGGATCAGCTATTTGGACTTTTATATTTACACTCTACTTGTCAAAATAACATCTCCTGTAAGTTTCTCACTCTACAAAATATAGTGTTAATTAGATACAACTCGCCAAAACAGATTGACTTCCCCTCAAGTGATAGATCGTTAATCTCAAGAAACAAGGACAGACCCAGAACCAACTACTTTCAGTTTCTCAACTACAACTCAACTCCAAAGACGACGATGCTGCTGATGACAATGATAAGAGGAGTAAAATAACACTCCGGTAAACAATAAGAAAAGATTTGGGAAACCTTTAAATCCGACCTTTATGCTGATATTGTTCAATCATGCTAAGGGAAGATTAACCGTTGATAACTTGGATTAAGGAACATGTAATTTTCATGTTTCAAACTCAAATCTCTCTTCCTACAGAACCCAGATAGGGGAACCCATTTCCAAACAAAGAAACACCAAAATTCGACAAAAGAAGTCAAAAGGAAAAAGATTAACTTCACTAAAAGTAATTCAGTAACAACCCATTAACTTAAACCTCTGTGTGTGTGTGTGTGTCAGAGACAATAAGAGCAAAACCACCAAGAATCAATTCAACTCTAAAATGGTGCTCTGCATAAGCTCTGTGAGCTCCAAGCCAATTCAGACCCATGAAGTCACTCCCAAATTCAAATTCCCAAAACAGAATTTACAAACTATCAATTCTCATAAACAGCATAAAAATTTGGAAAATACGGAGAAAAAAGGTCAGATTCTGCAACAAGGAAAACACGGACACAGAATTCAAACTCAAGACTCACCTAGGGAACACCTCCAAGTACAGCACCCAGATCACAGAATCCAGAATCTTCAAAATCCTAGAATCTTCGAATAATTTAAACCAGTGAACAGGTGAGAGGCTTTCTTTTCCTTCTTCTTCAGGAAGCCTGGCAAACGCATTTTAATGTATTTGTGTTTTTTGACAAATAAACAAAATATAAATGAAATCGTACATCTATTGAATTCTCTACCGCAGGATAAGAGAAAAATATCTGCTAATCTTCTGCCAAAAAAATTTCAACTACAATACTAGAATCCCCCCACCTCTTGTAAAAAGTACAGACTCCAGTCACCTTCTATCTAAGACCAACCTTCAAAATAAATATAATTTTATAAAGATGCTGATATTTTATTTCACCATTTGGTGGGAGAATGGAGGCAAAGGAATGTCGTGTGTGTTCTGACATATTAAATTATTTTTAATATAGAAAAAAATAATATCAATATAATATAAAGATGGAAGTTCAACGAATATTATATCTAAATTTGGACAATATAATTTTTTAATCAATGTACTTTTTCAATTTTACTTTAATACTACTGTAGTTATAAAAAAAATTAAAACTTACCCTATATTAAAAGTAAGTAAGACTAATTCTATAAACATATATAAATCTGTCAATCTACACATGGGTTAAATACATGAGGAGTAACTCAATTGTCTAGAGGGATTTGAGCGTGAATCAAATTTAAGACCTCATAAAAGAGATTTTTTAATCGTCAAATCAATTTTTTCTGAAGTGTTATTATCAAAATTAACTCTACACCAAATTACAAATTGTCTATATAGCTAATAACGCCTAAGACAAATCCAGCATACTCTTGAGCACAATGCTCTATCTGAGATTTTTTTAGTAGTAAATTTAGATTGTTGAATTTCTTTTCTTTTTATATATATATTTAATACATTTTTATTGCTAATTTTATAAAAAAAATTAATAATATTTATTTAATAATTAATTTTATATCAAAAGAAAAAATACATAATTTAATAAATTCTATTTTCATAAATATAATTTGTCGTTGTAACAGTACTTGTAATACTGTTGAAAAATTATTATATAACAATTAAAATTGTCAATTAAAAATAATTATGATACTACAACTTTATCAAAATGCTAAATTTAAGAGTAGTTTCGTTATTTAACATCTTGATATTATGAAATATTATCACTAAAAAATTATTTTTAAACATTATAACATTATAACAAAATTCTAAGAAGTATGGAACACAGCAACTCCGGGGGAGTACCGGAGAATGGATGGTCAACAGTGAAAAACTGTAAAGAGGTCCCGACAAAAGATTCTCATACGATGCATGATTATGGATAGAGATGAAGTGACACGTGTATTTACTAAAGGTGGGCCAGAGCACTCTGTGGTAGTGTCCAATTTTGAGTTTAATGCTATGCAATGACGTACACATGTAGTCTTGCTGGAAATTGATAGAATGATAGGAACATTTATTTTAAAATTCAATATTTTTTATTATAAATTTTTTAAATTAAAGTGTTGAGATGTCTCACTTAATTTTTAAAATATATGAAAACCTTCTAATAATACATACGTTTTATAAATCTATAAAAGAGATTCATGAGAGTAGAGTGGCTTTAAAATGTATAAAACGGGAGCTTTAATTTTTTTTTTTTTAATATTTTAAATGCATTTTGTACCACAGGAGTCGAAATATTGGCCGATACATATTGTATCGGCCGATATGTATCGGTTTGGAAGAGCCTTATATCGGCCGATATCATATCGTATTGACCGATATTCACCTTCTCGGTTGATATATCGGCCGATATCAAAATATCAGTCGATATCGACTAGAGAGAGAAAAATATCGGTCAATAACGGTATTTTAACTCCTGCCTTAGAGGATAACCGTCATTTACCTCCATTCTACATTTGAACTGGGTAATCTACCATTACACTTATTTGGTAATTAGAGAATAAGAGTAAAAAATTAAACTTTTTATTCCTCTTCTTCTACTTTTAAAAATATTTTTTAAACAAGAGTTATTCATAATATCAAGTATAACCTTGATCATAGTTGAAAGTATAACCTTGATCATAATTGAATGGTTATCTTCCATCTCAGAAGATGAGAGATTGCTAATTTGAACCCTATGGCCTAACCTCAGTTTATTCTAAAAGTAGTGAGTTCAGTTGTGGAGATTTTACATTGGATATTGTACAGTTTCTTGCATAAAAATTCAAAAAAAATAAAATAACCCTTATATAAGATTTAACACAACCTAAATTTTATCTTTGAATCTCACGTTTAAAAACCCTATTATCCATCTAAATGCAGCCTTTAAAGAAATTTCTTTACGCTTTAAATGCATGTTACAGCTGGACTGGTATGTATCATTTATTAAGGAATATTCCCATGAATTTTACATTTAATTTCTTTATAAAGAATATACTTGGTATATACGGTTTTTTTTTTATGTAAGTTCAGTACTGCACGTAGCAATGCTCGAAGCCACAATCTTGTATACTCTCTGTTGACTATTTAGCTTCCTTCCATTTGCAATTTACACTGACCAATGGTTTGAATGTGTCGTTATAATTTATTTATTTAATTAAATTTAATTTTAATTTTAGTTTTAGTTTAATAAAATTTTGAATTTAGTGGATTAATTAATTTTATATATTTTTAAATTAAATTTAAACTCACTCAAATTATCTATTGAGTTGAGTCAGAGTTTTGAATTCCCAAACAATTATCTCAACTATATTATAAAAGATTTTTCCGTAGAGTTATCTCATATACATGGATAGGAAGTTTTGTACATATTTCGAAGATTAATATAATGCTCTAAGAGACCTGAACATTTTGATATGATCATAAAAAAAAAAAAATTATTTATAGAAGATCAATAAAAGTTAAGAATATCAATGCAACCTTACATTATTGATTGGATTTAGATTTGAATTAAGTAGAAATCATTTTACAAATAGTTGCTAAGTTAGATAAGGTTTAAATCAAATTGAGTATGAAATTAATGTTTTAATCCAACTCAATTTGCACTTATTAAATAAGTGAAACAAAAATTGGCCATTTATTATTATTTCTCATGAGGGTTAGACATTTGAAAGATCCTATGGGATCCTATGGTCAAGAGAGTTTTGGATTACGTTAATTTTGATTGAATGTTGAAATTTTAGAGTTTTTAATGAAAAGATTCATATGTCCATCTTCTCTCATTTATCTCAAACTCCATATACATCCATTTTAAGATAGAGTTCTGTGGCTGGTCAGAATTTTTAAGAAGGTAATCTTAAATCTAAAAATTATAATTTTAAAAGTAAAATTTTTAACTTAATTAATTGAAGAATTCACAATTTACTTCAAATCTAAAGTTAAAAAAAAATGGCACAGTACATAGTGATTACATATATCAAGGCTCTTCAAAATTAAGTTAGATTTATACAAGTCAAGTTGGTCAATATTTTAATCATCATTGTCATATATCAAAATTCTATCTATTTAAAGTCGACTTTATAATTACAATATAATTTGATATATATATATATATATTTTTTTTCTTTCATTCACATTTTTAGTGGTTAACCTCTTCTCTTTATACTTTTACGTACAAATTAGAGCCGTCTCTAGTCTTCCATAATACATTTAATTTTTTTTAAATAATAATTTAGTGAATCAATCCAATTATGCATTAATCGATGTACACTGTTTTCTTTAAGCATAATAGAAACAAAGATTTGTACCCGACAAAAGTTCTTTACAAAAAGTTTATTTAATTTTTTTTATATGAATTAGACCTTTCCACTTTTAATACACTAACTTTGCCTCTTTTGGTTCACATGTTTCATGAATAACTGAGGAAATAAATCCATAGTTGCATAATTGCATGCAATGATCTTCGTTTTTTTGTTTTTTTTGTCTCTATAAACGATGGGGCCCATGGTGTGACTTGTTAGTTTTAATCAACTCGAATCTTGGACTTCTAAGGATGTGATATTTGATCATTATCCTATTCTTGAATAAATAAACAAATAAATAAATAATACCAAATAATAAAAAGCTCAATCAAACATGGAACCATCTAAATTATGGGTGTTTAGTATTTGGAGGACACGTAGCTAAAGATTTAAAATATTGAGTTTTTTGTCGGCATGACATGAGAATAATTTAATAGGGCTTTATCATTAAAAAAAATTAATAGGACTTTAAATATATTACTGCAATAATTCTCTTCCTTGGATTCATTACTCCTGAACTCACGATTTTCTTTCCTACCTTAGTATTTTTTCCTCTAATAATGAGAATTCATGTTAGCACTAAAAAAAATATATATTAAAGCAAAGAAGACGTTTGTATTAATGCAATTAAATGGCATTTGGGTTTTTGAAAATTGAGAAAATAAATACTATCATTAAATTTTATATAGAATGTAACATGGCCATTCGTGTTTTATAACAAGGGAGACTGATGTACACTTCGAATGTTTAGATGATTGTAAGTGATTAAGAGGACAAGTATACTGTCCTTGTTGAGTCAACAGTTGTGGGCCAATAATACCAAGTTCCATCTGAGTCTAGTGAGTTTTGAACTATGGTCTACACTATCAGGTTATATCAACTTGGCAGTTTAAGAATCAGGAAAGTCCTTGCTACAAAGATTCTGAGAAAGAATTTTTGGTGCATACCTAGCTGTTGATGCCAAGCAGATCAGTTGAACTGTTGAACGATGGGGTGGTAATAGGTCGTCGATGGGAGAATTCAAATCGTTCTATCTGTAACCTGCAAATTAACCATTAAGTACAGCTATAATTGGTACAGATTCATGAAGACAGAAATTTCAATGCCTAAGATTTTTCAATATGAGCCTTTGGGGCATTGTTCATCCATATTGCAAGGAATTACTGGGTTACAGGCTATTGACTGCTTCAAATTAGAATCTGATCTTCCATACTGCAAGTAACAGCCAGTTCAGGGTTCCATTTAGCAGTAGCCCAGCATCGCTAATAATTTCATCACACGTAGCATGCATTTCCCCAAGGTGTTGTGCATGAGAGAGAGAGAGAGAGATTTCATCTGAATAAGGAACAATTTCAATATCATTAACAACAAATGAACAAATTAGTTAAAATTGAAAAACATCCAAATGGAGAAATTCTGTCAGTCTGATTTAATGCTACTCTTGTCTGCATTCTTCTGTTTTTGCTTTGCAGGTTGAGCAAGCAGCTTGAATGTCCAAACACCCAACAATGTTGCCTCAAGTGGAGCAAGGCAGTACACCAGCAAATGCTCCTTTGTTATGTGGTCTCCATAAGCGCATGCCCATCCCATGGTCTGTGAAGGATAGACAGCGATAGGTCTTTCTCTTTCATTTTTCCAAGTAAAATCTATGAGGATTCAAGAAATCAATATTTTCAAAGAGAATAGTTGACATGCATTATCATCATCCTCATCTTATTTTTAAATGGTATTATTACTACTGTTATTAATATCATTATTTGGTAAATGACTCAAGTTATTTTATGCTTGTGTCTTAATAAAGCGTATACCATTGATATAGATGTTAATGTGTTCTTATTATTTATTTTCACACACAGAACAGAAGCTAACCCTACAGTGAGATAGGCTCAATTTTTCTTTGGTGTCCGGTGTCCCTCAATTGAAAAAGGATGATAGAAATACATTTATACACTTGTTCCATGTAGAATATGTAAAAGTAATGCATTGACAGAAAATATAAAAAAGCGTAACATTAGGGTAAGATGGCATGCATGTAAAACAACAAGACTTGATGGTGAGGAAATCTGATAGTTCTTCAGTTAAGCAATTGCCAACAAAACTTTTAGTACAAGAGAATTGGTAATCAGCAGAACTTTTAGTACAAGGAAACTCCTAAACTGCAAATAGAAGGTCCTGGCCATAAGGAAGAGTTGCAAAATTTTGCGAACTACTGAGGTGTCAAATCCTAGAGAGAGCAACAGGTTCTTTCTGATTTAAGCTAGGTTCATGATAACAATATAACATGTCTCTTCTTATTAAGTCACCTAACGGAATAGTTTCACTGAGAGCATAAAATTTGCATGCAATTTTTATAAAGCTGGAGAAGGTGTAAATAGCATACTGAGGTAGATAATTTAGCAAATGTTAAAAGAAAATCATCTTGAGTGGATCTAATGAGATTATAAATGTACAAATGAGCAGCGATAAGTGCAAGAGCTGTGCATGGAAGGATGACTGAGTTCTTAGCTAGATTTGGATTACAGAAATTATTTTGTCTAAAATAAATAGTAATAGGCATACAGGATTACATGGTCCAAAGAAATCTTGGCAAATTGTTACATTCTGAAAAGGCATGTGAGCTATGTGGTCCCACTTATTCTGGAACCATGAATTGCTATTTCGTTAGAAGGTGTGCTACTGTTAAGATAATAGTTAGTCTCCGCTGCATGAATAGATCTTAAAGTTGGGCAACAAAGAAATAATGAGAAGAACAGTAGCACCTGGCTCATATATGTGTGCCAAATAAATGTGAGGACTGAGGAGTAATGACAGGAATTCTATGGACAGATCCATTGCATAAGAAGATAAGAGTGCCATTTAAAATGGTCTAAGCAAGTACAATGAAGACCGAAGAGATATAAAGTGCTACAAGTAGGAGGAACAAGGAGAAAGGTGCAGATAATGACTGGGAATTAAGTACTGGTAAGTGACACATTAAGATTCTGGAGTGAAAGAACATTGTAATAAATAGGGATCAGCAGAAGAGCAGCACTCCTAAAGTGAACCCAGGTAAATGAGATGAGATGCATTTTGTTTTCGGCAGAGTTCCAAACAAGCCAAAAGTATCAAAAGCTACGGAAATTGTTGATTCAAACTTCAAATATTTCCTTTTTCTTTTTTAGAAGCACTTGCTAATTACCCCCTCTAAATATCTCAGAAAAGCACATTCAATTTTCAAGAGAACATATCGGTCATTGTAAATGTTTCTCACAGATTGCAAACAAGCAGAAATTACTGTAACTTTGTGATTTTGCTGGTAAAAAAATTAGTATGTAGTTTAAGGATGTGATACCAAAGAAACTAAGAGGTGATGATCATGCAAGCAGATATACTATTCATTCACTGAATAAAAAAAAAAAATCTACGGGCACCTTAAATGAACTGTATATAACTTCTCCAAACAAAATATCAGATGAGCATTGCTAATGATTTGGGTAGAATATACAAAAAAGTAGTCTTCAAACTATATGGGCTCTGATACCTGCTTGCATCATCCTGAACAAGAGTTGGATATTATCCAAAATGGCATGAAATTTTTTCCAAAAAAAGGCACGAGGTTTGAGGACTTACTTTTCTTTCTTTCAGTGACAATTTGGGGACAACCAAACACAAAAGATAGAACCTTAAATAGTTGCTATTCATTTCTCAAGAATTGAGAAGGGTTTTTTCCTGGAATGACAGAATTGGTGAAGTAACCAAATACAAATAACAATTCAGAACCAACACTGTATATGAAAAGTTACACAAATTACTAGGCTACTCACATACGATGGCAATACGTAATTAGCTTTTGAATTTTCATAAAGTGAAAATAATAAATTATTATAGGAAAAGCTAGCTATTTAACAATATCAAATGAATAGTAGCCAGTAGCTTTTTTTAGCAGTAATAGTAGCCATTAGTTTATATTTCATAAAAGAGAAAACAATACTCACAGATGCAGGATTCATCCATCCACCAGTTAAATCAGAACCAGGTTTTAATAAAGAATCTGTCCCGATCATTTTTCATGAGACCAAGCGAAATTATCACAATCGTGAATGTGAGAAGTCCTTCTGTTAATGCTCCTTGATGGATATCAACATTAAGACGAGGACCAAAGTCCACTTCAGGAAAGATTTCAGTGATGAACCTAACCCCAATTACAGATCCAATCGCCTGGAACACAACAAATTCAAATTCCAGTACAGAGAATACAAACTGACAGTGTTTCATCTTCATCATAAAAACTGAGGCCATTCTCTCAGCATGAAATGGCCAGTGATCTCAGTCAAGGCACTTTAATACTGAAACCAAACACAAATTCTTGTTCAAGGCATTTAGTAATATAACAATCATACTCATTTCCCAAGAAAGGCAATTCAAATTTCCTGTAGCAAAATGACATACAGATCAAAGTCCAAATCAATCTCAAATGAAAAATAATCAATTTTTGGAAAAAAAAAAAATCAAATATCAACAAATAAATCCAGTTACTATTTAGCATTGGTAGATTAAACAGTTAACAGAAACAAGCCAAACTCAAATGCAGGGAAACATCTTTATCATTAGCAATTCCAAAGACTGAACTGTGAGAAGTAACCAATAGCATGTAGAAAGCAGATATAACTATTGATTGATACACCTCTTACTGTTCAAGGCATAATTTATCATCCAAAATGACTAATATGGGACATTAGTTGCAAAACTTTGTATGTGCATTCATCACCAGAAAGTAAGCAAAATAGTGTTAGTGTAGTGGGTGGTTTAGAAGTTTGTGATATAGTACTAACAATTGTAGCCAACCCGATATGATGGAAGTGTTAGAAGTGATTTGAGTATCGATCTAGCAATAGTAATTGTATGAGGGAAACAACAATGACATCTTCTGTGATGTATAATAATATGGAATCATTTCCACAGGATGGAATCACATTTGAGTTTTAATCAGTACACCTCTTAAAGTATAACTTTGAAAATCAATAGAACGAAAGGTGCAACAGAATTTTGTTATTGTCATTAGTATCATTGTTGTTGTTGTTGCTGCTGCTACAATATCTATTGCTCAACATAAACAAAACAGCATTACTATAAGCAATGTAAATGCCTTAGAAGTTCTTGATATAAACCTGACAATCCTAAATGACCCCCAGTAAGATGGAAATCTTAGAAAAAATTGAAAATCAATCTAATTACACTAATTGCATGAACGTAAAAAAGAAACATTCTTCAGCATGTATTTGCCATGCAAAAGACAAAGGGTGATGAAAAGTATTCCAAACATCAAATGCATATTTTATTATTCCCCGCGGTTTACATTTATAGTGTCAAAAAAGAAACATAAAAATGAGCTGACCAATTTGAGAAAATTAATTTCAAATATTGATAAATAAAACAGATCTCAAATGCCAACAAACATATTTTTGCTTTTGGGACACTGGTTGTGATTTTAAGACAAATTAATATTGTTGCTAGTCACAGGTTCAAGAAAAGAAAACACTTGATAGCAACTACTGAATGATCCTACAAAATAATTCACAAAGTAAATGGTAAAATTCCAGACAACAGAACTTAAAAAATAAAAGGTAAACTAAAAAAGTTTAAGCTAAATGATAACACAAGAGCGTAAAAGGTAGGAAAGGCAGGAAACTGCTAGCAAATAATCCTCAGAATTTTTTAGTGAAACCATAACTTAAATGATAAAAAGCCTTTTTCTTTGTAATTTTCTGTTATAAGATAAAAAAGAAAGAAAAACCTCTAGTGCCGCATTGACAAGTTGAGGAATCAATATCCCCGTCCAATAAACATGTTTAGGGCATGAAAGAGGTGAGCTGATTAGTTGTTGGGATGTTTATCTTCTCCCCACCATTTCCAACATTTGTGGACGACCTGAAAAGTAAGAGTAAGGATGAAATGGATGTCCTAATAGAAAGGAAACAAAATGTCAAAATGTACCTTAAAATTATATTATATGGGGGGAGAGAGACAGAGAGACCCAGTTCAAATACATCCCAACCCAGACATGGAGAAAACAATGAAATAAGCAGATTCAGAGATCAACCAACCAGACCTATTATGGACAATCCCTCAGTAAATGGATCCACAAAAAGCAACCCCACATGAATCTCAACCAACCAAAAAAAACCCAATTCATTACCAATGGCATACCCATTTCATGGTATGGAGCAACAGCAAAAACTTACTTCAGATATCAATGGACAAAAGAAACCCATTCAAATACAATGAGCAATACATTCCAAATTCACGATATCAGTCAACAGCAAGCATTTAACTAAAATATCACCAAATATTCAACAGTTAAAATAACACCCAATTTCAGACCTCATCCAACAAAACAAGCACAATTACAAATCTCAAGCAATAGAATAAACCCAGTTCATGGTATCAATCAACAGCATAAATCAAATTCAAATATCAACCAACAAAAAGATCTCATTTCAAATCTCAGCCAATAAAACAAATCCAATTCATGGTTTCAATTGACAGCATAAATATAAATGAGATATCAATCAACAGAACCACCCCAAACAAAAAAAGCAAGCAACCAAACCAAACCAATTTCACTTCCATTTCCAATAAAGTTCTCTAACCTGAGCAGGAATTCTTGCACCCACAACAAAGAGAAACCCACTGAAATTCCCAAAAATGGCACCAGGCAGCACAATCAGAGGGTTGTGGGGCGCCACCCCTCGTTATCTTTCCCAACCATGCAAAAAAGAACATAGAGGCTATGGAGAGGAACCCTTGGATGACATCTCCTTCGGGTTGAGGTCCAAACCCCAAGACACTGTGCACAAAGAGCTTGGTGAGTGCTCCCGACCATACCCACATGAAAGAGATGATGAAATCTGATAGGAACAGTAGAAATTTGGCCATGAATCCATTGGAAATTGGTCTTGTCTGTGCTTTTAGATCTGGGTTTGTTCAAAATAAGCAGACCTTAGGAGGGTGTGAGATATGTTTCTGCTTCTGGCGGGAATGGGATTTGGGAAATGGATGATTATGAAGAGTCTCAACGTAGACGAATCATCGGTTGTGAACTGGGTCTTATCGATTTTTTATTAATCGTAGAAGTTAATTAAATTCAATTCGAGTGTTAAATTTTAATTTTTTAATACAAAATTTGAACTATTAAATTTAAAATAAAATAAAATATTTAATTGATTAAACAATTTAATTGAAAGTTCACATTTTTTCTTAAATTAATTCACAATGAATGATTTCTCTTCAAACATTATTGTATTATTTTTCTATTTCACTTATTTTGAATTTGTTTTAGCCACTTTAATTATAAATGATTAATCTAAAGTGAGTCTAATGTTTACAATCTCAAATTCGATTCAACGATGACTCAAATTTATTATGAATTTCTTTAAATAAAAAAAAAATCCCAAACTTTCTAAAAAAATCTTTTTTTTAAAGGCTTTAAACAAATCCCATGCATTTCTCAAGGTTATTTTCCCATCTTAAACGAATCAAGTGAGCTTAATTCTAGTTTTTCACTAATCTAAATTTGGCACAACTCAACTCAATCTTAGATAATTTAAAATATTTTTAATTTAGATGGATCATGTGACTCTTGTCTTAATCTGACTTTAACTTTATCAAATATTTTGCTTTATTGAATTATCTCACCAAGTCAATTACTCAAGTTTCTTCCAATGTAATCAATCTATTTTTATTATTGAAACAATTAGGTTAGGTAGAGCACAATTTTAATTGGGGTGAACTTTAAAATTTGATTAAAGTCTATTCAAAACATGGGTGAAATTTTGTAACTCACTTTTAATATGGATTTATTTAAAAGAAAAAGTGATTGGTGTTTTATTTAAATTATTGTACTCAAGCTTTCTATAACCTAATTTGACATGTTTTGTTTGCATCACCTTCATTTATAAATTTTTTATCTTTTGACTCTTAGCTTAATCTGGTGTGGCCAAAGGACCTCATATATATTTTTTTTACTTTTTATTTTATTTATTTATTTTTATATAGAATGAAAGAGAATGTTAAATTATGTTAGATAGATAACAAAAACTCAAAATTCTAATTTTGATTGTTAAATTCATATAATTTGCTTATGTGATTGCTAATTTATTGGTTTCTCAAATTTTTTTAGAAATTATATAATTACAAGAGCCTAAAAGTAAGAAAAAAATTTCTAGAGAGTCAACAAAATAGAAATTTACATGAGCAAACATTTAACATGTATGTTATTTTTAAATAGTGTTATTATTCCATTGTACTTCAAAAATCTTAATTTTTTTTTTAAATAACAAAATAACCAAATCAGACCTTATTAAACTAGAAAACCTTAAATGTTTAAAGTTTGGACCAACTCTACAATAAAAAAGATAACTTAAAATAGATTTACCTACTCAAAGCGGATATCAGAGCAGCATGTATGGATTTTTAACTAATAAACATCATAGGGGTGAAAAAAATGGACTGGCAAATAATTCGGCGATATGCATATCGGCCGATATGATTCTCTCTCTTGTTTTTGTTTTTTTTTTTTTGTAAATATCAGTATTATTTTATTATTTTATTTTTTAAATTAAAAAAACATCTTTTTAAAAAAAAAAATTGAAAATGTAAATATCAGCCGATATCTGGATAGATATTGGGCCGATATCGGTCGATATTTTGACCTAGGCCCATTACCATTTTGAATTTTTTTTTTTAAAAAATACCGATATGATTCGGCAAGATATCGGTTGATATGATTGCTGTACGACCGATACAATACGTATCGGCCGTTTTTTTCAGTTCTTAAAAATCGAATGATATCGGCTGATATGTTTTGTATCGGCCGATATCTGTATCCCTGATACATCATGTCATCCAATACTTTAGTCATAGCACAAAAGTATTTTTTAAAGTTATAAGTCATTATTATGCACTAAATTATTAAATTAAGAATCAATAAATAAAATTATATTCTATATAGTATTACTCTTCTATAACTTATCTTAAAAATGCTACTAAAGCAAAAATTAAAATATTTTATCTACAGTTTGTGCTTTAAGCACTAACTTTTACACAATTAATTAAATCCACTAAAATTTAAATCTTAAGTACAATTTATAAAATCATTTTTTCAGAAAGTGATAAAAAAATTTAAGCCCGAATTCAACCCATAAATATACTTGTTAAGGTGGGTTAGTGAGATTAGATTTGAAATTTAATGCACATGATCAATCTCTCCTTGTTCTTTGTCAATAACTCAAGGCAGTCCCTTTTTTTTTTTTCTAAAAAACAATTTTTCTCTTTTAAATTTTTTAAAATCAATTCTTTGCCCTATTTAAAAAAAGAAAGAAAGAAACAAATTTTTTTTCTTTAAAAAATCTTTTTTTTTTTTAAATGATCGATCGATCTTAGAGATCTCCGCTCTTTCAACAGAGAATGCAACGCCCCCTTCTGCTTCTTCTGCTTAGTTTCCTCCGCCCCTCCCCGTCACGCACAGTACAAACCTAACTGCTCTCTCTCTCTCGTTACTTCCTCTTCTTTTCCTCCTCCTTCGTTAAGACTAATTCATACCTTCTCCATCTTCTTCATTTTCGTCTAATTCACAGCTTCTCAATCTACTTCACTTTCGTCTAATTCTTGGCACTTGGTTGATTTGGGAATGGAATCTGCTGCTTGTATGGCGAAGTCGATATCAACAACATTTCTTCCCTCTCATTCCTCTCTCTCTCACCCACGTCTTGACCTCCATTGCCATGCTTTCAATCCCTCTCTTTCTCATTCCAGAAGAATCTCTCCCTCCTCTCCTCTCTCTCTTTCTACCAACCCCGCCTCTCTTCTCTCTCCCACCGCTAAGAGAGACAGCTTCGTCACGCGCTGTTCCTCTTCCTCTTCAGATGAGACGATCCCGATTGAAAAGCGTAGGCCTTTTTCTTTTGACTGTTATTTGTTTTGATTGTTTGCGGTTTTTATCGAGAGTTGAGAGTTTGGAAGTTTTTTTCCCTTCTTTCTTTCTGGTTGCAGGGTTTCCTGCGTTTCCGACGGTGATAGACATCAACGAGATTCGCGATATTTTGCCTCACAGGTGAGTTCTGTTGATATATGTGGCTCGATTTAACTCAGCCCAACTCGATATATGTGGCTCGATTTAACTCAGCCCAACTCAGCTCATCACTGAGTTGGTATTTATGGTTCTATTTAATTTAGCCCATAACTGAGTTAGTAAGCTATTGAGTTTTAGCCTTTCATTATATATATATGTAATTGCTCCTTATATGGAGAGAGAGTGAGAAAAGGGAGAGATAGATATAGACTCCACATTGTAACCTCTCATTTGGTGATAATGAAATCTCTTCCCTGTGTTGCCCGTGGACGTAGGCTTTTAGTCGAACCACGTAAATCTGCGTGTTATTGACTGTGTGATTAATTTTTATTGATTGATTTTCCGCTGAATACTCAACAATTGGTATCAGAGCTCGAGTTCGATTTTCTCGGGATTTTCGGGCAAATCACACAGAACGTCGGCTGAAGAGGATATTGTTCCATTGGAATTTTTTTTTTTTTCTGAGTGAACGCACTGTTCACGGATCTGAAAAAAAAAAAAAAAAAAAAAAAAAAAAAAAAAATCATCGTCTCCAAGCATTGCAGATCGGAAAGTTTTTTTTTCGGGGGTTCCCTTCAATCCACGGCAAACAAAAGGGGATTTCTGAATCCCCGCCGCCAGAGCGTCGCCGGAGAACCTCAAATCTGCAGATCGGAAAAAAAAAAAAAAAAAAGAGGGCAGCCAGAGCAGATCTGAGAACGGCCGGCAGACAGAGGCCGAGCAGTCGGCTGAGAGGGATTTGGAACTGCAGGTGAGCAGATCTGCAGCGCAGAGGAGCAGCCGGTGGAGAAACCACAGATCTCGTTTTCTGTTTTTCAGATCTCAATCCGGGAAGAAGAAGAAAAAAAAAAAAAAAAAAAAAAAAACCAGATCTGATTTCTCAGATCTGTAGTAGAACAGCCGTGCATAGCGCAGGGGTTTCTCGGTTTCGAAGTCGGCCGGTGGAACAAGAGGCTGCAGCAGCCGGCGAACAGAGGCCAGGCAGCAGCGGCGACGCAGCAGCAGATCTCCGCTGCGAGCAGAGGCACCGGCTGCAGGTGGAGGAAGCACCGCCAGGCCGAGAACAAGAAAGACGGTTGCACGCAGCAGCAGCGAGATCAGCAGCCGAGCAGCGGCGAGCGACGGCAAGCAGCGCAGAGGAGCAGCCGGCGAAAGAAAAAAAAAAAAAAAAAAAAACCCAGATCTGATTTCTCAGATCTGAGCAGAGACTGCCAGCAGTGGCAATCGGAGAAGACTGCTGCAAGTTCGAGCGGAGGCAACACCAGCGAGACGGAAAAGGGGTTTTTTCTCAGTGGAATCGCACTGGCGTTTCGTCGCCGGAAGAAGACAGCAGCGGCGGAGCAAGGGCGACGGTAGCATCAAGAGGTTTGGCTAGCAGCTAACCCAGTTTCGAGTTGGCAGTGGAATCGCAGGAAAGCCTCATCCTTTCCAGCGAACGGCCGGCACAGCGTCAGACGCCGGAAGAAGACAGCAGCGGCGGCTGCCGTTGGTTTGCCGAGAAACCCATTTGTGGGTTTCCAGCGATTTTTTTTCGTTTTTTTTTCCCAGATCTCGATCGGGAAAGAAAGAAAAAAAAAAAAAATTCGGTTCTGTGGTCCGCACGACCACCATTTCAGCTGCAGCCGCGGGATCACCAGTTCCGGTAGCCCGCAGGACCACCATTTCCCGTGCACCGAGGGACTACAGATTAAGGTACTCCTGCAGAGCGGAAATCAACGGTCCAGATTTGTTTTGCAGTTTCCGGAGTCACCAGGACTCGGAATTGAGATCCGTCTTCGCCTATACGATCGTGGCAGTGAGATCTACACAGTGACCGGTGTGGATCTGGTTTCTGGAGGAATCAACAGTGAGCGTCAAGCAGTGACGTTTGTAAAAAGGAGATCAGCTGAGTTCTCTTTTCTCATTTTTTTTTCCATCACTGTCATTTATTTTTTACACATTATTCTGCTATGTGTATGATTGAACCACCCAAGTGGTGAGGAGTTAGGGGGTAATCGGTTGGATGCCAGTAGTAGATCCCTAGGTTTTGTGCAGGGCTACATTGTGCAGATTACTGTTTGTGCAGTTTGCTGAGTGCTTAGCTGATGTCAGAAAAATTGTCCCCTGAACCTTCAACCTCTAAGTCTTCAACTGTATCAAGAACTATGGTTTCGAATGCAAAATTCGAGGTGGAGAAGTTTGATGGAACAAACAACTTCGGCATGTGGCAATGCGAAGTTATGGATGTCCTGTATCATCAGGAGTTGGATATTGCTCTAGAGGAAGAGAAACAAACAGATATGGAGCAAAAAGACTGGGTGAAGATCAATCGCCAAGCGTGTGGTACCATTCGGCTTTGTCTCGCCAAAGATCAGAAATATTTTGTTGTGAAGGAGAATTCAGCTAAGAAGTTGTGGGAGATGTTGCAAGACAAGTATATGACTAAGAGTGTTGAGAATCGTCTCTATCTCAAGAAAAGACTCTTCCGGTTCGACTACAAAGAAGGAACTTCTATGACTGATCACTTAACTGCTTATAACAAAATTCTTGCTGATTTGCAAAATTTAGATGTTGAAATTTTGGATGAAGACAAAGCAATATTGTTATTGAATTCCTTGCCTGAGCAGTATGATCATCTGACTACCACCCTATTGTATGGGAAAAATGAGATTAAATTTGAACTTGTGGTGAATGCATTGATCAATAATGAGTATCGGAAAAAGGACAAACATGCCCAAAGATACTCAAAGTCAGAGGCTTTGACAGTTAGAGGCAGATCAGAAAACAAGAAATTTGGTAATCGGTATAAGTCTCGTTCAAAGACGAGAGGAGCATCAACATCATCTAATAGAAGAAATCTTGCTAAGGATGAGTGTGCTTTTTGTCGAAAAAAAGGGCATTGGAAAAAGGATTGTCCAATATTGAAAAAAAATGACAACAAGAATCCAACAGCAAATGTTGTTCATGTTATAGATGATGACACTGAGTTAGCAATGATTGGCTCATCATTGCCATACCATTCTGAGGAGTGGATTTTAGATTCGGGTTGCACTTATCATATGTGTCCCAACAGGGACTGGTTTTCCAGCTTTGAGGAGTTGGATGGTGGATCAGTTTTTATGGGTAATGATAATACCTGTAAAACAAAAGGGATAGGTAAAATCCGTTTGAGACTGCATGATGGAGCAATCAGAGTGTTGACAGATGTTCGATATGTACCAGATTTAAGAAAAAATCTTATTTCATTGGGTGCTTTAGAATCCAAAGGTTTTAAAATTACCTTGGAAGGTGGAGTTCTAAAGGTTGTCATGGGTGCATTGGTAGTGATGAAAGGTACCCGACAGAACAATTTGTATTTCTTGAATGGAAGTACTATTATAGGTGGAGCAGCGACAGTCACTGATAGTAAAGAGGATGTTGGTTCTGATACTACAAAATTATGGCATATGCGTTTGGGACATGCGGGTGAGAAAGCTTTACAAGGTTTGGTAAAGCAAGGACTGTTGAAAGGTGCTAAGACCTGCAAACTTGGATTTTGAACATTGTGTTCTGGGCAAGCAGACTAGAGTCAAGTTTGGCACAGCTATTCATCGCACTGAGGGAATACTAGACTATGTTCATACAGATGTATGGGGACCTACCAGAGTTGCATCTTTGAGTGGTAGGCATTGGTTTGTTTCTTTTGTTGATGACTTCTCTAGACGAGTGTGGGTGTATCCCATGAAACACAAAAGTGAAGTCTTGGATGTGTTCCTGAAATGGAAAAAGATGATTGAGACTCAGACTGATAGAAAAATTAAAAGGCTCAGGTCTGACAATGGTGGTGAGTACAAGTCAGACCCGTTCATGCAAATATGTCATGCAGAGGGGATCGTGAGACATTTCACAGTCAGCGACACTCCGCAGCAAAATGGGGTTGCAGAACGAATGAACCGTACTTTATTGGAGAAGGTACGGTATGTTGTCCAATGCTGGATTGGACAAAGCATTTTGGGCCGAGGCAGTCTCATATGCATCTCACCTCATCAATCGGTTGCCTACAGCTGCGAATGAGGGTAAAACACCCATTGAGGTATGGTCTGGAGCACCTGCTACAGATTATGATTCTTTGCATGTATTTGGTTGTCCAGCATATTTTCATGTCAAAGAAAGCAAATTGGATCCTAGAGCCAAGAAAGCTATATTCTTAGGCTTTAGTAGTGGTGTGAAGGGGTTTCGACTTTGGTGCCCTGCATCGAAGAAGTTGATTCTAAGCAGGGATGTTACTTTTGATGAATCTGTTATGTTTACTCAGAATAAGCATAAGGTTGATCAGAAGGAGAACAAGACCAAGGGTGTTCCACAACAGGTGGAGTTTGAGGCTCCAGTAACTTCAGTGATACCTGTTCAGACAGGTGATAGTCTCACAGATGATTCAGTTGGTGAGGACACAGTTACAGATGAGTCTCCAGTTCAGGCGTCTACACAGCAGCCAGACTCCATTGCAGTCAGTAGACCAAGAAGAGAGATTAGAAAACCCGCACGGTTCACAGACATGGTGGCATACGCACTTCCAGTTGTTGATGATGATATTCCGTCTACATACAGAGAAGCTATGAGAAACTCAGAAAGTGTAGAATGGAAGGATGCAATGAGTGAGGAGATGCAGTCTCTTCACAAGAATCAAACTTGGGAGTTGGTACAACTTCCAAAGGGAAAGAAAGCAATTGGTTGCAAGTGGGTATACACCAAGAAAGAGGGTTCTACAGGAACAGACAATGTGAGATTCAAGGCTAGGTTGGTAGCTAAAGGCTATGCACAACAAGAAGGGATAGACTACAATGAGATTTTTTCTCCAGTTGTTAAGCACTCTTCTATTCGTATTTTACTAGCTTTAGTTGCACAGTTTGATCTTGAGTTAGCACAACTCGATGTCAAAACTGCTTTCTTACACGGTGATTTGGATGAGGAGATATACATGTCTCAACCTGATGGTTTTAAGGTTCCTGAAAAAGAAAATTTGGTTTGTAAACTGAGAAAGTCGTTGTATGGTTTGAAACAGTCTCCAAGGCAGTGGTACAAGCGATTTGATCGGTTTATGATAGGGCAGAAGTACACAAGAAGCCATTATGATCATTGTGTGTATTTTCGTCAGCTACGTGATGGTTCCTTCATATATTTGCTTTTATATGTGGATGACATGCTCATAGCCTGTAAGAGCAAGTTAGAGATTGACAAATTGAAAACTCAGTTGAGAAATGAGTTTGAGATGAAGGATCTTGGAGAAGCCAAGAAAATACTTGGTATGGAGATTGATAGAGATAGAGTGAAGGGCACAGTGTGTTTGTCACAAAAACAATATCTGAAGAAAGTATTACAGCGTTTTGGTATGGATAAAAATACAAAACCTGTAAGTACACCATTAGCCCATCACTTTAAGCTTAGTGCTTTGATGTCTCCTCGCACAGATAAGGAGCGTGAGTACATGGCTCAGGTTCCATATGCATGTGCAGTTGGTAGCTTGATGTATGCTATGGTGTGTACTAGGTCCGACATTTCACAGGCTGTCAGTATAGTGAGCAGGTATATGCATGATCCAGGAAAGATGCATTGGCAAGCAGTGAAATGGATTTTACGGTACATTTTGGGTACCGTGGATGTAGGCTTAATGTTTGAGCGGGATGATCAGTTTGGTCGACATGTGGTTGGTTATGTGGATTCGGACTATGCTGGTGATTTGGATAAACGCCGGTCTACTTCAGGCTATGTGTTTACACTTGCTAGAGGGCCAGTGAGTTGGAGGTCGACGTTACAGTCTACAGTTGCTCTTTCTACTACTGAGGCAGAGTACATGGCAGTGACAGAGGCCGTTCGTGAGGCCATTTGGCTACATGGGTTGCTTGAGGACTTGGGTCTTATACAGAAGCACGTGGATGTCTATTGTGATAGTCAGAGTGCTATTCACTTAGCAAAGAACCAGGTTCATCATGCACGAACAAAGCACATCGATGTCCGTTTCCATTTTATTCGAGAGGTTGTCAATGAAGGTGTTATTCTCCTTCAGAAGATTGGAACTGCAGATAATCCTGCAGATATGCTGACCAAGGTGGTAACTGGGATCAAGTTCAAGCATTGTTTGGACTTGATCAACAATCCTGCATCTTTGAGCACCTTCGGGTGCGTGGCACCTTCGGGTGCATTTGAAGGCAGCACAGTTTGTTTGTTGGGCGTGAGATTTTCATGCCAAGGTGGAGATAGTTGAGAGGTGAGGAGGAGATGGCCTGCAAATCTCGCCAAGGTGGAGATTGTTGACATATGTGGCTCGATTTAACTCAGCCCAACTAGATATATGTGGCTCGATTTAACTCAGCCCAACTCAGCCCATCACTGAGTTGGTATTTATGGTTCTATTTAATTTAGCCCATAACTGAGTTAGTAAGCTATTGAGTTTTAGCCTTTCATTATATATATGTAATTGCTCCTTATATGGAGAGAGAGTGAGAAAAGGGAGAGATAGATATAGACTCCACATTGTAACCTCTCATTTGGTGATAATGAAATCTCTTCCCTGTGTTGCCCGTGGACGTAGGCTTTTTAGCCGAACCACGTAAATCTGCGTGTTATTGACTGTGTGATTAATTTTTATTGATTGATTTTCCGCTGAATACTCAACAAGTTCTTCATCTGGGTTTTCTCCCTTTTTTGTTTTCTTCTACGTTGATGCGAAAATGCCTCTCCTTTCCCTCCATTTTGCACCAGAATGGTGGACCCCACCTCCGCAATTTTGGTGGGACGTCTATCCGTGTCGTTCCTCTCTCTAAGAACCATGAACTTCTGTTGTATTTTTTCTTTTGAAATTAGTACCTATATTTTTCTCTAAAATGCCAGGAAGTAAGAAGTTATTTATTTTTTAAATTAGGGTCGGTGATTTTCAGCATTTAAATGCATCTTGTTGGTGACAAATATACAAAAAATAAGTACAGGGGTGCCTGATTTTGTAAAAACTTTTGAAAGTAGTCACCTTTTTCTGTGCATGGATGGGAAAGTTTTTTCTTAGTGTTTTAACTGACAAATGGTTGATATGCGAAAAAGTTTTCCTTTCAATGCATCCAAAGTAGCTGCATTTTATGAACTTTAACTGGTTCTTTTCCTGTGAGAAGAATCAAGCTCCGTTTACCTTTTTTTTGGGAAATTTAAGGATTTTATGCCTTCTAACTAGAGCTTTTACTTTAAGAAGAATGAAGCGTTTATGTATTTATTTTCTTATTGACAGTTGAGAATTTTATGCCTTTAATTGTATCTTTTACTGTAAGAAGAACCAAGCCTTTGAAACAATTTTTTTTTTTTAATTTTAGCATCTTTTAATTTTTTTTTTCCTTGTAAGAAGAATCAAGCACGTGTCTTTTTTGGATTTATCTACTCATGTGGTTTCTAAATGGTTTTTTTTTCTGTACTTCTCCTTTAGGTTTCCATTTTTGCTTGTGGATAGAGTGGTTGAATACAATCCAGGTGTCTCAGCTGTTGGCATTAAGAATGTGACAATCAATGATAATTTCTTCCCTGGGCATTTTCCAGAAAGGCCAATTATGCCTGGCGTTCTCATGGTTGAGGTATTGTTCTTGATTCTGCATTCTCTTTCCTTGACGGTCGATGAATTACTTGACACTCTTGTCTGAGAGTGTATATAGTTTGCTTGGGACTTCATTTTGTCTCTAGCTGTTTAATGCTTCACTTCTTCTTCTTCTTCTTTTGAATAATGTGGACATTTGTGCTGCTTTTCTTTCATACTCATCTATTTTGCCTACCATATGGAGGGTTCACATGAGCCTGCAGGAGCCCTCTTTTATAGTGTTTGGGCTTACATTCTGGTAATGATCCCTCTAATCATAATTTTTCTCTCGGATGAAGCAACTGCCTCTGATTGGCTTTATCTTTTCACAGTGAACCTTTACTGTGATGTGGTAGTTACGTGAGATTGGTGTATAAATTATGGTTTAATCCTTTATACTGAAAAAGGAATTGGAGTATAGATGATGAAATGCAACTTAAAGGTGCAGACAAAAAACTTTATTCTCGGTCAAAAAAAAGGCAAAAAAACTCATGCTTCAGCAGGATATCAGCCTTCACCATTCCTAGGAGAAAATTAAAGGAGGAAAACCATGGGGGAGTTGAGAGTACATCTCACAATGTTCTAGATGTCACATGGTGATGTGGGTCTCCACAGTTATGCTTTCATTTGTTTTGCATATATAATTTTTTGGTGGCAATAGACTATTTTAATTCTTAGTAGTGCTATTTTAAATGTTATCATGACTTGAACCTAGAACCTATTTGGTTGTGATTGTGCTGTTGGTACTTGTTTACTTTTTTTTTTATTTATCCAGGAGGATCTCCCACTTTTATTTTCATGTATTTTTCTTGTTCTCTTGTTGTAAAGTACAACGGATGCTAGGGTGACAATGGATAGAAAATACAGAGGAATGAAATGAGAATCAAAGAGAGACGCAGGATTTGGGAAGAAAATTGATGCAGGACAATTAATAGGGTAATTCTAAATGACTAATGTGGTCCCTAAAAATTAAAATGAATGAAAATAATGCACCCTAAGACTAATATGAGCTGAAATAAAATTAAAATTAAAATTAAAATTAACAATCTAACAATCAAATAATATGTTAAGTTGCAAATGACAATGAAATCCAGGAACTCAATGTAGCTAATTCAATATTAATCCAAACAATTAAAATGGATGATGGGTATGGTATGGTTTAAGACATGTATGTGTGGAAGTAATTTAAGATGGATACTTAAGTCACGTGGGAACTTAAAAGGAATTAGGGCAACCATACGATAGATGGAATGTGAAGTGCTCTAGGGCGGAAGACTTGTAAAGGGAAGGGCTTGCGGAAGCGGGAAAGGCTCAGAAGGGGAGGCGGAAGCAAAAAGGCCGGGTGGCGACAGTGAATAGGGGTAGGGAATGGGCTGGGACAACAGTAATGGCCAGGGAGGGACTGATGCTTGCAAGAAGAAGGTAGTATGACAGATTTGGGCTAAGGAAGAGGGATTGCAGTAGTATAGAGGGTGGGTTATGGTAGGTAGCAACAACAGCAAAGGGAAAAGGAAAGGAAAGAAGAGAGAAGAAGACAAGAGAGGTAGAAAGGGAAGAGAAGTACTTGAAGCAGAAGTAGGGCCTCTTACCAAGCCTCACGCCGTTGCCTTACGCTAAGGAATCACTCCCAATTGCACTAATCATAGGTATTTTGCGAAAACTTTCTCAAACTTTTATTCATTCAACTCTCTCTCCCAAAAAGGGGATTACATAGGTATTTATAATAATCTCAAAGCAAGAAAATAGTAATACCTAAAATTAGAAACCTCTAAATACTCTCAAACGAAAATAACTCATTGAAAATAGTAAATCCTAATTTCTAATTACTAAAAACCTTATCTAAAAATAAAATACGAAAATAGCAACAATCTGAAAATGGAAGGTGCTGAGATGCACCACATCAAAAATTCTTCCTCTTTTTGGTCTTTTCTTCTATTTTCTCAAAGGATTGTACAATCACGAGTCTTGGCGTGCATCCACAAGTTGGAAATTGCCAAAAAAAAAAAAGAGAAAAAGAGATAAAAGTGGGCAGAAATTGCTCATAACCATCGAAAACTACTCTAACCATCGGCAGTTTTCACGTACCAGTCGACTGGTACTGTTCAATGAACGTGCCAGACGATGTACCAGTCGACTAGTGGATTGACTGGTACCATCAGAGAGCTGTCTGTTTTTACAGACAGACACTAGACGATGTACTAGTCGACTAGTACTGATCATAGGCTGTGTTGACGATGTACCAGTCGATTGGTGGATCAACTAGTACCATTAGAGAGTTGTCTATTCTTACAGATAGACAGTAGACGATGTACTAGTCGATTGGTACTATTCACAGACTGTATTAGACGATGTACCAGTCGACTGGTGGATCGACTGGTACCATCTGAGAGTGATCTGTAGCATAGCACAGTCACTAGACAATGCACCAGTCGACTGGTGACTTAAAGACTTATTTTCTAAGTCTTTTTGGGA
Source organism: Chimonanthus praecox (assembly GCA_022113865.1). Classification (NCBI taxonomy): domain Eukaryota; kingdom Viridiplantae; phylum Streptophyta; class Magnoliopsida; order Laurales; family Calycanthaceae; genus Chimonanthus; species Chimonanthus praecox. The sequence continues at coordinate 69,126,186 of CM039086.1, read as the reverse complement.
GAGTTTTTGAAACTTTACTAACAAGAGAACAAGAAAAATACATGAAAATAAAATAGTGGAAGATCCTCCTAGATCATTTTAGATAGTAAATTTAGATAATATTGGAAGGCACACTGAGGACACAAGATACAAAAAACGAGTTGGTAGTCCCATAATAAAATACAACTACCCCAAACAGAGCACAGACAAAACATGTTGCATCCTATCTGACTTAGCATAAGCAAACAAAATACAACTACCCCAAACAGAGCACAAACAAAACATGTTGCATCCTATCTGACTTAGCATAAGCAAACATTCCAATCATGGACAAATGGACAATGCAAACAAACTTCAGCATGCCATCAAATTCCTTGATGATGGTTGCGTAGGAAGTGACTTTACATTTAGCCTGAACATCCACTGGAAATGAGAAGTCAAACTTGTCTTTTGAAGGGTTGATTGTTCCTTCTTCACAAAATTCTCCAAAGCACTGCCCCCAAAGTCATTTTCCACCTGATAGGGAGTTTGACTGACCCTTGAAGATATAGCCAAGGAAGGTATAATTTATCAACAAAGTACAACAGTACCCACTGAACCTGGAAGAGAGAGAAAGTAACACATTTTTATTTATTTGTTTATTTTTGGAATGATGAGAGAACAATTAATTAGTTAATGGTCAACACTTTTTGCCTCCTAAAAACAGAGAATTGCTGTTAACAAATGATCATATAGGGTTGAATGGAAAAGTAGAACTTGAAAAGCCAAATCAAGATAGATAAGTGGTTTTGATGATGATGTCTAAACAAATTACCTTGAGTTAGAATTCCCAAATCCTGTCATCCAATATAAGCCAAGGGCCATCAGCAGAGCCTTGATATTCTTGGGCCATAGCCAACCCTTAATATTTGGCCACCAGCTGAATAATCAATGGTGTACAATCAATGAAGTATATTTGTATTATTTTTTATGCATTGTATGGTAAAGAAGTAGTGTATTCACTCTTTTCCAAGAAAAAAGGTGTGATGTATATACAAAGAGGGAGCAACTAGAAATCTCCCCTTGTAGGGGCCAATATATAAATTTGATATTTATCAAGCAGGGGTAATATGTAAATTCTTATTACTTGAAGTGCACAGGTTGAACTTTCTATGAACTGAACCCAGCTCAATTGACCCACATGAATTCTGAACGACAGGGTAGGGGCTCAGGTCAGATCTAGGCTCAATGATTGCCCTTTTGATTAGGTTGAGGTATATGACCCAGTTTGGATAATTATAAGGTTGAGAGCTACCTTAACTTTATTTTTTATTTTTCATTATTATTATTTTGAATTGGTGACTTCTATTTTTACTTTGAGAATTGAGATATTGTTAATTTGAGAGATCAAGTCGATAGCACAGTCGGTAGGTGTTACTGGTGCAGCCACAAATTTTGTGGGTTGAATTCATGAGAAGGGAGATTGCCTGTCTTAGACATGTAGTACACAGACATTTAACTGAATGTGATACCTTTATTGGATGAGTTTTTAATATTAACTTTATTGGCTTTCAAAATGTTGGTAACAACAACAACAACAAGGCTAACGATGAGGAGTGGGTTTCATCCACATTCTTATGGAGGCTGTTGTTTTGATGTAGATAGGTATTTTTATGTCTTCGTTGGTTATTGGTAGTTTTGAGAGTGCTTAGTGCCAGATATGTAGGCTTTTCTTTCCCTCCTTTCTTGTATCTTTGTGAACAATCTGGCCCATCCATGGCCTTTCTGGTGGTTGTTTCACTTGTTGCTCTAGGCGTCATTTTTTTTTCCTTTCTAAGATATAATCATCATTGTTGGTGACGGGTGAAAGAGGCCATGGAGGTTGCTTGATACGATTGAGGAAATTAAGGACATTATCTGCACAAGAAACTTTTGCATAAGGCACATTTTAAGATCAGCCAATGATAGGGCTACTGGCTAAAGAGGGTGCGAGTTTGGATTCTTTGTAAGCTGTTCTCAGGTGGGGCCTCTTGTTTTTTCTTTGTTTGACTCGGGTGTATTTTTTTCCATATAAATAAACTCATATCCTTTTTAAAAAATCATGATTCGATAAAAAAAAGAGAAGCGACATAACAAAAAGCACTATTAATGTTAAAAAAAGTCATCATTCGAAAAAAAGAGAGAAAAGACGACTACAAAAAGGTACTATTAATGCTATTAAATGCTAAATCTTTGCCAACACACAATAAGAACTTAAATTCATTCCACAAGTAAGGTGAACGTTAGAAATCTCAGTCATCACTTTGTGATATTGAAGTCTAACTACCTAGCTAAACCCCAATGGGGTAACACAAATTCTGACAATTTAATTTAGTTAGTTGGCATGTAAGGAGGACGAACCAGTTATTATTGTTTTTTTTGAAAGGTGATGAACCAGTTAAAATTGACAACGGTTTAGCATAATAGTGATAAATACTTGGGTGGAATTGCAGAACAGAGAACAGGATCTAACTTAAGTTAGATATATCCAATGGACCATGGTTCAAAAGCTTGTTCTTGACTTGGTAGACATGGCAGGTCAACTCGATCTGATAAAAAAATGAGTAACTTACTGGAAATCATTCAGATGCCTAATTTTTTTGTTTGAGTTAGATGATTCGTTTAGTCAGAAAAATGGAACGAGTCAAATAACTTAACTGTTAACCTCCCAGTGTTGGATATGCCTAGCAACTCTAGATTTTAAATGGGGTGTGAATATCATATTCAAATTAATTTAAGGTTAAACTGAGAGAGATACATACTTTTATAAAAGATGTGGAAAACCGTAGGAGAGAGAGAAGGGGAGAAATAAATGAAAAGGCAAAGAAAGGAGAGGAGAGGAGGAATGGTAAAAGGGTGATAGGGTTGTGGTTCAGTGACAGTTTTTTTTTTTGTGTTAGATTTTGTTTTCTTCTTTGGTGCTTCTTCTTATGCTTTGCTCTTCATTTTTCCCTTTTTTTTTTCTGTTTTTTCCTATTTTCTTTTATTTTCCTTTTTTTATTCTTTTTTCTTTCTGTTTATTTTTTTGTTCTTCTAACTCTCATTTTCTTTTTCCTTTTTATTACTATTTATTTTCTCTATTTTTTCATTTTCCTTTGATTTCTTATTCTCCTCGTTTTTTCCATCTCATCCTTTTTATAATTTTATTTTGTTTTTAAGTTTTTTCACTCATTATTTTTTCCTGATTTTTTCTTCTGCTTCCTCTCTTATTCCTTTTCTCCTTTTCTATTGGTTTTTTCTTTTTTCCTTTTAACATTTTTAATGTATATACATGTCTATATAAATTTATAAATGTATTAAAATAATATTATTTTCAAAGATTTGACCAAGTTGACCTTTTGAGTTGGGTAAATCTGGTTCAACTTTTCAAGTTGACTCGGCACAAACATGAGATCTCATGTGTAAATCATGTTGATCTTATGTAAAATCATTTGTAAATCTTACATGGTATGCACAGTTTGTTCAAGTTTTCAAATTGACTAGGCACAAACATGAGATCAACAATTATTTACAATTGATGGTCTCCAACTATCTTTCTATGCATGCTCAAAGCTCTGGATAGTGTGCCTACTTTCAGGTCCTCTCTCTCTCCCTCTCCCAAAAACTGGTGCATGCTCTCCGGCTGGGCAGTCGAGCATATTCTGTAATACATATGAACTTCATTCACATTGAAATGTCTTTCCCTGACTGGCAGTTATCAATGTTTCACTACAGGCTATGGCCCAGGTTGGGGGGTTGGTCATGCTGCAGCCAGATGTTGGTGGCTCTCGCGAGAACTTCTTCTTTGCAGGGATTGACAAAGTGAGGTTCCGGAAACCTGTTGTTGCCGGGGATACCTTAGTCATGAGAATGACGCTTGTGAAGCTGCAGAAGCGCTTTGGAATAGCAAAGATGGAAGGGAAGGCATATGTTGGGGGTGAGATTGTATGCGAGGGAGAATTCTTGATGGCCACTGGTAGCAGTGAATGATGCATGTTCTTAAGATGATTTTGTCCTCCCATCCCCTACATTTCATTTAGGATTTCCTGTATGTCATTTATGTCAGTTTCAACACCTTTTCTCAGGTGTTGAGTGGTATTGCATTTCGCATTGATTCCCATTTCTATTGGTTTTATCTATATTTCCTCCATTTTTATGGATGGTCTTTGTATTGCATATGATGTTTGGGAATGAGGAGTTGGCTTGTATCATGTCGCGGGACTGTCATAACCAGAGGTAATAATTTAATGGATGGGTTAGATTTTTAATAATTTTTCTTTTTTTTCCTTTTCAAAGAGAAATGAGTAATGTCATGTATGATTATATAGTTATGGTAGAATATGTTAAATCATGTTCCTGCTTATATTTAAGATATAATTGTGGGTGGCATTGGTAGTGCATTATCCAGAATATGGCATTGGTTAGGGTCTGTCGGCTCCACCAGGCCCATGCAAGGATTATGTCAATGAGTTTTTCTTTGAAAATGAAAATGTCGAGTTTGATACGAATGATTTTTGGCAGTGAGGTCGAACTCTCAATGGACCATAGGCAAAACCCTAGGCCTAATTGGTGTCCTAAATAACGGTAGAATGGTTTTTTTTTTTTTGGTTAATATATTAGAGAAAGAAAAGGCACAAGAGGTAAAAGAATAGAAAGCAAAACAAGAAAAAAGAAAAGACAGTACAACCCGCAAGCTCAACTGTGAGCAAAGCAGGAACAAAGCTAAGTTAAGTTGAAACTTTCTTTCCAGACATGCAAAATATCATTGATGGAGATATTCCTAAACTCCACAAGGGTAGAGGTGTAAGTAGCACACTTGGCAAAAACTCTTGTAGAAACTGTTTCTGTCGTTTCAGCATGATCCTTAAATGTTCTATTGTTGCGTTCCCACTATAAATTTCATGCAGTAGCAAAGAAAGCGAAGCGCCACAGATGAGCATTTTTTGGATACCGAAATGATGTCCCAAGCAAAGGATAATTCGGCGACCGTAGAAGGCATAACCGAAACCACACTAAACTTTTGTAACATAGAGTTCCACAAGGCATAGGAGAACGAACAATGGATTAAGAGATGATTTGTCTTTTCAGAGGCTTGGAGACACAAATGATATGCACTGACAAGGATTCTACTTCATTTGCTTAAGTTCTCAATAATCAATTTTTTTCTTAACCCCACTGTCCACAAGAAGTATATAGTACGGGGAGGAGCTTTGGATTTCCAAATTCCAGGGTTGACAATAGCTGGAGTAGTCACCCGGTTGCTCCACTGGATGAAAAACTTGACAAAGAAGCTAACAGTGGGGTTTGGCCACCAAATCAAAGTGTCCTCAGAGGAGGTCCGAATTCTGTAGGCAGAAATGATATGAAGAAGAGCTAAGAAGTCATCGCTCTCTGTGCCAGAAAGAATACGGTGAAAGGGGGGATTCCAAATGACCTGATCACTGCAAATGGAGTAGAAGTCGGAAATGATCCCAGTCGAAAGTCGAGAGATACTGTAAAAGGATGGAAACCTAGTGGCGAAAGTAGTGTTGTCGCACCAAGGATCAGTCCAAAACTTAACTCTGTTAATAGTCTCCGATAAAAGAGTAAAAAATAAAAACAAAATAGTAGTTAAAATTGTTCAATTGTACAGTTAAAACTTCCAGTTTGACTAGTTCTTCAGGATTGGCCAAGTTGTTGTTTGATTCCTTACTGTTCTGATGAGGGTCTGATGAGGGTTCAAAAAAATTGGCACCAAATTGACACCTTAATTTGTTGTTGTACCATAAGAATTGCAGGTATTTGTTGTCAAAAGGATTTTTTTTAGCGAAAATATTTTGAAAATTATTATTTTGATTGGTAGTGCTTTGAAAAAATTATTTCGATGATATGCTTCGTACGTTTAGTCAGACTTTTTTTTAAATGAAAATGCCTCGTAAATTAGCACACACTTGATATTTTGCCTTTGAGATGCTATTTATGCATGGTATCTTGATAAAGATGCCATGTGTGCGTTCTATCCCGATTTGACCTATTGGTGGCGCTGTGTAGTATCCAAAACTATAGCATTCAATCTCATGCATTGCCATGAGCTAAACACTTGATACTTTGCTTTTAAGACACCAATAACCTGTCCCTATCCTGATTTGACTAAAATTGGGTGGTGCTGCACAATACTCAAAGCTAGCGCATTCAATCTTAAGCGTTGCCATGGCTAGCGTATGTATCCTGTTGCTGGCGCACATTGTTTAGATTGATTTAATATCTTTAACGACCTTGATTTGTAAATGTTATTAAGTAGATTTTGGAAATGACATTTCTTTATTTCACAACAATGATTGATCTTTTTTCGTCTTAGTATTTTCTTTTCTATCCTCTTACAATTGTGTGAAATATCTTTGAAGAGTTTTAAAGATTTAATATAATTTATTTATTTTAACAACTTTTTTATAAACTCAAGGCTGGTAATGTAAGAAAAGTCTAATTAGACGTACAAGTCATTCTGACCCAAATAAAATTTTTGGGGCATTGGCAACCAAAGTATCAATTTTCGAGATATTTTTGTCAAAAAAGTCTCATTAAAAAATCTGTCAACTTCAATTGTAAATGTAAACCTCAGCTTTGAGAGAGTCATTCAAACGATGTAGTTAAGGGGATACGGTTAATACAAATTCTAATAAGAGTTCTTCTACTAAAGCTCGAAACTAAGACTATCTTTTAGATGATCGATCTTGTGTCATAGGTGTGATTTAAAGAGAACCACTTGAGTAAAGTGTGTTTAAAGTTTCATTTTCATCTGATCATTGTATCTCTTGGTTTTAAACTATTAAAAATCAATGATTTATATTTGTTGAAACTTATATGGACAAAATTGAAAGGATTTAGAGCATTCTCGATTCTTTTCATCTCAATATCAGTTGGGTTCCTCGCTCAGCTAACTCGACTGCGATGAGTTGGCTCGTCAGGGGTTATCTTTAGAATCTGAAGTAGTTTCTCACTTTTTGTAATTGTGTGTTGGGGGGCCTTTTTGACGTTCCTTTACGCATGTACTATTTTCTTATTTTTAATAAAGTTATCTTTCAAAAAAAAGATTACATGACTTGAATGATTAATTGATGGTGAAATTTGACACACTTTATATCTATTTAATTACTTATTTAACACACCCAACTTTGTGAGCCCCATTGTTTAATGGATGAAAAGTCTAATTAGAAAGTTTCTTTGAAAAGTCTATTAACCTAACCCTTTTCTGAAACTCTATGAGCCTAGATCTAGAATATGATTTTAGGTGGAATTTTTGTCCCATCGTAAGGCCCATAATGAGGTTCATATGATGAATTCTTGCCTTTCCACACTTTTCTCTTATGGCTTCAATTTTGGTAGGGGCCGGTGTCCATCTCATTCATTTTACTATTGGATCAAATGTTATATTCAATCGCTTAGTCAAGTGTTAAGATAATTTCACAAACCCATTTTGTGAATATTATTCCAGTGGATTGAAATTTCTGCTAGAAGTCAGAATCTGGCTCGTAAATATTGGATTTTTCATAAGCTCAACTTGTAGCAGAATCTGGAATCCTGCTGCCTGTATATAAATGATCATGTAATGATCTATTATGGTTCATTCCTCAGCTGTGGAGTCATGCGAACCCCCATCTTTTGAGAATACGAACCCTTCATCATCTCTACAATGAATTAGCCAACACTGCACACCCAAATAAGTTTAGTTATGACCCCACCATTGGATGGATTTGGAGATGATGAATGTGAACCTGTTCGATATTTAGGATCATTGGGAATAGGAATAATTTTGAGAAAGTGTGTTCTGTAGAAAGAATGGTTCTGAAGAACCTATTTAGGAATGACTTTGATTCTTGTTTTTTTTTTTAATGATCCTTTCGTTTCCCTGAGATTAGGTATTGTTTCTATTCAAAATAAGAACCATTCTCCTTCAATCATAAATGGACTGCAATCTAAAATTCATCCATCTGAAGAACCCACAGTATATACCAATTCACTTGGATGATTAGTTCTAAAGACTAAAGAGTTAAGATCCATAAAATCTTTGCACTGATCACTGATATGATCCACATTCTCTTTTCCCATTAGCAAAATCATAAGTCTGCCCATTTTTTACTTCTAATCAGCATCACAAGATCCAGGTTTTCTACAAGCATGTACTACTCCACATGGACAAGTGTGTATTTCACACGCCATTTAAAAGTTGTTTACTGTTTATATAACAATGTGAATTAAATAAAACTAAACAAAGGAAAAGGATTCATATGTTCATTTTTTTTTCAGTACAAATGAGCACCAATGAGCTTGCCTTTCAATCTCAATATGTCTTTTGGAAACAGCTTGGAGCTCCTTTTGGGATAAAATGAAATGGGCTCGATCCAATCAACTTTGAAGGTCTGGAATATGTACAATAAATTCAATTTCCACAAGGCAGATGACTGTAGCCAGACCTGTGCAAAGACAATGATTTTAAGCATGAGGAAGGATCAAAGCTAAAAGAAATATAGATTAAACACATCCCAAGCAATCTGAACTAAAGAAGAAATGATTTTTTGGGTGTTTTAGTGTACCTCACAGAAGTGTTGTTCATGAAGTGCTAGACAGTCGGCCTACTGGTGAAGAGTGATGAGGAGGGATGTCATTTATTCTCCTGCTGGGTTAAAGCAGTAAAGAGATTAAGAATCACAGTAACTATTCCTTTATCTCTCTTTACTTGACTACATTAAAGAAATAGGTCAAGAAATTTGCTGGGGACAAAAATATCACCTAATCTGGTCGTATGTTTCTGATCCACCCTAAGTGAATTGCTGAAAGAGTAACCATGTTTTCTTCCAAAATATTCAAATTTCTGCAAGTTTGGTTTTTATTGATATGGAGAAGGCTTAGGTTGGGTGCCAAGGCAATTAATTTGGCAAACAAAGAAAATGAAATGCATGTTAGGGTTATATAGGATATGTATGAAGGGGCAAATGCAAAGAGAAAATAAGAGTAACAATTGGAGTTTGGCTTCACCAAGGGTCTACTCTAAGCACTGGTTTATTTTACTTAATGGACAACATTACAGTAGAAATGAAAGATGAAGTTCTCTAGTGCTTGTTGTTTGTAGATGATAAATAATAAATTGGAATTATAGAGAAAAACTTGTGAGGTGAATGGTTTGAAAACATGCAGGATGAACACAAAATATGGGGTGTAATTATAGTGGATCCGAGAGTACAGAGGATTACTGATTAAAATTTAAAATGAGTTAGATTGAGTTTGAATTGGGAGAAAAAGAGGAGAAAGAAGTCTATTTTGTTTGGGAACTTTTAAGGAGGAGAAACTTTACTTGGTGGCTATCACCATATTAGTGTATTATCCTACTTCTATGCATCCCGAGTTCTCCGACCACCTTAGGACACTGATTTTTCTCTACATAAATTTCAAGTAAAATCCCATAACTTAGGAGGATGTGCTCCTTAGAAGGTTACCTTAAATTTATATCATGAGATAAATGCAGCCTTAGTACTTAATTATGATAAAAGTTTGATACTTGGGTGCAACTGTAGAGGCAAATAGAGGGTTTGATTTGTACATAACTAGTAAGATGGACACAAATGGTGGGTAAGTTATGATGGAAAGGTTCCATGTTGATTAAAGGGATGTTTCCATAAGACAATAGTTAGACCTTCAATGCTATATGAGGATGAATGTGGGGAATGAAGAAAAAACAAGTAGAAAAAATGTGAATGCTAATATGGAAGTCTAAATAACAATAATATAAAAAAATGAATGGATTAGAGAATACCTAATGATTTCCCTGATAAAAGAAAAGGGAGAAAAGTTATCATTGATGGTTTTTGCACAATGTAGATGGTTTATATTAGACAAGGAACAACCCTGGTGCAAAGAGCCAAAAGATTACTTACAAGGCACTAGGAGAAAAGGGATACCAATAAAAACTTTGATTAACATGGTAATGAAGGACATTATAGACTATGAAGTGACATAGAATACAAGTTTTGATACGCTTGTGTGAAAATAAAAATAAAAATTATATAACTAACCTAGAGAGTTTTTATAAATGACTTTGATGATGATGATGATTATAGCTGTAGATTTGGTGGATTTGAACACCTCCAAGGTTCAGATACATGGAAATCAGAAGTTTCAGATATATTTTTTTTTAATTTATGTGTGGGAAACCGCGGGATACCCAGCGTAAAACCCCCATGGGTGAGCCCATTACCCTTAAGGCACACCAAGGTTAGGCCATGGGGGGTCGAACCTGCAACCTCCCGCTTCCTGAGGCGGGAGGCAACCAGTTGAGCTACACCCATGTGGGTTACTTGGTTAAATACTTAAATGTGATTCCTAAATAATTTCTTTGTTCTTCAAAAATGGTAACATGATTCAAAACTGTTAAGAGAGCATTTTCCAAAGATGCTGCTTGGCTATTGTCATGATGCCTGAATTTTTGTACTGCTACAAATGAAACATAAGACCCACTATCTATCTATCTTTGGGGGGTAACATGACGGGAACCTGCAACCTTTGTGGTTTAAAATGATCACTAAATATTCTTTTCATTTTACTTTATCAATAGGTACTTTTGATTTTAACAATTATTGAAACAAATAAAAAAGAAACCTCAGATGAAAAATAAGTGACATCTGAAACCTTGACGTGAAAGCTAAAATCTCATTGGGGACCATGTGCCAACTCAATCATTTGGTTTCAAGCCTTGTTTGAGTTCACCTTAATCTAGGTATCTGCTTTCAAATCAAGGTTTCAAGCCTGACATGGTTACTTTTAGTCATTTTCATCATTTGGGGACCATGTGGCAACTCAATCCATTCTCAGTTTCAGATCCAGTGTTTGTGAACTATAACCTAGTGTACAGTGTAAAACCCACAAAACCCAAGATGAATGCACTTTAGCAACAGACAGATATTTGTACCAATTGGAATTTTGCAACTGCCCAATCCATCATCAGCTGGTAGCCAAGAGTGTGCTAAACTGCATAGACTGAAAGAACGATCCAATCGCCTAAGAATTTAAATACAGGCCAGGCCATGAGATGGCTTATCTGTCGTCACTCCAGATTGATCCCCATTTTTGTTATTTATGAGTTTACAATCAACATCATCGTGCCATTACAGAAATTTTGAACTAGTACTGAGTCAGCCTTCTTCCCGTTACCATAATACATGATTATGATGAGAAAGTATATGTAAAAGGTTCTGCAAGATGAGTTACCTATCATAATTGAATATTGCGACCATCATGATCGATGAACATTGTCATTCCATGTAAGCCATTTTGTTCTACTGTCATCTCACTTACAATCGTTCCAATTGTGGTGTAGCTGTGAATGGAGTCTCTAGATTCTTGGTCAACGGAAAAGAATGGATCAAATGAATTGTACTCTTTTCCATTTCTCCTCAAGTTATCATCAATTCCATTGTAATCCAAACTCTGCAATATACTAGGAACTCGCATGTCACCACCTTCATGTTCTCTGCCCATTTCTAGGTCGCCTTTATCAATTGAACCGATACATGCACCGACACTCTGAGTATCTGATTCATCAAAATCATCTTGTATCCATGATCTGAAATCATTCAAAGAAGCCGGCATTTTCGAGAAGAACAAATCCTTGAAGTTTCTTACTATCCCTTTGTTATATGGATTCTCCTTTTTATCATATCTATACCGGAAGTTCTCATAAGTAGTCTGCAAAACCAAACAAATTGCAATGACAAATGAGAGAAAAGGAGATATCTGAAAGATGTTCTGTGAGATTAAGCATTAATACGCAATGTTTGGACAATATTATTAGGCATTAATGTAGAGAAGAAACTCGAGCAAATTTCGAAAGTGCTCATTGTTGCAACCTCAAGGTTGTTGGTTCAAGTCCTATGGTTGTCAGATATGCAGTCAGCCCATAGGAAAATGAAAACATGCCAAATTCGAAAGCAAATGTCAACCCCAGATTGATGTGATAAATGGATACAATAATAATGATGTAGATAATATTTGAAATTACTATGATGTAGAGAAGCTTTAATGAAACATTATTTTTTTGACAGAAACGAATTTTTTCTTTAGTTCAGCATTGGAACCATAGAGGGGAGCCATCATTATGTACTATATATAGGTCATTCATCAAATAATCATTATTCTTAACTCTCAGTAAGTTCTTACCGTTGCTAGTTTATCCATTTGAGTGTTTGTTTCATTCCTGTTGAATGCCTACTATTGCATAACCATCTATTTGTACCGGTGGGAGAGTTAATATGGGTGGGGTGGGGGTGGGGGGGGGGGGGGGGGGGTGGGGGGGGGGGGGGGGGGGGGTGGGGGGGGGGGGGGGGGGGGGGGGTTTTGGTTTTCACTTACCCATAATGAGGCCCCCACCAGATGACAGAGAATGCTGAACCTCATGCAGGTTCCACCAGTACAATTTCTAGGCTGTGTACTTAACTCTAGTTGTTTCAAATTACTGCTAGAACATTGACGTGTTTATATGGCTTATTTTAAAGCTGCAACCAAGATGAGATAGAAACTGACCTGATTTGTGCTGATGAGAAAGAAATGGAAAATTGTGAGCCCTCCAACAAACCATACTGCTATAAAGCAGTATATAATGAGCACCACTGATAGGATCTCTTTCGACATCGTATCCCAAATGGAAATCCCATGTTTATTTTTTCTAATGATGTTGAGCAAAGAGAAGGTGAATACATAGATGCACAGAAACGTTGCAAATGATATGAATAAGATGAAGAACTGATAGTTACGCTGCATCCAATTCAAACATTAGGCTGTTAGTTCCTGCCAAAACTGAAATGAAAGGTTTAGATGGTGTTTGGGTGTGCCCAAAACCATAATATTGTGTCTCTGATTATGCACCAACAAAGAGCATTTGTGGAATGGTTACCAGTACAACCAGTTCTTCTAGGGATGTAAATGGTATGCAAACCCATTTAATTTTTGGATCCATATCTGCATTTGGTTTCAATCTAATTGCCTTTCATTTGTGGATTTAGATTTGGCCAAATCCAAATTCAGGATCTCATTAATCCAAATGGCATAGATGTGTGATAAGATTGAGTAGTACTTCCATACAGTAGTTTATGATGGAAGTATAAAGATTAGAGAAAAAAATTGAAACTGAATCTGAATCTGGATAATGATTTGGATGTAGATGTGGATTTGGATTATGACACATAAATTTGGATGAATATACTTATCTAGGTCTGGCATCCAGTATCCGAAATTCCGAATCATATTTGGTTGTGAACTCAGATATGATACATAGGGTTTGAATTCATATTCAGATGTTCTCGGATAGGACCCAAATCCATCCGACATACATCCTTAGTTCTCTCTGAATATTCATACAGCTTGCAATTTGGTACAAATGTAAATGCATCCTATTAATGACAATAACTTAGAAAGACCAACCTCAATAACTTACTTCTCCAATGCACTGACCAACCCATGGACAGTGGTGATCGAACCTCTGAACACAGTTGTTGCAGATTGAGCAATGAGAAGCGCGGGCTGGACGATACAGGTAACATGTATCACAATACTTCACTTTTACTATGACACCATTTACAAGGACATCTTTCATTCTGGGTAATCTCAAATGAGGTGCTTTCCCATTTATCCATTCCATAGAATATGTGCCGAACTCAGTTGGATCTTCCCTTGGATGTAATTTCCTAGGAATTATTCCAGGATCTCTACCAGATGTTAAGAAGAGGAAAAGCAAATCCTGCATTGTCAATCAAATATGTTCGGTTGAATCATAGTACATTGAACTAAACATCTTTACAACTGAACATGAACATTACAGAACCAATTTATTTGGGAGGAAGATAGGGTTGAAGACATGAAGGGAGTCAGGGAGTGGTTAGATCATAGGTGCCCCACATGAGAGGTCCTTGTCCCGGGAAAGACAGCACCATGCAATGAGATTTGTATGGCTCAATTTGTTAAGTATCATACACAGTTGCACATGTGGGTGTTCTTGGTAGTAGTTTTGATTAATGGGTCTACCCTTATGAGACAAGTTGATGATCATTGTTATCAGATAACAATTAGATCTGCATTGGGGTATATGGAGACGAATGTAAAACAACAAAGAAAATGACAAGGCAGATTACATTTCTAAGATGGATTTGATCGATGTGTGAGTAAAATTGAAGAAAATAGGAAAAGGTGCATTGAAGGGAATGTATAAGTAGCTCCAACAGAGATTTTTTGTGTAAGATGTTTTGAAACATGCACTTGGGAGGCCAAAAAATCCCATTTGAACCATTACAAGTGTTGAAAATAGAAGGAACAAGAAGTAGGCTGCTCATTAGGATTTCTAACGAAGTAGTAGAATTTACATGCTATATAGATAAAAGTAGAAAATTTGCAACCAGCTGACTTGGGAAAATTTTCATTGTGCTGGAGTCGACTCTGAAAATTTCTTGGTTTTATGCTATTGGGTGAAAATCAGGCTAACACTGACCTTTCCGAGACCAAGCCAATTGACACTCCCCTTTGTGACCTTTAGAATGATAAATGGAATGATTTACAATTTCCCATAGTTTTATGCTGGAGAAAGCATGGGATAGATAGTCCAATATATACAGTCCAACCTGAATTATACAATATTTGCTGCCAAACAGCCCCAGAAGGAAACAGAATATTCAGGATATGTGAACATTCTTAGTAATAGAGACAAGAACTAATGTCATGGATATCCATAGACCATTTACTACCACTTTCACAAATATTTTGCAACACTAAAATACTTTCCTGTACCCCTCTTCGTTGAGGAAGTTCAGTGAAATGAGAAACATGCAAGGCTATAACTCGAGCAATGGGAGAATACTACTGACCAATATGGTGACGATGATAGCCACAGAAAGTACAGGAGGCCCAAGAACTGTATCGGATTTGTTGACGTTTGCAATCGATAATGACCAAAATGCTACTGCCGGACCGCCTATGAGGACTGCAGTTAGAAGTACAGATGATGCATCTGGCCCAAATATCAATCTCCCACCGCAGTAAAACTTCTGAGAATACCAAAAGAGTACATTATCACAATTAGAAGATTGTTTTCAAGAGCTCCCTTATACATACATATATGAGATTGGATCTCCTCCATCATGTGAACCCACTCTGTTAGATGCCCTGGTCCAAGATTTTAACCTCTGGAATTGGTAAACTCTGTTATATCTGGAATTTGAGGGTTACAGCAAAATGCATTTATGTTTTGTGGGATTGATATTATAAACTAGAATATGACAATCGTATAATCAAAGTTATTAATACTTTAATGATGATGAGTTATTCATACTCCAGAATTCTAAAACAACACTTCAAAGGATGAGAATTTATAGATTCCATGGAATTGGAAAATAGTGGGATTCCAGTATTCCCACCGTAGAATTCCTAAATAGCCAGACATGGAACTAACTACAAAGGGAGATTATAAAATCTCGCAAATTTCCTATTCCACCCAAAAATTCCAGTGCTCCCAACAGTCACTTGGGAACTAGTTGGCAAGTTTCTTCACATTAAATGGATTCTCATCTGTTTCTTTTAATGGCCAAGGTGTTTAGGCCTTTTAGAATATTCGAGTAATTCTCGGGATGTGTACGAGCCTCCATACTCATAGAGTAACTCTATAGGGAGTAAATTGAAAAATAAATTCTCAGCTGTTACCAACACATTACTTTAACTTCATTCACTAAATCACCCGAGAAGTAAGAACGAACCCGGTAAAAACCAGTCCAACTAGGTTAATGTCCACGACTTAAAAAAGTCTGACACGATCACCTTCATAATAATGTCCCACCAAGCACCAGGGGAAAAAAATCAAATAAATTTAGTACAACAACATTTGTGAAGTTTCCATACTTCCTTTTTTGGTTTAACTCTATTTTTTTTTTATAAAACGGGAACATCACAATAAAAAGTTACTTGAAAAGGTCAAATGAATTAAAAAAATAAAATGGTGTTTATATTGCTGAGAATTTATCCAGTCTGACCTGGTTCACAAAAATTAGTATGAACTTTCAATCAAAGTCTTTGGATGAATATAAAGTTATCAAACACTGCCCAGCTAATAATTCCATAGATTCGATCTTTGAAAATCTACAACAGATCAATGTCAACTGGTTCACAAAAGATAATTTCTCCCGTATTGCTTCCTTTTCTACTTAATTTGATTGCAATTAACATGCCCAGTTCATTGCACGATTAAACAAGCACATCTCTATTAAAAAATGTTTATTTCAGTAAAGTTCAATTCATTTGAAAGAGATCACAGAAAATGTCAGTTTCAGCTTTCCAAATTGCAAAAGAAAGATAGAACACCACCGGATTAAAAAAAACACAATTTATGTTTAAATGAATCAGAAGAAGCATTGGAATGACTCATACAAAAGCTTGAAGGTGACAAAGTTCATGATCACAACTACAATCAGATTCATCTTATTTTGTTTGCATAGAAATGCCATTTCCATAATTATGGGGAGCCCTAGTTATATTCAATATCAAACTTCAGACTCCCATTTTGAGAAAAAAAAAATTCGGTTTTATAATCAGATTCAGTGATTATGGTCCATGAGATCAACATTAGTTACTACTTCCAGTTTCATATAAGGAATAAGAGAAAAAACAATCTTTTAATGATAATGCAAGCGAAAACCATTAAACAAACAAAACAGCATTAATTCATGAACAAAACTAAAATCTAGGATGACCCTCCTTGCTTGTTTTCTGAATTCATGATATCTAATTCCCAATTATGGAAGACCCACAATGCCAAATTTTTCAAAGCAAAAATACCACCAGTTAACAAGACAAAACTCTGATTCATTTCATGATCAAATAAGCAGATTGAAAACATAAAATCAAAAGACACCTATGTTGGGAAAAAGAAGAAGCCCAATTCATTTTATCACCAAATATACACAAGCGAATGAGGAGATGAAATTCATGAACGAATATAATTGTGCCAACAAAAAAAAGGAAGGCCCATTGAAAGAAATAAGAAGCAGCAGCAGCTTACATTGTTGCCCTTCCAAACTTGATAGAGTCTTCTCCCTTTGGGCAAGGTCTTTGTCATCATTTAGTCACAATAAATTTCAAAGGTCAAGACCTTGGTTGATGTAAATGATTTTTTTTTTTTCTTTTAGACAAAATGATGAGAGACAGAAAAGGTGAAAATGGTGGTGATGATGTTAAAATAAGGGAGGAGGGAAGGTAGGAAGGAGGAAGGAAGCAGGGGCAGAGGCGCTGCTGTTCCTGGATCAAGACCCGCTGCTCATGCCCTTCTTCTCTAACCAACCAACAATCACAGCGTTTACAACAATTACAATCTAATTGCTCTCCCTCTCTCTCTCTCTCTCAAAATTCTGAAAAGACGTTGGTAGTTTTTCTTCACGACTAGCGTCTTTCGCGGGAAAGATTGGAGCCCGATATGTTGATTTTCTCATTTGTACGAAGGGTTGATAATTCATGTTAGAAAACCTCTTCGAGTCCACTTTCACATGCTCATATAAAATAGATTTTTAATGAAATAAATAGTGAGGTAATAATTTAAATTTTGAACTCCACTGTACTTGAGTTAGTAATTTCAATATTTTTTTTAGATTAACGTGTGAAAAATTCAGACACAATCCTTATTAAAACCCTTGTGGATGAACCCACTGTCTCTAAAGGACACCAAAGTTATGTCATGGGGACTCGAACCTACAACTTTCTACTTTCTAAGATGAAGGCAATCAATTAGACTATATTTATAATAAAAGACTTCAGTTTCTTTTCATCTCTTAAACGATCACATTACATATAAGAAAATAAATCTAACATCTTTGCCATCAAAACTAAAATTATATTGATCACTAGTCTTTATTTTTCTTCATTTGTTAAAAGAAAATCTTGATATCTTTCTTTGTAAAGGGGAGGAAGTTTTTCCTTCCTTCGATCTCTACAGACATGGGGACCCATTATTTAGAATTAACCATCCGAGGTGAGTTGAGCTTTATATGATCAGATAAATTTGTCGTGGCCTATGAATAAGAGGTGGGTGAAGTTTTATATCCATGCAATCGTTTAATTGTATGAGATGGCTTGAGAAGATAATATGTTTATAATAATTATAATTTTAGAAGTATAAAGTTATAATAATTTGATGAAATTTAAGTATATTCAACCTTTTATTCACATGGATTGAACATATAACACTCAAAATATAACACTCAAACTATGCAGGAGCTAGCCTTGGTTAGAGGGCTAGTGTTGCTAATAAATTTCATAGGAGTAGCACCTTAGACAACAACACCATAGTAAAACTCCACTATAAATTTATGCTAATCCCATTGAATGAAATAAACTCTATCCATCCAATGTCTTTACATTGACTTAGATTTGTACCTAATAACGTTAAGTAAGTTTTATTTTTTCAAATATCAGTAGATCAAAACTGTAGACATAGAGAATTCTAATTCAACTTTATGAACTAAAGCCAAGTGTAGTAATTTCAAATTAACACTGTGTTGTGGTATGTTTTAAATAGGTTTAAAATAAATGGTGATATATATATATCAAGGGTCGAAATATCGGCCGATACAATATGTATCGGTTTTTTAAGATCGAGCAATATCGGCCGATACGATATGTATCGGCCGTACAAAACGTCTCAATATCGGTCACCATATCGGTTGATATGTACAAATATCGGTATTTAAAAGTTTTTTTTTTAAAAAAAAAACCGATACCGTTTTTCACAGATTTTCCATGGTTTTTCACGGTTTGTTGCGGTTTTTTGCAGTTTTCAACAGTTTTTAACGGTTCTTCATGGTTCTTTCGATACGGCTTTCGCGGTTTTTCACGATTTTTGTTACGGTTTTTTGAGGTTTTTCACGGTTCTATAAGGTTTTTTCACGGTTCCGATATCAGAGGAGAGATAAATGACCGATATTAGAGGAGAGAGAAAATTATCGGCCGATAAATATCGGCCGGGGCGTTTTTTTAACCCCTGATATATATATATATCGATTTTTTTTTATAATATGAGGTTATTGTTGGTGTCATTTCTTCTATAAACTGATTTAAATATTAATTATATTCTTTTGAGATTTCTTTTTATACTTAACTTTTATGGTTTCATCCGATCATTGAATTATCCGAATCAATAACTCCAAACTTCAGTGTACTCAATTAAATTTGAGGGATGTTAGAATTATTTAATAGAGATAAAGTTCTATTAGAGTTTGAGATTATCTATACTTGTATAGTTATATGTATCTCTATAAATATGTTTTTCTTTTAAGCGATAACTGAAAGAATTCATTAAAATGAAAGAGAAGAAAATACAACAAAGAAAAGCAAAAGGGAAGAGAAGAAAAAACAAAGAAAAGGGTCTAAAAGTATTAGATCAAAAGAAACGAGAGAATAGAGAGAAGATAAAAAAAAGTCCGACACTTTATTTGCTGGGCACCCAATTTTTTAGAAGGATACTCCCAACTCAATAGCTAATTCTCTCACTTCCTTATCCTCATTGACCGATATTCAAAGTGGGTGTCGAAACTGGGTTGCCCACTTAAATGCATTTGCCTAGTCACCCTCTATGATCAAATTTTTTTGTCCATTATCCTTTTAAATGACAAGAGCTCTCTTAATGTTAAGAATCTCCACTTCATCTTAATCCTTAACACTCACTGATTCATTGAACATGGGAAATATGAAAAATCTGTGCTCAGAAATCACATGGAAATATGTCAAGTTCTTCTCCGTTAGAACTTTGTTTGTCTCAAGGCCTGTTTCTGTCGGTTCCCACGAGATTCGATCAGTTCTGCTTCGTCTCTCTGCTGCTAATGGTCAAGTCTGTTTCCATGATCACCTCTCTCTCTTGTCCTTTGGTCTCTGCTTCTGTGTTGTTTTCTACCCTTTCTCTATATTAATTCTGGGTGTTGGTTCAAAATGACTAATGTTCTCTGTTTCAAGCTTGCCTTCACCTCCTACTTTCAACGTCTCAGGATCTGATCATTGTTACTTCGCCCGCCGGATGGGAATCATTTCACTTACTTGCAAACAGGTCTTTGTTTTTCTAGAAGTGCTACTGCACCAACTGTCTCAATACGTGACTTGCCTATCCATCGCCGGAGCCGACTTCGTCGCTGCTTTGAACCATGTATACTCCACCCTTTCCCTGTGATCAGTTGAAGGATCTGCTAGACTATCCAAAGAACCATACGTGTTGCATGATCGTCATCACCGTCTACCGCACCATCACCGCCATCAATGTCATGCTACTCCATTTGTTGTCGACATCGCTGCCACCACAAGTGATGTTGTTTGTCTCTTGTGTCTCAGTTTGGGCCGTCTGTCTATTGGATCTAATAATTGTCACAACAATTATATCTTTTGTCTTCGATCATGGTTTCGGCCGTCGCCGTCGAGATCATCTGAATTTATTGATCTTATAAGTTAGAATATTGGTTTTTGTCTGTTCTATAGACATAACACATTGATTTGCTTCACCTTTGCGTCTCCACTATTGATCTACTTCCGCTCCATCAAATAATTTCATCCAATCATTGAATTATCCGATTCAATTATTCCAAATTCCAGTGGACCCACTTCAGTTTGAGGGGATGTTAGGATTACTTAATAGAGATAAAGTTTTATTAGAGTTTGAGATTATCTATGCTTGTATGTGTGTCTATAAGTATGTCAGTTCTTAATGAATAAAACAGGAAAACTAGGTCCATAAATTTCATCTCTTCTCACACATACCAATTAATAGATGTTAATTTTTTACCAAGTTGATAGGTTACCAATAAATAATATTTAAAAGTTAAAACTAGGGCCCTACCAGTCCAACATATTCAAGTTCGACCGTCGATTACACCCATGAAATATTAGCTTTGATTAGCATTGTTATTCTCCACAATTACCGATTTATTCATTCATGCATTTCATCTGCCTTCATAGAATTAGCCCTTAGGGCACACCAAGGTTAGACTACCTTCATAGAATTAGCCCTTAGGGCACACCAAGGTTAGACTATAAGGGTTCGAACCTACAACCACCCACTTTCTGAGGCGGGAGGCAACTAGTTGGGACTCGAACCCACAACCTACCACTTCCTTAGACAGGAGCCAACCAGTTAAACTACACGTATGTGGATAACTACACCCAGTTTTAATATATTATTGAGGATGATGCTTTTTGAAATTTGAGTATTTGTCATGTGCTAATCATGATGATTCTCATTATTGAATTGAAACATTGTTATATACACTTTAATCATGTGACAGTAATTTTAGTGGTTGGATAATTAAATGAACCTTGCAATTTAACTATGCCTAGAGCTTATGAATTTAGATTCATCCAAATAATTCAATATATATAGGATTCACTTTCTAACGAGGTTTGTCAAAATTTAAACATACGAGTACACAAAAAAATTATTTGATTTAAATATAAAACAAATGCCCTCCTCATAAGCGCCTTTCTCTTCCCTTTTGACCTCTAATTCCAATACATAACTTAAGATAAATATTAAAATATTTTTTCTTGGATGTGGTTGGTTCTTGCATTTAAGTTGGACTTGAGTCTAAATTGATGATTTTGGATCAGGTCAACCCCTAAAATGCAAAGTTTTGAGAATCGAGACCAACCCAATTTCAAACATTGGGCCCTCTTTCTAGAGCCCAAGTTGTATTCAGGCCTAGCTCAAGTTCAACCCAAGTTTAGTTTTCTCCCCATATTGGGCCGGATTGGTGCAGGATTTTTGTTGCATGAGAAGGGGACATCTTTTTCAATGTTTTTTTCCTCTCTAGTAAGTTTAAAATGAAATAAGCATTTGACTAAAAAAATTGCAGAGTGGACAACAATTATGAGAAATGGAGATCTAATGAAATCTAAACATATTGTAAAAATTTAATGACCATGTGATTATATTGATCTAGAAAACCAATTTATTTATTAAAAATGAAATTTATTGTCAGACATGCCCTGGAAATGAGGAAAACCTAAAGAATCTTCTGTTAAAAATAGATGCCCTTCAAAGGTCTTCTCGATTATAAATTTATAAGATTACAAAAATGCAAGTTTTTGTAAATGAAAAAACAAAAAATCATAGACCACGAAAAATATAAAAAAGAAAGAAAATGCAACTTTTTTACTTTTTATCTTTGTTCTTACCCATCTCTGATGTCTTGTGATTTTCACTCATTTTCTCCAATCTGCATGGCATCCATCTGTTCAATCCTTCTGGGTTTTACTTGAACATGAGACCACCAGTGCATCCATTAGGGTTTCAAGGTCCCAGAGCTACTTCTTTCATAGAACCTCACCCCTATGAAAGAAGGGTAGTGATTTTTGCATCATAAGTTTTTCTCATACACCAACATTAAAGGAAATTTCAATTGGATGGCCATTTAGACACTCTACTCTTCTTTTAAGAGACACTCCATTTCAAAATTTTGTATGAAAATTATCATTTTGCCTCTCAGTTTAAAAAGACAATTCCTCTACACAAAAATGAAGGACAAAATAGTAATTTCACATAAAATTTTGAAATGAGATGTCTTTTGAAAAAAAAGCAGATGTCTAAATAACCACCCATTTCAATTTTGCCCTTACTTTTGAGAAAGAGGAAAAGAGAGGAAAAGGAAATGAAAGTAAAATTAGAATTGCTTTGATGTTTGCAAAAAACAATACCCATGAAAGAATCCTATGACGTCTTGACTGTTCAGAATGAACCATAAAGCAAATAAATACTGAAAATTCATGCCCAATAGCTGATTACTTTCATGAACTGTTGGATTCTATTCAAGTTCATGACTGTCACTTGTTTGGGTTAAATCATCCAATGTAACATTCATCTTCTTTGGAGACGATGAGCCCGGGCATGTGCTCAAGTGGCTCCTGTTATTATCCACATCGAGCAGCCAATGAGCCAAATGTTTGAACTGATATTTTATTCAAAGGCCTGAGAGGAGTCATCCAGCAGGCCCCCCCCCCAACTTCAAATTACAATAATAGATCAAGACAACCATTCGTGATACGAAAATTTCTAAAATATATCAGAATTTAGGAATTTTTTCAATGAAATAGAAACATCCCATTTCTTTTGTGCACCTGTTTTGCATACAATCTCTTTTAAATCAATGAATAAGTTACAGTAAATAATAATAAAGAATAATAGTTCAAAGGACAGAGTTCAAAACTCATTTGCAGGCAAATTATTAAGAAGGATTCTTTCTGACACTTCACTAAAAGCTTAGAGAATTTTCTAAATTCCCTCAGCATTTTGCAACAATGATTGAGATATAGTGATTTGGAGCAAAGAGTTCAAAATGTAACGTGACACCAGTTTTTGCTCTGTACCAAACATGAGGGATAGATAACCATTCACTCGACCAAAATATTCAGATTGATGAAAATATGAAGATCCAAATACAATAATGTAGAAGCTTGAAGAATCTAGCAATAAACTGTGGGAAGCATGATACAGTCACTAAAACTACAAAAATCTACAGTTTTTTTTTTATGATAAACAATCACTAAAGGAGGTTCTTGTGAAGCTACATCAAATCTATAGAAATGGGAAAATCTTCTTCTCATAAGATGAGATCCCTGGCTTCATTGATTGATAATCAAAGAGGGACAGATCCATAAAAAACTACCTCTGCTGGCCCCATCATATACACATGATTATCTGCTTCTCGCCACTCTATCTCCAAAGGGCCTCCAGGCAAATCAACCGTGCATTTCTATTTCGCAAGCAAACAAGGATCATAGTCCATTTGGTAAAAGTGGGGAAACAAAACCAACTAAAAATCATACGACAAGGCACATTTTGAAATAATATAGTGCAAATAAATACAATGCAGCATCCACTACATTCAAGTGGTTGTTTATTATGTTGGCAGTCCAACAATTCAGCTGTCCAAGTAGTTACTGGTACTCAATGAAGAATTAGCTTGATAGGGGACTTAACTAAATCCTTAATGGATGCAAACAAAATGCAGAAAGAACAAAAAGATTCATCAACATCTATCTAAGCCAAAGCATTCTGAACTTACCCTTTCAGAGTGACCCTCAAGAACAGCTGCAACAACAACAGCACACGCCCCAGTTCCACATGCTAACGTCGCTCCTGCATTAAAAGAGCATATTTCAGACACCGCTTTATCAATTTCATGCTCAAGTAAGACAAAATGGCACCCCACTATTGAAGTGAGTAGGAACCCTGTAACCATTTATCAAGAAAAATAATCCATTCACAGGCATTGATAAAAAATTACATGAATAGAAAAATTGTACTCCTGAACTTGCAAGCAGGTACATTTAGAATACCAGTCATCTTCATCATCACCACATTCTTCTTTTTCTTCATCAATGTCTTTGTTCCATGCATCTATAGTTATCTTCCCAAGTTCTACTTTCCCACTCAACACTACTTACAATCATATTCTCCTGTCACCACACATTCTACTGTGGCCCGTCTTACCACCACAATCCATGTCTTAAAATCTGACCATATAGGGTACACTTATACCTAATAGAATTACAAAGTAGATTTTTGCATTTTCTTATGAAATAAAATAAACATATCTAAAAATGGCCTTCCGAAAAGGTCACAATAATGAATTATATAATCAAAGCCCTAACCCAATTGAGTTCATTTTGTTAGTTCCATTTCTCATCCTTGTTAACGGTTAGATTTTCTATCACCTAGCAAGCCCTTAATTTTTCAAACAAGAGATGCTTATAGTCTCCCATGCACATGTCCAAGCAATTCCTTCATTTTCTCTACTATTGGAGCTACACCTAGACTCTTGTAGTTGTTCTATCCTCTCGGTACTCTGCAGGTCCTAGTATAGAACTAATCTTTCTGTATAGAAATATAGATTCATCATCATCGGTAAAGTAATTTATTTCACCTCTTCGAGGCAAGCTTTCTGAGTTCTACTGTGCATATCTTAGCACACCCAGTTGTGGCACTTTTCCACATACACAATATAGTTGTGCCACTAAACATATAGTTGTAACTTGTAAAGCCCAAAAGTTCAGTTTTTTGTTGATGTGTCAAATCATTGATTGGTATCACAACAAACTCTTGAAAACCCAACCAATTGTGACTTGCCACATGAGCTTGAGGGTATAAAAGCATATAACTTGAGGGTATGTGTAGCATCTCCCTTATGCATACATTACTTAAATAAAATTACATTTTATAATTTACGGCTCAAATTCAAGTTTTCAGGCCAAACTTAGGCTTTTATGGACTAAGCCTAGCCTTATCCGAAATCTAATTCGAGTATGATACTCTAGGCCCGACAATGAGTCCAACCTGAACCCAGGTCAGATTGAACCCAAATTTTTTTGAGCTTTTTCATATGGGCTCGAGTTAGGCTTGGCCCAAGTTGCACGCCTAAAAGTGCATCATACCCACCTAACCCATAATTGTTTGTCTTTTCTATTGTTTGTGTTCAGGTGTTCTATGGGTTTTCATTTGTGGGGCTTAGTTGGGCTCATTTGGTTTGTAATGTCTTGGTGGGCTTCTTAAGCTATGTTTGTTTTTGATGTGGAGCTCTCCTCTTTGGACCTTTGTATTACCAATATCAAGTAACAAAGTTCCTAGTTGTGCAACATTGAATAACTTGGAAAATAATAACTAGCAGCATAAAGATGTTGTGAGGTAAAAAGCAAGGAAACCCACTAAATGAATTGATTTTCAGCATAAAATGACTATAAATGTGCTGCAACAAAAATGGCATACCTGCACCACGTTCCCAAACTCGCATTTTCAGATGTGAACGAGAGAATATTTGCACAAATTCTGCAAAATAAGAACAGAATAATGGTCTTATACTGTAAGGCATGGCAACTGAAACATTGTAATATTGGTTTTTCGTCAGTAGTTAGTAGAATGTACTTCTCAAGACATTGAAATAATTCAAATAAAAAATCATATTGGATGGAGGATGAATCACCACCACCACCACCTCATCATCATTAAAGTCATTTACGATCTATCTGGGGCTAACACCCACACAATTTAATGTACAGCCTTTATGCTCGCAACAGTAAGCACTTATCAACTCTTTTTCCGATATTTCCCATGCCTGGAAGGAAGATATCGAGCTGCAGTAGTTTTTGTGTGTGTTTTTGGGGTTTTTCTGTTGCTTTCCCCCTGTTTGTTGGGGTGCTTTTGTTGTTCCTTGTTTCTTGGTGGTGTTTTGTAATTTTTGGTACGTCTTGTGCCTTTTTATTCTTAATGAAGTAACCATTTCAAAAAAAATAAACACTTCTAAACTGTGCTACAAGCTCCAATCATTGGATGGAGAATGAATAAACAACAAATATGCTAGATGTTGTGTGTATGTGTTGTATGCATACGTGAGAGAGACTGAAAACATGAATCCATTATGTAGCTAGTTATAAACAACACTGTTGTCTCAAGCAAGAAACACCTCCACGAAGATTACCCCTAGGCAGTGCAACCCAAATCCCCGTCTACAATTTGGGTTCAGTGAAGCAGATTACATGACAGTTCACCATGGAAGGATCTAAAGATGGTTTGTGATCCAAGTTGCTAACAGCTAGGGATTTTGATCATGTTGATCACAAATGAAGATTTCAAATCTCAACTCGAAATCATTAAACAAATTTCATATTTGTACAAGGAGCCCACTGTTCAGGGTTCCAAACCAACCCCAACACAATACGACCCAGATTTTCTAAAACATTTCTCATTCCAAATTGGAACCAGAAGTCTACCCACCACACAAACTCAATTGGGCCTTGTTAGAGGATGAATGATACAGCACCTTGAGAGAGAGAGAGAGAGAGATGGAACAGGTGAGAATCTCATGCCACTTCTCAAAGGTTTACACCGCAGAAGCATCAAGATATTTTTATAAGCAATGGTGAGGATTTATTTCTTGGAGGAGTAAGGATTGGGAATGAGGATAAGATGGTGGAGAAAGGCAATGGAGATGGCATTTCTCATTCCTACCCAAGTAATCAAAAGCATGTGTCACTATGGGAATGAATCATCACCTATCCAGAGTGTAACTGGAATTTCAGGAACGCAATTTAATGGCACTCAGCATTCGAATTCTAGTTGGCTGGAATTGCTACCACATAGGCCCTTACCAAATATGAGTAAGATAGAAAAAAGAACGAAAAAGAAAATTGAAAACTGATACTTTGAAACCTATTGCCCAACAAATTCACTGCAATAGATGGTGATGTGGTATGATAAAAACTTTCTTTTCGGGCAATGACAGTAGAGATGTTAAGAACTCGTGGTCTTACTGTGCAACCTCAAAGAATGTTATGGAGTCATTTTACCATTATGTATGTGTGTTTGTATGTATGTACGTGAGAGAGATAAGAAAGTTCATACCATATTAGGAAGGAGCTCAATCATTGCAACTAAGCTCTTGTCCCCCCCCCTCCCCCCTCTCCTTTTTTCCCCTTCTCTCTCCCCACAATCACCACACTAAAAAACAATTGATAATAATTTGTATGCACTGTTTTAATATTTACACCAAAGCTGAAAGAATTTTTATATTTGTTGCAGGGTTAGATTTTTAATATATGACAACATTAACCATTGTCAAAAGACAACGATTATGCTAACCTGTGTTGGTTCGAGATGGGAACACTACATGATTTTCAAACTTTGGACCGATGTCTGCCAACTTTAAGTCATCAACCTGCAAAGCCTGCACAAAGGTGCCATGAGGTATGATTAGATCACCTTATAAATTACATGATCCACAGCCTGAGCATATATATGTCTACTGTTTTCAAGAACTAGTTGTACACTACATGTAGCTCAAGATCCAGTTGCACAAGAAACTCTGCATGGGCACTAGTCACACTACTACACAACAAGAAACAAACCATGAGCCCAATTAGAAAGCCTAGTGCATGAGGACACAACCTATGCCTGACCAATGATCAGATAATTTCCTAATTCATACATTTGACGCATAAATGGTGGGGAAAGTGATGTCTCAACAAAAGATACATCTCCGAATTAGATTTTTTTTTAGAGATTCACAAGTTCAGATTGATATTTATCATTCCTAGCATCAAATAGTTTCACTTCTTTTTCTTAAAGATAGCATCTATTATCAATAGGAATGTCTTATTTTCCAGTCACACATGCTAAATAACAATAATACATTGGCTAGTGATATTGACATCAGGTTTTTTGACAAAGGGGGCACTACACCTTGTCTTTTCATGTAGCTACCACCACCCACGCAATGAAAAAATATGGACATGTCCACTCCATCCGAAAAATAAATGAGTGTTACAAATCACTGGATCATGGTTCATGGTTTTTGGTTCGTGGCTTACAATTCTTTAGATGCCAATGATCCCAAGTTTGCTAGGGTAGGATGAGAAAGTTCTTCACTAGCATGTATTGCTTGGTTCGCAAGTCTTGGATCCTTCAATTTGGTGGTTTTGTTGTGTTCAATTTGCTAATTATGATTTGGTAATTTGCTCAATTTGCAAATTTGGTGGTTTTTAACCTTTTAAAAAAAATCCTATTTTGACTCCAAAAGCTTCAATCCTCAGTAAATTATGATCAAAATGTGGATATGGAGTTTGGGGTGGGGGAAGCAGTGGTTTCTCAATGAAGTGTTAGTAGGCGTGAAGTTCAGGAAATCTATAAGGTCCTGTAAGTTTGTTTTGTCTTGTCCTCCTTGGTGTACCATCTCTTTGGCAGTTGAGCTAGCTTTTCTTGGGCTTTCTCTTGTTGTAGTTTTTTGTTGGCTGTTAGTCCTACCCCTCTATGGGGTTTCAGCAGAATTATGTGAAAAAAAGAAGAAGATCCTATTCATTTCAATCCAAATTACTATTTTCTGTGAAAAATAAAATAAAATAGAAGTGAGGCCACAACAAGTCAAGAATGAAAGAAACTGCAATCTATAGAAGCAGCTGAATTATGGCAGACCTTTTAGAAAACCTTGATCAACTGTTCTTGATCTTTTCAATGCCAAATAAAATCTTTAATATATTAGCATATGAGAAATCAAATGTGGAACCCAATAAAATTGATTATCTATTGCACTAGTAAATTAAGAATTAATAGAAGAGATAGGATCACAATAAAATATATAATCCACACATCTATCCAGCTCAATGATAATGACAATGCAAATCCATTAAGAAAAGAAAATCATGTCTACCATTTTTTTTAAAAAAAACTTAGCCTAATCTCCTAATCTATCCTAACTGCCCCTGAGCCCCTCAAGCTGATGATTGGGATTGGGGGGAAGGGAGGGAGGGAAAGAGAGAGATGCCAACATGGTCATAAACAGATGATATAATCACAATAATGACAAAAAAGATCGAATTCATAGATTGATTTGTCAATTTCATGTCTTTTAGAGAGAGAGATTGTCAACAGTAATCCAATCTAAAGACAGGAAATGAGATCTGGAAATTGGAATCATCAATTTTTAGGTTAGTTTATTTTTGCATATTATTTAGCTAAAAGTATGTATTATTTATTTTTTATTGATATATAACATAAATAAGTTCAAATTATGTGCCAAATCAAACAAAACCTTTTTTTTAATTTTCCAAATCAAATACCCAATATCAGTGCTCAATTCCAATCAATGCACCATAGACAATTTACGGTCAACCTGATAAACAATTGAGGGAAGCTTGAATGGCAAGCACCTTGTTTTGTGTGTGCCAGTGTCTCTCTATGAGAGAGAGAGAGAGAGAGAGGAGTTTTTTTTTTTTTTGTGTGTGGCGGTGTCTCTCTATGAGGGAGGGAGGGAGAGAGGGAGAGAGAGAGAAAGATTTGTAATAGAGTTAAGAACACAAGCATAAAAGAAAGGACAGTCATTCTTCTACCAGAAAACCGACCTTACTATCATTTGTTCCAAAAGTAACACAATGAGGATTTCCCATGCTGACACAAGTCACGTTCCATGTAATGTTGTCAACCACAAGTTCTGCCTTGACAACTGCCCCATCTTTATTAGGTGGAAGTTTAGTGGGTACATCTGATGCAGTAAGAACTGGTTGACCCATGTCCACCTTGACCTGAAATATGATGATAAATCACTGTTTATGAATGGCATCTAAGTCAATCATTAAGAGTGAAGAGAAAACACTATAAACTTAAATCGGCAATACAAATCTGATCCTCCCAAAAAATAGTAAAATGGTATAACATCTTGACCACCTAATACTATGCGAACATAATGGTTGCTACATGATGGTTTCTCATTTTATAAGCTATAAACAGGTCAATTTCCTTAAACTTGGCATAAATGAATCCAATTGAAAACCTACCGAGGAAAGGAGTCCCATGATCATTAATGCAAGCTATATAATGCATAAATACGGTTAAAAAAGAATGCATAAATCAAACTGTCCATTTACCAACTCCAACAGACATGCTACATGTGGACAATTTTTTATGACATCATTGGGACACAGTACATTTATCCAGCCATGTCCCAGAGTCCAGGTGTTCAAAGTGCTATCATTTCAAAGCTTTGACCCAAAATAAACCAAGTGCCCAGGGCCACTGCTTGCACATTATACAAGTATGCCATGCATATAAAGACTTACAAACAGTTCAAGGAACAAGAGAACAACACAGGCTGGACCAAGCAAAATGAAGTTATTCCAAGACCAGTACACTACAGTTATGTTCCTTTGGGGTCAGAATCTTGAAAACTTGTTCAAATTCCACCAAATATTCTACCATCAAATATCCAGGCAAAAACTAGAAGTACTATCCACACACACACACCCCCCCCCCCAAGGTGGACTGTCACTCTCCAAATTTGACACCTATTGGAATGATACGCACCCTTGAATAGAGACATAAAAAATGCCACCCCTCAATACTATTGAAATCTGGGGTCATTTAAATCATATCTTAGGACCACCAAATGGAGATGGTTTTTTTCCTAGGTATCGCCCATGATTGGAACACATCAATGCGAATTTCTAAGCTAAGGTATACATTTGTAATATAAACCCAGGTTTAGTGAAGTGCTACCCGTTTGTATCTCTGTGTGTCTCTTGAACTTGCAATCTTTATAGTTGCAACAGTAAGAACTTGCCAACAATGCTACAAGCTCTTGCAATGAAAATGTAACATCTCAAAAGAAAAGTTTAGAAGGTGCTCAACTGTGACCACAACCATTGCAAATTCAAGTCATGTCACCATTTCAGGAAAAAGAATGACAACGCAATATTGCATAGTAACAAGGAAACTCCATTTACAAATCAAAACAATATATTTTGATTTTTCTTTCCTCCACACTACTAAAAGAAAATTCTGTTAATTCTTACTTTTCGGGAATGTTCATATCCAGTCTAATATAATTGTATTTTCAGAACTACATTTTCCAAATATAAGTAATTTAAATGTAAGTATTTAAATGCATATTTGCAGACACATCAGCATATAAGGGTTATCACAATAGTCACACCATACACCCCACAACCAGTCCAATACAAAAAATGATGCCCCAGATCCATGAATTGTCTATTATTGTCATATAAGGCTTGTCCAACTGCACTATACCCCACATGCCATACACCACAAGCTCAATAATTCCAATGAGAAATCCAAAAAAGAAAAAAACAAAGAGACATTAGTCCGATGAATTGCTCAAAGATCAATGACATCCAATAGCACAAAGGATCAAGAGATGGTTGAATTAATTCAGTTGGTTAATCTGCAAAGCCAGTTCTCATTGAAAAGATCCAGTAGCTTCACTTTGACACAGATACTAGAATCTGTGCAAGTGAGGAAGCAATTTCAGATAAGAGACATCTTTAATGTCAAATAAATTAACCAACAAAACCGATCTCCCTGACATTGTTCCCATGGATTGACACTGGAATAAGTTCCAGTTGTGCACGATCAAGTCAACAAACAACTTGTTAATTCTATGACATCACATTAACTAGAAGGAAGAGAAGGTGTGCGGGTGTGTGTGGATGTGCGGGTGGGTGGGGGGTAGGAGGGAGGGGGTTCTGAATTCTGTTTCCAAGAACAACTGATTAATCAAAAAGCCTGTAAGTTAAGGACACAGAGAGCCATCCAAAAGTGTGTGTTTTTATCCCTACCCACCACAAGTCAAATCATATGTAAATATTCTAATGCATGATGGTCCAACCCAGAAAAATGCTTACTTCCATAAGCAATCAAAATAAAGATTAAAAGTCGCATACCTTCCCATCATTTTGGATTTCAGGAACGATTAAACCAGCTCCAGTGTGAATAGTAAAACTGCAAGGTACATAAAGCCTAATCAGTGAAATGCATTAAAAAAAAAAACTCTGTAATGTCTCTTTAGATTTTCAAATAAATAATGTTTTAGCTGTATGCTTTAGATATATACATGTACCAATTTAAAATATGAGTTAATCTTACCTAAAGGAAGTGTTGATCCAAAATCAATATGATATCTATCAGTAATTATTCAGCTATAAAGTTGGGATAGTGCATCCAAGCTTGTTTGAACCAAAACATAAGGGGACCAAATTAAGATAGATGCTAAAGCTGATGAAGCAGATACCAAGAGCTAAATTAAAAATAAGTGATGAAAATGGATCAGATCACAGCTTTCTTTCATGCCATTTCCTTCAAATAATTGGGTAAACAGAGTCCATCACCAACTCACACCTACAGGGGTTCAGTCAGGTTTAATACCCAATTCATAACTATAGGATGAAGCAGATAGCAAGAGCTAAATTAAAAATGAGAGATGAAAATAGGTCAGATCACAGCTTTCTTTCATGCCAGTTCCTTCAAATAATTGGGTAAACTGAGTCCATCACCAATTCACACCTATAGGATCCAACAGGGGTTCAGCCAGGTTTTGTACCTGATCTTTCTTCTTGCTCTCATAATCAGATAAATGAGTGGCACATTTCATAGTTCAAAAACTTGAAACTTGGGACTCAAGTCAAGACCAAGCTGAGACTGACAACTAAACTTGCCCAGACCCAGGTGTTGACTCGAAAACAAGATATTAAATGAAATCCTCTTATAAACAATCCGTATTTATTTTCAAATGGAAAAGAAACAGAAAAGTTGCAACAAAATGAGCAATCCCCTCGAAGAAAAGACTGGCAAACAAGCAAAAACAAGAAAACACTTAAAGTAACCCCTACAAGCAGTAAAAAATGGCCAAAACTCATCCAGAATCTAAGATCCCCCCACCCCCTTCCTCCGATTGACTGCAATCGAGACTTTAACTAATTTCAAAATATGAACTACATTAAACATATCCCTTGCCATACCATTGATCATGCAAGCACACGTGCATGCACATACTCACACACATACAAACACCAGAAAAAAAAAAAACTCTGCCTACATCATTCTGGTAGACAAAGATCGAGTTGATTAAAGAAGAAATAGATTCGCTCATTCAAGAGCTTAGAAATGGCTCTTAATCTTTTAATAAGTTAAAGGGTATACTAAAATTACCTTCAGAAAATGGCATATTGATCATAGATAAATACAAAATAAAATCATTGACAAAAGGTCCTTAGAAAAGTATATCTAGAAGGTTTCTTTAGAGAGTAGGGGAAATGATATAAGAACACCAAAACAGATAAAAACTTAAAATAAACCCCTCCAAAAATAATAATTATAATAAAAAAATTATAGTAAACACCTTTGTGTCCCACGTAAATTTTCAAGCTCCGCAACGAATCGGGCAAAGCAACGTACTCCATTACCGCACATCTGCATACATAATTCTCAAATAAATTAGTATGATACCAATCAACATGGATACTTGAATAGTTGAATATAATGAGATCATTGTTGAATAGATCACAGGGAAAGAATACAATATTGACCACTTTTTTCTCTGAAGTCATTAATAACTTTGTTCTTTTATGATACATCTTAATCATTCAATAGGCATGCCTAATTGCTTACAACACATTGGCATATCACCAACTTGCTTTTGGATCATAAGTCCCAAATAAATGAGTATGATACCAATCAACATGGATACTTGAATAGAATGAGATCATTGTTGAATAGATCCGAAAGAATACAATATTGATCACTTCTCCTCTGAAGTCATTAATTACTTTGTTTTTATACGATACATGTTAATCATTCAATAGGCAGGACTACAACGCATGGGCATATCACTAACTTGCTTTGGATCATAACATTCTAGACAGTAAATTCTATTGCTGTCATTGTTAATAATGTAATAATTGTTGTAGCTTCCATTGTTGCTGTTGTTGTTTCTTTTGAAAGGTTTCCATTGTCGCTGTTGTTGGCTCTGATCATTCGATTTTTCAATTATGGCCAATATCAAAGAAGGCTAGACAATTGTAATAGTCCATTTTTTCCCAGCTGACACTATTGAGTGACTATTTTACAAGCATAGAACCCAGTTTGACTTCAGTAGTGGATCACCACATCCGTCTGCCTATAAGACATGATTAGACCATCCACACACTCTGTCCCCTAACTCAAGCAGATTCAATTCCTGTTCAGAGAAAAAAATCATATTTGTAGAGCACTAAGTCTTTTAACTGAAACTCTTAGATTATCCCCCACCCAGCCACCCTTTCCCGACAAGGAAAAAGGAAACAAATAAAAGAAAAAAAACGAAGTAAGAAGAGGTCTGTCCACTTTCTTTGATCATGCCTTGAGTCCTATGTGGTGATGTCCACCCTCCAACCAAAGCCACAAATGTCTCCAATGGGGCATTAATAAACCCTTGAGAAGCAAATGGAGATACCTTGACAACCCTTCTACTCCATTCCAATTCTACCTAGGCATTGACTCTCTACCTTGCAACCTCAGGTCTGTCCAATGAGTTACTGCCTGGATTGACCTATAAAAAGTATACACCACCTCTCATTATATTTTCTTTCCAGCACTTAGACTAACACTCTCTTTCCTTAGAAGCTGCATTTTGCATTTTTGCCCAACTAAACCTCAACCTCCTCTAAGTCTCTCATGAATGAAATAGCCACCCATGCTTCTGTTACATCTTGAAAAACGAAGGCAAATTCTCTCATCCTCAAGTCCTCCCTACCAACCGACACGGAACAGTTGAAAACAAAACCTGTTTCACAGTATAAAAGCTTCACAGAATTATACTCGAGCAACAGTGGGAATGCCTATAAGAAGCAAAAAGCCTTTCAACCATTTCACAACCCTTAGCTTCCCAATTTCCATAACAACCTTCCCTCAAGTGAAAATTAGCAGCACATAAAGTTGAAGATATAATTCTTTAAAGTTTTGATTTATTATTAGATGTTTTTATCAATCTTGACATTTCATACCATTGAGCTAGTGGGCCCTGATGATGTAGAATTTTCGTCACTGAAGACGAATCATATTTGGTGAAGCAAACAACACCAAATACCATTAAGAAAAGGTCTTACTTCATAACCCACCTCTTCAATGAGTAAAACTCTGTGCAATTTCAACAAGTATTCGGCAAGTTTTGGTCGAAATACAGATAGCATAAGTCTAATACATTGTAATGACAATTAAGGTCATTACAGCCCACCAAAATTCTTCATAGGATAATTGCACTCTAAATAATTCAGCTTTTCTAGAACAAATTTGACCATCAGTGGACAAAATGTAGCCCTGCACCTGCTCCTCATCGAAAAAGAAAAATTGGTAACCACCCGATCACAGTTTTGCAGCGCTTCTGAAGCAGAAATAGCACCTGCTCAACTTCCTTCAAAGATGGCTATCTTAACCATCATGTAGCAGCTTTGCAGTGATTCCAAAGTGGAAACCTCTTCATCTTCTTCTTGGTCCTCTTCTCTTCTGGTTCTTGCTTCCCTTTTTATCTCTTTTTTTCCTGGTCTTCCTTATCTTCTGCTGCTTCCTTCTTGGTCTCTCTTCTCTTATGCTTCTTGCTTCCTTCTTGATCTCTTTTTCCCTGGTAAGTCATTGTCCCCTCATATTACAGGTGCATCAGTGATTAATTTACTGAATATATATGGTATCAAATACCTACCGGGGCATCTCTCTCTCTCTAGCAAGTGACCAGGAAACTTCCATTCAGAAGATATTTTACAGAATGGAGATCAGGATTCGCATCTAAGATGAATACCAAATGTTTTAAGAAAGAGAAACGCCAAAATACCTACAGCATCCTGAAGACCATAGCTGCTTGATTGAGTGATGAGAACAAATACTGCAGAAATTTTACTGATGCACTCCATTTGGGAGCCATTTTAGTGATCTGGTTTAACTATTTGTTTGCTCCCTGGTACTGATAGCTATCATAGTTACTGAGTAAATCAGGGTGCAGTACAAATCCTGATCTTCCGACGCTCAACTTCTTTATACCAACAGTCCTAATCCAAGACAGATGAAGTGAAATTTCACATTCAATGAAACACAATTTTATTGTCGCAATGTCATTATCTCAGTAAGACTCAAGAGAGTAGGTGCCAAGAGTTTGTAAACAGGAAAAGCGGAAGATTTTTCTTTCTTTCATTTGTTTGCTTTCTTTCCAAACAATGACTGAAATTTACTTAATCCACCGCCCTTGCAGTGTTACATCTCTCTCTCTCTCTCTCTACTAAAAATATGAGATTCTCAGCACATGAAGTTCAAAGGTCAACTTATCAGTAAGAAATAAACAAGTAGGAAATCAAAAACATTTCTCTGGTTGAATGCTACCTCAGGCTCACTTCCATCAGAGTTGAAAATCCGCATTGAGTAGTCAGTCCCATTAACTCCAGGCATGGCAAAGATCACACCATCGGCACCAACACCAAAATTCCGATCACATAACTTCACTGCCTGCTCTGGTGTTACTCTTGGCTCTATAGAATCACGATTGTCAACCTTGTAAAAAACCAAAAAAAAAAAGTGAGAAAATGAGGGCACACTTCATTGTCATCAAAGCCGATTAACTCCATCTACATGAAATTGCAAAAAAGGGTACACTCGTCGTGCAAAATTTTCATAGGAACTGTTTCTAGCTTGATTTTACAGTGGGGTGGTTTTATTTTTTGTTCTTATAAGCCTCTACCACGGGTTAATGCTTTACTAGGAAATGAATTTCTTTTCGTATGTTTGAAAATGCCCTCACGACAAAGTGGACAGCAAAGAGCAAACAAACAACCGCAGATAGTTATTTGCCTAGTTCCTCTGCAAATGGATTTCCATGGAAATTTGGGAGACAAGAGTCACCTTTTACATTCTCAAAATATCATAGCATTGCTCGAGTGAAATCTCTCGCTTCAACCAGAATTCACTTTCGTTTACGGTTTTCCATCCCGACAGAGGAAAATAACAAAGGTAAATTAGGTGAACGACTCATTTTCCCACCAATCAGGAAACACTTGCAGGAGAAAACGGGATGGGTTGGCTCATTTTCCATTTCTTTGAGTGAAAACGGGATAATTAGCTAAGAAGAGAAAAACTATATATACTATTCAAATAATAGATTTGCAACGCACACAATATATAGGCGACATGCAAAAAAAAAAAACAATCGAGTGGTCCAAGCCGTCCAAAGAAACGATCATCACCAACAGTACATCCTTTAGCCCATTTCCCATTTCAAATATCCGATTACATTGCACAAGTCCAACGGTTGAGATCCTCAAATGGAGAGAACTCGACGAATGAAAAGGGGAGAGAGGAGGAATGGGTATACCAAGATGAAATCATTTCCAAGGCCGTGATATTTGACGAAATGGAGAAATCCGCTTTCCTTTCGATCCAAAAACGACTGTTGGGACATCTTCTCAGAGAATTCGACGCTTAGGGAAGATGCTGAAGGTGAAATTAGATGTTTGGAACCTCGAGGGAGAGAGACGAACATGGAGATGTTGGGTTTGAAGGGAGATTTGAAAGAGAAGAGGGAACGACGAGAGGGAGTTGACAATGAGAAGGAGAGAGCGGCGGCCATGGCTCCGACTGCTTTGCCGAAATGAGTTCAACAATTCTGCGAACGTGACCCAGATAGACGGACTCCCTCTCGGGAGTCAAGACCGTGACCGACAAGGGCAAGTGCAAGTCTCCGAAAAATTGTTTTTATATTGTAGGGAAATTTTATTTAAAAAAAAAATATTTTTCTGTGTATTTTTTTAATATACATGAAGAAAATATGGAATATTCAACCTAAAATCTCAACAGATGAACCATTAATCTTATACCAGATGATAGGCCATGAGGATTTAAAGAAAGTAGAAGACAAATAATTGCTACACTCATATTTAAATGTTAAATTTTCTTATTTTTATGATAATCTTAAAACCCGTCTTGACTAAAAATTAATTTATCATTGCTTGTTATCTAAAATATTCAAAATGACAAATCACCCTTTTAAACATTAGAAAATGTTGATTGACATGGTGCAAGGGTGACCGACACTTTTTGTCAGTGTCATTTGGAGCCCTTTAATTATAACTATAATTTAATTTAGATTGGGTAAAAATTAAGATTGACTCTTCCAAGTTGTACTTTTATTTAAGTTATATGTTGGATCAGTTTCTTTAAGAGTATTCTTGTTGAATCAACTATTTTAAAAGGTGAGTTCAATTTGATACACATTTAGATTAGGTTAAAATTTTAGTAAATGAGTCGAGTCAAGATAACTCATTTGAAATCGGTGATGCGATTTAATAATGAGCCAAGACACATGGAATTAACCTAATATATAAATGGATTGAGTTTGATGTATCATAAATTTCAACTTAGTTGGATCAGATAAATTCATTTGATAAACATATTAAATTGAATCAACTCATTTAATAAATTGGTCTAATTGAATATACATATATTCAGAGTATTTAAAATTCATTTGATAAATCCTGTCCGTGCTTTACAAATTCCCTTTTTTAGAGAATTTTTATTGTGTTTTCTAGAGAAATGTAATCCTGAAAATTCAAATTTCTAAGAATTTTTGTGTAAATAAACATGGAAAATCTCATTTTCTAATTTACATGAAAACTTTTTTTCACGAGACATCACAACAAATTCTTAATTGTTTTTTCTAGAAAAATTTTAGTCATGAAAATACAAATTTCCATAAAAAATTGTACAAACACATGAATAAATAATATCATTTTTCTAATATAACTATTTTCTAGAAAACATTTCTCGTCCGTACAAGAAAAAAGTTCTAATGTTTTTCTAAGAAAATTTGTTATTGTGAATCAAGATTTTCAAAAAGAAATTATACAAAAAGCATGAAATTTT
The DNA here is from genome assembly GCA_022113865.1 of Chimonanthus praecox. NCBI lineage: Eukaryota > Viridiplantae > Streptophyta > Magnoliopsida > Laurales > Calycanthaceae > Chimonanthus > Chimonanthus praecox. The sequence goes on along the minus strand of CM039086.1, from coordinate 69,086,969 downwards.
TTATTTATTTAAAATTTCTTAAGATAATATTTCTCAAAATATTTTGATTCTTTTTCATATGGAGTTGTTTGTCTATTTTTCTAAGGAAATCAATTTCATAAAAATACATTCAAGTTTGTCCTATGTAATGCAACAAGTGTTATAAAATCTATTTATATGTGAGTCGTCGAGATTTGATGATATTATTGTTTGTTTTAAATTTTTTATTTTTATTAAAAATTAAAGAAGCATTTTCATGTGAATAAAGAAAGATCTCTTTTTTTTTTTCTCACTAAAATTTTTCATCTGCTAAAAAAAATATCTCATTTTTAATATCTTTTGTTTTTCATCTATTAAAAGATAACAAATAATCTTTAAAAAAGTATATTTTCAAAATAATTGTGCAAATAATCATAAAATATCAATTCAAGAGCTTACTTGTTTTATTAAAAAGATAAAAATTTATTTCATTATTAATTCATCTTGATGGGATAATAAATCTCTTCATATTTGAAAAAAATTGTGGATGATTAGATAAATGAAAATTTAAGACTAAATAATATTATAAAATATAAACATTAGATCATAGCTCATAGTATTAAAATTAACGGTCCAATTTATTTATCAGTCTTCCGCTTCACAATGATGATACTCCCGCGGGATTCCGAAGGGAAAGCTCCAAACTTTCTCGAACATTCGGGCTGTTTCTCCGTAGCCGTTTGTCTCTTGAAGTTCAACCACCTCCATTCGAACTTATATAAACAACATGATCTCTTTCCTCAAGCAATCCAATTTCTGAAGTGCTCAGAGCAAAATCGAAATCTTTCTGCCTTGAATTTCTGTTCTATCCCTTTCTCCTCAAACATGAGGTAAGGTCTCTTTTCCTTAAAAATTTCCAAATCATTTTCTAAAATTTCTTCTTTTCATACTTTTTATCGGCGGAATGCTCATCTTGACATGACTCTGAAATGGGTTTTAGCTTATGAGCGTATATATGTCTTAAAATCTGGAACTTGGGATTTTGTTAAGCCAATCTCATTATTCTTTTGCTCGCTAACTTCTCCCGTTCTTTCAATTCTGAACTTTGGGTTTTGGTTAAAGTCCAGTATCATCCATTCAAATGTGCAAATTGCTTTATTTCTTGAACATGGTATCTAGTGAATTAGCTAGGATCTAGTGTAGAACGTTTTGGTAATTTTATATTTTGTCCCATGTTGTACTCTAGGTCCACTGATGATACTGAATGGACGATGACATCTAGATTTATCTAAAATGTCTGAAGTATACCACTAGAGTTTTAAGTCGTTCAAATGTAAAACAATTAAACTTGAACTCATTCAACTGTCTATTTTCATGGGCTAATCAGATGATCTCATATCAGATGTCTAAAACTCCATTTGCATACAAAAATTGATATTTTGAACACGTTCAGGTGTTATCTTTAATTTGATTTGATTAATGGAGTTCACAATCATGTGGCTTCTCCCCTCGGGAAGGGAGAAGTCACGAGTTCGAGCTCCTGTGGCACTTACCTCGGAGCATGGGCATCTATGGTGCTCCCCCAAGAGGGCTATGACCAAGGCGTAAGTTGGGGTGGGTCTGAGGTTTCTCCTAGTCTTCAAAAAAAATTAAAAACATGTCACTTTGTGTGATTGTTGGTTTTTCAATGCAATTTTTAGGTAAATCTAGGGATATTCTCATTGTCCCTGCCTATACTCGTTGATCCATCTAAGCACATTTATTGATGGACAACCATGTGACTGATCCTTATTGTTGCATTAAACACTGAAGAATAAAAGAATTATGTTGATACTTAAAACTTCAGGGTCTGATTTGTAGCTCTGTGATTCAAGGACAATGATTGACTGATTGGCGACATAGCTTTTAGAAATGTTAGGTCTTGTGGAGCCTGATTGTCAGCATGGAAATCTCCCATGCACTTGAGCTTATTTCCATTTATTGTTGGAAGGTTTTTGGGCACAAAATCCACTTAAATACACCTTTTCAAATTCCTGCCCACTGTCCAAGCATTAGAGTACACAGGTTCTTTTTTTTCTTTTAAAGGGAGTTCATAAAAAGCCCATCATATTATCTCCTCCTGTATCTATCTAATCTAATGGAATCCAACAGTCTGAAATGGTCTCATGTACATATTAACAAAAGAGAGTATTTTAGTTTTGGTTGGCACTCAGTGGATAACTGAGCTCACTTTTTCAGTTGAGGTACTATACTCTGCAGTGCTTACAAGTGTTTGTGTGTAGATCTGCTCTTAGGTTAGAGTTTAATGCTTGTGATGAGTTGATACATTACCTGTGCCACGACTGAATCATATAACGTTTATAAATTTTCGTTGTAATTTTCTGTAGAGCTTTCAATCCTTGAGGTAAGATTGGGGCTAATTGTGAACTGTGATATTCATATGCATATTCTTTTGTTGGTTAGATGCAATGACAGCTATCACCAGAGAACAACTTAAATGAATTGCCTATTGTTGTCATGCAGCAGACATCCAACTGTTAAGTGGGCACAGAGGTCTGACAAGATATATCTGACAATCGAATTACCTGATGCGAAGGATGTGAAACTCAAACTCGAGCCTGAGGGAAAGTTTGTCTTCTCAGCTAGCAAGGATGGTGTTCCCTACGAGGTTGACCTTGATCTGTTTGATAAGATCAACACTGAGGTATTGTCATGCATTTGATTGACAAACTTCTGGCATATACAGATGGTGCTTTTGCACTGAAAAGAAAACGTCTGGTACAGGAAAGTAAGGCTAGTGTTGCTGTCAGACACATTGTCTATGTCATAAAGAAGGCTGAGAAGAAATGGTGGAGCAGACTGCTCAAGCAAGAAGGGAAGCCACCGGTGTTCCTGAAAGTGGATTGGGATCAATGGGTTGATGAAGAGGAAGAGGAAGGTGAGTAGTAGTATTTTCCATGAGAGAAATAGGATATGGTTGGTTTACTTTGTACTCCAATTGCAATCAATTTAATTGCAAGAATTTGGGTGTTTATCTTCTCTGTTATGCAATTATGTGTGTGTGTGTGTACTTGTCTATATATATATATATATATATTTGCTCCCCAAGGACATGGTTCATGGCTACCATGTTTAGACAGAAAAGTAGTAACCACTCTAATGTTATTTTCAGTTCCACCTTGTCCTTGATGCATGGTTGCATAGACAACCACCCAGTCTCATATATTCAAACCCCTTCATATGTAAGGTGCATCAGATCACCTTGCCTCGTTAGTTCTATACTTCTCATTCTACATCAACATGACACTCAGATTCTAACATTCTTGTTTCCTCCCTTTCTAATTGTTTGTGCTTTATTGACAAACTTCACATGATGTTGGTTTATGACAGAAAAATCTGGCATGGATTTTGACGACATGGATTTCTCGGTATGTTATGAACCTTAAAAGTTTTCCGCTTTGAGAGATGATCCTGCATGTATACTGACTCTAGCCATGAAGATGTTTGCTAATATTATGTGCATCTATTTAAGTGTAGCTAACTGTGTGGATGTAGCAAAATGCTGTAAAAACTAGAATCAGATCCAAATAATTATCAGGTAGGCCCAAGAAGGAGGTCCCACAAATTGGAGACCATTTGTCAGTAAATCTTGTATGTACATTGAATTTGGGCCATGGTGAAAACATAATTATCAAGAATCCTTTGTTTCGTACATGGTTCCATAATTTTGGGATAGATCACCTTTCAAAAAAAAAAAAAAATTCGAGATAGATCATGGGCTGCCCATATGTGTCAACTTAGCACAGTAGCCTGGAAACAAAAAGTATATTCATGTGCATAATATTAGCAAACTTCTGTGAGTATTCATGGAATCTATTGTCTAATGTTCTGTATGGCATCATAGCATATGATATAAACGGGTCATAATCTTACAGTTATTTTCTACTTTCTGTGTATACAATTAAACAATTGAAAGTAGGAGAGAGCCATAGTTTTTGTTGTCCATATTATGATTGAACATTGATTAGATGTTCAATGATTCAGAGTGAAGGCCTAATGCACAAAGATTGCACAATTTTTTGCTGTTATAACACCACTTTCTAACCTTTCTAACCATCCATTATTTCTTTTATCTACTAGTTTGTCATTGATAAATGGCCAGAGACTGTTTGGATATACCCCAAATTGCACTTCATTGAACTACTGTGGAATGATGGGCTTGCCCCAAATTGCCTTTATCTGCATACATGAGCCCCAAGAAGTAGAAAAAAATATCCATCTATTTTTCCAAAATATTCAATCTACAATTTTGGTGTATGTCTAAAATAGCTTGAAAAGGCAGGTGGATAACTTCAATTTTAGCATAGAACATGTCCAATCACAAAGTTGGGTTCTGAAGTACTGACTTGGGTATTGTGCAGAAGTTAGACATGGGTGGGGATGATTATGATATGGATGATGATCTTAAAGAAGAGGAAGGTTAGAACCCATATTAACCCTTGCAGAAATTTCTTTTATATTTCTTTATTTAATTGTTTTTCTCTGCACATCTTATTAAAAGTAAACAGGAGACACTAGGAGTTGCAGGATTTAGATATGTTTATTTATTAATAGTTCATTGGCATGAACTAAACCAACCTTGTAATCATTCATCCATTATTTCTTTTTTGCCCATTTGGGGAAGAAACACTTAAAATAGAATAGCTGGTCGCTTTCTTTTTGTGCTGACACTTGCATTTTCTGTTTTCGTGTCATCTATGTGCATAATATGTAAGCTTAATGTCCAAACTTCCATTGACCTTGGGTGGATGGCATAATGTTTTGCAGAGGAAGAACAATCAAAAGAAGAGACGGAAGTCAAAAAGGAAGGCGAGTCGAGTGCAGCAGCTACTGAGGAAATTAAGGCTTGATTGTGTCTCTGGGAGATGAGTATCAGGTTTTGTTTCTTGTTTCAGTGTGTCGTGACTGTGGAAATGGTACCATCTTATCATGTTACAAGTGATATATAGTGTTATGTCTTTTAACCATTACCAGCCACTAAGCTGTGAATGTATTACACATTTAGTCAATCCAAGCCTTTGGGTTGCTGGTGACTTTGAGTTTGTTAATTTTGTAAGCAGACTGCAAATTCAGCTCAAGTGTCTCAGTGTCTCTGTTAGTTCTCTTCTCTGTTTCAGTTCATTGTGATGAAATGCGCATTGAGACGACAAACGTTGGAAAATGTTTCATTCCATCCATTTATTGTGCTCCTATTGGTACACAAAATATATAACTGTGAACTTCATCTCTGTCAGCACCAAAACATAGCTGTTTGGCAATGTTATGTCATGGAATATAAGTAACCTATAGAACATGGGTCCAGAATTTTGGAGCTTCAAAGTTTAGGAAGATATTAATTGCATTTATCATTGGGGTTTAAGTTGATTACAGATGGACTCTCTCTACCTAGAGCTCATATGGCCACGAGGATCTGACTTTATCATTCATTTTATTGGGCCAGCGATACTCCCACGAATATTTTATGTTTAGCAACAAGGGTTTTAGTATATTCTCGATTTTACTTTTCGTATGAACAGTAAAATTTCAATGGGTTGATTTTTACTGTTCATGTGAATTTCGGCGAATCGATTTGTAATTTCGGAGAGTCGAATTGCACTGTTCATGAATTTTGATGAGCCGACTTACAATTTCGGAGAGTTGATTTGTACTGAATTTTAGTGAGCCGACTTGCAATTTCTGCGAGTCGATTGCACTATTCATGAATTTCGGTGAGCCTATTTGCAATTTCGGTGAGTTGATTCCACTATTAATGAATTTTGGTATTTTTTTTTTTTTTCCGCTACAGCAGGTAGAGGCAAATTTGACATTACGGTAAAATCTATGTTTGGATACACAAAATGTGCATGTAAAGATCGCTGGCCATTTTATTGGGTGCCATTTTTTGAGTGACCTAGAATTGAGTTTATAGGACAATGACTGTAGTAGAATCTTCTCTCTATAACCCATGTCAGTAGGGGCAATCGGAAATCTACTTAGAAATCACTCATCTAATCTTGATTTCTTTTTTGAAAAAAAGTGCAAAATCTTTAGAAAATCAACAAGTGAAATTCGCAATGAAATTAAATTATAGTGAAAGCCAAAATTGAATTTGAAATAATAAAAAAATATGGTGCAAAATAAAATTAATTTTTAATTCTATTTAAAATCAAATTAATTTTTTTTAAAAATTAAATTCACGGACAAAGCAACTAATGCTTTAAAAACTTCAATTCAACTTGTGTACAGACACCGCTCGCCCACGTATGGCCCCAACTTTTATTTCTCCTAATTGCTCAGCTTAAACTCATCCAATGATGATCATGTAGCATTAATTATATCATCTCTAAATTAAAAATAAAATAAAAATTACGTCATATTTCGAAGCGCTCAAAGCTTGCCTCATTTTTGGTTAGATTTTCGTCCCACCTAAGTCTAGGCGAATTTAGAGACGGGTCCTCGTTGATTTTCTAAGGTTTGATGTAAAATAAAAATAAAAATAAAAATAAAAATCTTCTCTTTTAGAGGTGTTTAGGGTTTTTCGCAAGATGATATTATCATTCATATTAGAGGTGAGACTAACTTTAAGTGAATTGAGTAAGGTCTGAAAGAGTTAAATTCTAGACCTCTAATTTAATTCTAAAAATTTATACGAATTGGACTGACAAATGAGTCACTTTCTTAAATTGATTTGAAAATATTTTAAATTATGTTGTATATTTTTATACACTAAAAAGTGAGGAAAATCAATTCCCTTGCTTTCTTACAGTGAAGTTGTTTTTTCTTCTTTCTTTTTTTTCAAAAACAATCTTTTAAATAGAAAAATAAACTTTTTACATGTGTATTAATGTATTTTTAATTGAAAATCTTATTTTTAATAACTATAAAAAACAAAAAATGGCTTAAAAATCACATCATTTTCTTTTAAACTATTTCAAATTTTTATGAAAGGCTAATTTCAATTGATGGTTCTATTTTTCAACGAAATATAAAATAAATTGTCTTTAAAAGCAAAAATGCAACAAGAAAGCCAACTTACTTGCGGCAACGACTACGAGAAATTATCTGCTGAAATCGTCGTCTTCAACCTGCTGAAGTGCTGAGAAGCGAGAATCCCCTGAACATGGCGGGAAAGCATCTCCACCCTCGATCTCACTCTCTCACCTTTTCATCTTCCGCCACGTCAGTGGCCCTTGTCTTTATCCCACTATCGCTTCTCGCCTTCATCCTCCTCTATACGTTCTCCTCTTCCCATGTCCCTCCCCAAAATCCCTCTCTCCTCTCCAGTCCCAACCCTAAACCCGACTTTTCCTTCGTCTCCTCGCTCGAGAAGTTCCTCCTCGTTTCCAGATCAGCGACCGAACAGACGCTTCCAGATCCAATCGACGGACACGAAGCGGCAGCAAAGGATCTGGATAGTCGGATCTGGTGGAGAGAGGTAGAACTGCTCTACGAGAAGCCGTACGATCCGACAGTCCTTAGAATTTATGTATACGACATGCCGAAAAAATTCACATACGATTTGCTTTGGTTGTTTCGAAATACGTACAGGGAAACAACGAATCTGACATCGAATGGAAGCCCTGTCCATCGCTTGATCGAACAGGTACGCAAATAGATGCATTTGCAATTAGATTGAATAAATGAATTAGATTTCCTGGTGTTCGATTTGATTTTGTTGATGTCTATAAGTAATGGTTGTTAGAACTTGGCACTTGGAATTGGTTCTTGGTAGTGAGAATTGTAATTAATGAACTGTAGCTTTATTTTACACTTAGGCTTGAGATTTAAAATTTTGATATTTTCTTTTTAAGAATTTCTGTTGGTTGATATATATATATATATATTTGACGTGACTAGTAGATTTAATTTGTATATCCTTTATATAAGTAATATGGAATTTATTTAATATTTTTTCAAAATCATGGGTTTTCTTCATATTTTTCTACACTGAAATTATAAATATATGTCTATGATGAAAATATTTAAATCATTTAACGGAACTTGCTGGTAGACCCACTAGGTTCTCTGCTTGACTTGGTCTGCTAACTGGACGTCTTCATCCTGATCTTGTGCTGGTTAGCAAACTATGGTTGAAATATTTGTTTGGTTACATGTTTTGCAAGTTCAAGTTCTGATTTCTGAATATATATATAGCACGGAGTTTGTTTGAAAGAATAGATATGCAAGAATTTGTGATGCAGTTTGCAAACCATCGGTATTTGGCAAAATGAAAAAAGAAAAAGAAAAAAAAAAAAGTGTTTTAATCTGTAAATTGCGATTGATGTGATGTCATTTTTCATTCTAAAGCCTTTTCCTGCTTTTCTTTCTCAATCTTGGTTGTGGAAATGAAAGAACCTTCACTTTGAATTTTGTTTTTTAATGTGATTGCAGCATGCTGTTGATTACTGGTTATGGGCAGACTTGATAGCTCCAGAATCAGAGAGGCTATTGAAAAATGTTGTACGGGTTCAGCGTCAAGAGGATGCGAATCTCTTCTATATTCCATTCTTCACAACCATCAGCTTTTTCTTGATGGAAAAGCAGCAGTGCAAAGCACTTTATAGGGTGTGAGTGTACCTCCAAGTTTATTTTTGTGCTGTGGGTTTCAATTGATCTGTAGATTCTTTGCATAGACTGCTGTTTTGGAAGAAATGCAATAACCGAAATTAAAAGAATTTATTTTTGGTATGCATTTAGTTTACTGAATGGGCATATTTCCAGGGGATAATTTCTGAGTGTTTCTGAGGAGTATGTAGACATGATGCCATGTGTGTATTAGTCTCTAACTTCATTGCCTGTATAACTATATTTGGTTGATTTGCTGAAAGTCATGATACTGTAACACTCAGTTTGCTTCTGCCTCTATTTTAATTCATGACTATCGCAGATTGTGATACCCAAACACTTCAACATAGGCAAGTTTCTGGACCGTGTTAGGTCAGATACTTCATTTTATGTGTCCATCGTCTTGCTGTATTTGTGGCTTGTCCTGCCCTATCCAGGCTGTGTCTGGTGTATTACTGACAAACATGCTACAATGCTATTCTTGTTTTTCTTCAATTTTATCAATGACTCCGAGATATGCATTCGAGTAACTTCTATGTTCATATTTTTTCCTTATTTTATCGATTGATTGGTCCCAATGGATATGCTGATATACATGCCACTGAATGTATTTTATTTTTTCCAATTTTTTCTTATGCTTGATGAGTTTAATCTTGATCTGATCTAAAACTTTTGAGAGTGCCGTGAGTCCAGATATGTACTTGCTCTTATTAACCGCCTTGTAAGGTACTATTTCAAGAAAAGAAAATAGTGATTCAAGGTACACCAGTGGCATTATAGATAGCATGAAGTCTGTGCATGGATCTGATACTGACTTCTCCTGTAATGAACATCCCAGCTGTTTCTTGCAGTGAAATTCCAATACTGTAACTTCAAGTTGTGCCTAGATGATTATGAGTTACAACATAGTATTACTGCATATGATGCTTTTTTATTTTATGTCTAAACTTTGGCTATAAGTGCATTTTTGGTAGGAGTTTGGTTTCGAAATATAAGTTTGATGTTGGTTATTCTTTTGAAGCTTCGAACTTTCTTGTGTTAGTGATGTGGGTTCCAATTTATTATCTATTTATCTTTTATCAAATTGATATTCTTGTAATGAGTACTAAGGTATGGCATGCATGTTTGAAGTTCTCATGTGTAGTTGTTTGTGAATGCAGGAGGCTTTAAAGTGGGTGACAGATCAGCCTGCCTGGCAGAGATCTGAAGGAAGGGACCATATACTCCCAGTTCACCACCCTTGGTCTTTTAAGTCTGTTCGCAGATTTATGAAAAAAGCCATTTGGCTTCTACCGGATATGGACTCTACTGGCAACTGGTCATTATTTGGGACTGTATTTGTTCATTACTATTGATTTATGGTCCATGTAAATTGGAATTCATGGTAGTGTTAGTTATTAGAAGTGATTATTTTGAGGATATGCAGGTACAAGCCTGGACAAGTTTGGCTGGAAAAAGACCTCATTCTTCCTTATGTTCCAAATGTTGAAGTATGTGATGCCAGCTGCTTATTAAAAAGTCAATCTCAAAGAGACATATTATTGTTTTTCCGTGGGAGGCTGAAAAGAAACGCGGTAAGATTTTTTTTTTTTAAATCTGTATATTTGATACTAGTTTTGATTGATTTGATTGTAAGTTTAACAAACCGTGTGAAAGATGAACATTGAAGAAATTTTATTCCATTCTTCGGGTTCAATTTGTAGGAGTTGGAGTGTAGGACATAAGTTGGGTTCTGTAGGTATGAGGTCGTTACTCCCATATTTGGTCTCTTATACTATCATCATTGTCTTCGTTATCATCATCATAAGTTAGAATCCCATCTATCTTGTCTCTTATACTATAACCATGTAAATCTTTTTGATCAGTATGCCATAACCATGTAATACATAAAAATAAGAACATAGATGCAATAGAGAACATCTACCCTCTCATTGTTTTTTTTTTTTTTTTTCAATTTTAATGTCTGAGTTAAATCCAGACATAGGGTTTGTGACAAGATCTGTAGCACAGTTGGTAAGTGCTCTTCATTGGGTTTTGGATTTAAGATCATCTGCAAAAAAGGTCCAACTTAAACCCAATCAGATGGTTGCAAATGTATGTTACTTTGAATTTTTTGAAATGAGCAATTTATCATGTGTCAACATGTCATCATCGTCCTTATCCTTCTTCTTGTTGTTGCCTTTGTTGTCATCAAAGTCATTCATCTCATGTATCTGGGATTGACTAGACTTGGTAAATTGTTCCTGATTTCCTATTTGACACACATCATCATATAAATAAGATTATCTAATGCTCATTACTTGGAGTAACATTATTCTTATTGGCACTTCTATTGTTTTTATTCAAAAATAGACATTCATGGAAACTACTCCAAATACTCTACTAAATCCACAATTCATATATCTTTGGGACTCGTATATTGAAGGACCTGTGGGGCTTAGGATTCTGATTCACATGCCAAGCGCAACTTAAATCCATTATTGGTTTGAACCATTCATTAAGTCTAGCTTTATTTCGCATTATTTTGCTTGGCATTTTTGTTGTTTTTATTCAAAAATAGACATTCATGTAAACTACTCTAAATACTCTACTATGTCCTTGGTTCCTATCTCTTTGGGACTTGTCTATTCAAGCACCTGTACTGGCTTAGGATTCTAATGAGCATTCCATAGCACAACTTAGGTCCAATATTTGTTTGAGCCATTCATTAGGTCTACCATGAAGTTTGTGGGTCACAACAGAAATGTGGTATTCACATGATCCTTATACCTTACTAGTTTGCCAACCTGCAAAATAGACGATCAATATTGTTTGTATAATAACACATCTAATCATCACTTCCAATTGTTGGTTAATATTTCATCAATTTAATATCACGAAGACTATATTTACTCAGAGTTTACCCAACTTGGCCTGACATAAACCAAAGTTGTGTTTTATGTTAAAATCATTCCTCGGAAGGCCTATTTGCATGTATCTAGCTTGTGGTAGCTCATCAAGTCAGTATCTCCTCTCATTTGCATACCTAGCCACCTATACTACCATGCGTTATAATTGTGCTCCACTCACAAGTCATAACTGTGTCTGAAGGGTTAAAGTAGGAAACTAGAAGGTAGTGGATTGACTACAAGTTTTCCCAACTTGACCTGGCATAGACCAAAGGTGTGTTTTGACTTATGTTTAAGTTATGTCTGGGAAGTCGGAAGTCCTAGTTGCATATATCTAGCTTGTGGTAGCTCATCAATTCAGTATCATTTGCATACCTGGACACTTGATACCATCTTATGAAGGGTCACAAGTAGGAGACTAGAAGGTACTAGGAGAAGGGGGAGTCCATTGAAGGCTTGGCTAGATGTGGTAAGAAGGTCTTGACAGATTGTAGAATGTCTAGGAAGATTGGGTGGACAAATAGAGCTCAATAAGGGTCTTAAAAAAAAACAGAGCTCAATAAGCTGACCCTGCTACATGAGATACATGGGTTTGATGATGATGATGGAAGCGAAGAAGACGGAGTTGAACTGCGTCTCACAATTCCTTAGTAATGGACCGCAGAGAGCTAGTAATATCAATTAAGTATAGATGAAATATATCGTTGTTATACTTGACTATTTAAATATGTATTTCTTACAAATAACTAGCTTCCAGTTGTCCTCTCAACTAATGTGGTATTGCCACTAACTTGAAGTATCATACTGTTAGGGAGGTAAAATTCGTGCAAAACTTGTTGCAGAGCTACAAGATAAAGAGGGTGTTGTTATTGAAGAGGGGTCTGCCGGAGAGGGTGGGAAGGAAGCAGCACAGAGTGGCATGCGCAGGTAAAGATAATTGGGAATGATTTTACCTCAGTCAATATTTCTTGGATGATTGATGGATATTGCCTAGTTTTATCCTAGTTTGTTTGGATTTCAGATCTGTCTTTTGTCTAAGTCCAGCTGGAGACACACCCTCCTCTGCTAGGTTGTTCGATGCAATTGTTAGTGGTTGCATTCCTGTTATTGTTAGTGATGAGCTGGAGTTGCCCTTTGAAGGAATACTTGATTATCGGGAGGTATGCTTCTTAAACTTGTACTTTATGGTGCATATTGGATTCACCCCAAATTGCAGTTGGTTTAAATGTTTTTGTTAAATTGGATTATTTTCTATTTCATTCTGTATATGGGGCTGTGTGGAAATAAAAGCCACAGTAGATTGCAATACTGCTTCTCCAATTTTCCTGCTCCTAATTGATCAGCATCAGTGTATGTCCCTGATAACAATTTTGCTCTATTTGAAATTAATCAATGACAAGTGCTAATTATCTCAATTAATGTTCTTGATCTTTATTTCACTCAAATGCATGGGGGAATGGATATCGTTTTATTTACTAACATATGCAAACTAACTTCATTTTGGGATGTTTTTAGGCAGAACCTAGGATAAGCCTGGGAGGTCTTTCTGCCTGGGTGCATGCATGGGCTCCAGGTGGGGCCCATTTGATGATTAATCCAACTGTTCAAATTGTTTCTCTCTTCTATATATAGATCCAACTTTGTTTGATATTCATTTGGTGCATCCTCACCATTGGTAGAAATATTTATCCAATGTTTTATTTCGATCTTAAAAAATTGAAGGCCAGAATATCCTATGGCCCCATTTTGGACAGTTTGATAGTCTCCATGATGAATATATCATAGGATGAGTACCACCCTCTAGCATGGCCTATTATAACACCCAGGCTGGGCATTTGAAAGGCCAGCTCATTTATTTGAACTCTCTCCTTATAATTTCTGCACTTATTTTCTTGAAACTTGAATTTTTTACCTCCCATATGCAGATTGCTTTATTCGTCTCTTCAAGTGATGCTGTGCAACCTGGTTGGCTTATCACTTTTCTCAAAAGTATCGGATCTGCACAAATCAGTGAAATGCGTGCCAACCTTGCCAAGGTTAGAATTGTTAGTTTAAGCCTATGTTAGTTCAGGGCCCCAAAAAGTTTGGCCTTGATTAGCCTGTGCCAGAAAGTTGGCCTTGATATGGTTTCTGGGATTGGCTTGGGCTGGGGACTGTAATTTGACAGGTCAGTCTTGTGTCCAGCGTTCCATGGCCAAACCTCAGCCTGACCTGGTCCAGTGGTCACACTAGTCGAAAGCCTGCACTTTCAGTAAATGTCATGCATAACCTATAAATGCAGAGGACTAAATGTTTCTCGTACTTGAAATTTACAGCACTCAAGGCATTTTGTTTATTCAAGTCCAGCTCTACCTCTCGGCGCAGAGGATTTGACCTGGAGGATGGTTTGTGATTCTCTCTTCTTTATCGAATTTAATTGTCAGCAAATAATAGCCAAGCTTTTCTACCTCTTTATGTTATTTCTAATGTGCATTTTAACATTGTTTACGAGTCCCATTCCAATTTGATAGCATGTTGCTTGACTGGCTTTAATTATTTTTTGCTTGAAAAAAATCCTTTTGCCGCTGCATGAGGCCTTTCGTTGTCTCACTGCATATGCTGCATAGTTTTTGTGGATATTTTGTGACTAAACTCGACAACTTTCTAGTTGGGTAAGATTATTTTGTTGTGTATGGGGATTGCCACCCGCTTAGTCGGGCCTTACATACAATCGGCCTTGTGTCTCAGATTTCATCCATGCTGTCTTTGATCACATTTATTTTTTTGAATAATTACGGTTTATTGAAAAGGAGGATAGAATACAACAGAGAACTGCATATAGCAGGAAAACAAGACGCTATAAAGCATCCTAGCTCCCAAGAGCCCCACTAACCTTGAAGGGATTAAGCATCTCATTTAGAAGATCCCTCCTTTAGCTAGTCTTTGATCAACATTTTATAATAGCTTTAGGCAAAAGCTGTGGCAGTTGTCACTTGGCCTTTTGCTTCTTTAAGAAATTTGGTTGAGAAAACCTGAGATTTTGGTCATCATTTTGAATCTCACTTGTACTCACTCATTGAGACATCAGTAGTGACACCTTCAACTCTAATTTGGGGGCTTTTCTATGTTGTGTGTGGAACAGATAGCTGGTAAACTGATGAACATCAAGCTTCATATTCGCCGGTCTCAACGTGTGGTGAAAGAATCAAGGAGCTTGTGTACATGCGACTGTAGGCGTGCTAACCTCACCATACTCCCGTGAGCATGCAAGCATTTTGCAGATTTCTTATCCATTGAATTTTTTTTTTTTTTTTAAAATGACTGATCTTAGAATGATGGATGTAAAATATACTGCAACATGATGAATTGTGTTTGGCTCATGTTTCATCAAGTTGGCCATGTTGCCCTTAAAAGATATGAAATATACCAGCTCGAGTTAGCTGGCTACATGCTCGAGTTAGCTATATTATGGATCGCACCACATCATTGCCCTCTTCTTCTTCACCATTAAAGATTTTATTCTCTCTTGTTGTCACATTTTCTTTTGATATATAGGTTCCTTGGTTGCAGCGTCTAATTATTTTGATTTTTCAGTTTAAACTTTAAAATCAAATTTTTTAAAGGCCCAAATATATGACTTGCATAATCAATTGTGGTGGAAAATTGCAAACTCTAATTGTCTATCCAATGCTCCAATCCATGTTGAAAATTGTAATGGTAGTGTTAGTCGAACCATGGCTTTTTAAGTTTTGATTGTCTTTAAATGGTCTTGAAGATATGACTTTCATCTAATAAAGGAAGATGATATATTTAACGATAGAACTTTTAATAAATTGATGTTATTGGTGGAGTCCACTTTAGCCCGTGATAGATCCATTGAAAAATTACATGTTTTTTTAAATAATAACTTCATTTTTTTATTTTAAATTATTATTACAATTAGTAAGTTTTTACATTTAATAGTAATGAATTTAGTTTTGCTCTATTTAGCTCAAGATTTTCATTTAATCTTTTAGATATTTATGTTTTTCATTGAAAGTGCGGTTTTAATGAAATAGATTTTTACACAAAAATCAAGACAATATAAAAAAGTTATTTTTAAAAACACTTCTTATTTTAGAAGACTGAATTTTCAATGAAGATGCACATTGCTGTACTTGCAAAAAGTATAGTTTTGTACTGAAGGTCATTTTCTTAAAATAAACCACTTTGGAATAGGCAAGTGGGTTTTAATTTAAACTTCCTTCAGTACAGAAAGACACAAACATGTCCTTAGAGAAAGACGAGAATTGTGCTCTGTTGATAGAAGTGAGGTTACTTGTTATGAACCAGTTTGTTTTTAACTGAATAGCTAATTCTTATTATCTACCATTTTTCTGTCTTGTATCATTACTAGTGCATAGCACTATATGCTTAAATGAACATTATGTTTATGTCCAAAACTAGGATGTAAAAGTAAAGAACTAGGGTTGCATTTTTTGCCTAATTTACATCCCAACCCGCACGCGCAAGCATTCAAAGTAATTGAAGCTACTTGCAGTCCTCATTAGTAATTAATAAAAAAACCCTCCGACAGCATAAAGTGCTATTCAATTTATTACATTATGTGCACAAGCCCACACTCCAACCATGCAAAACAACCAGAATAATGTGCAGTGATTCTCACCTCCAAGGATTGGATTGGATTGGATTGGATTGGCTTGCCACATATTATCCTTTCTTTTCTTGAAATGGTAACTGATAAAAAATTATTAACAAAATGAAGAGCACAAGAATGCACCAAAACACAAGAAAGTTAACCCCAAAAATAAAGCGACGACATCCAATGTTAGGACAGTTTTCAATACCACAACACAAAAAGTTAGCAATTTAGCATCTTTCAATACATCTTCCCCTTTGGTTTGAGAGGAAAGGGGGGGGGGGGTTGGAAATCAAGGAAACATCACACTACAAAGAAGCAAAAGTTGGGATAAAAAAAATGAGGGTTTGCCTGATAATATCCTAAGTATCTTTGGTTTCTTTCTTTTTTTTCATCAAAAAAAAAAAAAAAGAAGCATGGTGTAATCATGTAAGAGGGAACATCAATAATCCCTGTACAAAGATAAATTTGTACCATTTTAGTACCTTTTTATATCCTGTGAACCTGAATGAATGGATGCGACAATGGAACTTCGCACAACAGTCTCTTTGGTACTTTTTACCATATTTGTAAGAAGGAAGAATCTGAAAAGAATGGCATGGAATTAATAAACAACTCATGTTTCTAAATACATATAACTGATGGCATATCCTTAAAGAGTGATACAACAATGAAGTAACATGAATTGAGATAACATTAGAATCAAAATTCAAAATTGCCACATCTTCGTATTTCTAGTCAATGAGAATATTGAGTGTCCAACTACTAGTTAGCAGCAACATTTTTGGAGCCTTTGATGGAAATAGTAGCTTGTCATTGAATTGATGGATGATGAGGTCAACATAGCACTTAAGATGCAATGTGTAGTTAAAGACCGGAGGGACTGGAAGCATGATAATTTTACCAGGCACTTCACAAAAGATGATGTTACACTTTAGGTGCAGGAGAATCAAGTATGCACTCCTATATGGGCCACCAACGATTATGATGTTGGTCTATGGAAAAGATTTATACTTGAATATGGAGCCTCCAAAATTCACTTTGATTATATATCAATTAGGCCATGATTTTGAAAAACATAGAAGTTTAAGAGTAAAGATAATATTTTTACTTCTTTTTTTAAAGGTAATAATATTTTTTAATCTTGAAATGGTGGAAATGACTTGAACCCACAACCTTTTGATTGTAACAATAATTTAAAGTCGTCATAAATTTTGTGGGCTTAGAGAATGTTGCTTGATTAATCCAATCAAGATGACTTCTTGAGACTCCTTCAAGCTCAGGCCTTTCAATAGATCCATAACCGTTACCAATGGCAGGTCCACAAGTAAGCAGGCTCATGCAAGTTACAGCTTAAGGCACGGTCAGGGGATCATCAATTTATATATATGTACATGTCCATACAAATGTATATATATATAAATTAGTAATTATGAATTTCTAATGGCTTATGTTAGAGGGTAGGGCCCACTTCCTAATTTTTTATTGATTTGAAAACTTGAGATTTAAGTACCTTTCTAGATTGGGTCAGCTATGTTATATCCTCACCATTGAATTTGAAAATTTATTATATGCCCTTGCAACCATGGGAGCGTGATGGTGATTAGATAGCCCAAGCTTTGCAAGCACCTAGACTCAAAATTCTGAATCCAACCATCTCATCTTACCTATCAAATAATGGGCCCTACCTAATCACAAGTCTTGTGTAGAGGGGACGAATTTATACAAGTAGACATCTGAAACTTTCAAAAGGTAATACAGGTATAGGTATAGATGAATTAGATGTTCTTTAAGAGAATGCTTGACTTGCACTACACTCCGACACCACCACCATATTTAGGCCTTGTAGATTGTCCCACCAAAAAAATATATATTAATGATTAATGTTTCACTACAACATTTAGCTAGAAAAGGATTCTATGGAGGTCTAGGTTTAACTAAAGTATAAACATGAGTTGCTCCAAACCACATAGATATGGAAGAGTGCAGGAACAGAAAAATGATCAAGACACCTACTAACTGATCCTAAGTCCCAAGATCCATCACTTAACTAATGAAGTCGCATATAGTTTGGAGAGATGCTTCCTTTTATTCTATAGTGATCTTTCTTGTGTCAATAAGTTTTGGGCAAAATATGAATGGATAGTACCAAAATGCTACTCTACATTATAAGATAAACCCAGGATAAGTTCTGGCAAGCAATCCACCTATGTGTAGACCAATAGATCAGACCATATGGTGAACAAGCCAAGCTGCTCGACTCCCTAGTCTACCACTGGATTTAAATTTGATCTAAGTTGACCTCCATCTAACCCATCCTCACCATTGTATCAAGTATCAAAAGGATAAATATTTATGCAAATGATTTAACTTCAAATCACTCCTTGTTGCTTTTGTGGTTGGTACAACAATAATTCCTCTAGAGGAAGAGATTTCAAGGAGTGGTACAGACCTCAACAATGTTTAATTTTAAAGCTCCAAAAGCAAGGGACAATCTGATGAGCACAACTTAGACAGTCTCAAGTTCACATGATTCTGGATTTGATCCTTCTGTCGAGTGTCAGTGTAAAAAGACAAGATTTTTTTTTGCAAGGAACAAACTGGGTTTGGGTTAAGGATTGTGTATGTGAGGTGCAAAAAAGATCATCATCATCATCAAAGCCATTTATCTCATCTATCCAGGGTTGGCATTAATAATATGGTTTGAAAAAAAAACCCTATAGGCCAAATGCCTATTTGATGCCCGTAGGACTTGAACCTACAACCCTATGGTTGCAACAATGAACACTTACCAACTGTGCTAGAGGCTCTTGTCAAGTCCAGTTTGTTCTAGGTGCAAACACTTTTTTTTTGTATGTTTAATCTATATATTATACAGTTGTAAACTTGTTCTTTCTTAATAATATACTACTTGTAACTGTTTCATAAAGGGCAAAATTCACCTGCGCATCCTCTACATGTGCACTTATGCACACCCCATGCCCACCTAGAACTGTGGGGATGCTACCAAAAACCAGCTTATATTGATCACTTCACTATGGTTTTCAAGGCCACAAGATAATGGTGCACAGTGCATATGTTTCAATCCACTGGTTAATGTCATTTGGCATGACATCAAATTGGGTAAGGATCTAAGTCACAGGGATGTCATACAAAAATAAGAGGATAACAATCAAATGGGATAAATGATGAATGAAAGAAAGGAGATATGAACAGGTGAAATAAAATCCAAATAGGGATAATCAAAGACTAAACAAGGAGGTAGAGGTGTCTGATTGGAGGAAGAGGAAAAGTCCAGGTGCAAACATTGCTTGTATAAGCACTATTGCTCACGAGAAATTTTGTATTTTAGGAAAATAATCACATAAGGTCATTTAAAAATTGTTATGGTTTGAACATTAGAAAGGGAGCCATGTGGACCCAGCCTCTCATAGATCCAAACCCCTCATCAACAATAGGTGCCTCTACAGATAGTCAAATTAGCATATAATTTCCATAGGATTCTGTTCCACTATAGGTCACATAGTTGGATTAATCATCTGTTCACCTTATCCCACACATCTGGATGAACAGCATCTTAAATGAATCAATCAGAAAATCATATACTAATTCATGGGGGTCCCATCGACAAGGGATTTGGATTTTGAAGGAGGGCCCACATGGCTCCATAGCTAAGGTCTGAACCACACTGATTCAGACAGTGCATCTATCTACATATCCACCTATGTATCTATATCTCTCTCCATGGCCCCATTTACACCCCTCTACCCCTCTCCCCCTTCCCACAGTACCCATGTAACCCCCAACAACTTGAATATTACAGCAAAGAAATAAAGCTTTACTGCTTTAGGAACAACTGCAAAATAATACTACATTAATGATGCAAAACAGTCACGCAGCCATGCAAGACTGGTGATGAGAAAATATGGTTGAAACTAGAAAGTTATAATTATGATACTTGGGCTAGTCAATATCATGAATAACTTCAAATAAGAAAATACAGCTAAGACAAGAAATTTCATTTTCACAGTGTCACTGACCTTATTCAAGGAGTCTGAAAAGCTGCTCCATTCTTGTCCATATTACATGCTGCTAAAGGATTAACCAAAAAAACCTCTGCAATTGGATGAAGCACACAAGCATTTCCTCCTCCTGCGTCGTCTAATGCCACAATCTTTCTTGCCTTCACCACAGCGATCCTCACTTTGACCATAATCATACGTCAACTCAACCATTGGTGGAATATGTTTGAGTGCATAAAACATAATGTGGGGGTAGCATTCATCATTATGGTCATATAAAACTGGTTGCCAAAGAACATTTGGTGAACAACTGTGGTTCATGAAGCGGGCCACATTTCCCAAGTTCTTTGCACTTAAAACAATAGGCACTGGGTTAAAAACCTCCTCCAACTCATCTGGCTTTTCTTCTTCCAATAATTCAGGTATGTAGTTCCAGTCAAAATGTTTCTCGTTTGGCAGGGTAGCTTCAAAGATGTACTCATCATCTTCATCCTCATCTTTAACTTTTCTACTATCAAGAAATTCACCAGTAAATTCACAAATAAAAGAACCAGCTCGGATGGGATCCCATGATCGCAGACCCCAGCCCCGGTCCTTTGTCTTGAAGACCTCAAAGTGCAACCTGACACCCTTCTGAGATATTCGGTTTTGGCAGTGAAAAGCACACAGGCA
The DNA here is from genome assembly GCA_022113865.1 of Chimonanthus praecox. Classification (NCBI taxonomy): domain Eukaryota; kingdom Viridiplantae; phylum Streptophyta; class Magnoliopsida; order Laurales; family Calycanthaceae; genus Chimonanthus; species Chimonanthus praecox. Next base: position 69,066,207 of record CM039086.1, on the reverse strand, counting down.
TGAAGAGCCACACTCGTATATGAATGGTCTACGACTTACAAGAATTCCATTTGAAGTATAAGGTTGATACCCACCATTCCTCCGAGCACAAGAGCATTCAGTATCACCTGGGACACAAGCATGTTGGCAATTGCAGCCCAAGGGGGGTCTCATTGATTCAATTGGCTTCAAGTACTTTAAATTATCGAAGTATTGGAAATGTGCAGGCCCCTTATCCTTATCAACATCATTAACAAGACAAACAGGTAAATTCTCAATTCCTGAGGATATATCCGGCAGGATAATACCAAATCTAGATGATGGATTTTCTCTCCATTGATGGCTCAATTTCCAAACCACACTTCCACTGGGTTGACCTGGCACTCTTAGCAGCTTATACTTGAAAACACTTTTACCTGTTTTTGCTTTTTCTGTCCATGACTCCTCAATTTTATAGAGACCGTCATAAACATAAATTTTTCCCGTTGGGTTGGTCATGTCCTTTATACCTCGAATAACCCTTATCTCATTCTTCCGATGAGTGCTCCTCTCCATGGCAAGATTACCCCTTTCAAGCCTCTGGTCATCAGTTTGTTTTCCATCTTTTGTGTTACCACCCTGGCCGCTGTATATCAAAACATCTGTGTCATCCACGTCATTCTCGTAGCCTCCAGAAGAAACAATGCTTATTGCTATTGGCTCATCTTCCTGACTGAACCTCGCACTCATGTAGTCAATCCCACCCATATTGGGAGCATGCAATCCAACTAAACAAATTTCAAATCTAAAGAAGAATACATCTCCAATCTCAACTCCCTGAACTGGTCCTATCTTTTTCATGGAATTCAATCGCAGTCCTTTATTGAGCATGATTGCCCCAGCTTTCAAGTCAGGGCGTTTAATTGTCCCACGAACTGGTTCTTTTGTGTCATCAATCTGCATTAGCCTCCGCCTCAGCCCATCATATATCAGGATGATTTTTTCAACTGACTCCCTGTCACCATCAACTGGCAAATGCAATGCAGTGTCATTGCTATTTCTCAGCCTTCTACTGACCTTCAACTTTTGAGAATCTTCATTGTTTTCATTGTTTCCTTCAGTTTCACAGTTATCGTCACTACACAATGATCGCTTTGAATTTTTACTGCTCTTGTCTTTCGCCAATGCGTGTCTATTCTTTGAGCTTCGCTGGCGCATCCTTACATCAGATATCTCTGATGCCCCCTGATGGCCATTCGAAGGCCCAGAAAGCAGTGGGGAAGCATTAACAAAAGTTGATGAAAACTGCACTGCATTCTCAAAACTGGAACCTTCAACATGGGTGGCTCCATTCACCTCTTGGGGATTTGGTTCTGATGGCCTTTGAGCCTCAGTGGGAATAGCTGATGGGTAGTACAGAGAGAAAGCAGGTGCAAAAAGATTGACCGGAGTGACTAGAATGTATTGAGGAGCACTATGTGGAGGAAGTACAGTGACTGCAGTCTGTGCAGGCAACTCTGGAGCCACACAGCGCAATGGCTTGACATCCAAAACAGGAGCATCACCACTGGAAGAAGGAACAGAACTCGAATTTGAATTTGAACTACCATCCATCTTCTCTTTCAAATGGTTGAAAAGACAGTCTAAGCTACTGGATGAGTTCTGCAACTTAACGTTATTCTCACCTTCTCCAAGATTGGCAAAAACAGCCACTGCTGCTGGGTTAGAAAGCTTCAAACAGAGAAAGAAGGCCTCACAACAACAGAGAGATCTTCAAACATTCTTGAATATCAATTCAGGAGAGGTTCTATTATTGGAAAGATCCCGCAAAACAAACACGTGCAAGTAAATATGAAGCTCGGGTTTTGGAACAGAAATCAAACAAATGCAATAACAAATTGTAAGTGGGAGAAGAATTATCCATAAACAAGGGGAGGCATGGAAAGGAAAGTAATTTCCTAAGAAATATTAATTTCTCAACAGAAAAGGTTAAACCCATTTACATTTTTGGTTGAAAATGTAATTTTCCAAGAAAGAACTTCCTTTTCATATATCCAAACAGAGTGAACCAAGGAAAGGTTCAGATGTTCATCTCTAGCATCGAAAATCAAAATAATTCGAAAGAAACTATTGCCGAAAGTTCCTTCTTCAATTGTTTCCAAATTTAACAAAATTATAAAAAAAAATAGAAATTTCCCAAGAAAATATCGAATGCAATATAAAATTCAGGAAAAAAAAAAAACTACAAATCCAAATGAGAAATATAAGGAAGCTCAAAATAATCTCCATATCCCATTATCTCGTTCTCAAAGTCAAAATCGAAAGTGGCAAGAGCTGCTTCAGCTGCCAAAAATCCATCGCAAAGAATGGCAATGCAGCAAAAGAAACATGAAATTCCAATTCAATGGAACGGGGTTCGAGATCTGGTAATCAACGAAGAAAAGACCCTAGAAAACGAAATCAGGGACGGAGAAATGAGACAAAAATAAGAGAATTCAAGACAGAAGAAGGAACTGAAGAGAGAGAAAAACGGGGTTTGGGAAGTGAAATTAATACCTTGGGGTTTTGGAGGATTAGGGCTTGGAAATAGCATCAGTTTTCTTTCTTTCTCCCTCTCAGGGAATCTAGGAGGATTTGAAATCTCTCTCTCTCTGCTCTGCTGTTAGAGAAATCAGAAACCATTTAAAGTAGGGAAAATGGGGCCATGTTTCAAGGTAGGGACTGGACAGATCCTGGCTGTCGGATCTCATCGGGATCCACGATTTGATAGATACTCATGATCACGGCACTGCTGTATGGACCCATCTGACGGGTGCTTTATTTAAATATTTATTTTACTAAAAAAATATATTAATTGAATTAATTAATTTAGATTTTTATTTTTATTTTTATTTCAGCAATTTAAATCATTTTTATAATTTTTAAAAATATAGATAGGTTGATATATCACATTCAACTCTAATAAACTCTATAATTAAAAAAATTGGTTTCAACTTATTCATCATCATTTATTTAATAGGAGAATCGAATGAGCATTCCTTTTTTAGAAAAAGACTTCTTAAGTATTGTGACTTGTGAGAATGTATTTTTTTTTATTTAAAAATGAATTTTAACTTTTTGTTAAATATAACATTTTAAACAAACAATTAATGAATGTAATATTTAAATTTAACAATATCCACAATCTCTTCAGTATCTAGAGGGATTGTTGACCATAATACCTTTGGCACAATTTCAACCCATTGTTAAGATATTAGTAATATTAATTTCTTGTTACACTTGCATCCTTACTTCCTTAGAAGTTAGGGTAGGGCAGTAAGGAGTTGACACATGGCTAAAATAATGTTAGTAATAAAAAAAATTATTATTCTTATTATTATTATTATTGATTTGATCTGACTTTGAGTTTTAGAAATCACGTCTAAAACACTCTAAAGTATATTTTAAATAAAGATTTTCAAAAGACCAAGGATTTGTAGAAGACCAAATACCATCTCACTATTTATAGTTGAGCGACTAGGGATCGAAGATATTAGGAAAAGAGGGCAATTTTTAAAAACATTGAGGGATTGAATAAAAAAATATGATAAATTGTAGAGTAAATAATAATATAATTTATTAAAAAAGATCATACTCTAGATAAATGGGATTTGGTTGATGATGATAAAAAGACCAAGGACTTAGGCCTCGCAAACAGGGGCCGAAAATTCGGCAAATCTCGGCCGAGATTTTTCTCTCTGCTCTTTTTAAAAAAAAAAAAATCTCAATGGTTTTTTAAAAAAAATAAAAAAGGCTGTTTAAAAAAATTAAATGTAAATATCGGCCGAGATATCAACTGGGCCTACGTCGATATTTGTTGTTTTTTTAAATAAAAATTAAAAAATCAGTCGAGAGCTCGGTCGTATCTGATGAATTTTTCTGTCTCTGGCCGATACTATGCGTATCCTGAGATATCTCAACCGATACGCACCGTATCGTCCGAGATTTCGACCCCTGCTTGCAAATGACAATTAAGTAAGGGTGTAAATGGATCTAAATCCGACCTGTGGATGATTCGGCTCAAATACAGGAGTCCATTTGCGAGTCAGATCCTAGAGTCCGATAAGAACTCATGGACCAAATCCTATGGTCCATTAAAACACGCGGACTCTCTGCAGATGGTCCATGAAAGGTCCGAAATATAAAACATTGGGCCTAAACCCATACCCATTAAAACCCAAGCCAATTAAAGCCTAGCTGAACTATTATTGTCCACCCCATCTCGACAATGATATACAACAGGACGCACGCTGCCCCCACAACTGTGCGTGCACGTGTGTAGGCATATGAAAAGGACAAGTTCACACATGGTTCATAAATACTTCTGCTACTTAATATATAATTATATTTAAGATGTCAATCAAGACTCATAAAGAGTCTTTCATCGTTCTTTCTTTTCTGGGTGGGACTCAAAACATCTTAAGACACCACTTAAAACACTCACACTCCAATTTGAGTTTTTCAAGATTTAAAAGCTCTTAATTCTAACAATTCCCTCTCATTTTTAACACATTTAAAAAAAATCATGACAATGAAAAGAAACAACCGAAACTAATAGAACCAATGTAGTTAAAAATAATTATCTAACAATTTGTACCCTTGGTAGTGTTTTTTTTTTAAAAAAAAATTAGTAGAGTCAAAACTTTAAACCAAACTATCAAAGATCGTTAGACGGTAAGTCTTATATGTAATATACACTACATTTTTCAAAAATATCATCATCATTATTATCATAGGTTAGTTTCTCATCAATATAAAGTTGACTTTGTTTGATGTTGTTCTTCTTCAATTGAGAATATCATAAACCACAACAACAGTCACTTCACAATCTAGTATATTCTTTTTCATCTCTTCCCATTAATTTTTTTGTGGTCTACCTCTCTTTCTAATGCCTTGTATCCGTAGTCTCTAAACTCTATATAATAGAGACATGACATCTTTTACAAATATGACCAATCTATCCCAGGTAAATTCATAAGCCAGTAAAGTGAATAAAACTTAGCCTACACATTAAAACCTTGTGTAATTCCTATATTAATAAGTATTCTAGAGAACAATTTTAATTATCATAGAAGGCAACCCCATTTTCTCACTTGCAAAGGTGAGTTTATCCCAAATGGTATTATAACAAACCATTTTTCATCAACTCGACCCTACCTAAATTTATATAAAAATTATAAAAAATTTAAAAAATAAGAGAACAAATATTTTCAATATAAAATGAAAGATGAAAGGAATTTTCTTTCATGTTTGAACATTAACATAAGAAAAATTGATGTAATAGATTATATCTTTTTAACTTGTTGGTTATATGGGCTAAAATTAATAGGTAAAATAAATCTATTTAATATTAATTTAAATTCAATTTGGGTCGAATTCAGATTGAAGAGCCATTAACCCAACCTAACCCGGATTTAATTTGGGTCAAGTTGCCTCAGGTCAAATTATTTTTTTTAAGAAAGGCATGACCAAAACCCACTTTTTTTGTTTTCTAGTCGAGTTTTGAGTGGGTTCATGATTTGGGTCAAAAATTGCCCCCCCTACCTGTGCACAGTAACACTGAACTATATGGTGCACTGTATTATCCTGCACACGTAAGTAAATGGCCCACTAAAAAGGGTGATGACAAGTTTCTTGGAAATGTTTTTGATAGTATAAGACCTAAAAAAAATCACCTTTATTGCATTCATCAAACCATATTTTTAAAATTACAAAGTTTTAAATATTAAAAAAATATTTTAAACTGGTCAAATTTAAAAAAGTTTAGAAAACAAATTCAACGAAAGTGGTCTTCAACCGGTCATAAATTTAAAGAAAGACCTTTCGAATACCCATCACCGTACACACCAGTTTGTGGGTGATCATTTCACATCAAAACCAGCTTTGTGGTGATCATTTCACATCAAAACCAGCTTTATTGTACCAATGAACACAAATCTTTTATTTGAAAGTTGGCATTCTAACAACCAAGATAAATCAATCCAGCAGTAAATATGCACATTAGATTATTTTATAATCTTAATAAGAATGATTGAAATAAAAGAATATATAATAGTTATCATTGAATGCCATTTTGACCAAAATTGTTTGCTATAATGACGAGACAGCAGTGTTGTATCATATGAGTTATTAATCAATCTTTTGAGACATCTCCTTTCAAAATCGATATTTACAATTAGATTCATGAATTATTTAATGAGTTTACTCACATGATAATTTTTTTATGAGAGAGTCTTTAGCGTACGTGCATTTGTAATTTTGTATTGTCAAGGATAAAAATTAAGAACGAGTGAATATATAGAGTTCTATCATGGATTCCCCAAAAGGGGAAAAAAATGAAGAAATGTGTTAAATTTGGATTCTCGCAACTTCAACATTATAGTGGGTGAATTCGTAGAAAAATTTACCTAATTTAATTAAAAGTGAAAATATTAAATAAATACAATGAATAACTCTAATAATAATGATAACGATGAAATGTCACAAGTTGAGTTGCATAGTGATAGAATTTAGCACAAAAGCCAAAACATAGACAAGCTCAAGTCACAAAGAATGACCTAGATGTTATAAAGATCTGTGGCTATAAGAAAGACCAAACATTTTTTAGCCTATGAAGGGAAGCTACCCTAAACTAGCTTGGGTTATCCATTATAGTGCCCTTAAGAAGTCCAAAGAGCACACTCTTGAAAACCCTTATAATCTTATATCTACCAGTAGAAGATCAAAATATCATCCAATATGATGGAATATCGAACAATTAAGACGATGTCGATCGCCTCCAACCTTTAACCCATTTGATGCTCCCACCTCTCCTATACTTGGATAATCTTCATCCTTCGAGATTTTCGATTCTGTGGCAACTGGCCCTCTTTGCCACTGATGGAGATTTTGGTGGAAGTGTAATATAGAATTTTCAGAAACAAAGACGAGAACCCTTCTAAAGTCAGTCGAAGGGTTAAGGCAAAATGTCATGCATGGGTATCTATGCTCCAAGATTTCCAAGATCTCTCCATTTCATACGTCTCCATAGCCTGGAAGGAATGCATTGGTTTGATGTAGTTTTCTTGTCGCTTTTTACTTGGGCTTCTCTTTTCTGCTTTTCCCTAAATTACGGCATTCTGTAATAAACCCACGAATGTCACAACCATGGTGAATGGGCATCAAACATCATGATAGGGAAATCTATATCCATCAAAGTATCATGTCCCAGATGTGAAATCACATTCAACCACAAATTTATAGATGGATTTCTTTTTAACCTTGTATTAAACTATTGCATGATTCTTCCTCCACCCATTAAGAGAGGAAAAAAAAAAAAGATGAAGACAATTACAGATGATGGAAGATGGAGGACCGGTGAACACAAAAATGCCAAAAATGACTTTGCATAGAAGATAAAGTACTGTACAATAAATGACATTATTAACTACTTTAATCTCATTGCCCACTTTCTTTCATTCCTCCCTGTAAACACAATATATCTACAATAGAGGTGAAGCAGAAGGTACCAATGTCCTCCATTCTTCCTTAACCAAAACCAAATCCTTCATTTCCTTCGTGGATAGCCAAAAGCAGTCTCTCTTGGAGTTGTTGCTTTGAAGGATACTCTGGCAGATCCAACTGGTTAAAACTGAGCAATCCAACAAAAAAGATGAGTAAGTTCAGATGAAGCCATTGTGCACATACAAGTCAGCAGCAGAAACAATGACGACGAAAACCATTATTATTAAAACACATGATTTGAAGATGGTGACTAAACTGACAATCCTGAACGGGCAAAGCAAACAAGATGCAACAATGCTTAAAAATCCATATTTAATACTAACTCAAAAAGGTTGATTAATTGGGCCATTTTTTTAGAGGTAATGATAAAATTTATTGCATGAAGAAGAAAGATGCAAAACAAAAGTGGAGCACAAAAGGGATTGGGCAGACCAAAAGGAAGCTTCCAAAAAGTTAACGAAGAAATTTAAAAGCCACCATACCCTCAAAATTCAAGAATTTTTTTCCCAATAGTAGCTAAAGTGAATTTCCAAAAGACCCATAAAGGCATCAGAATCCAAACCCGATGAGTGAATGATGCTTGATTTGGCGGCTCTATTTAAGATACTACTACTAGCGGCCACCTTGTTAAAAAATGCTTGTTGCATTCCATCCAAGGGTCCCATTGCAATAGCCAAAAATACACATTTTCTAAAAAAGGCTTAGCTTTTCTTAGTGAAAGGCACAAAACCCAAGAGTACAAAGGGCCCTAAAAGAGACAAGGAGGACAAAACAAATATTAAAAAGGTTAAAAAGAAGTACCAAGGGGGGGAGACAAAGGGATAGTGACAAAAGATATGATCAACAGGTTCATCATGGTCCCAACAAAGGACGCAAATTCTAAGAAAGGCAAAACTCCTTAATGTAAGATCAAATAGGGCTGAATCAAAAGAAGATTCTAAACGATTCTACAACTAAGATTTCATGAGTGAATTACACACATATCCTGCCTTTCCGTCACAGAGAATGGAATTTATGCAGCATACCATGATAAAGCAAGATGTTATCATGGATGCATCGCCCTTTCGGAAAACTGATTGCCCAGGCTAATAATTGAGTTTATATCCAACTTAAGCAAGCAATTTTGACTAGCAAATACATTCACACACTAGTTTCTTAAAAAGCCTCCAGTTGAACTGTACCAATCGTTAGGTTTGACTTTGATAGCACAAAAATAAATGGTACAATTTTGCACACAACTTTTGAAGGTGAGATTAACAAGCCAGATAATATCCAAACACGGGTTGCCTAAAAAATTAAAATATATAAAAAGAAAAAAGTTCATCCAAAACAAAAGGTGTTTTGTGATGAGTCTAAATGGTATTAAATGTAAACATTTTGATGGTGGACCCAATAAAATTCCAAAACAAGCTATTGCTCTCTTCTTCTTCTTTTGAAATGTGAAGGACCATCAGGATGTTTGGAACTCAAATGTGTGCTGAGAGTATTAAAAAAATAGTCACAAAAGAAATGGAGTAACAAACACCAAACTTTAGCTCAAAGAGAACAAAGTGATAAGTTTTCTTTGGAGACAGTTGATGTCTGGATGCACAATTTCCAATCAAATTGTGCAATAAAATATGGAAATGCTAATCTGTAACCAGCAATTTGGAGGAAATCAAGGAATAACAGTTCATTCAAAGCAAAATTGAACACAACTGATGAGTGATGGCCATTGCTTGATAATTTCTGGCTAGCACAAGTACCATGTATGGTTCCTTGATTCCTTTTCTAGGGTAGTGATTTTTGCACCATTAGTTTTTCTCATGGTGCACCAAACTTAAGGAAATACCAATTTTACCTTTACTTCCCTCCTTCCCTCTTTTCCTCTTTCCGAAAAGTAAGAGCAAAATTGAAATTTCCTTTAAATTTGGTGCACCATGAGAAAAACTCATGGTGCAATAATCACTACCCTTTTTTAGGGCTGTGTATTTCCTGGTTAATTTTTTATTACCCTTCAAGATAGAACCACAATGATTGTGGTGCAATAATCACTACCCTTTTTTAGGGCTGTGTATTTCCTGGTTAATTTTTTATTACCCTTCAAGATGGAACCACAATGATTGTGGTGATAGGTGAAGCTAGCGAAGTCCTTCATTTGAAAGAAGCACAAACAGAAGCCTCACTAGTAAGGATTTTCAAGCCCTATGAGCTTCCGATAGGCGGTTGGCTCATGAAAACTGTTTGCTAAATCCAAAGATAAAAGCCAAGCCTAGATTAATGAATAAATGACAAATGATTGTGACAAACATGAGCTTCACTTTAGCAATTTATTCAAGCTCTTCAAGGGCATCAGAGCCAATAGGAAAAAGTTATCAGATCTTTTTTAACTTGTTCTGCAATTTCAGCAGAAAAAAGGGGGAAATAAATTGGATTAATTATATAACCAAGATGAAAAGCAAACTAAGACAAAAAAGAATACCAAGTATGTGCTGAAGGCAAGTGATCAGGACTCCCATAAGCCTTGTGAATCTGAAACCTTTGTGACCCAGAAATCCCCTGAAGTGCACTGAATCCTTCTAAAGGTACCTATAAAATTGGTGAGAAATATTAGCCTGTTATCAAGTAAATGTGCACACGCATGCAAGCATATTCATACACACGCGCACACAGAGAGCTATCATTCTAGCACAATTCATTCTAGCTGAGCCAGTAACTATGTCCAGGTAATCCAATTTAAGACAATCCAATCAGAGTCTTTAATTGCTGATTATGCAGTAAATTCGCTCCCCTCAATATGAGCAAAGAATAAGAAAATTGGATGTCATATTTCCATAAAATAAACCATTAACTAAAAACGAGCAAGTCTGAGTTGACTGGAACTCTGAATATGTTAACTCAGTTCCCTTGTATCAAGGATAGGGAATATAGCATTCTCTTTTCAGGACAACTCGGCCAATTTGTGCAAGTAAAATTTCACAACCACCATAAAAGACAGACAATAATTGATGGGGTGAGAATATGCAACAATCATATCAGACAGATCGTAAATGTTCCAAAAATGTTTTATGTTTACAAACAAACTGCACATAAAATACCCTGAACACTTAAATTTGTACATGGGCATTCTTTATTCTTCCTGATTATAGAACATTTTCTGTTCTTCCGCATCTTTATGGCATATTCATGTTTCTTAAAGCTCTCAAGAGAGTCTAATTAAGCCTTGGCAGACTTGAACTGATGACTTTGGAATGGTCCCTGCTAAGATTAGGCCCAGTTATCAACCATGGAGGTCAATCTTACTCCACCAGTACCAATAGGGCACATAGGAGAAAACACATTAACCATTGAAGAATGTTGAAGTGACAAATTCCTGGAAACACACACAACCGTGCATTTGTCTGTGCCAAGGTGGACCCCTTAGAAATCTCCACTTATACATGCATAGATGGTTCAATGCATAATAATATTGTTTAAAAAAAAAATATTGGCAGCTTAGAGAAGCTACCAAAGACAGTTCACATCATACAGGAATAGGTGCTAGGCTAAAAAATGACTATTGTTCAGAATGAGATCCCAACAACAGATTAATCTATGAATGCTACAAAATAATCACATAATATTATACATGACAGATAAATAACTGTTTAACTTGTTCAAAGGAAGCAAAAGGCTAGTCTGCTGAACATTTATTTAACATGAACTAAAATAGCATAAAGCATAAGCATGTTTAAAAGATACTGAAACATTGCAATCAACAAAATGAGATAAAAATTCATGACAAACACTAAGATTCCAAACGCCCATATTTTATTCTTTTGGTTCTGTTCTCTTATTTGCTATGGACTTTATTTCTTCATTTCTTCAGATGTCTTAAGCTTTCTACCCTACAAATACCCACCGGGAATGAGAATGTAGGTTATTGATTTTCAAAAAAAAAGAAGAGAATGTATGTTCTTCTAAACAAGTAAACTAGTAGGAAAGTAAAAATGCCTAATGGAATGACAAATGACAAGAATTAACAATCACAACCATAAAGGTCATAGGTCAGAGATACTATCATTTCCAAACAAAGAAAGGACAGGTTTCCTTTATTATTCTTTCAAAAAGTAAGCTACTAATGGAGACGTTATTTAAAAAGGGGAAAAAAAAAAAAAGAGTAAGATCATTGAGCACTGTCCAGCTCAAGATGACCTAAAGGAAAAGATTCTCCATTAAAAGAATAAGAAAATATTTTTGGTTAATAAAGATTGAATTTGCTATAAGAAGAAACTTGCACGCTTTCAACTAGGTGAAACTACTCGCTTCAAAAAAAAAAATTATGTGAAACTAGTAATGAAAATTCTAAATCATGGTTACAACGTTAATACTGTTGTAACTCAACTATGACCTAGTACCTTTGAGGTGCCTGTGACAAACTGCAAGAGACGAGCTTTATCCTCCTTGCTAAATCCTTGAACAACCTCCCAAAACCACTGGATAACCGGAGATGCAGCACCGTATCCAGAATATTCTGTGTTCGCCCTCAAATCATCCACTGCATAACAGGAAAGATACATAAAAGAACAAGCGAAGCATGAGAATGAAAACCTTGATATGAATATAAGTAAATAATACTACAATTTCCTACAAAAGAAATGAAAGAGATCTGCATGACTATGGGAACTCACAATCAATGTCAGGGAGTCCACTAATCAACAATTCCAATTCTTTATCATTAAAAATTGATATCAAATCTCGAGGGATCAACTCGTTAAATCCTTCCATAAATGCATTGATTTGAGGACGGATGGCAGTTGTTAGGCGATGCTTGGCAACAAGATCAACGTATTCATGTTTGTTCTCCTCGGTAACTTTAATGTTCCGACCACCAGGAATAAGCTCATAATCAGTTACCTACATTATTACCAAAAATCAAGTTGACAAACAAAGATTATCCATTGAAAGATATCAAGGATATGGACAACAAATACCTCTGTCCTTTCATACAATATCAGCTTCTCCTCATCAGCATCCATGCTGAAAGTTAGGTCTAAAATGTCACTTATGTCATTCTGCAAAAGTGGACAAGGAGAAAGGGGATAAATATCAAACACTTCGAGTTTAAAGGAATGCAATGCAACTGGAAGAATTATGGGATCTTCAACCTACCATATAAGCGTTATTATTAGGCCCATAGTTCAAAAACTAGAAACTCGAACTTGACTCAAAATCTTATTGAGTGTAGTAACTCCGCCGAACTTATAGACTCTACTAAAACAATTCAATAAAACTTATTGACTCGCTTGACTCAAAATCCTATTGAGTAGAATCAACTCGAATAGAGTCGCCCGAGTTTTTTCGAGTTTTCTAACTATGCTCAGGCCTCAAGCATGAGCAAGTGAAATGCCCATGATTTTGTGAATCCAAATAGTAGATTTTATGGGCCTTAGTATGGAGAGACCATGTGCAAAAGATAACTTCTTTTTAATGATAGAAGTGCATAAAATATTGATGATGGAACATTTTTTATGTTTCAGCTGACAGTCTGATGCAGATTTAAGGGTCACAGTTGATGATCCAAATTCTGGATCATCAAGTGGGACCCGTAGATCTGCATCACAGTCTGAAGAGTGGCTAGGATAAAGATAGTCACATTAAATTGGAGAAGGTGACCAAACCAATACATTCCTGTGACCATCCAAGTCAGGTATTTTAGATAAGGTCATTCCAAGATGGTACATCAGACTAATGGTTTGAAGACTGACTATTGGAGTCTTAGTATCAGGACTATAAAATGCTACAGATGTCTAATTCCCAGACCAGGGAAAAGTTTCAAAATCTAAAAATAAATAATTCTTCTATGCAATAATAGAACAAGTAAAACAAGAACTGCTTAAAGAATGTATATGTGTACATGTGTGTGTGTGTGTGTGTGTGTGTGTGCACGCCAATATGAGAGAGAGAGAGAGAGAGCAACAACAGCATACCTCTAGCATCCACTTCAAGTTTTTAAAGTAATCAGGATCTATAGCTTCAATGTCATGATACGTGACCTTCACACCAAAAATGTGCTTGTAGAATGACCGGGTAAAATGCACATCCAAAAGCTGTCCATCAAACAATGCCTTCCCAACCTATATTTGAACTAATAAATTAGATAAATATCATAGCCAAATGGTTTAAACACAATATGTGCAGTAGAAACAAGACACATACCACTCGCCCGACAAACTTGAAGTATGAGAGGTGCTCCGTTTGATAAACAGAGTTAGGATTTGGCTGAAATGTTGATTCATTGCCCACCGTTGTGAAAAGTAGAGCACCCTTGTCGAATATGACCCTGGATAATAACTGATACCATTCCCTAGTAAGTCCACCAGCATCAATTCCTTCCTCTCCTTGGAAATGAACAGTCAACCGTCCCTTTAGATCTTGAGTTGAACGCATCCGCAGTTGGTTATAGGAATCTTCGAGAATGTACGCTCTTCTAACTGAAATCCTCAAAGGACTGTGATGATGATCATGCTGATGTTTTATTTTTGATCGAAAATAAGCACGTTTGTTGTCAAAATCAATGAAGCGAGAAACTTTCAGCATGAGTGAGAGTGACTTTTCAAGTAACCCAGGATTTTGCCGGATGAAACTGTTTAAAAGCTTTCTATGCCTCTCCGAGAACTTCACAAAAGCGATGTGTCTGTCATCAGTTTTGGCATGGCCACCAGATAACTTTTGTGCACCAGAAGTAGTGGGTTCATCAACTTCAGTTGCAGAAATGCCCAAGTCATGAGCCACACTCGGCTGCCCCGGTCGTAGCTTCTCACATGTTACAAAAAAGGACTCTATATACGGTAAGATATTCTGAGAACCTGCTGGAAGTGGTGCCATAACACCGGTGCTTGTAGATGCAGCACTCCCAGAGATGGCAGACAAATCAGAATATGAGTCTGAACAGCTTTCTATTTTGCAAATGCAAGCGCTCAACTCCAGCCACAAGGGCTCCAAAACAGCATTTATGTCCCATACCTGAGAAAGAGCATCCTTGTATTCTTTCTCTGGGAGAAGCTCAGGGTCTTTTTCTTTCTCAAGCAATGAGGCAACAAGAGAACTTAGTGCCTGCAGAACTCTCAATATTGCAGTCCCATCAGTGGAAGTCGTGCCAAGTGTCTTTTCAACATCCATATACCCACGTAATTCATCCATTGCAGATCTGGTCAAGTGTTGTACTGAATCTGCTAGCTCAGTAATAAATAGATGGCAATGGGTTGGAGCAATAGCCACTAGCTTTTTCAGCACCTCAGCCACAATAGCATATGCACCATCAGACAAACTGCGAAAAAGAATATCAAATGAATAACGAGAATGGCAACTGAACATCAAAGTATTAACGCTGAATAGATAAAACACCTAAGGTACATTAAATATCTCATATCTCCACCCAATAAACGAGATAGATAGACACTTAAAAATGGATGTCATGAATAGAAGGAGTCTTTCTTCTTTCTAATGCAATGTTATTACAAATAAAAATAATAATAATAAGGGAATTGATGTTAGCACAAGTACTTTTTCCAATGGGAACACCAGATGATAAATAAAGTTGCTTTCTCATTTTGCCCATAATTTTGTAATTGATGAATTAATAAGTAGAAGGGTAAAATGGGAAAGCGCACTGGTTTTACATCATCTAGGGCTCCCATTAGAAAAAGTACGGGTGCCCATATCAATTCCCTAATAATGATGCAATGTTATTACAAAACATGTAGTGCAATTGGTTTTCCCCTTTCTGAATACTTCTTGTCGGGGTAGTTATAATAGAACCGGTTGTGTGTGTGTGTGTGTGTGCGTGTGTGTGTGTGTGTGTGTGTGTGTGAGAGAGAGAGAGAGAGAGAATAAAAATTCATGTTAAATCTTGGAGAGGCAAGGTATTTCTTCCATTTTTGGATTAATGGATTAGGGGTTTTTTTATTTTGTATTTAATTATTTATTTTTGGGTAGGCGGGTGAGTCGGGGAGGTTGGTGCAAAAGATGAGAAATTAGTTTGTTGCAGTTTAAGTGGAATTAGGCTTTCACAAAAGCATTGGATGATAAGTTAGTCTACTTTTAGGTGAATAAGAGGTCAATAATATGTGACTCTGTTGGGGACAAGCTAGGCACAACCTAGACCTTTCCTTTTAAAGTCCAGAATTTTTTACTGATCCACGGCATTGAAATCTATGTTTTATCTCAACCAGTTACATCCATTATTATGCCCAGATTACCATAGACCATGTATCGGAAATTTAAAAAAAAACTGAGAATACCTGTCCAGATTGATTTTTATAACAAATGAAATGGCTGAAAGAAGAGTAGAAGTTGGGGCATTTTAGGTTCGACGGCTGTTGCCAGAACATAAAGTGTTGTACTTCTCAGATATGCTCATGCTGAGGGGCAATAAAATTTTAAACCCTTGTAAAGATTACCATAAAACTTAGTAGATATTTTCAAATTTCAGAGTGGTAGAGAGTGGCTTATCATGACAAAGGTGTTCTCTAACTTAACAGAAAAACAGTTACGTAAGAGAGCATCACATACACATCGACAGTGGCCCAATAGCACCACCTCCCCCAAGGCTTTTAGAGTGGATTCTTAGAGCTTGAAAGCAAGGATGGAAAACTCAGCAAGTTACCCATGACTCACCCAAGTTGGCAACTTTTATAGTGTTCTTTGGTTAAAAATCAGAAAGAAATGCCCTATATTAGAAAATTGACACAACTTGGCCAAGTCTTCCAAGATTTAAGAGGACTCAGTAACTCATCCAAGCCAAAATGAGTGAACCCAAGTTATGTTAAAGAATATATGTACAATGTACAGGATTTGAACACAACTTTCATATGAAAAACTCTTAATACACACCATCAACCCACATTTTAGCTTTGTTTATCATTTTCTTTAAAACAAGTAATAGGACTGAGACAAAATTTAAAAAAAATTGCTCAAAATAGTTTTTTCATATTATTTTAAAAAAAATAATTCCATATAGTGTTTGAATGAATTTTTATTTTTTTCCAAAAAATCATCTGCTAAACAATTTAATTATTAAATAAAAATAAGGAATGTTTAGGACCTTCCTACACAATTAATAAGGTATTAAATATTTTTTTAAATCATTTAAATAAAAAATACAACCCACCCAAGTCAGTCACCATTTGGACCTACCCAAGTCAAAATTTTAAGTCAGACAAGTCAAGATAGAGTCTCAACTTCAACAACCACACTTTTAGGGGCAACCAAGCACTTCTCTCATTGGTATTTTCTCTTTTCTTTTTCTCCCCCAAATTTCCTGCTGATTATGGGGAAGCCAGACCTCACTAGCTAAGTTTTGACAATTCATGCAATATGTTTCTCCAAAACCCTATCAATAAAATGTGATCCTATAAACAGCATAGTGTGCATTTCTTATTCTAGCGTGGCACAGGGAGCAAGATTCATTTTTAACAAAATCAGTATGTTGTACAACTTAACATCCCATATTCGTATGAGGGGGAGGTTAGTGTGGTTTTGGCTGCACATACTAAAGAGGGCGCTGCAGGCACTTAGTCACTAGAGACACCTTTCATCATGTGCATGCTTGTCCTTCCCGACTTTAAGAAGTTCTTTCTTTTTACCACTAGACAAAAGCTGAGAAGGAGGTGTGAAAGGTTGTGCGCATTCACTTTTACACATCTAATAATTGGATAGAAGTTTATAGTAGGGATGCCAGCAATAAAAAGGAAAAAAGAGTGGATCCTGAAGTATGCTTTATTAGCATGTGTTCAGCAGGACTGTCACCAGTGTCTGTCTGTGTGTACGAGTGTGTGTGTGTGTGTGTGTGTGTGTGTGTGTGTGTGTGAGAGAGAGAGAGAGAGCTAATCTGATTTCAGTAACATAAAATACGTGTGTGTGTGTGTGTGTGTGTGTGTGAGAGAGAGAGAGAGAGAGAGAGCTAATCTGATTTCAGTAACATAAAACACAGTTGGAGAAAGCCTGTCTTTGTTCCTACATGAATATGAAGGACAAATCCCATTCTATGTCAACTGTTGAATCCTGACATGCGGCAGAACATATCAGATACTACACAAGGTGATCCCAATTTGCCCAGATACAGACATAGACAGGAAAGCCATTTCTTTAGATGTGACGTCATATGTGATAAACCAGTAACAAGTACCATAACCCATGATATGATTCCATTAGAGAGTGATTGGCACATTTTTAGATGCTTCTAAGAAGAGCAAATAGGACTAAGAAGAATTATACCCTTCACGAGCAAGCAAAGAGCATAATAGTCGAAGTTCCGGTTGTGGTAAGCTGAGCAAAATAGGGAGTGCATCACTTTCACTGCTTACACCAGGAACTGAGGGACCAGGGTCTTCATCTGACTTGGGTGATTTAGCAACCCCACCAGAAGATGATCCAAGAGTGTCAATATTAGTATCAGCATGTGGTACAGCCCTTCCAGAATCAGATGGTTGTACTGAAGGAATTGCATCAAATTTCCTGGATGAATTGGATGTACTTTCTGCACTATCAATGATGACGTCCAATAGATTTAGCAACTGAAATGCAGAAGTGAAATTCATTAGTGCTTCAGACTAATTCTGGGATGAAAGTAATCGGACATAATGAAATTAAGTCATTACCTGTTCAAGATGAGCTATGCTTCTCATATACAATGGTTGATTCAACAGACTTAAAAGCAAAACTATAGAATGCTCTCCATTTTGTTGTCTCTTCCTTTCTGTATCGTCCTCATTAATGGCCATCACCGCTTTGCCACGCGCCCGATCAAGATTAGATGACTCCTGGACAGGCTGCGGCAACTCGAGTCGAAGTAAAAGCTTTGCAATATTTGAGTGATGTCTGGCCAAGTATGTCATAGTCTCTAAAATACGGCGAGACACAAGTGGAGGAACACCTAACAAGTAACAACAAAAATATGGATTGCTAACCTCTTAAAATAAGAAAAGGAAAAATATAGACAATCAATAATAACCCTGATGCGGAGCATGCACTCATCTCATGTTATTTTTTTATTTATTTCATTATGTTAGTTTAGTTCTAGTTAATTTTATTTGAGGGTATTTTAGACATTTTAATGTAATTTTATTTGAGGGCAATTTGGACATGTTTTATTGTAAGGGTAATTTGGACATGTGTTATTACAAACACTATAAAAGGACCCTTGTATGCTTCATACGAAATTTTTTTCTTTTTCTTTTTGAAAGTTAACTTATGCTTCATACGAATTTAATGAATAAATATTGAAATTTTCGAAGGTCTCTTCCTTTGCTCCATGTGAGTGGTACTTCTTGGTGAGAATCCAAGACCTTGGTGAGAAGCCCAACAGAGTGAGAAGCCCTTCTCTCTATCCAAGTATTCTTCTATCTTTTTCTCTCTCTTTCCTCTCTTCTTCTTCTCTTTCTTCTTCCCTCTTTTTTTTTTTGGAAACCTTAGCATACTCGATTTTTTCCCTTTCCTTTCCCTTTCCTGTCGTCCCATCCCTACATCCAAAATCTACCCTAGCTGCCTCAGTTTTGATCCCTTTCCTCTCCTTGTGTTGCCATCCCATACTAATCCACAAACCCTAGCTTTGGCCGATCCCTACTTCCCACTTCTACTCG
This sequence comes from Chimonanthus praecox, assembly GCA_022113865.1. NCBI lineage: Eukaryota > Viridiplantae > Streptophyta > Magnoliopsida > Laurales > Calycanthaceae > Chimonanthus > Chimonanthus praecox. Next base: position 69,047,107 of record CM039086.1, on the reverse strand, counting down.
CCATCTCCTCTAAACCCTAACCCTAATCCACTTCTAAGCCCTAATCCTAGCCACCTTCTTTAAACCCTAACCCTAATCGCTACTTCCAAGCCCTAAAACCTAGCCTTTATCCCCTACCCTTGCTGCCGCCACCTTCTTATAGCCCTAAACTGCTGTCCTAACCCCAAAACAGCCACATAAACTGCTATATACTGCTGCCGTACCCTTCCTAGATCCCCTTTTTGCTGTCCCACACTGTTAAGAGTACGTATTGCTGCTATCCTACAGTTTTCTCCCTGCCAAACAGCCAGTTAAGCCCTATTTCTGATGAAAGACATACATGTCTGTGGGATCTGACAAACCCCTTTGTTTCGAGGGACCCTTACTGCTAACGTGACTTGGTCTAGATTGTTTTATAGTCATTTATATTAGATTCCAAGACTTGCATGATTATTTGTGACAGGGTTATATTCTTAATTTGCAAATATATTGAACCTTAATTTCAGCCATAGCATATTTCATCTTAGTCATTGGATTCCCTCTTACTTGCGTTAGTTTCCTACGGTTACTGTTTCTTTTGCGTTTTGCATCAATTTTGCCATTTAGGTTTACTTAATTTAGTGTCTTGCGTCATACCCTCTCTATCTGTCTATCTCTCAAGTGCATGTCACACAAAAGTATCTGCATATGTGTATATATACATACATATAATAGTAGTCAAAGTGCAAAGCACAATAAAGGTGCCAAGAAGAAATGGCACTTATGGTACAAGATGCACGTCTAGGCATGAGCCTACTTTTGCTAGGCACACTTAGTCTAGATTCTTCAAATATGTGTAGCTTTATTGATTTATGTCTTTGTTGCATCATTGATAACAAAATGCAACTCTATTCATTCAAGCACAAAAATACATGGAAACCCTAAACCCTAAGCATATTACATACATATTATTAGTTATTACATACATGGACAAGTCCATTATATATTGATTAGGGTTTCTGATTAAGTATTACTAGTGATTACTTCATATTAAATACAAAATTTACATGTTATTACCCACAAAAAAATAAAACTTAGACAAAGGCATACTATGGGAAATAGAAAAAGTTTCTAAAAGAACTAAGATCAATTAAAGTAAGCCTGCCTTGGAGCTAGAAAATGTGCAAAATGGGTCCGGAGCCAAGGAGCAACCAAGGTGTGCCCTTGATCAAGGTATCAAATAACAAACTAAATCACAGATTCCACAAGATTGAGTTGAAGTCGACACGGCTGCATCAAATGGGAAATGACCCATAAAATAAGTCCAAAAAAGGCATAATAAGTAGTCTTAACCCGAATGAAGGTATTTGCCATGGTAAAGTGAGTCTACTCAATTAATTTTTGAAACTTTGCATCTATGTAAGTAATTTTCTACCCTTTCTATCAGTAAATATTTAACTATTCCTGAAAGGAAAGAACTAATACTTTGCAAATAGCCACGATTGCACATATTTTACATAGGAAAAGTGAAAAAAAAAATCCCGCATTCTTGTCATGAATGTAAAAAAAATCAGATACTGTCAAGCCCACCATCACCATATTTGAAGAATCTTTTGTGTCATATTCAACATAATCATCAATAGGGGAAAACATGTTGATCCATGTGCAAATGTAAACTGCATTGATCCCAAGGCCACATAAACAAGCCAGTTCACCTTTACATCACCATTTATTTCACCATTCAATTCTTTTTTATACACTAAACCTTAGTTATATGCAGTTTGGATCTTCCAATTGCAGCAAGGGGGCAAACAAATACTTAAAGAAAACCATAAAATGTATGTCGATTACAAAAGGAAATGAAATAATTTAGGGATGTCCACTCAGACTGACTGATAAGAATAGTAAAAGAACGTAAAATCTTACCTTCTATAAACTGGGGACGGGAGTATATTACACTACTCTGGCAAGCATATAACCGATAAGATGGTTCTCTGTCACTTAGATTCTTAACAGGCCCTCGTACATCAAGCATCAGCATATCCATAAGAATTTGCATCAATGAGGTTCTTGTTTCACAATGGGCACAAAGGTTTAAAAGTAGTCTCTGAAATTGACCTTTATACAAAGGCTGCAAAAACATATATCAATTAATGGTCATAACAAAAATAAATTGAAGTAAAATATCAAGAAAAACAAAATGACAATGTTCCAATGGAGGAGTAGGAGGAGATTATATGATGCTTCACTGAACTCTTTGTTCAACCCAGAGTTATTAAGGAACTTCACAATTTTGGGTAGTTTTTTACTATTTATATTTGAGTTGCACTAAAATCTAAATTCTTATTTATGATCTAATTAAATTTGCAAGACATTGGACTTCCAAGTCGTGCATGATTACATGCAATTACAAGTACATATGCATATGTTACTTTCTGTACACAGGATACAATTATTGTTTCATTTGTCATTTGTATAGATCTTTTGAATTTGTTAAATATTTTCCCTTTTTAAAAATCATAAAAAACCTTACAAATATAGGACATGATATAGACTATATTTGGTTTAAAGAATAGTAGGAATAAAATGGAATGAAATGGATAAACCTGGACTCAGAACATGTCCAAGTTCATTTAACCAATTCCATTCCATTCTCAGTATTCCTAAAATGAAACAGGCCCATTGTGTTCATACAATTTTATGACTAAACAATTTATGACACAATTTCAACTTTCAGACCATCAGTTCAACCTTACACACTGCACATGAGTTGCACCTTTCTGTGATTTAAACTATTCATATTAATGGGACTAGTCATTGGAAAGGAAGATGTCAAGTTACGCATGTACTTGACTGCCTCATTTTGTGATTTTTGCCTACATCCAAAAAAAGCGAGACGTGAACAATTGGATGTACTTTGTTTATTCACAGGTCGTTATTTTATCTTTCAAGGAAAGGTATAGGATCATAGGAAGCAAATAAAGAATCACACATCCCATGACAGGCAAAACAAGGATGGCCTAAATTAAGATGGAACTCTTCATGTATGTTCTTAGTAAAACAAATAGGGAGGAAAACCCATGTCACACAATTGATCATCACAGTACCCTAGCAGTTTTTACATCATAATAATTGATAGCTCTCAAAAAATATATATTTATTAGCTTTGGTAGAGTAAATAGTGACCTGAACAACACGAAACAATCGTATCATGGATTTCAAAGCATCTGTGTCAACTAAAGGAGCCCCAACAGCTTCAACCATTTTGCCTCCTACAGATCTGTGTGAAGCACTAGTACCAATAGCTCTGTCAAGGCTTGAACCACCATTCTCACCCCGTCTAGATGTCTCACCTCGCCGATTTCTAGGATACATGCCAAGAAGTGTACGGCTATGATAACGATGCGCATATCTTTCACGCAGCATATTTGCCTCCGCAACAAGAGCAGGTGTTAGATTTGCCAAGATGGCATCCGACGATGTTAATAGCACCTAAATTGAACATTTAGAGGGCACACACATGTTTAATACAATATAAAAACATGACAAATATGCAATCTCTGAATGAGTATAAGGGAAACTCTTTAATTGCACTTGCAGGTCCGTGGTTAGGCACAAAAAAACATTTATCTGATGTGTTCCAGCACAAGTAGATCATGCCAGAAAATTACACAGACAAATAGAAGAAAAACAAATATTAGCCTTCATACATTTTCCTTTAAATAATAGGCATATATGATAACACCTTCAATCAAAGGGCTATGATTGTTCCATTGACGAAACCTTTTATATTTTTTGAAGGTTCCTGATAAAGTCATCAATATTTATCAAAACAAAACACCCATGTAACAAATAATTTGTACCATCATACATATATTTAGCACAAAATCAGATGGATTAAATCTAAACAATTGTTTTTTTGTTATTTCAGGTTAATAAACTACCTCTTCACGTAAATCTGATGGAAATGTTGCAATTATTGAAACAGTATCCATCTCAACTGGTTGTCCTTCCAATTCCTGGGATTGGCTTATCCTCTGCGCTTGTTGTTGTGCAAGCACTTCTGCTCGGATATCTGGAGGAAGAGCAGCAAGAAATTCTGGATCAATGTCTCCTGCAGGTTGAGGTTGGTCATTTGGAGGCTGCGGTGCTTGACTCTGTTGACTGGAAAGAACCTCTGCCCGTAACTCCTCAGGAAGAGCATCTAGGAATGCAGGATCAATTGAACCTGATTCTGAAGTCTGGTTAATTTGCTGCTCCTCTGGTGGACCACTTTGATCACCTTGAGGAGGTGGAATAACTTCACCAGCACTTTGAAGAGATGTGTCTCTGCTACCTATTGGTGTGGCACTCCCCAATGACACAATCGTTCTTCTTGTTCGCGTTGGATGTAAATCACCTGATGGCCTATCTGTGGGGCCTTGCCTTTCTCCTCCATCATCATGCCCATCAGTGCTTCCTATTTCCACTTCCAGGCTACGAAGGCTTTCGCCAAGAGTGGCCCCACTTCCACCACTCTCTTGGCTCACGGCCTCCACATCCCTCACAACTGCATCATTACATTCATACTGCAAATCAATAGTCTGCATATCTGCATTCGAGGCATCCCCTCCTTGCAGAAAATCAACATTTATCTGTCTAACATCAACATTGCTAGTAGCATCCATTGTTGCAGTTGTTGGTGATGTGGTAGCCTCACTTCCATGGTTTGTATTACCTTCCATTGGAGTTTCTTCCCTTGATTTTGCAGCTGATACTTGTGAATTTTTGCCCTCAGCATTGTCTTGAGATTGCATGACAGCCCCATTTTGTTCAGAAGGTTGATCAGGATTTGGCCGTCTTAACTGTGAAACAAGCAACTCCTCGAGACCTGGCAGGATTGCAGAGGCATTAGCACCACCACGCTGCTGGCTGTTGTCCATCCACATGTTAAGACGATGGCCATGCCGTCCACTCCTCAGTGACCGGAAAATAGTATCCAAACGGGAAGGAGTGCTCGCTATATTCCGATCCAAGAAGCCTGTATCATCTACATTCTCTAAAACACGTTAGACGGTTAAAAGATTGCAAAACACAAAAAAGAACATAATCATGAGTTGCATGCTCTCAACCAATAAAAAAAAATGGTATCATAACATGCTTGGTGGAAACAATACATTGTTCGAAGTAAGGTTGCTCATAGATCAGGTTCAGGATGGGCTTTTCGTCTACTGAAATGCAAGCCCACTTACATTATGAGAGGTAAGGACCACAAGGAATCAGTTGGGCTTTTTTATAGAAAGCTTAGCCCTGCTCAGTTTAGCAATTAAAAAAAGAAGTCCTGAGCCTGCTCATCAAGTCCAAATTCATGAATAAGCAAACATTTGGACAGGCTCAACATCTGAAGCCCATTTACGTCCCCCAAACAAATTTCAGTATAATAATTGTGTTCCTGTTTTAAATTATGAGGCATCATACACACCATTTTTTGTTAACAAAGTTCATCGTCAATATCATGCAATGATTCCATACTAAATAATCACAACAAGAATGATAAACCTAATATCATTAATATATCACAGAATGTTATATATGCCTATGGCAAACTCCATGGAAAACAATTAAGGAGAATGAGATGAGGATGACCCTAATAAGAGAGCCACATGATTGGATGAAAAGTGTAGTAGACCACATAAATAGGTTGTGTGTGTAATTATACCCTTAGAATATCATTTTAGCCTTGTTGTTATGAGCCTTGAAATTTCCAATGTCATATGCCATTGATCTTTTTATGGCACATTCGATGAGGTGAGATGCTTATCCGATTTTTTACTCATCCCACCTAATTATAAGCTCCAATGGCCATTTTTTAGGGACATTCTCCCTATTCATTCTCCTTAACCCATTGCCTATAGAGCTACTATATGCCTATTGACATGGCCATTCAAATTACAGAACACCCAAGATGATGGGCCCAAGAGCATGATGTCATTGGTGAGTATTTAGTATCTACACGAAAAGCCCAACCCCACCTGTTTAATAAATGAGCTCAAAAGTCAAGACCAAGCCCAACATGTGGATCAAACTAACTTTTTCAAGCCCCTTCATTCAGCTGGATAGGATAATGGTCGGGCTCAAGCAAAGTTTATGCCCATGAACAGCCTTAGACTTCCAAGTCCACAACAATAGAGGCAAGGACTATTTCTCAGTTGTACAAATCATTGATAGAGTGATTCCCTCTCAAAGTAAACCTAAATAAATAATATTAGCTGAAAAATGATCTCATATAGGAGCCCTAATGGTAGGCCATGCATCTCCACCATCAATTTTATGAGTATTGCCTACATGTAATCGCTCCTCATACTAGCCATAGTGATCATTTATGGTTGTTGATGGAGTGAATATTGAGGAATCTCTACCCAAGAATGGCTATCATAACAACTACTAAAATCACTTAAGGAAGAACTGAACACCGAAGATGTCATGGGTTATGCAAACACTTAAAATTGCATATTTCCACCACAAATGAAAAAGTTATGACTGAACAAATTAAAGAAACTGACCAGATTGTCTAGAAGTGAGTGACTGCATTGACGAAGAAGGTTCCATCAAGAGTGGGTGTTGGATGGCTGCACCATGGTCACCATTTCTTCCTAGAAGATTGTAGATAGACGTTGTACGGCCTTGACGTCTAGATCCAAAAACTTCAACAGGCATCACATGGAGTGTGTCGTTGGCAAAATTGTCTCTGCCAAAAACCTCAATTTGTTCAAGAACATTAATTCCATTGATTCCCTCCTCCAACCTAAGAATAACTCCATCCTCGTCGTCTTCATCATCCTCGTCCTCTTCCTCCAATACATCCTCCTCAAACTCATCCTCATCCATCTCATGTTCATCTGGATCCATGTCTGGGTGTGACATGTCATGAACTTCATCTTCCTCTAAATCATTATTCCCCTCATCATCCTCATCGTCTTCTTCATCTTCATCCACTTCATCTCCACTCATCTCATCTTCCTCCTCGTTATCATCAGCATCATCTTCCTCAACAAGATTATCTTGACCATCATGAGAGATATTGAACTGTATTTCCACTGTTGCAAGACCATTCTCAAGACGCCCAGCTTCCTCAGACGATTCGTGCATAAAATCATCTCCTGCTTCATGAGCAAAACCACCATCTAAATCCCTGTCATGTTCCAAATCATCCATGATAGAATCTGAGCTTCCAGAAGTTTGGGCAGCACTAAAAGGTTCGCTATGATCAGGTTGAGATGTAGTTTCCAAGGATCTAAATCTATTCCCATCACTATTTAATCCTCCCAATTGATTTTGATCACAAGAGGGAGCCACAGTTTCTCCCTTTGAGGTATTAAGATCAACAGAATTGACATGTTCCTTGGTAACCAATTCCAAAACCTTGACAATCCCAGTGACAATCTTTGGAGATTCAGCATGATCCAAATCCAATACTTCAAGCATTCTTGTCAATGATCGAACCAAACCAACATCTACAAAGGTCATTGCAGCTTCAGCTGAAATTGATGAACCTGTAGGAGAGCGGGCAGCTATCATATCATTAAGGAGATCACTATAAGCATGAACATGGTAGTCTGGCACCCTGGAACCACTAGATGAGTTAACGAAATCATTGAAGATATTAGAGACCTCAGTGAAAACACGTTTTCGTCCCTCTACAGAACGCACAGAAGATGCCACCAAAAACTGGCTTGCTCTGCTTGCTAGTTTTTGTCTCCAATCATTGTCCATTTTCTTGTCCTTTTTAAACCTTCCAGAATAAGGAAGAAATTTGTGAAGGACATAATGAAATATTCCTCCATAACTAGTACCCGGAGGACCCCATTGAGGAAGACCCCGACCATGGCTAACTTCAGCATCACGTCGGAGCAAAATGTGTATGGATGAAGCATATGTCAAGAGGATCTCAGTCAACAGCTTCAAAATGAAAACTGTTTTGGCAAGAGAAGCTGAAGCTTCTTGTCTATCAAGTTTTCCATCTTGAGAAGTGGTGGCAATGGCTTTTCCTTTTCCCTTGCTTGCAGCACCATCAATTTCCATGTCAGTTATTGAAGGAGAAGGGATATCAGGGACTTGATCTGGGAGTTCATCATCTTTTGTGGAAGGTATAAAGGTTAAAATATAATCCAAGAGTAGCTCAATTGTGCTGACAAAACTGTGAGGGGATTTCCGATGAACTTTGACATTTTTGGTATTGGAATCTTGAAGTTTACCATTGCTTATATCGCCAGATGACGCCTTAACATCACCACCTTGTTGCTTTAATTTCTCCTTGCATTTCTCTTTTTCACGTTCTTTGAATAACACCACATGTGGCCTTTCTCCAACCATCTCAATCTGGCATACAGTTTTAGCAGCTTGCATGAAAACCATAGGATCTCTAGAAATGACAGGCGCCAGGTTCTGAAGAAAACTACGTGGAGTTAGCCTTCCACTTGAATGCCTATTTGTGGCTGCCAGAACACTGTGTCGTATTTCGGTCTCCATAGCTTGCTGAAGAGTATGAGGGTCTTCAAGAATATGACGGACTATCATAGAAGCAATGCTGTCAAACCCAGAAAACAAGCTACTAGTTTGCAAAGAAAGCAGTGAAGGCAAACCACCCGCATCAAGAAAACACAAAGCATTAGAATGAACTTTCGTAAGTGTAGCACATAACTGAAGAACAACATGCATTGTTTCAGAAGGAAGCTGATTACGTATACAGCTACAAGCAATCTCAATGACCCTCTTCTGCTCATGCATATCCATGAAACGACTTAATCCCATTGGGGATTGCAAGTTGCTCATTTTGTTCTCATCAAGAACAACAGCCTGATTGCAAACATTATCACCTTTCAACATCTCTGCAACAGGGATTTCTAGACTCATTTTTGGATCCACTTGCAACATCCGGTCTATGGCAAGAAAAGATGTAGTTACCCACTTCGGGACTAGACATTTAGCCTCACTGCACAAACTTGGATTCCATTGTGACAGCAGATCCAAAGTAATCTTCACTAGACCATTTTTAGAAGCAACTTCCCGTGACACTGTATCTTCATGAAGGACTAATGCAAGAACATGGAAAAAAGCAGCCAACACAGATTCATTGTCAACAATAGAACTTGAACTACAAATCTTCAAATGATCAATAATATGGGTAATGACTTTGGGCCTGTGAAGTCCGTCATTTTGGGAGCATATCAGAACAAGCAAATCACGAACAGGAAAAGCTAAAGGCTCCTTCATCTGCAAAAGCCGAGTACATGTTGATAACAATTCATCTACTGTAGGAAGCTCAATTGTTTCTTCTTCCTGTTTAGGGCTATTTGCAGTCTCTGCAACATCTTGCTTCATAGATGTGCCCGAGCTCCCAAGGGACAATGCAAGAGCACGAGCAAGTTCATCATCTTCTTGCACTTCCTCTGGATGTGAGAACAACCACTCCATCGCCATCTCTACACTATTTGTACCCACTTGACGAAGAGCTTCTTCAGCCCTTGCCCGGGAAAAGCCCATCTCCACAATCATTGAAATAGCTGATTCATCTGGCGGAGGACCCAATATACGAGATCCCATGTTGCCATAGACATTCTTCACTTCAACTCCAGAATATATGTGTCGCATGATAGAGACAATTGTCGCAATGAACTCACAGCTACAATCTGTAAACCGTGGATGAGACCAAATAGGAATCACAGCCTTAAGTATCTTAGACTGGAGCATCTTAATAAATGTCTCGGCATCTTGCGGCAATGGAACACTACCATCAATAATGGGCAGCACAAGCAGAAGTTTCGTAGATGGAGCTAAGATGAAAGAAGAAGTCACCAAGTGATCCATCAGAGTACCATAGCTAGCCAAGGCCCCATAGATCCATGAATTATCAGTTGCTTCCTTTTCAACTTGCATTGAATTCCAATCATCCATCTCCATAGGAGAAGCAGGTGGCCTGTTGACGGCAAAAAGCAGCTCGCTGGTGGCTTCAAAAGTGGTTAAGATAGAATCAACAACTCCGTAGCAATAAAAGCAATTAACCAGTATTGAGTTGCACGATTCTGGACGGTCCAATAGCATGCTATCGATGAAGTTGACAACTTTTCCGAGATAACGGCATTTTGTTGATATGGAAGCTTCTGTATTGTTTGGATCAGCATGCCCCCCAAAACTCAAGTGGTCTCGCACAATGGAAGCGAAGGTAGAGGCAACAGATTTGCTAGAAGGTGACACATTTAGAGAATCAACTTGCCGACGAGATGGAAGTAACATTGCCTTTCCTAATTCCAAAAAGAGATGGCAAATGTGAAAAGAGAGTGATCTCATCATGTCACAACAGGAAGAATAATAAGATTTTTGCTGGTCACCCTCCATCCTGCTAGCACCGCTGGCATTTGAAGGATCAGACCGAGTCAGTTGGTGATTAGACCCCACACGCTGATTTGATAGCCCATCAACACCCATTCTGTGTTGAACACCGGTGGCACGGCCCAACTCACGATACAAGTTTATAAGGTCAAAAAATTGAGATTCAACACTCCATCCAGAGACCCTTCGCCTCATTAAAGGATCAATTAACTGCCTAACAGAGTTGAACCTTTGCTCTTCAGTTTCATTTGTACCAACACACCTTTGTGATTCACCAATGCAGCTAGAACCAGAACGGTCATCTTCAGTCTCAAGCTTCACTCCATCAAGGAGGGAAATCTGCCATAAAACTTCTTGATGGACCCGCCCAATATCTTCCAAAACATCTTTGCTACCATTCCCAAATTCAGCAAGTAATGCATTCATCCAACGACCATCTTTGGAGGCAGCAATAAAAAGAATAAACTCTATCACAAAGAGAGAAGAGAATATCCCATTTTCTGCAGTACTGTTAGATACTAACGAAAATGAGTCAGCCACAGAACTAAATCCGCTCAAAGCCTTTTTCAAATGGTCCCTAAGAGAGGAACAAAATGCTTGTGCCAGTGGAACGGAGTGATACTGAGTAAACCCTTTGAAAACCACAGTGCTATGCAAAGCAATGGACATCCCTTCAGATGATTGAGCAATTCCAGGCCGTAGCAAGAGTTTCATCAAAGCTTCTATACCCTTCTTCTCCACAAACAACCTAGAGGCTTCAGAATTTTCCATTACTCGATGAACCAGTACCATCACATGAAAAATACATAATTGAACAAACCGGTCATCACTAATGCCATCAACAGTTGATTCCTCTGCAGCCTCCAAATGAACTTGAATTTCTTCACCTCTTTCTTCCAAATCTGTTTCCATTGCAGAACTCCCATCAACCTTCCCACAAGCACCAGCAGATGCATCCTCCCCTATCGAAGATAATTTATCAATAATTTCAATGATGATATCAACACCAGTGCTTCTCAATGAAGATACATGTCGTAAAAGCTCTTCGACAGCATTCGCTAAAGGAACAACTGCTTCATTCATTGCTACAAGATATTTCCTGGTTGTGAAGGTGTCTATGAGAAAACGCAATGCAGACGTTTCCTTAACTGCTTCCAAACCTTTTGCATTAAGACAGATGGCACCAAGACCATTTGGAACACAGGTCAACGCTTTTACAAAAGGGAGTATCCCCGCTGTCACAGAAGACAGGAAAGCATCTGGAAGTCCCAAGTCATACAATATGGAGAAGCATGTCGGGTCCTTGTGAATAATTTCACTCATAACAGTTACAGCTGAAAAATAGATGTCACCCCCAAATTTCTCCACATTGCGAAATATCAGTGATAAAGATGAAGGTAAGGAACTATCTAAAGAGTTTTCGACCCTTGCAGAGTTTGCTGGTGCATAAATAGCAGAACCAAGAGCCTTTAGCAATACCTTAATGAGCCGCTTATGAGAATACAGAGTATCACTGTCAAACTCTGATGTATTGCTGATAACCATCTTATTGTTATTTTCAGTACCCATGACAATAATTCTATGAACTTCAGTCTGTAACCTCTGAGCCAAAAGTTCTACTCCCCCAAGATCTTTGAACAAGGACACTGCAGCATTACTATAATCCATAAGCTTTTGAAGAGTTTTTACAGCAGAACAGATGAGTCGAATATGAGAAGAATCAGCATCCTGCAGTAGAGGCAAAAGGGTAGGAACCATTCCAGAACCTCTTATAGCACTGCCAGAACTCGAAGATGATATAACATGAAGCAGATAAAACTGAAGAAGAGCATCAACAAATGACACAGAAGATGGGTCACTGGCGCTATTCAGTGACAAGATTGCTTTCTGAAGCACGCTTAGAAGAACCATACGATTCCCTCCAGCAGAAATAACATTTGAGCTATTCAATATCCGGGCTCGCTCATGCGATGATGAATACGCTGCTAACTGTGCTCCCAAGGCAAGCATTGCAAGTGTCCTAATTGTTCCTGGAATAGCATGTTCGGAACGCACAAGACTAATCAACTCATTAGTGTACTCTGGTTCATTAGCAAAGAAGGCTACAATTTCGTCATGAGCATCACTTGACTGTACCAACACAATGAAAGAAAGAAGGCAAATTCTACTGTAAAGTCTGCAGTTAGGGGTGCAAAAAGCACGAGCATATCTGATTCGTGTCAACAGAGAGAACCTGTGTTCAGGAGGTACATTGAATTGAGCAGTGCATTCGTTCAAAAGAGTTAAATCATCCTCCTCATGGAGATGCAAATCTGGGATGTGTATGACACGCAAACTGGAAGATTGCCTCCTGTCACCATTTGGCATGGTGCCCAAAGGTTGTGCCACCTGGAATTCAAAATGTAGGGTTGAACCTAATCGATATTGTGACTTATCAAACTCATCATCTACATCAGATGGAAATAAGGACAACCCTCCTTCCTGACTTTTCTCATTAGCCACAACACATGAAAATAAACCCAGGCCTTCCTCTTTGCTTCCCCGTCCCTGTGCAAGTGAAAGTAGACAACTGTTCAATGAACCACAACCAATCAGTTTCCCACTCACATGTAGCTTGGAAGGATTTATCTTCACTAAAGCAGACAATGTTTCTAGTGCAGCTATAACGATATCAGGATCTGTTGATGCCAGCAGTAGCTTGAAATGCTATGCACAAATAACAAAACAGAAATGTCAGATTCCAACAAATGCAAAAACCAGTTGAGATTGGCACTCAAAATTTGCTTTGACAAGTTTTCCATGGATTGACTGCATATTTGACTCCAATATGACTCAAACTTATAACATTTATGGTGGCAACTTAAATAAGCCAAAATCAATTAGAAAATGAATTCCTATTTGTTTCCTTTTTCTCATTTTCCCAAAAAAAAATTCTCATTAAATTCATTTTTTCATTAGAATGCATTTTCCTCGTAAACAATCAACATACCCTGATGGCACATTTGTTTACACAATTTCATAGAAAATTCACTTTTCCTAGAAAAATGAGATTTTCCTATTTTTGTTTGCACAAATTTTCCTAATAATCTAAATTCTCCAACCAAATATTCCTAGAAAAACAAGAAAAAAAATTCCATGGACAATCATTTTCCCAGGAATTTCCTTACCTGACTAAACCCATTCATTAAATAAGTAGCTGTACTTTCACCTTCACCACAAACATTATCATATTGACAATCGAATACAACACCTTGAAGGTGTTCAATATTCACACAAATAGGATTTTAACTCAACCCAATTAAAATGGGTTGACCTGATCCATTTATTCAGTGGTCAAATAAAACTAACTTCAACATGACTCAGACCATTTATAAAATGAGTTGACACAACCCAGCGACGTCTTTATTAAAGAAGTTAAACCAACCTAACCAATCTTCAATGAACCGGTCAAACCCATCTCTGACCTGACTCATTTACTAAACAGGTACCTATTCCTAATCTGACTCATTTAATAAACGAATTGCCCAAACCAAGTATCAGAGCGAGCATAAACGGATTGACAAAAAATGGCCCATTAATTAAATGATTTTGAGCCAACCCAAATAATTCTTAAACAAACTGATACATGTATCAGCCCCACTTATCAGAAATTCCTTCTTTTCCTGAACGGGTTGTCTAGCTTGAAGTAATTCCAACAAATTCAAGTGAAAAGCGTCAAACTTTCATGAAAAATATGAAAAAGAAGAGTTTGAGTCTTTTATGAAAAAAAAAATAATAATAATAATCTGTATAGTTTTGTTGTTGGTTACTTATCTGGTTAGTAGGGTGACTTATCCGGGAAGGCTGTGTGGGCAATGGCGGTGCGGGCCCCAGGGGATTAGTCTTGTTGGGTCAATACCTCAGGGATACCCTCGTTATCCAAAAAAAAAAGGGTCTGACAACCAAGAAAATCATGATCTCCCTAAATAAACAAGGATCTAACCATCTGAGGATGAATGGGTTTGTATTGCTTGTAAATGAGAAGCTCCACTTTGCTATCAGTTATACTTATTCATAGGCATGTTTACCAGATGGATTCAGGCTGGGTTCGGTCAAAAAAACCCCAAGCCCGTCAGAAGCCTTTAGAGCTTTCAAAATCAAAGCCTAAGCCCGGCATTTAAAGCTCATTCATTTTACACCTGGCACCATTTATATTATATTGCTTGTAAATGAGAAGCTCCACTTTGCTATCAGTTATACTTATTCATAGGCATGTTTACCAGATGGATTCAGGCTGGGTTGGGTCAAAAAAACCCCAAGCCCGTCAGAAGCCTTTAGAGCTTTCAAAATCAAAGCCTAAGCCCGGCATTTAAAGCTCATTCATTTTACACCTGGCACCATTTATATTATATTATATTATATATATATATAATATGTACATTTGAAAATTTATCCGTACTGATTAAAAGTATACTTAAATATCACCATCAGTTAAAATTTAAGTCCAAATATTCATTTCTAGTTACTTGATAGTCAAGGTTAGCAAACGTCCTTAAAAGACAAGGCCTAATGATTTTAACCATTAAGATCAAGTGGCTTGAAATTGATTTTTGAGATGAAATTTTAAAATATTTTTTATTTTTAAGTCTTCTTTCAATCTATACAATTAGATTTTTCAATTATAAAACAAATAATATAAAATATAAAAAAATAAGCGGACCTAAAAGCCTGAGCCCAGCCCGTCGGACAAAAACTTTGTCCAAGCTCGTTTAGTTATGTCAACTCGGGCCAAATTCGGACAAATGAGCACCCCTAGTCATTTATGACACATGTCACTATGATTACAAAAAGACTTCACCAAAAAAATACCAAAATGATCCAACTCCCAAGCATATGAAAGTTGAGCAATTGATGATGGCATAGCCCACTAAAAACCAAGTTGATCCAAGACAAAACTCCAAACAGCTGAAGAGAATGGACAATGGATAAAAAGATGATTTGTCTCTTCCAAGGCCTAAAGACAAAAGAGGCAACCAATAGGGTTATTTTTGTCCAAAAAAACATTTATGTGGGTTTTTATTAGTTGTTCTTCTTCTTCTTCTTCTTCTTCTTCTTCTTCTTCTTGAAAAGGTGTAGTCGTTGTTGTTGTCATTGTCATATAATATAGCATGACATAAAAAGACAAGATTGCATGGAGACTTAGAAAGTAAAGTAGAACAAGCATCAAGGTCATGAACAGAACAAGCTTTTGTAAAGCATCAAATGAAATTTCATACTCAAATCAAACATAAGTAAGGTACACATAAAGGAAATGGAAGTTAGTAGTAACACTCAGATGGAGAACATACCTCTAAACCACCAAATAAAGCTTTGTTGGGGCAATTGTCCAAAATAGTTTGCATTACTCTTAAAATTTGCAGGACAGAATTCTTTGGAAAAAAATCATTGTCATCTAACATATTATCAGATAATAGAAGATCTTTCCGACAAGAGATACAAGTCTTGAAGTATGTATCAAAATGTAGAAAGAGCGGCCTCCAATGGTGAAAATTTCCCTGAAACCAATGCCATATAAGTAAAAAATATGAATATAAATAAACAAACTCCAATGCAACAGGTTTAGCAAGCTTCGGCTTAGCACCTTATTATACTCCCATCGAAAACCTGAAAGAGGGATTGCTATATCATGTAGGGGGCAATTGATGACTCTATCAATGAATGTCTTGATTTTTGGAGGCTGCAAGTATTTACATTTCAGCACAGTAAATTAGACCCAGTCATCTAAAAAATATCAAAAAATTCAATTTGAACAGAAGAAATGAATCAACATTTTTTAATGCATAAATGTCACGTAGATATTTAAAATCTTTGATGTCATGGTGTTAAGTAGCAGCACAAGAAATCTGAAACTGGGTAGGATGCAGAAAAACCATTTGGCAAGCTTTGCAGTCTCTGACACATCTAAAACATGCTTCAAAGTCGCTTCAGTGTCACTTCAAAGTGGTCATCATAGCAGAAAGAGATTAAAAACTCTAATACTTCAATGTATGAAAAAGACTCCCTACAACTTGTAGTAACATATTAGCAACTACTATTGTTGTCTCTGTGCAGGTTTCTTCATTGCTCTTCACTTGTCCCAATCAATATGGAATATGTTTTATCTCTATGCTGAAGTCTTTGGGTGATGGGAGGGGTTTCTGAACGCAATATTAGAAGTTGGGAATTAAGACTGTTTAGAGGACTAAAGGAGAGGAAAGGTGACACCAAGAGCAACTCCAGCAGTAATTCCAATCTTTGTGGAGAGAGCACAATGCTAGGGAGTTTCTAAGAAGAAGAAAAACGAAAGTGATGACAAAGATGACAATGTGATTTGAGGTGTTTTCGGTAGGCGAAGATGATGGTGATCAAGTGGGCGCAAAGGAAGCGCAAATTTCAAGGATATCATATTTGGAATCTGAGAGGAATTGAGTTTATTTGTATGAAGGAGGCTAAAGATGTTTCAGAGGCAAACTGAAACGGCCTCCACAATGGAATTGACTGTTGTGATCTAAACCGCAGGCTGAAATTACAATTGTAAAACCCCATGAGATTGAATGCCACAATCAATACTGGCCGGTAAATGGAATGAATTTTATAAGAGGGTCGAGCCAAAAATAATATTTCCATTTCTTCTACCCAGCTTCTAAAGCATTTCTTGAGAGAGGACTGGGAAAAAACCTCAGCAGTTTTAATCACCCCCTAGAGGACAGATTTGAGCATAAAAATTACTACCATTAGACCGAGTTGGACCTGAATCAGTCTTTGAGATAGTCTATCCAATTCTTAAGATGTTCAATTTGTTTAAAAACTATTACAACAAAGCGCAAAATTATGACAATAAAAGGGAAAATCAAAGTGAAAAACCGTAGTGTCACACAAACACGGATAATAATGATGATGATGATGACGACGATAGATAGATAATAAATAAATAGGGTAAGAAAATCGAGAGACGGCGAATCAAAGCTTACAGGTTCAGACTCCAATTTGGGAGCGGGGCGAAGAGAATCCTCTCCGGACAAGAGCTGCCGTAGCCGGAGCGGCAAGCTCGATCTTGGAGTTGCCATTTTCAGACCTGAATCTCTACTTCCAGAGACTTCTGTATCGATGGATAAATAAAGACATAAATAGTAATAAAGGAAGGAACAAGAAGAAGAATGAGAGGGGAGGAAGAGAGAGGAAAAAGAGAGGGGTGCTACGGTAGAGACGGATGGGCAGAACGAAGAAGTTCTTTTTTTTCCTCCCCTTTTCTTTGCTTTTTTACTTTGGGTTTTTTCTGTATATACACGTTTATCGGGTGTATGTACCCCCGAGCGTAGAGGCAAGGGAACGTTCGAAGACCAAAAGAAAAAGCGGATGGGGTGTATATTAGAAGCGTAGGGTTCTGATATTATGCGCCGCGGAGCGCATCTTTCCCATTTCTCTTCTCTCTACCGCCTCAATTTTTGGGAATATTATCTGTTATGACTTCTGAATGGGAAACTTGATTTTCAATAGTTTTTTCCTTTTATAGATTTTTTCTTAAAAAAATTAAATATATTTTTTCCCAGCAGTAATTTAAAATTTTTTTTTTTAGACGAGTTTCAGTATTGCTCGTCATGCTTAAATTTCCTTTGGAGTTTACTTTTTAGCAACATTGGCCTGCCACACAAAAATTAAAGACAAAAAAAATAAATAAAAAAAAAATATAAGATCAAAGTAGACTTTATTGATAGTTTTAAAAAAAATTGAGTTATTATTTTTAATGGAGATATTGCAAATTATCGTAGAATTGACCTTTTATGATTGAATATGATGGATAGAGAATTTTATATATGATATAACTCAAGGAAAAAAATTCAATTTAATTATCATAATTTTGTAAGACAGGTTATGAAAAATTAATAGCTCTATAGCAAATAGATTTTCAAGGTCCAAAGTCATAAGATCAATATTATTATATGAGATTTAAATTTTATATAATCAATATTTTTATTATTCTGTATATTTTTTTATCAAAAATATGTGTATCTCAATATTTAAAGAATAGTCTTTTTTAATGAAGAAACTTAGAACTCCCTTTGTTGACTTGGTAGTTGCAACACTGCAATAATCCTGAAACATTCTACTCTAAAAGTAATTTTATCATTTATGAGGTACTCTTAAAAGGGAAAAAGGATGATTTAATGTTAAAAAAAAAAAAGAGTGTGTAGTTGATAATTTCATGAAAATTACTTTTTTATATATAACTGATTCAATTGAAAAGGTCTATCAAAAACTAGCTTAAAAAAACTACACATTTTTTTTATATTTAATGAAAATTACTTTTGTCACGCCCCGAACCCGAAGGGTGGACTCGGAATGCGATTGAATTTTTTTATTTTTTTTAAAGATAAATAACTCAAGTATTCTCACTGGGCCAGATCAGCAGTTGGGCCCAAAAGGTCACACATGATTCCAACATGTGGACTCGAACACAAACCATAAGTCTACCCAACAATTAGACATAAACAACAACATCAATACACGTAATATGATCACAAATTTCAACCATTTAATTAGCATTCAAAATCACATCAGAATAACTATAGAAACGTAGTAGTCCTAGTACATCACATTAACACACACTAAGTACCACACTCGATACTTTACAAAAGAGAATGTTCCAAGAACCAGAAGACACAAATACAAGGGTATTCCCCTTAGTGGAGATCCCAAAGCAGCGCCGCAGCTTATTCGCTCTAAGCTTCAAACGGAGGGTTCTCCTCCTCAGGTTCAACTCCTGAAAGGTGAGTGGGTTAGCTAACTAGTCAGTGAAGGAAATATAATAGTGCAGTTTTAAAGTAAACAACATGTTAGTATATAATCAATAGTTGCAATATAATATCTCATGCTTGATAATAAATTCACAACATCAAGTAAAGTCTTATCATCATTTCCATCATTATCTTTCCATTACTGTTATTTTCCAACGTCACACCTCCATACTACGCTGAGACCATTGTATTAAGTCCCGACATGTCAAAATACATCCTTGCAAGTACATCTCCGGCTCTACCATAGCCGGTACTGACACCCTCAGGTCAGCAATTGACGCCCATATTCCACCCATGGTCCAGTAGACGTAAATCATCTCCCATATGGCCGATATTGGTTCAATAGTCATAGGCACGTGAAGCAGTATTACACATTTCATCTGATCATAGCATTTACCAGCATCATAAACACTCTTACTATAGTGCGTCGAGTCTAGGCACATGAGTGGGTTCATCAAATCTGACTCGAGATCCATCTCAAACAACAAAACTTGTTTACATTTTAAGTGCAAAGTTCAGTTCCCTCACCGTGACGGTGTGGTTTCACGGTCTCTGTTCAAATAACACACAAGTGCACAATTAATATACATAGCATTCATATACAACATGTACACATACAAGTAGTATTTCGAAATCATACTGGTTTTCCCAAAACGTCCAAGGTACATGGAATTGAGTATCCTACTCGGTTTCTATCATTTTAAAACTATAATCATCCATGAGATAATAATATAATAAAAAAGGGTTCAGTCCAAAATTCATATTGTCTTCTCGGCATTGACCAGATTGACTTATTGAGTTAGGTCTAGATCATCGGGTCACTTCTCGGTTGTCTTCTGGATAGGACCAGATCTGACATTTTGAGTTAGGTCTCGAGGTCACCTAGTACCCGACTATACAGCGTCGGCCTGAAAGTGAATCACTCGGTGCCCGACCAATAGGGTCGGCCTGGAAGCGAATAGAATAATATTTACACTATAAGTAATAAAAAAAGAGAGGTTAGTACAATTTTAATTAACAAAAAAGGTACTAAAATCACATCACATAATCTAACAAAATAATATATTTTTTTGAATAAAATAATAATATTTATTTATTCAATCATTTATTTATTATTTTTTTTCAATGGGGACTAACATCATAAATCACAAGCATCTACAATATAAAATATATTTTTTTTAATAAAATAATAATATTTTTTTATTCAATCATTTTTTTTTTCAAAAGGTACTAACATCACAATCACAAGTATCAGCATAATCTAATAATTTTTTATTTTTTTTTCTTCTTCCTCCCTTCACTGTCTGTAACTGACAGTGAACGACCGGAAAACATGAAAAACGAATCCGGAAAGAGTGGGTTTTCCGGATTCGATTTTCATATCTGACCGGTCGGATGGATTCCTCCGGGAGTCCTCTTTCCATATGGGAGAGGTTTGGAGATTTGAAACTTAGTAAGCCATCCGATCTTAGCACCGAAAGCTCACTGATGCACTTAAAATAGGGTTTTCCTTAAAACTTTAAAATGGTTTTTCTCACTGAAAACAGGGCAAAACCGGGTTTTCTGGATTCGAAATTGACTGAAATTGAAAGGGGATGTAATGGACACCTTCAATGGAGTTCCTGGGCTGAGAAATCTGGACTTTGAAAATTTCCCCTAAAAGCTTATGGGTGAAAAATTGGGAAAACAGAGAGGAAATCGGCTGGTTTTCGTCCGAGAATAGAGAGCTTAAGAGAGAAGCGAAGGTGAGTGGGAGTTTGATCTGAAGAGAGGGGCTCCTTTTATAGAAAAACCGGCAGGGAAAAGGGGCGAACCGACCACTGCATGCGGTGCCTGGTGACGCCCCAAACAGTAACAAGTTTGGAGGTTGTAGATCAGCCCTTCACAGTTTTTATTTTTGCTAAAAGATCCTAGTTTTAATAAAAATCTGATTTTTAACTAAAACATGTTTTTAGAAGTTCCAAAAATTTGATCCAACCTTAAAGATAGGTTGGGTTTTAAAAACCTTAATCACCATAAAAATTTTAGAATTTAACTCTTACTAAAAACCATTTATTTAAATAAAAATCACATTTTAACACTATTTACTTAAATAAACAAATGTTAAAATAAAAAATTTAGAGATCTCCTTTTGGGGTCTCAAAGAATAACTAGACCATTCTTAAAATGGTCTACCATAAACTACTTGTTTCAAATTTTATCTCATTCTCAAAACCATTTAAAATAATTATTTTCCCCTTTCGGGGTTTTGACGGACGGATTTAAAATACCATTTTCTCAAAATAAAATTATTTTAAAATTAGAAATGCAAATCCTTTATTAAGGAGAATATTATCCACCAATAATATTCCATAACAACATAATTTCTAAAAAAAATAATAATAAACGGCAAATTATCAAAATGCCCCTTCAGCTGGACGAGCTGGATCACTGAGCTTGCGAGCTCGGATTTGGCCAAACCTGAGCTTTCCTTAAAGCCCTAACCGAAATCTTTGAGATTAATCGGTTAAACAAAATTATTAAGCAAAAACACGCCTAATCTAGGGCAGGGTTTTACAACTTTTTTATATATAATAGATTCAATTCAAAAGGTCTAAAAAAATTAGCTTAAAAAAATTACACACTCTTTTTTTTAATATATTTAATGCAAAATAATTTTTTATATAATGATTATATAAGAGTTGCATCAAAAACTAGCTTAAAAAAATTGTAGGGTGTGTTGGTCGTATATGCTCAGGTTTGATCACAGTGTAGAATTTATTACTGTGATAAAAAAATTAACTGGTTATAATTTATTGTGAAGAGTATCAAACTATAAAAAAATGCTTATGGAAGCATTTTTATCTCTTAACTTCTTAATATCAAAGTAAAACTATTAAATATATGTTTTTTACTGTGATCCAACGGTGATTATGTACCAAATGTCTTAATAATTTATAAGTGAGTCATTAAGGTCTTATATTTTAAACTGTATTTGAATGATATTTGATAATGATATAATTTTTATTTATTTTTTATTTTTTTTAAAATAAATATATATATATATATATATATATTATTACAGGATTTATATAAAATTAGTTTCATAAAGCATGTAGAACCTTAACAGATGAAAATAAGTAATTGAAGATTTTTGTTCTTTATCAGATTTATTACTTAGATCAAGTGGAGAAAAATCATTTCATAACTATAAAATTGAAAATATTTCATTTATTTTAGTATTTTTTTCTAATAAATTTTCAAAATAAAAATGTTAGATTCAAATTTGATTTGTATTGAGTTTCATTCTAAAGGGGATTAATAGAAATGTCAAAGGAATGAGAGACAAGGGTTTTATAAATACCATTAAAGACTAAAAGGTTTTCAAATCTCTCAAATCTCTCAAAGGAGGTAAAATCAATTTTTTTTACCTCTACTCTCTCACTGCCAAAAAGAGAATCAAAGGGTTATTCTCGTTCCTCCCTCCTTACGCCTCAAACGAACGTAGTCTTTTTTCTTATAAATACAGTGATGTACGGATTTGAGAGACCACTCTCCACATTATGGAATAAAAAGAGAACTCTCCACGTTGTGGAATAAAATTTGAAAAATAAGTATTTTTTAATCTCCTTCTCTTGCCTTGGCTGCAGACTTTCAACCTAGACGAAGATGAGGGATTTATTTTCTGTATTGAAAGCCAGTGAGCATCAAGCCCCTACGAGAAATTGATGTCAAATTAGGTATAGTTGTGATTTAAGGGGTAAGTGGGTGTGAGGGAAATTAAATCCAGGTCTAATTCAAACTTCATATATCAAAGTTTTTGGGAGAGCCATTATCGATTGTATATAATATATATAAAAGATAATGATTTCTAGTATTCCTCTTTACTCCGCTCTCTTCACGAGGTCACCTCTGCGAACCTCTCATATAATCATGGTGATATATCAATTGAAAAGGTATAAGTTTGTAGTCTAAAAAAAAAAACCATCTTGATTTGATCAACCAAATCATATTCTCCCTTATTTTTTATGTTTTTGAAAACGACAACATGAGGTAATCTAATCTATATAATTTTTTTATATATGACAAGTTAAATAATTAGATATTTTTAATGGATCCAGCGCTATCAACATACGTGGACTCTACATAAATGGGTTGATAGAGAGTGCCGCTTGAGGGAGAGTGTAAGATTATTATCTCAAATATATATAATAAGGTCCCTTCGAAAATAGTTTTCACCAGACTTTCATAATAAAGACCAAAGTCCACCACTTAAGACCATATAAATAGGTGTTTGAAATTCATTCATCCTTGAGTTATATACAGTGTGTACTGTTTTATAATGATTTTACAGAAGGAGGTATTTTTTTAAGATCTTAATTTTATTTATTTAATAGTAAAAAATTTATTAGAGTAGATTAATTAACTTTAAAAATTAAATTAGCGTCTAACACACAAAATTAATGAAGGCTGGGTGGATATGAGAAAAGAATTAGATCTATTAGATCCAGTATTGCCCTATAAAAGATAAACCAAAGTTCTCGTGAAATTTTCATGAGACCTTTCAAAAGATAATTGTTATATATATATATATATTTATTATTTATTTATTTTTAAATCCTATTATAAACTCATTATTAATTACTATGATTTTAAAACGTCCAATGGCCAGAGACAGTTGCTAACGCGCCCCCGCCCTCTTTCCCTCCTTATATTTTTTCCTTTCTTCGAGTTTTGGCACTTACACATTTCTCATATCAGCTCTTGATCTCCTCTATCCCTCTCTAATGATTTTCTGTTGTGGGGATAAGGTTTCCGATCGCTCCTATTTTGATCTCCCCTTCTCGAATTCATCTCCTTCCGTTCTCATTTCTAAGGCTAGGGTTTAGGAATTTCTTTCTGTCTGCGAGCTTCCAAAATTGAATTCGAGGCCATCGGAGCTGATTCTGGTGCCTCCATTCAAGAGTTTCTTTGCTTGATTATGGAAGACGGGAGGAAAATATGGTTTCTGAGCAGAGTTCTCTTTTTTCCGCGCAAATTGGAGGATTTTCCATGGACTGAAGCGGTTTTCCGCTCCGATGTTGGGTTTTAGCTCGAGGTTTAATGAGTTTTAGGTTTATGTGGTTCGTGGAGTGAGTTGTTCTCTATTATTCCCATTATTCAACAAATCCAGTTGCGATTGTTCTTGAGCTGTTGTCGTTTAGATATTTTAATATCCTGAGTTGATATCTGGTGTATTAGAGTCAGGACTTGCTTCCTTTCCTACAAGGATTGGTGAGATTTGAATTTATACTGCAAACTTCTCTGATAAGGCTTGGTTTAATAAAATTCAGGTAATTGGCAAATTCGATCACAATCGAGATGTTCTTGTTGCGATTATTTTGACATAAATATAAAACATTGAAAAACGAGCTGAAACTATGGGTTGTTAACGTTGTGGTAATGACAATGTTAACGTTGTACTGTTCTGTGGGAACCTATGTATGTTTATTTATGGTTCCTAGTTTTGAGTCTGTTTTATGTTTATTTATACATTATTGTCTTTTTTTGAATTAGACAACAAATCCTAGATAGATGGGAATATGGATGATAATGATATGATTTTCTTGCTAAGTTTTCTTGGTTCACGAGCAAAGAGAGTTTATTTAAATTTTTAGCGTATCAATGCTCCTTAACCTAAAACACAACAAATTTATTTTAGTCAGCTGGATGAGAGGTTTGATATTAGATCAAATACCAATGTCCACCTTATTCATATTAGCATAAGGAGAAACGATTCTTTGCTTCCATATTATGAAATTATTCGTCATTTGTTTCTGGTCTGTTGGTGAATTGGCAAATTATTTTTCTTTTCTTATTTTTCTGATTCTTCTTTGACTTAAAACTATTTTTCTCTTTTCATTTTGTCAATATACGGTTTGGATCTGTGTTTGGGGAATAAAGACTCTTGGTTCCCATGTTTTATGGTTATCATAATTCATCTTTCCTTTAAAAAAAAAAAAAAATCTTGGCAAAAAAATCTCTTGCCTTTTTTTCTTTTTAATAAAAACTTGATATTTTGTGATCTATGCTTCAGATGTCAATATGCTATTTGGACTATGAACAGCTTGAGCAATTTGTTTGTGATCAATGTTTTAGGGCATATTTGTGCACCTACCAAAATCCATAGTTTATTTTTTTTTGAACATTCAAAATCCATCGTTTTTTAGTACTAAACTATTTTTCAATTCTTGAATTCTAACCTTAGGATTTGATGTCATTTGTTTTGGAAGATTCTATGTGTGGTGTAACAACATATTTTTCATAATTTTTAATTCTAGGTGGAGTTGGCCTAGCTTCTTCAACAATATTTTTTTTAGTGAGAGAGAGAGAGAGAGAGGGTTTAAATTCTTGAATTTATGGTTTTCTTCTGCTGTTTTCTTTATTTTCAAGTGAGCATATTGATCTGGGGTGAGATCATGAATGAGCGAAGTCATGCTCTCCATTTTTAATTTTAAATGGTTTGACCTTTTTTTTTTTTTTTGAAGAACGGAAAATTCATCCAAAAGAGAGCAAACTGAACAACATCCAACGGACCCAACCATGCCAAGAACACGTCGAGATGGAAGCCAGTGTAAAATCAGCAACCCTGTTAATTTTTTTTTGCTCAGTTGCCCAACATACCACCTTATCTATATGAATAAGTGTACTCTCCAAAAAAAAGAAAAAAGAAAAGAGAGAGAGACCCAGCCATGCCTAGAACACATCATGCAAACCAGTGAATATATCGGCAACTCTGTTAATTTCTTTAGCTGAACTGCCCTAAGTACATTTTTCTTTAAAAAAGAAGATAATCTATCTGAATGATTGACAATTAATACTATTTTATCATTAAAAAGGTGGAAAGATGTTCTTTTGGTACTTGTTGTTGATTGAGGACTCATGAGCTCAGTTGCAGATTTTGGCCAAAATTTATTGTTTTGGGCCCAAGCCAAAATATATATTTTTTGAAAATAGTGGCTGATTTTTAGAGATATCAGCTGAAATTTCAAGATATCGGGCAAATGTTTTTGGTCCAGGCTGGGACTTATAAGTTTCTCTTGGTCCAAATTTTAACTCAGGTCATGAGTAGAAGTTTGACAAGTGAGATGATTCATTTTGTGTTCCATTTTGTTTCTTCCCTTCTGCTTGTTCTTCAGAGTGCCCACTTTCTGATTGGATGGGTTTGAGTTATGAAATGAGATTGTGCTCATATCAGGTTTTAAGCATATGAGTGACACAACAAGTGAGAATGATGATGGAATGCTGTCAAAGGATCAAGCTGATTTGTCATCTTTTGAGGAAGGCAACTCCGGAGGGACGGGAAGTGGAACTGCTCTCAAGAAAGGGCCATGGACATCAGCAGAAGATGCAATTTTGATAGATTATGTCAAGAAACATGGAGAAGGGAATTGGAATGCTGTGCAGAAGTACTCGGGGCTGTCTCGTTGTGGGAAAAGTTGTCGTTTACGCTGGGCGAATCATCTGAGGCCGAATCTGAAGAAGGGATCTTTCACGGCTGAGGAGGAACATCTGATCATTGAGCTCCATGCCAAACTGGGGAATAAATGGGCTCGGATGGCTGCACATGTAAGTTCATTCCTTCAATTTTTAGCTGTATGTATCTCTATTTGTTTTGATTTATTTTTCAGTTATTTAAGCTTCATGTTAAACTGAGGAATAAATGGGCTTGGATGGCTACACGTGTAAGTTTATATTTCCAATCTTTTGGCTGTATGTATCTGTATTTGTTTTCATTTATCTTTCAGTTATTTATACCCTGTAATACTGGGTCTTAGAAACTATGGTGCAATTTCTGACTCAACCCTCCAACCCAACCCAAACATGAACCTAAAACATAGGGTTATGGTTGCAGTACATTGATTCATTTAAGAAATGGATCGATCCATCCCAAAACCATTTAACAAGTTACTGTGAGGACAAGGAAAGTTGTGAACAGACCACCAAACTGACCGAACCAGACTTGGAAAAGCAGGCTTCTAGTTAGAATACATTGACCTGTTTAATAAATGAGTAGAGCTGACCCAAACCCATGTAATAAATGTGAGGGTTTCGGTTGAAGGTTCAAAATAAACAGGTTGATGACCTGAAGTGGAACCTAGCCAATTGCTGCCTCCATTAGTAATCCATTAGTTTGCATATTACTTGAGAATATGTTTCACTAGCCCTAAGGGAACCAATTGTTTCATTACCATTTTTTTAGACATGGACTCTAGGTGCTATTCATGCTGACCCCTAGGAAAATTGACATGTTACAAAGGAAAAGACCATAGTGTAAAGCAAATATTTTAGTTAGGTTCTTCATCAGTCATTTGATTTTCTTAAATGAGCATGTAAAGAACCCAAGCTGATGATTATTTGGATAATCATAGCCGTTAATTTGGATAAGTTGATAGTAAATATGAATAGTATATGGTTGAGGAAAAGGTCAATTAAAATCCTTTTGAGCATTCTTTCTTTTCCTCCTAGAAACAAATCTTCTAGGATTCAATCAGTTTAAACTTTTGAGTCTTTCTTTTTCTCTTTTCCCTCTCTCTCTCTCTGTTTTTCTTTTTGAAAAATATTACAGATGCAAGGTTAGGAATGTTGAATGAGCTAAAGTGCTGCGCTGTGTCTGAAATTCTGCATAAGCTGTTTGGATTTATGGGTCATCTGCCCTGTATTCCAGGACAGAGCTGTTGATACTCTGACTGAAAAAATGCTTCTTAAAGCTCTACTTTCCTCATTGCCTCAAATTAAAACTAGGGAATGATCTCATGAGAGCTCAATTAATTGCGTATCATTGTAGCATTAAGTGAAGATCCTGGAAGTATCTGTCCCTTTTGCTGGCCAAGGCAGGACTTTAGAGTTCCACTATTCTGTGTATATTACCTCCTGTGCCTTACATCTTCTATTTTGACTGTATCATTCATATGGTGAATACAGTTGTAGCAACTCAAGATATATGAGATAAATGGCTTTGATTATGTACTTTAACCAAAGCCCAAAATGAACAGTCAGGAAAGCTAGGTTCTGTTGGCAATTTGGCATTGGGACAATATGTTAGAATTAAGGAGTTTCTTTCTGCATACCTTTTTTTTTTTTAACGAAAAGGTAGGGGGAGTCTATTAGGAGAATTTTTCACCTAGGTGGCTGTCGTCCATGAATGGCAGTCAGCCCATCCAAATTGCCACCCTCTCCTTCTCACACCCATCTACTTGTATCCGTACCTAGTTTGAAACCATTTTGGGTTGATCTTACATTTTGGTTAAAAATTTATCCAAAACTGACCCTGTTTTGACTATTTATCTTTGGGCCCTTGGAAATCATGGCTTTTTAAATCCAGGACCTGATTTTTGTTAGAAGCATCATTCTGAAAATACCTTTCAAACCATCCCATTCTCATGCATTGGGCATATGGTGTTTGTTGCTCATGGGCAATGTTGCCTAGGGAAAGCGACCTCTTCTACTAGACGACATTGTGCCACAACAACAAATTTCCCTACTTGTTGATCACCTTAATTCTACCACCGATATGGTGGTATCCTACTATCCTACTTTTTGTAAAGGAGAATTTTCCACTTGGGAGTATTTCCTGATCCAACTGCACCATGCCAACTGATCATCTTACTGATCCAAACACACCCTGCAGACTGATCATCTTACAAATGGGCATATAAAAGAGGAGCTTGTGTCTGCAGCAAGTTAGATACTTTTAAGTCACTCAATTGGAGAAATTCTTTGTTTCGTTTTTAAAGAACAGGACTAAGTGGCCACTCAGCTCAGTGGTGCTAATCTCTACCATGTTTCATGAATTGCTATTGGTCCATATGTCACCATGTCAAAATCATATTTACATTGGATTTAACAATCTTGTCTCGCCAACAAATTGAGATGACACCAACAAAGATCATTCAATTCCTCAATAAATGTCTCTGATGTGAGTGAAATTTGGGGTAATGGTAAAGCGCGGTTGGTGGTTTGTATCCACCCATTTGCCTTGGCGAAAGGTGACCTATCATCACCAGATTTTGCTTGTCATGCCACGTTTTTAGGGGGGTTAAAGTTTTTCAAGTATATATCTATTTCTTCCTCTTTTTCTTGAAAAGTAATCATTTCCACCTCTTAGTGGGATTGGTCATAATTGCATGTGTTAACTAATTTAAATACACAATTTTAGGAATTGAAAATCATTTTTTCATAATATTTGACATTCAATAGTATGCATTTAAAACACTGACCTACATATCCAAAACGTAAATTATGTTTTGCTTCCTCTATATTCTTCACAAATTCCCTTGGGCTTCAGATCAGGGTCTGTATGTAGGGGCTATGGCCCTTAAAAACCTCATCTTTCAGGTCTTCATGGCCTGGTTTTGGCTGCATTTGGCTTGTTCTATTAACTAATACATTATTTTGCCTTTTAAAAGAGTATTTCCAAATGCACTGGAACAAGGTTTGCCCTCTAATGAAACCATAGTTTAAAAACTCAAAAAAAAACTTGGGTGAGTCTCTCTAAGTTGACTCAACTCGATAGGATTTCGAGTTGAGTGAGTCAACAAGTTGTACCGAGTTTTTTCGAGTCGAGTCCAAAAACTCGACCGAGTTACTTGACTCGATAGGTTTTCAAGTCGAGTCTGAGTTTCAACTTTTTGAACTATGAATGAAAATAGCGTTCAATTTAGTGTAGGATTCTGGTTTTTTTTTGCCTTTTGAAATTCCACTGTTCTGTATGCCGATCTGTGTTTGATTTGCGTTCTTTGCTAATTGGCAGTAAAATCTCAGGACCGTTTCAACAGCAACATAAAAATTTGTGATTTTTATTCATAGTTTTCAATAAAATTCTTGTGAAAAATAAAGATGGAAACAATGTATAAACTTGAGATTTTAACATAGCTGCCTCTTATTCCTGTATAAACATTAAGATTTTAAATGAGAAATCCCTGAGACCGAGTAGGAGTTGATCGCAATATCTGTATTAATTTAATCCACTGGTGATAGTCTCTGGTTAGGGTAATATTTAGCTGTGCCACCAATAATGGATAAGGGTTTGATTGACTAGATGAAAGGTTAAAGCATGGGATTCTTCTGTGTATCTTGCTGTTTGTAATAATTTCTATTTGAATAAAATGTTCTTTGTTCTTAAATTATTCACCAGCTTCTGGTTGGGCTCAAGTCAAGCTTGAGTAGTTTGCTTTGCTACCAACTTTTTTGTTCTTGGCACAAGCTTGGCTTTTTGACTGCTCTACCTGAATGGTATCAAAAACCAAATGGTCCCCAAAATCTCCATTAGGAGCCTATGCAAAATTCTTCGTAACCCTTTTTTTTTAATAATGAAATTAAGATGTTACTTTATGTGCCTTCTTTGATATCTGTTAATGTTTTTCTTTGAGACAACTTGTTTCAGTTGCCGGGACGTACGGACAATGAAATAAAAAACTTCTGGAACACACGGGTCAAGAGACGACAACGTGCTGGTTTACTACTCTACTCTCCTGACACATGTTTGAACGCACTGAGTTGTCAGCAGAATCAGAACATGGGTGAGATGAATGGTGGAAACACAAGGCAGCATGGTCTCTTGCAAGCATACTATCCTGATGTCATCTTTGAAAATGATAAAGCCAATCCAGGGGCTTTATCTTATGCACCTCTTCTTCCCAATGTTTCTGTCAGCAGTATACTGAATCAAGGCTTAGGGTCATCTCAGAGTTTCAGCTTCATGCCTACGACAATGCATTGTGATAAGCGACCTCAAGAATCTGAAGCCTCAATCAAGATTTCATCATTCAATCCATTTCAAAATGACAGTTTTGAGAAGATTCATCAGCCCTTTGGGCTTGGTCTTCCCTATGATCCTGACCTTGACCCTGATTTTGACCCTGACAGCAAGAATTCAGCACCCTTTAGTGGTGTTATGACTTGCAGCCATGCCTATCGAAATGGCAATTTTTCTGCTTCGATGCCTCTTGCCAGGACTGTGAAGCAGGAGCTCCCTTCACTCCAACATTCAGAAACCAATCTCAGTAGCTGGGGCACATGTTCTCCCTCGTCGCCATCTCTTGAGGCTGTTGATGCATATGTTCAGTCTCCCTGCTCACCTACTGTGCAAATGCAATCTGAATCTCTTTCAGGCCAGAATAGTGGCCTTCTACAATCAATATTTCATGACTCACAAACCATTCGCAATGCAAAGACTCATTCATTTGAGAATGGTTCAAATTCAACTGTTATCATGCCCACCGACAGGATGGACAATTCGACGCTCAATGTGAGTGAGGAGGAACGGAATGGATATGGTGATCCAATCTCTCCCTTGGGCTATTCTGCAGCATCTGTTTTCAATGAGAGCACTCCTCCCATCAGCAGCTGCTCCTTAGATGAATCACCACCTTCTAAAGTGCAGCTTGGTCAGTACATTCCTTCCATTAGAAGCAAAATTTAGTAGTAGGAAAAACCCATGCAACATCAGCCTCCCACTAAAGTGCAGTGTAATACACGTTCAGACTCATTATACATTTATCTATATCTGTGTATGCTACAGAAACTTTGGCCAAAGGATTTACAGGGACACCATTTTATGACATGTCTGTGCCAACTACTGAAGTTTTGAAAACTGGTCAAGTCTGAGTTGATTTGTAAATTTTCACCTACTTTCAGAAATTTTCAGCTGGCTCCTGTTCAAGTCGTCCGTCCAGTACTACTTGGTCCCTGTCCCTTCCGAGTTAGAGATCCCGTGCGATACTTAAAATCGTGGTCTATACCAAGTTGCTGTTGTTTTGGTGGAAGGCTTGAAGGGCTTTTCCTGGCCGCCAAATTTTACTCTCTTAAAATAATTGTTATTGAATTTTTTCCCTTTTCGTTTTCTGGAATGCATCTTTCAGTTTCAATTCTTTGAAAGATTACTACCTTCATTATATAATCTTGTAATCTTTGGCATGCCCTTGTTATTACATACATGTTCATGAAATGCCTTTAACATACGGAGACATTGAACTTAAAAACATCTAGAATTAGATCAGCACTATCTGGGTACACAGCATGAGAAAGAAAAGAGACAAGTTCCTTAACCCCCTGATGGATAGGGCTGATAAATATATATTTCTTGCAGGTTCCAAGATTAAAGCAGAGCCAGTTGAATATGCCTCAACCCCAGGCAGAGGAGACAAAATGGTACAGTTGGACTTTTCAAGGCCT
The DNA here is from genome assembly GCA_022113865.1 of Chimonanthus praecox. Classification (NCBI taxonomy): domain Eukaryota; kingdom Viridiplantae; phylum Streptophyta; class Magnoliopsida; order Laurales; family Calycanthaceae; genus Chimonanthus; species Chimonanthus praecox. The sequence continues at coordinate 69,014,774 of CM039086.1, read as the reverse complement.
GATACATTACTTGGTGCAGATTTTTTCGACCATAGCCATGAATATGTGAAAGACCTAGCCACCTTTGTTGGTGATGATTTCTTCAGTGATTACAAAAATCTGATTTCTGCGACTAATTCAGCGACCCATGGATTGGGACTTGGTGCTAATGGAATAACATGAGTTCTGTTTGCCAAATGACTGAACTTTCCTGATACTGTGTTTCTGGTGAATCATTCTCGAGCTTCTGTTTACATTAGATTGATTCAATGTGTGCCACAAGTTCCCTGATTAAATGGGCGTTTGCGATTAGCTTCCCGGCAATGTGCATTGCCATTTGTTTCTATTTCCATGGCAGTCTTCTTCTCTTCATGACGCAGGACTCAATTCACAGGTCGCATTCACAAAGAGAGTGGCTTTTGCTACAGGTTGGTTTTCATGTTCTGTGTTCCACAACATTATACTGTAGAATAATTCTGAAGGTTTCCACTTCACCATTGATGTTTCCAACTTCCAATTGTTTGATGACATGAATTGCTTCGATTTTGTTTTGGAGGAATTTTATGATTGGTGTCTTAGTCGGTCTCTAGGTTTAAACCCAACTCAACTAATTTTTATCTTGTCTAGTGATCACTGGATTGCAGTCTCGTGGATTGCTTTTTGGTCCAGTGGGATAAGGGTTATGAATTATGATAATTTAATGAGTTTTAATCATAATAAAGCGAGGCCTTTCATCTTTACCACCACCTGTTGATGAAATTAAAAGCTTTTAAAATATGAAGTTCTTTAAAATGGAGGTTGAAGATGCAAAACTTGATTTATTATGATTATGTGTCGTGTATACATGATCATTTCTCATTTAATAATAGCTTTTTTATATTTGAAAACGTAAATAAATAACTTATGATATGTAATTAATATCAAGGGAGTACCTTTACTTGTTAAATTCTAAAAGTAGCCAATTAATTGGCTTTCTAGCTTGACAAGTATTTAAAAAGGTCGAAAAATGCTGTATGTCGTATTGAATGAGAGAAGCCCTGCTAATGGTATTATTGGATTAAGGGGTTTAAATATTGGTCAGGCGAAAGTTTGATAAATCGCAGATACATGTCTCTTTTTTTAATTTATTTTTAAATATAAAAAAAGAAATTATAGTTTACACATTTTAAATCATGAGTAACTTAAGCTTCAATGAAGGGCCACTTTCTATGAGAATATGTATAGAATAAAGTCTCATCATATTATTCAGTGTGTGTGGATAGGGGGGTTTTCACACATCTTAGAGGATTAGTTAGGTGCGATACCTGGACAATGTTAAAAAAATAAAAATAAAGCAATGCCTTTCATTGTATCACCTGGTGATGAAATTAAAAACTTTAAAATGGATGTTGAAGATGCAAAACTTGATTTATTATGATTATGTGTCGTGTATGGGGTGATATACATGATCATTTCTCATTTAATAATAGCTAGCTATTTTATATTTGAAAATTTAAATAAATAAATTATGACATGTAATTAATATCAAGGGAGTACAAAATATGACCAATAAGACAAGATTATTAGATTTGTTGTAGGGAATTTCTTATGTACATTTAAAATACCTTTACTTGTTAAATTCTAAAAGTAGCCAATTAATTGGCTTTCTAGCTTGACAAGTATTTAACAAGGTTGAAAAATGCTGTATCTCGTATTGTATGAGAGAAGCCCTGTTAATGGTATTATTGGATAAAGGGGTTTAAATATTGGTCAGGTGAAAGTTTGATAAATTGCAGATACAGGCCACTTTTATTTTATTTTTTTAAATTATAAAAAAGGAAAAAATAGAAATAATGAAAAAATCTAGGGTGATCATTTTTAAAATAGTGGTAATTTTTTATGGAATTTTAGATTGTCCATCGATTTACTTAGTCTGTAACTCCTTATTAAACAACATCGAATCAAACGACCTTTTTTTTGCATAGAATCTTCTTCCCCTTTATTCAAAACTATAATAAATGAATTGTTATTCGACCAAAAATCATTTTATTTGACTCTGTCATTTTTTGTCAGAATAAATATATAAATCCAATCATGTTATATAAATGCCTCACGATAAAAAAAATGATAATATTATTAAAGCATAGTTTAGTATCTTACGAGTATTGCTAGAAAAATTCTAGCGCGACTTATTTTAGTGAGACTTGTACTTAAAATTGTTTTCAAAATAAATCTTAGGTTTCACGTAGTTGGATATTGATTACAATACTAGTAGGAGTTTTGATCGGACTTGACTCGCCCTATCTTGAGCTATTGGATCCAAAATTCTCGACCCGAATTTTAACCCTACTGAACTCGAATTCTGACCCGACCCGCATTCTGAATCCAGTTTAACTTAATTTTAACAGGTCAAGTCGGGTCAAAACTCAACTTAGTGATCGAGTTTTAAATTTTCTATCATTCTAAAAGGTGTTAATTTTTTATAAAAATTTACATTATGTGTAGCAGGGGTTTAAAAATCGGCCGATAATTTTATCTTTTCTCCCGATATCGGCATTTTCTCTCTCCTCCGATATCGGAACTGTGAAAAAACCGCAAAAAACCGTGATGAACTGTAAAAAACCATAAAAAACCGTGAAAGCCATATCGGACGGACCGTGATGAACGGTGGAGAACTACAAAAAACCGTTAAAACCGTAAAAAACCATATCGGTGGTTTTTTTAATTTTTTTTTTAAAAAAACCGATATTTATGAATATCGGCTGATATTGTGACTGATATTTCGGACCGAATATCGGCCGATAATATGTATATACGGCCGATACATATCGTATCGGCCGATATCATTCTGTATGAAAATACTGATACATATCGGCCGATACGATATGTATTGACCGATATTTAAACCTTAGATATTTAGTACTTTACGAAGTCCTTGTGAGATAGCGTTTTTTTCATCCATTTCTCCCTTTTCTACATGAATTATATAATACGATACTTGTAATCTAGTTATTGTGGTTGAAATTAAGATCATTTATCATCATTGATTTTTAACTTTTAAATATAATAGTTATTTAACTAATTTACGTAGTTTTTGAAGTGGTACTAATCTATGAAAACTATTTTCTAATTTGTTCACGATATTGTACTCACCTCCAAGTAAACCCTATAACAATGAATTGAAAAATCATAAAGAAAAAATCAATTTGCCAGAAAACTTCAAATTGTCCTTATGAACTGAGGCAGAGGGGCTTTTTAAATCTTATATAAATAATTAGGAGCTTTTAAAAATTAAAAAAATTAGAAATTTGTTTCAAATAAACTTAAAAGATAAGGGCTATTAAGAAAAAACTTAGCAGCATACCAATGGCCTACTCGTTGGGTAAAATTTTGAATATTTATTATCTCGCACCTTCAAATTCATCAATCACAGACATAGAAGAGAATCTCAATGCTGCAGAAATGTCCTCTCGACCTCAACTCTCAAAAGTTCCAAATCGAAGAACTTTTTTAAAGATTTCTTCCCAATTCAGTGGCATCCCTCCAAAAATTCCCTCCAAAAAACTTCTTCCTTCCACCATTTCTAATGAACTCTATCCTTTCTCACACCACACCAAAACCCCTCTCCCCTAATTTCCTTCATTTCTTCACATCTTCTGCCAATTTGAGAAATACCCATTTGCAATTTCATGGCGAAAACTGCCCCAAGAGGCCTGAGGTCAGTGCCAAGGTCTCTGTCTCCCAGCTGAAGGAGAATTGGTTGGATTCTCTCTCTTCGCCTTTTTTGGAAAAGGTGAATGAGCTGGGCATGGGCGTTGAGGAGAATGCAAGCAGCACTTTTCCTAAATGGGTGATTGGGATTGACCCCGACGTCTCAGGCGCACTGGCAGTCTTGATAGACGACGGTTCTTGTTTATCTGCTCAGGTTAGAAGTGATTGTTGAGGTAAAATGTGTAAATTTACAATTCCTGGCTTAAGTTACACATGTCTTTCTCTGGAACGCTTTTTACTGTCTAATCTTGTCAACTTGTCATTTTATCTTTGCCATTTAGGTGTTTGATACTCCTCACTTGCAAGTATCGGTTGGAAAAAGAGTGAGAAAACGCTTGGATGCAAGGTCTATTGTTCAATTACTTCACAGTCTTGGTGTGCCAGAGGGTATTTTTTTTCCTTTTCTTTTTTTATTGTTGCATTTTGGACGCTTTTTGTTGTTCTTGTTGTAATTAATCTTACCTATTTTTTCCATCCTGTTTAAAATAGTACATTTATTTTGGTTAGACAACCTACTAATAGTATTCCTATTCAATGTAAATTATGCTTAAAATATTACAATTGCAATTTCCTTATCATTCAAAGAAAAATTGCAATTTCCTTCTTAATCATAGTCACAATTTCATAGTCATATTTCTGTCTAATATTTCGTTAACAAGTCCATAGTTCAGTAATCGGGACAATGATTATGATTTGTCCTGTCATTCCATATTTAAAACTCTTCTGTTGAACAGTATCTGAGCACCCGTCTCCTCCCTTGGTATTTGTCTTGCATCTATTAACATATTGTCAGCATAAACTACCAATTGCATGGACTGATTGTTTGGAAGCTCCTAAAGTAAGCATAGGTGCTCATTTTGTCTGGGCTTTCAGTATAATGTTTCTATTCAGCGGCGTGGTTATTGGCAAGAACTCATTGAATGCATTGTTTGGGCTCATAACAAATTAGAAGTTGCTCCTCCTACTCAGCCTAGAGCCTTGAAAATTGTATAAGGACGTGCTGTAGGAGTAACCCATTACCTTGTTGGTGGAATTGCCACAACATGGGCATTCTTCTTACCAAGAATTATTGCAGTAGGAGGATTTGAAAGGCATTAAGATTTCCAAGGTTTAGCTCAGGACCCAATCATACTTTTCTTCTGTGTAGCTTTACATGCTCGTAAACATGTTAAAATGTTGTAAGACTACCTTGGAGATTGCTTCAGGCAATAGAGGGATTTCTGTGGTTCACAAACATGATCTTTACCTTCCATATTAATAGTTTTCCCCTCTCTAAGTGATATATTCCATCTTGAGTTCTTTTGGTTGATACATATAAATTTCAGCTTTCGGCTTGTTCTGGAAAAAAGTTGTTTCAGCATTGAGGTTTATTTTTTATTTTTTATATTTTAAACTCAAAGTTAATATGAGACTTGAATAAAGAGTGCCTTGCATAGTTGCACCTAGTGAAAAGAATTCATTGAATCTTACCTTTTATTTTTTGTGTATCCTTCCTGAGTCTAGCCTTATATATATTACATCTCCAGAATTGGTAGGACCTTATTTTGAAGATCCAATTTGAACCAATGGCTTTGCATGCCCTTCTGGAATGATGATGAGATTGTTTCGTTGTTGATTTAGTTACCTTCTTTTTGAACTTGAGCAATGGATATTATCTGCTTGGAAATGTTTCACTTGTTGGTTCATTTGTTCTTTAAATTTTAATCATGCCTTTCTTTCTTGGAAGTCACTAACATTATAGACTTATTTTGTGAAGAGTAAATCCAGATTTTTCTGAGCACCAGTTAATGGAGGAAACTAAATAGCATGATCCTTTCAAAGGATTTTGGGGAGAACCTGCACATTTGAGCATTAATCTAGAACTCTTTGTGGTGAACCACAATCCTCATGCCATTTAAAATTGCTTACTAATCATTGTGCTCACATTAGTCCAAACTCCAAATTGTGAGATTTAACACCTTTGATAAGGAATGCTCTTTGCAAGATTTAACACTTTAGGATAGGTACCTGATGCAATTAATTTACTGTAGAAGCATCTGATCCACATTTTTCTAAGTATCATTGTTCACTTATAATTTTAGAAGGTCATGATTTTGTAGTATAGTTGGTAGTTGCTTATTGTCACAACTCACAACCACAAAACTTGTGGTTTGAGTTATGTTATGATTGAAAAAAATTCTATTTTTCTTCTATTTTGAAATATCTCACATTAGGTAGAATTGTAATCATTTAGTCATACATCTTATTTTGATCTCACCGATTTTAGTCATTGTATTGAATGTATGACAATTCCACCATTATTAAATGGCTTGGAATTGGTTAACAGATCCTTATAAGTGTACATGGGACATCACTACCACTTATCAAAGAATTGTTTGTTGCACACACCACATCTAAAGATTTTCCTTGAGTTCTCTACACTCCTTTATGTGATCCACCTTCTGTGAGGGTGCTTTCATATAGAGACTTTTGAGCTTTTCTTTAACAAAATCTTCATTGTGGAGTCATCTTTCGCAAATCCCATTTGCAAGATAAGTGGATAGTTCTAATAGACCTTAAATACAAATCTTTATATATTTATGGTAGTGGAAATATTCGATGGTTTTTCCTTCAAAATCTTGCGCGGACCCTGATGTACTAGTGAACCAAGAACTTTAAAAGTTCCCACAAATTAAAGTTAAACCTAAGACTATGGATTCATCATCTTCATTACCATTTTAGAACCTTGATGTAAAAATCATAAGCCAAGCAAGTGTAAGACAAATCACACCATAAACCTCATATGATGGAGATGAGTTTTACGTGGTTTTTTGATGATGTTTACATCCATCAGAGAAAAGGATAATAGCTTTACTATAGTATCTAGGTGAAGACACTATGCATTGTTAGAACCCAAAAAATAACCTGTCATAAATCTCTTGTACGGTCTCTCCCTTACAAAGGTAAACAATTGCATATCTCACTCACAACACCTTATATATGTAATCCCATGACAACAAAAAGACAAGATTAGAGTCCTATTAGGACCTTGTCAGTGGCATTTGAGCTTTGAGGGCATTTTCTATGGGTCACCTAATGACGCGTAAGCAAATCATGACAAAGATAACAAATGTTGCAATGCAAGGCTTGTCTACAGTCTCAAGATAAGTAGATACAGGCCGCTTCTAAAAAAAAACACAAAAAGAAAGAAAAGAGGATAGGTAGATACAGTGTTTCTCCAGGTTCCCATTTTATTTGGCTTTTGGATCCATTCAAGCATGCTTGACGAATAGTGACTATAACATACTTTGTCGTAACTAGTTTATACCTCTCTTATTGGGTGTTCCTTTATTTCAGGAACCGTTGCATATCTTGAGCAATCAACACCTTTTCCTAAAGATGGTAAACAGGTATAAGAAAATTCCCATGCCTATGTTCTTCTACTGTTAATGGAGCATTTAGTTATTTTTTAAGTGGATCTTTTGTCATATTTCTGGTTGCCACTCTTTTTTCCTTTTTACAGGGGTGGTGGAGTGGAGGATTTGGTTATGGATTATGGATTGGCATTCTAGTTGCGTCTGGATTTTCTGTAGTTCCTGTGCCATCTCTCCTCTGGAAGAATCAGTTTGAACTCTGTGGAAGCTCTTCAAGCAAGGTTTGTTGGTGGTAATGATTTGTATGTGTGGAAGTTAGCCTTTAGTATTGCCTTTTTACCAATACATATTTAATTTAGTGGCTATAAATTTCTAAAGCCTGTTGATTCTACTTGAAACCCTAGGTTCGATTTGATTTCAAGACTAATTCCCTGATAAGCTTGATTTGGTTGAAAGTGGACCAAATAGGAACTTTTTTTTTTTTGCTTGTCTTATCATTTTAGTTTTCCCTTTAGTTACGACTTACTCCCATCTCATCCTTATTAAATTTGTATGTAAATCATAAGCTACAATTTTCTTCTCTAATTTATCCCTTAATTATTATTGCATGCATTTTCAGCCATCTAATTTTAGGCTATCAAGTATCAATAGATAAGGTATCAACCCGAGGGCATAATCTTCAACCCTGTAATGTTAAAATTTCCCCTGTTGGGGCCTATCATATATGAAAGGACACATCCCTCAAAATTCATGTGTCAACACATTTAATTTTGGTGTGGGCTGTTGAAGTTACTTGAGTGGTGCATTTGTCGTACTTGTGTGGCCCAACTAGGACCCAATAATCTTTGGTGGTTCAATTTTTGTTTGACTTCGGTGTTTTACACTTGAGTCATAATGATACATCTGGCTGGTTGGTGCACTTGTGTGGAAATCTGTTGAGGGGTCTAGAAGGCCTCATGGGAAAATATAAAACCATAACTGCTTATATTTTGAAAAGCGTGTCCAAAGTAAGATGAGGATGTTTCAATTCATAGAATTCTCAAGTGTGGCATGAACTTGTTGTTGATATGTGGCTCGATTTAACTCAGCCCAACTCAGCCCATCACTGAGTTGGTATTTATGATTCTATTTAACTTAGCCCATAACTGAGTTGGTAAGCTATTGGGCGGTAGCCTTTCATTATATATATATGTAATTACTCCTTATATGAGGGGTGATAGTGAGGAAAGGAAGAGAGTATAGACTCCACATTGTAACCTCTCATTTTGACTTAGTGAAAACTCTTCCCTGTGTTGCCTGTGGACATAGGCTTTTAGCCGAACCACGTAAATCTGCGTGTTATTGATTGTGTGATTTATTTTATTGTTTGTTTTTCCGCTGTAAATCTCAACAATTGGTATCAGAGCTTCAGGTTCGTCGGATTGTCGGATTCGTCGGGGGATCGACAGGGCGAAATCACACAGTCACGCGGCATCAAGGTTTCTCAGATTTGAGAAACAACCGTAGGGATTTGAGAAACTGCCGTCGGCAATAGTCCCATTGCAGATTGAAAAAAAAAAGAAGAGCAGCCGGCCATTTTTCTTTCCCTTTCGGTTTCGAAAACAACCAGCGAGTGGAGGGTTGCAGATCTCCGTCGCTGCAAGTGGGACGGTAGGCCGAGCTGCGAGCAGTGGCGGCGGAAGGGTTTTCCCCATCCAGATCTGAGATCTGGAGAGAGGTAGAGGCGTGCGATTGTGACCTTGGCAGCAAACCCAGATTCGGGTTTTGCAGAGCAAAACTCAGATCTGAATGAAAAGGAAGGAACACCAGGCATCAGCAACTTGACCGAGGGTTCCCTTCAATCCAGTTCGTCGGCAGATCTGAAGGAAGAAAAGGAGTCGTGCGCAGGAGTCCCATTGCCGTAGATCTGCGAGCAACGCAGTAGTAGCCAGCGGTAGCGGCGGCATCAGATCTGTGGTTTTCAGATCTGAGAATCAAAGATCAGCCAAGGGGAAGAAAGAGAGATCTGAAACCAGACCAGATCTGAGGCGTGTCGGTTCTGTAGACCGGGAACTTCTCTGAAAAGCAGAGAAGAGTCAGGGAGTTCTGAGAGGCCAGCAGCCGGAGGCAGCGCAGAGTAGCAGCTGCGGCGGAAGAAGAACAGTAGCCCGCGCATCTTGCACAAAGACGAACCGAAACCCAGATCTGAGATTGGAGGTGCGCCGTGAAGGAGAAGTTGCAGCAGCGGCGGCTGCCGTTGGTTTGTAAAGAAACCCAGCAGAGGGTTTTCAGCGAAGAAAAAAAAGAAAGAAAGAGGGGAAAGTGGTTTTTTTTTTCTGTGGTCCGCAAGAGCACAGGTTTTCTGTGCACCCGAGGGACTACCATTTCAGGTAGTCCGCAGCACCACCATTTCAGGTGCACCCGCGGGACCACCAGTTCAGGTGCACCTGTGAGACCACCAGTTCAGGTGCACCTGCGAGACCACCATTTCCAGTGCACCCGAGGGACTACAGATTCAGGTACTCCTGCAGCGGAGAAATCAACGGTCCAGAATTCTTTTGCAGTTTCCGGAGTCACCGGGACACGGAATTGAGATCCGTTTTCGCCTGTACGATCGTGGCAGTGAGATCTACACAATGACCGGTGTGGATTTGGTTTCTGGAGAAATCAACAGTGAGCGTCAAACAGTGGCGTTTGTAGAAAGGAGATCAGTTGAGTTCTCTTTTCTCTTATTTTTCCATCACTGTCATTTAATTTTTTACACATTATTCTGCTATGTGTATGATTGAACCACCCAAGTGGTGAGGAGTTAGGGGGTAATCGGTTGGATGCCAGTAGTAGATCCCTAGGTTTGTGCAGAGCTACATTGTGCAGTTTACTGTTTGTGCAGTTTGCTGTGTGCTTAGCTGATGTCATAAAAATTGTCCCCTGAACCTTCAACCTCTAAGTCTTCAACTGTATCAAGAACTATGGTTTCGAATGCAAAATTCGAGGTGGAGAAGTTTGATAGAACAAATAACTTCGGCATGTGACAATGCGAAGTTATGGATGTCCTGTATCATCAGGAGTTGGATATTGCTCTAGAGGAAGAGAAACCAACAGATATGGAGCAAAAAGACTGGGTGAAGATCAATCGCCAAGCTTGTGGTACCATTCGACTTTGTCTCGCGAAAGATCAGAAATATTTTGTTATGAAGGATAATTTAGTTAAGAAGTTGTGGGAGATGTTGCAAGACAAGTATATGACTAAGAGTGTTGAGAATCGTCTCTATCTCAAGAAAAGGCTCTTCCGGTTCGACTACAAGGAAGGAACTTCTAGGACTGATCACTTAACTGCTTGTAACAAAATTCTTGCTGATTTGCAAAATTTAGATGTTGAAATTTTGGATGAAGACAAAGCAATATTGTTATTGAATTCCTTGCCTGAGCAGTATGATCATCTGACTACCACCCTATTGTATGGGAAAAATGAGATTAAATTTGAACTTGTGGTGAATGCATTGATCAATAACGAGTATCGAAAAAAGGACAAACATGCCCAAAGATACTCAAAGTCAGAGGCTTTGACAGTTAGAGGCAGATCACAAAACAAGAAATTTGGTAATCGGTATAAGTCTCGTTTAAAGACGAGAGGAGCATCAACATCATCTAATAGAAGAAATCTTGCTAGGGATGAGTGTGCCTTTTGTCGAAAAAAAGGGCATTGGAAAAAAGATTGTCCAATATTGAAAAAAAATGACAAGAAGAATCCAACCGCAAATGTTGTTCATGTTATAGATGATGATACTGAGTTAGCAATGATTGGCTCATCATTGTCATACCATTCTGAGGAGTGGATTTTAGATTCGGGTTGTACTTATCATATGTGTCCCAACAGGGACTGGTTTTCCAGCTTTGAGGAGTTGGATAGTGGATCAGTTTTTATGGGTAATGATAATACCTGTAAAACAAAAGGGATAGGTAAAATCCGTTTGAGATTGCATGATGGAGCAATCAGAGTGTTGACAGATGTTCGATATGTACCAGATTTAAGAAAAAAATCTCATTTCATTGGGTGCTTTAGAATCCAAAGGTTTTAAAATTACCTTGGAAGGTGGAGTTCTAAAGGTTGTCATGGGTGCATTGGTAGTGATGAAAGGTACCCGACAGAACAATTTGTATTTCTTGAAAGGAAGTACTATTGTAGGTGGAGCAGCGATAGTCACTGATAGTAAAGAGGATGTTGGTTCTGACACTACAAAATTATGGCATATGCGCTTGGGGCATGTGGGTGAGAAAGCTTTAGAAGGTTTGGTAAAGCAAGGACTATTGAAAGGTGTTAAGACCTGCAAACTTGGATTTTGTGAACATTGTGTTTTGGGCAAGCAGACTAGAGTCAAGTTTGGCACAGCTATTCATCGCACTGGGGGATAATAGATTATGTTCATACAGATGTATGAGGACCTACCAGAGTTGCATCTTTGAGTGGTAGGCATTGGTTTGTTTCTTTTGTTGATGACTTCTCTAGACGAGTGTGGGTGTATCCCATGAAACACAAAAGTGAAGTCTTGGATGTGTTCCTGAAGTGGAAGAAGATGATTGAGACTCAGACTGGCAGAAAAATTAAAAGGCTCAGGTCAGACAATGGTGGTGAGTACAAGTCAGATCCATTCATGTAGATATGTCAGGCAGAGGGGATAGTGAGACATTTCACAGTCAGCGACACTCCGCAGCAGAATGGGGTTGCAGAACGAATGAACCGTACTTTATTGGAGAAGGTACGGTGTATATTGTCCAATGCTGGATTGGACAAAGCATTTTGGGCCGAGGCAATATCATATGCATCTCATCTCATCAATAGGTTGCCTACAGCTGCAAATGAGGGTAAAACACCCATTGAGGTATGGTCTGGAACACCTGCTACAGATTATGATTCTTTGCATGTATTTGGTTGTCCAGCATATTTTCATGTCAAAGAAAGTAAATTGGATCCTAGAGCCAAGAAAGCTATATTCTTAGGCTTTAGTAGTGGTGTGAAGGGGTTTCGACTTTGGTGCCCCGAATCGAAGAAGTTGATTCTAAGCAGGGATGTTACTTTTGATGAGTCTGTTATGTTTACTCAGAACAAGTATAAGGTTGATCAGAAGGAGAACAAGACCAAGGGTATTCCACAACAGGTGGAGTTTGAGGCTCCAGTGACTTCAGTGATACCTGTTCAGACAGGTGATAGTCTCACAGATGATTCAGTTGGTGAGGACACAGTTACAGATGAGGCTCCAGTTCAGGAGTCTACACAGCAGCCAGACTCCATTGCAGTAAGTAGACCAAGAAGAGAGATTAGAAAACCTGCACGGTTCACAGACATGGTGGCATATGCACTTCCAGTTGTTGATGATGATATTCCGTCTACATACAGAGAAGCTATGAGAAACTCAGAAAGTGTAGAATGGAAGGATGCAATGAGTGAGGAGATGCAGTCTCTTCACAAGAATCAAACTTGGGAGTTGGTACAACTTTCAAAGGGTAAGAAAGCAATTGGTTGCAAGTGGGTATACACCAAGAAAGAGGGCTCCAGGAACAGACAGTGTGAGATTCAAGGCTAGGTTGGTAGTTAAAGGCTATGCACAACAAGAAGGAATAGACTACAATGAGATTTTTTCTCCGGTTGTTAAGCACTCTTCTATTCGTATTTTACTAGCTTTAGTTGCACAGTTTGATCTTGAGTTAGCACAACTCGATGTCAAAACTGCTTTCTTACACGGTGATTTGGATGAGGAGATATACATGTCTCAACCTGATGGTTTCAAGGTTCCTGGAAAAGAAAATTTGGTTTGTAAACTGAGAAAGTCGTTGTATGGTTTGAAACAGTCTCCAAGGCAGTGGTACAAGCAATTGATCGGTTTATGATAGGGCAGAAGTACACAAGAAGCCATTATGATCATTGTGTGTATTTTCATAAGCTACGTGATGGGTCCTTCATATATTTGCTTTTATATGTGGATGACATGCTCATAGCTTGTAAGAGCAAGTTAGAGATTGACAAATTGAAGACTCAATTGAGAAATGAGTTTGAGATGAAGGATCTTGGGGAAGCCAAGAAAATACTTGGTATGGAAATTGATAGAGATAGAGTGAAGGGCACAATATGTTTGTCACAAAAACAATATCTGAAGAAAGTATTACAGCGTTTTGGTATGGATAAAAATACAAAACCTGTAAGTACGCCATTAGCCCATCACTTTAAGCTTAGTGCTTTGATGTCTCCCAGCACAGATAAGGAGCGTGAGTACATGGCTCAGGGTTCCATATGCGTGTGCAGTTGGTAGCTTGATGTACGCTATGGTGTGTACTAGGCCCGACATTTCACAGGCTGTCAGTATAGTGAGCAGGTACATGCATGATCCAGGAAAAATGCATTGGCAAGCAGTGAAATGGATTTTACGGTACATTCTGGGTACCGTAGATGTTGGTTTAATGTTTGAGCGGGATGATCAGTTTGGTCGACATGTGGTTGGTTATGTGGATTCGGACTATGCTGGTGATTTGGATAAACGCCGGTCTACTTCAGGCTATGTGTTTACACTTGCTAGAGGGCCAGTGAGTTGGAGGTCGACGTTACAGTCTACAGTTGCTCTTTCTACTACTGAGGCAGAGTACATGGCAGTGACAAAGGCCATTTGTGAGGCCATTTGGCTACATGGGTTGCTTGAGGACTTGGTTCTTATACAGAAGCACGTGGATGTCTATTGTGATAGTCAGAGTGCTATTCACTTAGTAAAGAACCAGGTTCATCATGCACGAACAAAGCACATCGATGTCCGTTTCCATTTTGTTCGAGAGGTTGTCAATGAAAGTGTTATTCTCCTTCAGAAGATTGGAACTGCAGATAATCCTGCAGATATGCTGACCAAGGTGGTAACTGGGATCAAGTTCAAGCATTGTTTGGATTTGATCAACATCTTGCATCTTTGAGCACCTTTGGGTGCGTGGCACCTTCGGGTGCATTTGATGGCAGCACATTTTGTTTGTTCATTTGTTGGGTGTGAGATTTTCATGCCAAGGTGGAGATAGTTGAGAGGTGAGGAGGATAAGATGGCCTGCAAATCTCGTCAAGGTGGAGATTGTTGATATGTGGCTCGATTTAACTCAGCCCAACTCAGCCCATCACTGAGTTGGTATTTATGGTTCTATTTAACTTAGTCCATAATTGAGTTGGTAAGCTATTGGGCGGTAGCCTTTCATTATATATATATGTAATTACTCCTTATATGAGGGGTGATAGTGAGGAAAGGAAGAGAGTATAGACTCCACATTGTAACCTCTCATTTTGATTTAGTGAAAACTCTTTCCTGTGTTGCCCGTGGACGTAGGCTTTTAGCCGAACCACGTAAATCTGCGTGTTATTGATTGTGTGATTTATTTTATTGTTTGTTTTTCCGTTGTAAATCTTAACAATTGTTAAGCATTTCTTGTGGTTGTAAATGGATTTTGTCTGTCCTAGAAGAGGGATGTCTGTGTTTATGTGCTTAAAATTCTGGTCAGACTTGTGCGAGTTTTGTAGTCAGCGCTGAATTATGCAAATTGTGGGATTTTGCAGGATGATAGCAGGAAACTTGCATCTGAATTATTTCCATCATTGAGTTCCCAATTGAAGAGGAAGAAGGATCATGGTATGATTTTCATCAATTGGTCAAAGAAAAAGAGCTATCCATTGTGTTTTTTCTATTACCATTATTACTATTATTATTTGAGAAGTGAGTGTGTCATTAATGTTTCTTAAAAAAACTTATTAAGCTATGTAATAAGCCTCTCTCTCTAAACCCAAAAGTTAATACAGATTATCTTAGAAACATAGATATTTGACTAATCATGTTAACCATTTGGGCATTAATCTTGTGACCATGTTATTAGGCGGCTGCTTTTTGGCTACCTATTATTGTATAAACACTATGGCCCTCTTCCACCAAATAGGTGTCAGGGTGATGTCAGCTATTTGCAATTCTTTTGCTTTTAAGTCCACTAATTGGAGGGCTAGGATTGTCCAGCTAATGTTCTGTGGTTCATAAGGCCCTTCCAGGTGGCTATCTTGATCTATTGTCGTCCTTGTCACAATTCTTCAGTTGTATCAATCAGCAGAAATGCTTGTGCAACAACTAGTCTCTTTCTCTCTCTCTCTGTCTCTCTCTCACACACGCGCGCACACACACACAACACACACATGAAAAAAGCATCTGATTTTTGTGTGCCTTCTGAATACTTGTAGGCCGAGCAGAGGCACTTCTGATTGCTGCTTATGGAAAAGCCCTTAATAAACCATCAGAATTGCAGGTAAAATTCGATGCTTCAGAAGGTAGCTGCTAGCAATGGTTGGCTTGTTGCCATATCTATTAACAACAGCAGCCTTGATTGCCGGTTACTGTTTTTTAGGACAACCCAAAGGGAGAGAGTGTGCCAGAATTGTGACAGGGATGAGGGATGTACATGTATTAGTAGAACTGATTTTGATTTGACTAAGGCTTGATCAATGACATAAAGACTTTCATGATGACGGTGACGATGATAGAAGAGGGATGCACATCCGAAATTAATCAGCCTGGCTGAAAGCTGTCACTAATCAGGCTTCAAGTGGTTTATTAATCTGAGGATTCATTTCAGATGCAACTTAAACCTTCATTTTGGGTGGAGGGTGAGGCCACTATTTAGGGGTGAAACTTGGGTTGGGTTTTGGCCTGACCCGACTGACCCGACCCAAAAATAGTGTGGGCTGGGTTATAGAAATTGTAAACTCGGGTCGGGTTGGGTTAGGAAAAAAAAAACTCGATTGAAATTTGGGTCGAGTTGGGCTGAAGAATTTAAACTTCAACCCGATCCGACCCGACCCGAAAGAACCCGACCCGGAAAATCCAACCCGAATTCATAGCTTAAATAAAACCCTACGCCCCTTCCACTTCCGTTTCTCCTCTTTCGAAAGCCGATATCTACCTCTTCTGCTTCCTCTTCCTCTTCCCCTCTTCCCCTCTTTAAAAAATCGGGCTAACTCGGGTCGGGTTGGGTCAACTCTCGGGTTGAGATATTAGCAATTCGGGTCGGGTTGGGTTGACATACTCGGGTTTGCAATTCGGGTCGGGTCGGGTCGGGTTCAAATTTTTTTGACATGGGTTAGGGCTGGGTTTGTCAAAACCCGTCCCGCCCGACCCGAGTTTCAGCCCTACCACTATTGCTGCCTCTTCAGGTGGTCTAGATACTTGAAAATATTGTAAGCAGGTTTAAATTATCTAGCTGAAATGAACTATGTGTTTCAAACAGTGTTATAAGAACCGGGCCGGGCCGCAGTTGAACCTTCGGTTCGACCTTGGTCGCCTTCTTGAAGGCCCGGTTCCCTTTGCAAACCTTCTGGCACTGAAAACCTTATCGAAGGTTTGATAAGGTTTTCAGTAAAAGGTTCAGTGAGGTTGAACCCTCTTTGAATTTTTTTTATATATAATGTTATTTGAATTTGAGTCAAAGTATTTTCTATAGACAAGGTAATTTTCATGGTAAAGCTGAGTCCCACGTAAAAGTTATTTCAACCTTAGATTATCTTATTTTTTCTATTTAGTGCCATACCAGCACCTGCACCTATGTCCCAAACTTTAAGTGGCTTGAATATTTTGGCAGATGCAGTACCCTACAATTGCAGGGGTTTTGAATATGTTGGGCAGATGACAGTCATGTGTAGGGCAGAGCATTTAGAGAGTAAAAGATCAAAATCCTCAAGCTACAGCTGCTGGGATAGTCTTCTTCTGCTTTTCTACATTTGGATAGCCTCATCTTAAATTTCAACTGTTGATGAACATGGGCCTCTCTGGTAGAATTTGGAAGTGCCCAAATTTCCAATTCAATTCAAGTGGAATTCAATTCTGACCCAAACACATCTTAAACACAATTAAATCTTCAATTATGGGAATTTTTTTTTGATGACTGAGGTGTCAAGGTCTCTTAGAACACTAAATTAGTCCTGGAGACATGTGCATGCCTCCTCCCACTTACACACTCAGTAAAATTATGGGAAGTGGTCTTTGGAGTGAGATAGATTTGAATTCAAGACTTCTACTTTTCGATCCACGTTCTTGACCAACACACCAAACTTTTAGGATTAGTAACTTAGTACCACCTTTATCAATTAAAAAACTGAAACAGTACTTTGGAGGGGTCATGATCCTTGTCACAAATATCAGCGGTATTTTCAAATTTACCGCATTTTTATCGGCAAAATACCATTACTGCGTTAAAAACGCTTTTTTATTGCCATGACGATAAATTTTCGGTAAATTCTCGATAAAATCGTGTTAAAAATGCGATAAACGTTAATAACTCGATAATATCCCGGTAAATTGTCTGTAAATTCCCGGTAAATTTTCAATAAATTCTCGGTAAATTCCCTATACCATTTTTATTTCATTAATTTTTTTATTTATTCTAATTTTTTTATTTTTAAAATATTATAATTTCTACGAGATTTTCCCGTTAAATTCCTGGTAAAAATTCGAGAATTTAAAAATATCCCATTATTACCAATTGCCGTTAATATCCCGAGAACGGTATTTGTCACCATGGTCATGATCAGGGGTACAAATATCGGTCGATATATATCGTATCGACCGATATGTATCGGTTTGGAAGTTGTAAGTATCGGCTGATATATATCGTTATCGGCCGTATCATATCGGCCGATATCGGCTGAAGAGAGAAAAATATCGGCCGATATCTGCTGGAGAAAAAAAAAATATCAACCGATATATCGGTCAATAACGATATATCGGCCGATATATCGTATTGGTTGATAACGATTTTTTAACTCCTGGTTATGATAATGATGATATAGACTACAGAGGTACATGGTATACTGGAAAATTGATAATGTCCATGCTCTGTCACCTATAATTTGATAAATTTTGACTGAAAATACAGGTTATTTTATTTGTTACAGGTCGTTTGTTAATTTTTTTTAGAAAAATAATTTAATTAAAAATTATATTTGAGTTCAATTCACGTAATTCAACAAGTGTTGTGAAATTCAGTGTCTAGTCGGTCTGTAAAAATCCAATGGTCTTTATTGTTTTGGTAAAAATTGAACGAAAAATTGTTTTTTTTTGACACACAGCTCTTATTTCAAAGAAGAAGAGAGAATGGGTCTCATTTTTGATAAACATCTCTTCAAAGCTGTTTGTCAATAGTTGAATAATTAAAATTCATATCTTATAAATCTAAGCAGATGACAATAAATTCAATTTTAACTTGATAATGATAATAATAATGATTATATTTTATATAAATAAGAGTTTTTGATTTTTTGAATTTGAGTCTGAAATTGATCAGCATTCAAGACAATGAAGAAATAATCTAACAATTCGATCTCCTTGGAAAAAATTATAATTACCATAAATTATATGTAAACAATAAATTAAAAAAAGAAAAAGAATCAGCTCTTTTCTATATACTGATAATTACATTTGACCTCTTTTCACTTTCTTTGCATGAGACATTGTTAGGATGGGCCAATGTGGGGTCCATGTGAGTTTTACCCTAGACCCTTTTCTCAACACATCTAGGTGGCCATCGACGGCTGCTCAAATTTGGGCCCCACTTACCACTATTTTATTTTTTTAATGTGCAGACAAGTCAATGCAATTATCAATTAAGGAGAAGACTTGTTTGTCATTTAAATAAATAAAGAGATTTGTTTGTAGATGCAATTTTAGAAGATAATTTAGTGTATTGAGAAATGACGTAGTATTCAGTCTCAGAGCCTTGAAAAGCTCTAAATTTCAAACCTCAATTATAGAGATTCACTTTTTTTTTAATTAAATTATTCATTAATTATAATATTATATTATTAATACTTTTCTTTCCTTGATAGAGAGCTTCAAAGCCATCAATTCTCTTTGAATACAAAGGTGTTTGATAAAATTCTGCAAGTCACAGACATCTAATAACTATGGGACTCGAATCAAAGTGTCTGAATTCATTCAAAGTAACATTTTTATTGCAATCCAATGTTGGATCATTCAAATAAAAAAGGGCAAAAACTAGCATTTGATGGGAGGTTTAATACTCAAGAAGGTACATCTAAATTACAAAATATTATATTTGTAAACTAGTTTGAATTCGTAAAACATAAAACTTATCATGTAATTAAAGTATAACACCTTACATTATAATGTTAATTGTAGTTCTTTGTAGAGAATTTAGAAGAAATTCTTATTTTTCTGCAACAACAGAAATCAACAATTCTTAGAATCAAAATTCGAAAACAAATGCAACTAAGGAAAAAAAATGAAAATAGCAAAATGAAACAAAAAGGAAGTCCATTAATCACAAAAAATGGATGATGATCACTATAATAAATACACCACCTTCTTCTTGCTGTATATAACAATACAAAATACTCAGTAAATCTCATCCTTGGTTTCATATACAAATACAAACAAAATCCTTAAGAACAGAAGAAAGGAAAAAAAAAATGAGAAGAAAAGGAAGCCTGAAATGAAACATACCAAGCTCTTCTCTATCTGTTATGGAGAGGATTAGGGCCTGTATGGACCTTCCTTTTTTCTAAATCGAAGACTTCATCACCTCCTCTGTTAAGCTCTCTCTTAGACTGAACAGGGCCTAGATCAGAACCAGACCCACCTCTCAATCTTCCAAATCTCTCATGTCCATCCACAAAACAACAAGTCTCCAACTGGACCAGCATCAACAGCAAAAACCAGCAAGCAAGCTCTTTTCTTGGATTCATCTCTCTGTTTCTAAAAACCCAAGTCATTAGATAAGAATGGGGAGCTTTTGAGAAGAAATCCAAAAAGAAAGAGAGGTTCCTTTCTACTGGGTTTTTGGTTTTCAAGGTTTGAGAAGAAGAAACGAAAAGGGCTGCTTTAAGTCTGGGTTTTTATTTGCATTGGAGTTTGAAGATGGGTAAGTGTGAATGGTGGGGTGAGAGTCAAAATGCATGGGTTTTGATGCTTGATTTCTGATTAAATTTTGGTGCAGAGTGTTAGAACTTAGAACCTTCTTTGGATAAAGGTTTCAGAGCTTATTTTTAACTTGGGAGTTGGGAAAGCTCAGAGGGGAGAGAGAGAGAGAGAGAGAATCTCTCCGTATTTACAATACAGACCCATAATTGATACCAAAACAAATACTGAGAAGAGATTCTTTCTGGCATGACTTTGATATTAGACTTTTCCTTGAATGGATTTTCAATCTTACTGGACCATATAAAAAGGGGTTAGACAAAGTTCCATTATTGTATCTCTTGATTTGTTTTATGCAAAGGGTTGAAACTCGTGTTGGATTTTGACCTGACCCGAGAAATCATGCAGGTCGGATCGAGACTTTCGGACCAACGACTCGACTCAACTCAAGCTAACCCGGCTAAAATTAGGTTAAAATGGATTTATAATGCGGGTCGGGTAAGAATTTGGGTTAGAATTCGGGTTGGGTTGGGTTCTAGAGTTCGGGTTGAGAATTATGGTCGGATTCTATATATATAAACTCGGGTCAGATTGGATTTTTCTTAAATGGATTTTCAATCTTAGTGTGATATAAAGAGGACCATCTAAAAAGGGGTTAGACAAAGTTCTATTATTGTATCTCTTAGATTTGTTTTATGGCATGATAGATAAGAAAAGAGGTTTCTCTTACAGTCAAAAAGTTATCTCACGAAGCAAGGTCATGAGTTCAATTGATGGTCAATTTCAACGGGTCACACCTCTTCAATTAATCGGTGTACGTGGATTTAGAGATTTAAACATGTGCATAAGATTAGTCTCTCCACAACTGCGAGGTGAAAATACTCATGTTATCTTAAAAAAAAAATTTACATACTTTACATCTACATAATTATCTGTGCACGGTAACCAACTATATAGATTCTATAATTATGGAGATAATATAAGAGCTCTGTAATATAGGATCTATCTTGGATGGTGTAAAACATTATGGAGATAATTTGATGAAGAATTTCAAGAACAATATCATGTTTATTGAGAAGTTCATTCAGATATTTGAAATTTAGATGTTAAGAACATATTTTACTTTATTTAAAATTAGAAACTATTTTCTTGTAATATTCTTGTTTTACCACAGCAAATGAAATCTTACCCAAAAATCCAATAATTGCCCATCTCAATATGAGTGTAATATTTGGTTAAGAAGGCTTCGAGTCTTGATCCTTTACAGACTCTTCTGTGGATTTTAAAGTGAGCTTAAATAAAATTTACTAAAAATATCTATATATTTATATGATTTTATAAAAAATATATTTTTAATTCAATCAATCAAAGTATATTTTTAAAACTTCTTAATTTCATAGCTTAAAACAGATAAACAGATCTTTTTATTTCATTATAAATATAAGATTCAAAACATATTTGTGAGAGATGAAAGCAGAGACTTTTATTAGAAAACATAGTTAAAAATCAACTAATAATCTACTTTATGATTTTACACATAAATTTTATTCCCTGTATTTTAACTAAGCAAGAGTCTATCCTTTCAATTGCTAAGTTCCTCGTGAATCTTAAAATATTACAACTATTTAAGTTTAGTCAAAATTAATATAATCAGCATAAAAAACTAGAGTATAAATATCGATGGATATGTAGCGTGTTCAAAACCCAACGTGTGGTTGAAAGTTTGATATTTTTTTATAATTAAGGTGTTCAGGCCCTTTAAACACATGACTAATCCTCAAGATATGTGCAAGCCTCTAAACTCACACATATCAGATAATTGTATAAGGAGTAACCCTTTGATGTGGAGTGAGAATCAAACTCAGAACTCTCACTTTTTGAAATGGATTCCTTTGAATTCTAAATTTGATACTTAATATTATGGGTCGTAACACTTTTTTTTTATGTTCTTTTCAAATTGATTTAGAATAAGATGGTTTAATAATCAAACCATAAAGCCTTCATCCATGTATTATTTATTAAAGAAAGGCATCCAAATAAACTGAATCAGAGAGACATCATATCTAGTATTCAATCATATGCATGCCACATGCAGTAATGCATACATGCATGCAAAGTAATGGTCATGTATTCAGATAATCACATGTGTAATAGAAATGCGAGCTCATATCATGTTACACTTACTACAGAGATTTTAGAAATTTGATAACGTTGTAAAATGTTGGTCCTATAGGAGGGTTAAGACCTTTGTCCAGTGAGATTCTCTAATAAGACATGCTTTGAAGTTCATGTCATTGGGTGTAATTTAATGGGGATTACACGAGTAAGTTATGTATGACATTTTATTTTTATCTGATCATCCTATCTTTCGATTTTAAATTTTTAAAATCAATGGTCTATATTTATTAAAATTTAAGGGCTAAGGTTATCTAGCCTGTATTATCAATTGATAGTGAAACTTTTATACTTTATATTAATGTAATCACTTATAAAATGAATCTAATTATGTGGAGTCCCTCAACCATTTAATCACATGTCTCACTAGCCTAACTCTTCACGTAGTTATTGTTTATGCCAATTTCTTTTCTTTCTTTTTTTTTCTTTATGCGCCTTTTCTCTCTTTTTTTTATGACCAAGGTGTTCAGACCTCTAAGAGCACCCGACTAATCCTCGAGGCATATACAAGCCTCCCTACCTACACACCAGGTAACTCAGGACTCCCACTTTCTAAAATGAATTTCTGACCATCACTCTAACCCTTTCGAATTCTTCTTATCTTTTCTCTCTTTCAATGTATCATCTCTTAGCATTGGGGCTTCTAATACATTTTCTTTTTCCAAAGTGAGTTAAAGACTTATAGATTCTTGATAAAACAATTTTATTAGAATTTTACAAACTATTTTATCCTTATGTTCCTATAGCCAAAATCCTTGAATTTAGAGCCGCTTCACCTTCCAATTTAGTTCCAAAAATGCACTTCTTGAACTAGAAAAGTTGAACCCTTACCTCTTATTCCTGTATACTCTCATTTAAGGCCAAAGAACTTTCTATTCTTATCTTGTAATATTCATTCATCTCTAAGAATTCAAAACTCATGTCTGATTTAGAACTCTATTGATTTGAGTAACACAAGTGAATTTCTTGAACTTGAAAAAGAAAAACTCAGTACAACTCACTGATTCACAAGACTCGACACTAACGAGCTGAGTTGATTCAACCAAGCCGGCTGATTTTTTTTTCTAATTTTTTCATTTAACTTTGATTTTGTCCTTTGTCTGTTATCACAAAGATCCCACTGCTTAATGAGCTGCATTTTCTGCATGGGTATATACACCAATGGTTCAGTGTATGTAAGCTTAGGACACTGGACCATTGTTCTCTCAAAGCCAGGGCTGCAACTCGGGTAGGGTTTTGGCCCGACCCGCATGACCCGACCCGATAAATCATGTGGGTTGGGTCTAGAATTTTGGGTTAGCGGGTCGGGTCGGGCTGAGAATTTGACCCGACACAATCCGACCCGGCTAAAATTAGTCTAAAATGGGTTCAAAATGTGGGTCGGGTCAGAATTCGGGTTGATTCGGATTAGAATTCGGGTCGGGTCGGATTGGGTCAAGTTCCATATATATCAACTCGGGTCAGATTGGATTTTAAGAAACTTGACCCATCCGACCCAAGTTGCAACCCTACTCAAAGGAAATGGTTGCATGGTCATGACTTCAGCATTCTGAAGAAAATAATGAGAACAATTACTGTTTGCTTAAAAGCAAGGAAAAGCATGAAACTAGTCAAACCAATGAGAGCAGGAGGTGGGCCCGATGTGGTTGGGCCTGGATTTTTTGATGGGCCCACCAAGGGTTTTATGGTTTTGTGGGTAAGGGATGGTGCTTGTATTCTTGGTGAAATGATGGTGTCTGAAGCCTTTCTCCTTATCAAAGTAGATGAAGAACAGGCAAGTTATAGACAATTGATTTTATTAGCCAAAAGGGTCATAAAATATCCATAACAAAAGTTGTATAAATGTTCAAACTTCAAAAAGCATTTGTCAATATTGCCTTTTTATCATCTCATTGCCTTTTGAAGATTCGGAATGATCTTAGGGCATGTATAGCTCATACATAATGTATTAGAGTATCCGATATATTTTCGCCAATATATATCATATATGAACGATTTGATCATATATCAATGACACGAGGCTGAGATATCGTTGAGACAGCAATGTATTGTTGATATATTGTCAATACGGTATGTTTTTATTTTTTTAATAAAAACCCTTTTTCAATCGATATTGTCGCATATTGCCGATACAATAGTATCACCAATATACTCATATTTGGCTGCATCAATTTTAGATCAATATTTACACTCCTACCTTACAAACACATTTATCTAAATACATAAATCACACCAAGATATTGCTAATTTCCAAAAAATACACATGAACTGTATCTATATATTGCTAGTTTTTTTAATTTGTTTTGAAAAATCTCTTTTCCTCAAAAAAAACTTTTATGCACTTGGATCTTAAATATTGGAGCTTATGAAATATTTTAGGTCATTCTTGATCATTACAGTCGCTGAAATCATTTATTTTTTCTATTTGAAATTAGTGTTCTTTACTGTCCAATTGGCATGTCTTAAACAAGTTTAAGAGTATGGTTTTTCTTGATGAAAATGTAGTAATCCATGACAAAGCTTCGAAGCAGAGTTGATTTAGCTTTTAAGAAAAGTTACCAAATAAAAAGAAAAGTAAGATCATAACCAAAAAGAAAAAAAGAAAGAAAAGATAAAAAAAATTGTTCAAAATTTTAGAAAGAAATCAACTTGTTCGCTTCAGTTCACTTGGCTAGACTTTTTTTGACTATAGTCTCTCTCACATGTATTATCATTTTTAATCCTAATTACTCAATTTGATCGGTTTCCAAATTAAATCTACATTTCAAAATTTTAAACCATACTTTAACCCACCCCTACTATACAATCTCATCGTTTACAAAAGATTGGTTTGATTGGAAGATCACAACCCTTGAATTTGAATAGGTGTGGAATCTTGCAAGGTACCCTGATGTGCAATAATTAAACACAAAAATGTAAGTCTAAAATTTCAAATTATTTGAATCAGGAGTTGAATCTCGGTATCGGCTGAGATTTAAATCCCTGCTTTAAATAACATAAGTATTCTCAGTCTATATTGAAAGTGAAACACTGAAACTAATCTAATAAATATACGAAATCATCCGCAAATATCGTGCAAATTTCATATTCATTTGAGACACTCTATATTGATTTCTTTAAGACATAACAAATGTGGTTATTGCAGTCTCTACCATGACCTTTACTATGAGGAGCCCCTTTGACTGAATGATATGTAGAGAGACCCACCACTCTCTCAAAGTTGTGCAGAAAGCTTCATAAGACTTTGAGTGCCGATAGCTTTGAATGACAGCAAGTCCTTAGGGGGGCAATGTCTAAATGATTATTATAGGCCATCATTAGGACAAAGAATGAAATGGTTTTTAATTTTCTTTTTCTTTTTAAAAAAGCCCTTTTTTTTCTTTTTTCTTTTTCTCCATTTTTTTTTTAAAAAAAAAAAAAATCTTGAAGCTTGATGGTGCTAGCTAGCCTAGCATCAATCAATGAATCCCAACAATGACTACAGACAATGTGAAAATTCAATGACATGTCTCATTAATGGGTGATGATTGTTAGATGAAGCACATCACTGTTGGACATGGACTCGACATCATTACAGGTTGGATGCTAGTTTTGTCAAAATTTGAGAGATGAAGTAGTGATTAACAGTCTGGATCACTGATTGGTGGACCTAATCTGTACAATTTGCTGGGCCAGGCAAAGAATTCCTTTCTCATGGGCCCAACATCGAGTGGACATAGTCTCGTACCTATGAAATTATGGATTGAATGAATGCAAAAATGGTTAACAAGTCTATGTCAATCAAGAATTTAACTGCTGGCAGGTGCTTATGTGTCCCCTGTGCAGTGGTGCCTAGCATAATATGTATCATGTATTTTGTTTACTGATCAATATAAAAATAACTAAAAAAGGTAGAAATAATATTTATTTCTTTTTGTAAGATCTCCCTTGAATGAGGACTTCAGGGGCTTTCTTTTTTTTTTAAAAAAAGTGAAGATCAACACAAATTTAGGGGTTTTTTTTTTTTATTTATAAACTTGGATTGGGAGAGGATAGAGAAGAAGAACATTAAAAGTTGACACAAGGATAGGGGTCAGATTCCACTTGTATAAAGATACTTAAGGAAGAAAAAACTCATAGATTTTTTTTATTTAAAATTTATGTGTGAAAAATTTAAGAAATTCAATGTAAAACTTCCACAGGTGATACTCACTGCCTTTAAGACACACCAGTTGAGATCATGGAGGCTCGAATCTGATATCTCCTGCTTCCTAAAGTAGAAGATTACTTGTTGAGCAACACCTACGTGGACTCTGTTGTCAGTAGGGATGGAGAAGAAGAGAATAAAGGGAGAAGGGAGAAATGGATGCCCTAATAAGATAAAAGAGAGTATGAAGGAGAATTAATTAAAAACTTAGTCAGTAATTTCATTGAATTTCTCATTTTCACCATTTTCTTATATAATCATAAGATGAAGTATTATTTGATCGGTGTTCCATTAGTCACAAAGTCAAGTGTTAGAAGTGAAATAGATTAAAGAATAAGTTAAGTTCTAAACAAAATTATTGTGAAGATCTAATCTTCTTGAAAGACAGATAAGTGTGATAAAGATTAGTACGATATAAAAGGTTTAATATAATATTTCGATAAATTCAATGTTGAATGTATTAATTTTAATTTTTTTCTTCGATGGACCCAT
Organism: Chimonanthus praecox; assembly: GCA_022113865.1. Classification (NCBI taxonomy): domain Eukaryota; kingdom Viridiplantae; phylum Streptophyta; class Magnoliopsida; order Laurales; family Calycanthaceae; genus Chimonanthus; species Chimonanthus praecox. Next base: position 68,987,931 of record CM039086.1, on the reverse strand, counting down.
CAAAATAAATGGGAAGAAAAAAGAAGAAGTTTTAGAGTTGAAAGAAAAAAAAGTACAAAATTCAGATTGAATATCAGACAATTTTATCTTTTTTCTTTTTACTATAATATTAATATAGTATATTTTACAAACTTTTCTCTTATCAGATGTGATTTTTTTTAAAAGGAAATAGTTTAGATCTATAATAAAATCAACAACAAAAAAAACCTCAGCTATTAATCATTATTTTAGCTAAAATTTAATGCTTTTAAATCGATTTTTTGGAATTTAAATAACAAATATATCTTCTCTATGCACTAGAAAAGAATGGCATACAATCCAAAGGAGTTCGATCAAGGAAACAGTAGTTTTGAGTTTGATTCTCACTCTACTTCAAAGGGTCACTCTCTATAGAGTTACCCGGTGTGTACAGGTAAAAAAAACTTGTACATGTCTTTAATATTAGTTAGATGCTCGAAGAAGTCTATACATCTCCGTCATAAAATATGATATATTATAATAATAAATCATCGATAAAACAACATTTATTACTGTAATAGAATAATCATGATGAAGTAACCGATATTTAATTACTTTCAGGAAATTAATCATTGTTGATTTATCACGACCAGATGGAAGAGACACACAAAATAAATAGATCCATTGATGGCTCTTTCTCAAGCAAGCATAGAAATGGAGAAGGCAACCTCCACCTACTAATTCACTGATGCCTCTCGCCCTTTCTCTCTTTTTCTCTTAAAGTTTCAAATGGTGAAATAAAAAATGAATTTTTTTATTTTTTTTTTAAAAAAACATTGATACACTTGGCGATAACATCACCCTTTATCAGCTTCTGATTTTTCTTTTTCCTTTTTTGTCATTTACTGTAACAACCCCGCTCAGTAAGATATTGTCGGCTTTGGATTTACAGGCGCACACACGTGTACACGAGCAAGCCCGCACGGTTTTTGGATCGAACCCGGCCCAAGTTAGAGTCTAAAATGCGTCTTTCTGGTTTGAAGGATCAAGACTACTTATAAACCCCCTTTCAAACTCCTCAACTTCTGATGTGAGACTTTCCACAACTCCCACCCACAGTTAGGATGTCGGATCCGACCGGCCCAATCTGCTGGTCCGTCCGACATGACTCAATTTGACTTTGATCAACCAACTAATGCCTGACCTCTAACTCATAAGTCAAGATATCACATTTACTTTTCAATTTTTCTCTCAACCAAAAAATAGTGGGCCTGTGTTTTTATTGAAAATAAGATTTTCAATGATTTTTTTTTACAAAAGCAAAGTACTTTTCCAACTCCTATTATCTTTTATCTTTTAATGTTTATGAAAAGATAAGATTTTCATTGAAAAAGTGCATTGATATATGTGTAAAAAGTAAAATTTTCTATTAAAAAATTATCTTCAGAGTAACCTCTTTCCTATATACAATAGTACAATACCCATCTAACGATTATTTCAAGCCAGTTAATGCAAAAGCAAGAAATAGTGAAAATAAACCCAAAAACAAGCAAGAACTTCCAAATAAATTTCCAGTACTAGAAATAAACCCAGACAAGACTAGTCAAAATAAAGACAACCAAAACACCAGTCTGCATCTTTTGTCACTAGGGCTTGATCTCAATGGTAGCAGATCTTTGGTCCTTCAACAGGTAAGGCGAGACAGAACACCCAAAATGGTAAAAAAGAGCAGACCAATAGATCTCACTCTTCTTCATCAATAGATTCGAATATATCTTATTATTATGATGCTTATGATTTCAACATTAAGATTGATCTGTGTTTGAAGTATTAATTTATTCAAATCCTGTAATTATGTCGTTTGGATTTGTCGAGCATAAAGTTTAATGATGATTGATTCTTAATCAATAAACTCTCATATTATGATTAAATATTAAAGAAATCTCATATGACCCGATTGATTTGTTGTCGCTGCGACATATCTCTGGAGTTCATAGTGTTAATAACATCATCAAGTGTTGATAACATTTCTTGTAGATAATCGTTAATTCTCTGCCGTTCTTGACGAAGAGCCATCATCCCCCTATCCCTGTTGTCATCCGAAGCAAAATTTTCTATAAATCTGGTGATGTCGCGGATAATCGGGATTCTGCGAGGTTCCCCCTTGCGCAAGAAGACTTGACGGAGGACGGCCGTTAACAGCAGGAGGAGGAGGAGGCTTGCTGCCTTCGCTCCCTATTTTCTCTCACTCGGTCAGCAACAAAATGGAACCTGAAACGACTCATGAAAAAAAACTATAAATGGCTTGATTGATTTTACAACGTCGATACAGGGAAATATATATACAGCTACGTATGATATCGATAGTAATTAATTAGGTCTGTGTTAGTTAAGGGTTTTGATTATGACACCATTAATTATCCATCATTTTCTAAAATGTCACCATTAATTTTCATTAAAAAAATGAAAATTCATCATTAAATTCCCCTCAAAAAAATTAATGGGTTTTGATTAAGCTATTATTAATTTCTATTAAAAACGAAAAATAACAATTAAATTTCCATAAAAAGGAAAAGTCATCATAAATTTTCATCGATTTTGATTAAACCACTATTAATTTTCCATCACTTTTTAAAAAATTACCATTAATTTTTTATCAAAAACGAAAAAATCATCATTAAATTTTCATAAAAAACACGTCAAATTTTTTTTCCATTAACTAACGAAATGTTACCATGAATTTTCATTAGTAAAGAATGAGAAAAAAAATCAATTGTAAAAAAACAAATGTCGATTTTCCTTGGGTTTTTTTAATTTTTTTTACTGATATTTTAATATCGACTATATATATATATATATATATCGGCCGATATTTTTACCTATAAAACTCCCAATTCAAAGGTAGGTTAGAATAAACCCGACTTGATCCAAACCGATTTGTAGCCCCATAAAAACAACTGATTGCATGTCCAGTATTTATTAGGTCCACGCCTGAGTAGGCCCAACTTGGTCGAGCCGGAGCCCATAGGCCCAACTTGGTCGAGCCTGAGTCCATAATCATGCTCAATACAGGAGCTGAGTTCGTTTAGAGCTTAGCCATGTTATATTTTCTAGCCTGAATTACATTTAGGACATATTTTCCTTGTTTATCACATTCCCCTTTACTTCCACTTTCTAATTCAGTAAATGTGAAGGCTCAATACATCGTCCATAATTATGAAATGTATGTGAATTCAATACTTATAAAAGTAAATATAGATATCCATATGATATAATTAGGCTTTTGGCCCTCTTGACTCTAAATTAAGGTTTGGGTTGCACTTGGGACTTCAAAGAACATGATTGAAGCCCAACTTATATCAAGCTGGATCTACTCTTTTCAGCCCAATATGGAACTTAACCCTAAGTCTGAATTGTTGGGACTTTTCTTGGACATGCTTGAGTTGGGCCTGGGCCTGCCCTGCACTGAACCCTTGAAGGCAGTCAAGTCAATATTCTTACTTGAAAAACAAGGCTTCTGCTGACTTTGCTAAACAGATGAATGAAAAGAAAATGTCATTATTATTCCATATAACTATGAACCAATGTCAACATAGGACTCATTTTTCTGTCACATACCCTCAACACTCACAAACTCTGCAAATAAAATAAATAATATATATCTAAATTATTTAAAATTTTAAGTAAATAAAATAATGACTTAACAATAATAACGATATTGATATTAAATTTACCAAATAGCCCAACCAATTCCGAAAGACACCATAATTAAATTCAACAATCCACCTTCTTGCCTCATAAACATCAGTGAAGCGGATCCTGATGCTGCTTTAAGATCACTACCCTCTACAGGTTTGTTAAAATTGGAAGGAATTGCAGTATCCGGCGCGGAATCATCATCGGCGGAACCTGCCGGAGCTGGCGAATCCGGAGGAGAACTCTTCAAACTGTTGGGCAGGCCTTGCCCATGTGTGACATTGATCTTGAAGTGTTGCCCATGTTTGCATTGCTCCCCGTCGTAGTCCCCGGAAAAGAAGTAAGTCATTCCTTCTTTCAGCAGAGGAACTGCCACTGAAACCGCTTGGGTGGCCGCCGTGGGCTCTCCAACAGACCACTGGACGGTATCGTCGTCTTCAGCGTTGTCATAGTCGCATCGCCTATAAGTGGTCACATTGTATGTTTGAATCACAGAATGGTTTGTGTCTGTGTTGAAAACTGAAAAAAGAAAAAGAAAAAAGAAATTAAGAAAAATGTAAATTAATTTGTTCTATATCACTAATGATTAAAGAATGAACCAATATCATAAATGTATTAATCATTTTCTTATGACCAAGGTCTCGAGATCTCTTAGGACATCCGATATATAAAAGCCTCCACCCACACACACCAAGTAATTTTATAGGGAGTGACGGTTTGTGATGAAGTAGAAATCAAACTCGAGATTCCCGCTTCCTACACAGATTCTCCTCACCATCACTCCAACCTCTTTGAATTTTATATCAATCATTCAATATTCAATATAATTGGGGGTAGGAGGAAATCGTCGAATGGATTGATATGGTGTTTAATATTTTTCGAAATAATCTAATTACTCTACACAAATCTCAGATGCGATCTATGATCTATGATCAATGAAGCAAGTCATAGATCACCATGGATTGGAAGATCCGTTATTCTTAATTATCCAACAAACCCAATAAACTTAACCCTCAAATATTTAATATTTTATGTAAATTAGTATAAATACTTTAATTGACAAAATTATTCCTAACAAAACAGAACCTTTAATACATTACAAACCACAAGTCCACAACACACATATTACAGACCCCAAATTGCAGTCATCGGTTCAGATAACTCTAGATTAAAATTTAAAATCTGCTGAGGATTTTTTTAAAAATAATTTTAAGGCATGATTTAAGAGTTGTTTGGATTAGCAGATAAAAAAAACTATATTTTAGAACTTTAGTATTCAGAGTTATGATCTATAAAGCTTTTATATCTATAGTTATTAAAAACAGTAATTTCTACCAAAAAAGCATTATCTTCATTAATTAAAATGAAACAGAGAATTCTTGAATTCTATTTGTTTTCCGTTTATTCACGTATTCAAATTTATCCATGTGAAAGAAGAACAGTTCCTTCTCAAATTATATGAAAACCCAAAAATCATGTAAGCATACAGGTGCTGCAAACAAAACAGGGGCACATAACTTTTTTAAAGAAGTGGAATCAAGCATTAAATTTATATGATAAGTGTAATCTGCGGCAAGGAAATTCAGCTAAAATCCTACAATACAATCAGTAGAGTGAAACAAATTGTCCAAAGAAAGGCAAGCGAATATCAGATTTACTAAACAAATAAAGGGGAAGAGAATTTTGTTATAAGGAGAAGTTTTCACTTTTTTCTTTCGTTTTCTTTGAATTGGCGAATTGGGGTACTTACAGAGGAAATCTCCCAAGCTAAAGTCCTTGCCAGCGACCCATTTCTGGTAATTTAAGGTGGGCTTTTGGAGATTGTCATACCAGCCCAAGGAATCTCCAACTGTGTAATTTTTGTAGGCTACAGTTGCAGAGAAAGAGAGTGAAAGAAGGGCAGAGAAGAAGAAGAATGGAAGGTTTCTGCAAGTTAGCTGCTTCATCTTTTCTGGAATGCTGGGACTGAGAATGGGCTGCAGGAAAAGTAGAGATGGGAAGATGCTGCCAGCATGTCATGCCCCAGAAGGGACCTCTCTTTTCCACTAAATTACCAATAAGCAGTGACAGTGATGACTTGCACGAGAGATAAGTGGTAGATTTTTTTTTTTTTTAAACATTTAAGTGGAAGAGAAATTAATAAGAACATCTTTTTTTTTTTAATTAAAAGAAAACTATATTTTTTTTCACTTATACGAGAACAAGTGAAAATAAAAAAAATTAATATATTTTATTATAAAAATTACTAGTTTCACTATGCCTTTGCCAAAAAAATTCATTTCCAGTATCTCCTCATGTATTTTCTATAATTAAGTATAATCAATGTAATAAATATTTTCGATATTTTCATTCTTATCACAAAAATATCAATAAAATAATTTTTGCACGTTAAATACCCGAGTTTATTACATCTGCCATTTTTAACGATAAATTCTCGTTAAAGATGTATTTTTATCAAGAGAAATGATAAATTTTAGTTAAAATCGTGAGATTTTACCATTAAATTCTCATTAAAATGTTTAGGTCAATACTTCAGTTTATTTATGAAATATCATTTATATATCTAAACTCCTGCTACAGTATTTATTTATTATTATTTTTAAATATTATATTTTTTCTGAGATTTTTTCATTAAATTTCTGATAAAAATTTGAGAATTTATTATTAACAACTGTAGTTAATAGTTTGAGAACGAAATCTGTGTCAATGATTACCACCAATGGTCAAGGTCATTTCTGAAATTTAAGGGAATTTCTGGTCATTTTCTTAGTTATGTTAAAGAACAGAATCGAGAACATGGCTGTCTATATTATTCTAAAGCTTAGATCTAAATCTCTAATTACATTTGAATGATGAGATGGAAAGGTCGTGTCGGTAGTCTGCTCTTTACGGCTCTTCAGTGAAGATGCATGTGAAGATAGCAAGCTCTGTCTCTCACTTCCATCAATAATTAAATTGTATTGAAAGCTTTATGTTTCACTGACTACTTCAATAAAATATGAAAATAAATTGGTAAAGAGCATATAAACTAAATATATTTAGGCATGTGTATTTTTTTAAAGATACAGATTTTAAAAAATTTACGTGAAAACTCTACTTTATTCTCACCATTCTTAACCTTTTAAAAAACTAAATTATAGGACCACCGTTCAGAATTATAGTACACCGCTCATAATTATAGGTCCATCGCTATGGATGAGTTCTGTACACCAAAATTATATTTAATTTTGAAATTATAGGTGCACTGTTCAGAATTATAGGTACACTGTTCATAGGTACATTACTCATAATTATAGATGCAATGTTATGGATGAGTTCTAAATGCCAAAGTTGTAGTTAATTTTGAAATTATAGGTGCACCTTTCAAAATTACACCGCTTATAATTATAGGTGTACTGTTATGGATGGGTTATAGGTGCATCGCTCATAATTATAGATACACCGCTCATAATTATAGATGCACCGTTGTGCTCTATTTAAGATTTGCATACGGAAGGATAGGGGTAAAGTAGGAATTTCACTTTAACCCGTATTTGCTAACAAAAAATACCCATGTTAGGATGAGCGGCCTATATTTATATATAATATTGTGATAATATTTAAAAAAATCGATACTCTAATAAAGAGCGAGACTGCTTTCGATCATTTAGTTCTCTATCGTGTTAGAAAATGATAGAGATAATAAATTTACTGAATTTTACTATGTTTATTTTATTTAATAAGAGTCAAATATATAGACTATATCAATGAACCTCTCACAATCAATTTTAATTTTATCATAATCTAAGTTATGATAACAAAACTTACACAAAATTATGAATCTATATTATCTTAAATAGTGAGTTTGATGATCAATTCAAACTTTCAACTAGTCTTTAGATTTATAAGTTGTAACCTATCTTTGTTTGGCACCCATATGATTAATAGCATAATTAGATTAAAATCTCATTGAGTATGGTGATTTGTATAGATTTAGAATATCAATACTTTGGGTAATTATAAAATGAAATTTGACTAATAAGATCATTACAAGATTAGGGATTTGTGTATTTTTACCTTAACATATGATTTGGTTCTTATTTTAGTAAGTCCAATGACGATGGGAATATATTATATGCATTCAACAGCTTTAGTTAAATAATTTAGAATAATAAATAGATGAGAAAAAGATAAATAATAAACAAATAATAGAGATAGATTCTATTTTTATTAATTTTGTAAGATAACTTATATTTAAAATGATAAAATAAACTACATTGAATTATATAAAAGTTATCTTTAACTTTACTATTTTGAATTAAAAAAACTTTTAATGTAGAAATTTAGCTGCAAAACAAAGTCAAAATTCACACAAACTAAATTCAATTGAGGTATATATATATATAGACTTATTTTAAAATTATTATCTATTCACTCTTATTGTTTATGTTGCAAGAGATAATTAATTGAATCATAATGTGTCAAGTTCGATCCAAATTCTATCTTTTAAATCTTTTTATATTTGAGTTTGATTAAATTTAAATTGATACGTCTGCACCAAAAAAACTTATTATTAAATTAAAACAAATTCGAAATTTACTTCTTAATTAAAAAATAAACTAATATCAATTCGTTACATGTTCTTCGAGCACTTTATTTTCTGGCAAAATGATTTCTGTTTGACAGTAGCTCAGGCCGGAAAGTGTTTTCCAGCAACCGTGTCTGTCCAGGTTTCCACAGTCTCCGGCGAAGGAACGAAGGCTTGTTCGTCTCCAACGTATCGCGATTAGCGGCAGTCAATTTTGTCTCCTGTTCACAAAATCTTTCATCGTCGCCTCTCCTTCCTGTTCAGGAAATACACAGGTGTTTCCCAATTCAAAATCGAAATCAAATTCCGAAAGTTTTTCCTGCTATTAGAGTTTGGTTTTAGTTCCATCTCTTTCCTCTTCTTCCTTTCATCCCATACACAGCTTGCATTATTTTTTATTTTATTTAAACTTTAATGTTTATTTTTTATCGTGTTTTGATTTCTTTTTGCAAAGACCTCCAATCCCCATATGGTTCCAATTATTCAAGAAAAAAATATTTTCTGCCACATTGTACTTTTTGGTTATTTTTTATGATTTATGAATGGATCCTCGTGAAACTGGTTTTTTTTTGTTAAAATTGAAGTTTGATCAGAAATTCGTTTTCTATGTTAGAGATGGTTGAAGGAATGGGTGGTCTGTCAATTTACTCGTCTCGCAATCCCGTATCACTGGAAACTAATACTAGTTTTGTATTTTAATACTGTTTTTTCTATATCAAATTAGAAAAATCTTAGTTTATGTTGCAATTGATGAAGCAGACAACCTGTTTGTCAAAATGGTCAAAACAAAGAATTGATTTTAACCAGCCGTCTCTCCTGCAGATTGGGCTTCTTTTATGAGCTAGAATCTTGTTCTTGCCCTTTACACTTCGAATTCAAGTTAACTATCCAATCACTAAGTCTTATACTTGCTGCTTGATGAGAATTTTGGTGATCCTGTCAGTATTGCAAAAAATTCAGCATGAAAAGGGTTGGTATTATTTAAGTTGAAATAATAAAAAAGTGTGACATTACCCCTGTACTCTCTGGAAACACCAACACCACCCCCCTCTCCAAATGGATATTCATAGGAGCCATAAAAATTCAGAATTATGGAATCAGCGGACAAAGGAATCCACTGACTATGAAGACAAACATAATAGTAAGATTTGAATTAATGGAAAGGTATTGGAACCATTTTTCCGTAGCTAAGTGTAATGTTTGCTTAAAATCTGGCAGCAAAATTTGGAATTTTTTCTTATTTCTTGTGTCAAATTTCCCACAATATAAACCCCAACTTAGCTAGTGCATTATCTGGAAGGAGGAAAATATTATATGTAGAATAAGAGTATTGAATACCCTCAAGAGAATTAGTATGCAACCAGATAAGTTTGGAGAATGGGCACTGGGTAAAAAGATGTTCCTGACTTTCATCTGCAGTTCCACAAAGAACACAAATTCTTTCTATGTATGGTTAGGCTATGTTTTGTACATGGCACAGATATTCATAAGAATTTTAAGTGGAAACTCGTTTCCATATCTGCCAGAAATTCTCAATCACCTGTTTTCGACATTTGACTTAGAGACTCTTGAGTCTTGACACTTCTCTTCAACACAAAGGGGGAAATAAGGAAAGAAAAGGGACAAAAAATTGTGTTTTGTGTGTGTGTGTGAGTGTGGGTGTCTTGGAATCCAATCCAGTTTGCATAAACTGATAATGCATTGTTCTCCAGAAAAAAAGGAAGGGGCGAATTGCAAAATTTCATTTATTTGGAACCAGGAAGCAATTATTCTTTTGGAATGGTTTGTTCACTCTTTTTTTTTTTTTTTTCAAATATTGATTTGATTGTATACTTCATGATTTTGATCCCCATTCATGTTATATGTTATGGATTTGCATTTCTTCTTTCTCTGTCTCTCTTTTCACGCAATCATAGCCATTTTTAGATTTTAATTCAAACACATATATTTCCTTTATTTATTTATTTGGAGTTCGTATGTCATGTTGCATGCTGTTCCTTATTTTTTACCTTTTTCCCCATTCTAGAAGATTGTTGATTGAAATTCAAGCTTATTGCTTGGTGGTTATAGTGGAATATCACCTAACCTTTTTTTAATCTATTATTTTTTGAATTTTTTTAACTTATTCATTTTTTGTACAATTCAATTATAAGTTGGAGTCTTGGAGGAGAGCTTTTGAGATAAATGATCTAAAAATTAGTAGAACTTAACAAAATATACAAAATGTAATTTTAGCAGGGCAAATGATAGAGAAGACGATCTGATTAAAATTGAAAATGATTTAGTAGCACACTACAATGTGTTTAGATACTGGGGGTTTATGGTAGAATCTCATAGAGGATTTGACTTAGATATAGCTAATAGGATGAGAGCGAGGTGGCAAAATGTAGAAAAACCAATGGAGTTTTGTGTGATAGGAGAGTCCCTCTTCATTTAAAGGGATTATTCTATAAAAAAATTATCAGACTTCAATGCTATAAAGAGTAAAGGGTTGGGCAATGAAGATAAGACAAACAAACAAAGTTAGGGTAACGAGATGCGCATGTTACATTGGATGAGTGGATTAGTTCTAAAGGATGCAGTTACAAATGATCGCATGGGGATGGTTTAAAAATAGCCACTGATAGGACCGTGCCCCCCTCCCCTCCCCCCCCCCCCCACCCCGGCTTCTCACGTGCACAATAATATTGTCTGCTTTGCCAACCCAAATCCATGGGTCCCCTCACCCTGTAAGGACTGTTGAGCTCACTGGGTTCACGGCTTTAAAACGTGTTGACGCCCCTCATATAAGCACCAAGCCCTTGCTCCTCCTAGGCGATGTGAGACTTTTGATCCCACCCTCCTAGGCAATGCAAGTGGCCCTGAGGTTGTCTCTCAGTCCACTGAACGGGCCTAAGGGTGGCCCCCCTTACGTACGCAACAATATTGTCCGCCAACCCAAATCCATGGGTCCCCTCACCCCACAAGGACTATTGGGGCTCACTGGGATCTCGACTTTAAAACGCGTTGATGTTGAGTGAGGGGGATAGCCCCTCATATAAGCACCAATCCCTTGCTCCTCCTAGGTGATGTGGGACTTTTGATCCCACCCTTCTAGGTGGCGCAAGTGGCCCTGGGGTTTGGTGGTCAGTCCACTGAACGGGCCTAAGGGTAACACTGATGGGGTCTCCCCCAACCAGTGCTGGATTGTTGGTCCTCATAAGCCAACAACCACAATAGATGGCAAATTGAGAAAAACTCATTTGTGGTGGTTTAGGCATGCAAGTAGAATTCCAAAAATAGCACCACTTTGTAGAGTTGAGAGTTTATAAGTTGCAATCTCAAGGAGGAGAGATAGACCACTGAAAACATGGAGGGAATGAATAAAGAAAGACATGATAGATTGTGAAGTTACTAATTGAATGGTCAATGATAGATCAAATGGAGGAGATACCAAGATAGTTGGAATTTTGGCATTTGATGATGATGATTATTATTTTCATTTTAGTTGTCATGTTGCTTGCTATTATTGTTGTTGTTGCGTTTTTTTTTTTTTAATTGGGGTTCCCCCGGGAACCTTTTCTCATTTGTTCCCATTTATGGAATATGATTGGATTGAAATTTGAGCTAATTTCTTGTATTTATGATGGATAATCATTTTTTACCTATGGTTGCCTCTAGTATAATTTCAAGTTTTGGTTTTAATTGAAACCAATATAAATATTTTTTATTTTGTATGTGTGATTTTGTGGGGGCAAATTTTTTTCAATTTCCCCCCTCATTTAGAGGTGGTGATATAGTTGAAATTTATGCTGATTGCTTGTCCTTATGGTGGATTCTCAATTTTTGTTGTTCTATGATTTTTCTGCAGGATCATAGCTGAATCTAGGTTTTAATCCAAACACAGGTCCATATCTGTTTCATAAATTTTGAACACTGATGCCCCTGACTAAGCCCCCACTCCCTCGTCTCCTTCTCAACAATGTCTCCTGCATGCGCAATACACAAACTGTGCTCCGCAACATCAATGTTTCTGTCCATCATGGAAGTGCGCTAGTACTAACAGGGGCAAATGGCTCTGGAAAAAGTACATTCCTCCGCATGCTTGCTGGTTTCTCTCGTCCCTCTGCAGGTGAAGTCCTCTGGAATGGTCATGATATCACCAAACCTGGTGTCTTTGATCAGTACAGGCTCCAACTAAATTGGTTGTCCCTGAAAGATGCGATAAAGGACAGGCTCTCTGTGTTGGACAATGTTCAATGGTTTGAAGTCCTTGAAGGGAAGTGTGGGAAGGCAATGGGGGCTCTCGAGCTCATGGGGCTTGGACGGCTTGCGAATGAGAAATCAAGGATGCTCTCGATGGGGCAGAGGAAACGGCTGCAATTGGCAAGGTTGTTGGCAATTGATCGGCCAATATGGTTGCTTGATGAGCCTTCAGTGGCACTAGATGCTGAAGGTGTTCAGCTGTTGGAGTACATAATTGCTGAGCACCGGAAGAAGGGAGGGATTGTTTTTGTAGCCACACATTTGCCCATTGAGATTGAGGATGCCATGAGTTTGAGACTGCCACCAAGGTTTCCGAGGAGAAAGACCTTCGTGGATATGCTTGACTGAGATAGAAGCTTAGTTGTGGAAAGAGGTGCTCTTTTCTTTTCTTCTTCTTCCTCTTTTTTCAGGAAGCTGTCACTTGTTCCAAAAGATCAATTATTGCCTAAGACATCAACTAAAGGTTTTTTTTTTAAATAGATTGAATGGTGATTGGCTTTGGATCCATAATGAAATGTCATTTTATTGTGGTTCACTGTTCATTGCCATGCATTCATGGTTGGCGTTAGAATAGAGATGAGATCACACATCAAAATTTGAACATGATTTTTTCGCCATCTTTGTTATTATTAACAGTGGTCAAAACCTATCTTTATTCAAGCAATAAATACAAACAGCACATGATATTGGAGAACGTATCAATCTTTCAAAAACTTACATATACTGGACAACATATTGGTATCCTCGAGCTTTGCTTATTTAATGGAGAGACTCGATGAACCCATCCTAAAACCTATCTAAATTTCATGTCACATTTCATGTCACAATCCCCTTCTATAGAATTGTCGAGTGCAGAATCGATGATAGAGTCACCCATTTTACTGGCAGCATCTTTGATGGTATAGATATTATTGATGGGCTCTTCGGATGTTGTGAAACCATGAGTAAGAGTGGCATTCATGGAGAAATCCATGGGTGGTGTTGTGGGGTAGGGATGACCGACATTTGTCGTTGCGAGACAATCAGAGATGAAGCACCCATGTCGTTGTTGTTACCATGGCTGTTGATGGTAGGGTGGTTCATGGATGGTTTAGATGTTGTGTGAGGAGGAGGAGCAACAAGATGTGGAGCAAGGAAATGGCCAGTGCACAACATGTGTTTTTTTGAGGGAAGGATCAAAGGAAGAGAAACCAATCTTAATGCCAGCGTTGTTAATGGGTTGGACAGCAGGGGAAGTCCATTTAATGCTATTGGCATCGACGGGATGTTCAAGCGTTGGGAGATGATGATGAATGGCATTAGGTGGAAAAAGGTCTTGTGAATGGTGGATTGGCCAGTGTTGCTATCATTCATGGAGAGAGGTGCATGGTTACTCATGTCTTGAATGGTGGATTGGCCAGTGTTGCTATCATTCGTGGAGAGAGGTGCAGGGTACTCGTGTCTTGAATAGTGGATTGGCCATTGTTGCTATCATTCATGGAGAGAGGTACATCTGATGAAGATGGGCCTTCATTTTTAGTTGACCTATAGTAGATTCTGCATGGAACCCAATGATCCGACTGCAAAAATAAGAAAGAATGAAGAAAAAAAACATGTTAGAAAACATTAATGGTTTGTTTATTTTTATTTTTTTGTAATTTATGATTGAGATAGAGTTGATTTCTATGTGCGTAAATAAAAAAAAATTCTTCCATTTGTCGATGTGAGCCTACCAATTGTAAAAAATAAAGGTAAAAAATAGTTTATACATATCATATCAGCCCACATACTTGCCCTAATATTGTCAACAATGCCAAACCAAGTTTTTACCCGATGCATATTGGTCGAGTCTCTTGAGTCTTGACTAACTTGGCCAAGCCATACAAATTGGATCAAATCGGTTGGAGTTATCAAATAATGTGTGTTGATGCTATTTTATGTCCTAAAGCAATTTCGAATATGTTGCACTGAAGTGTTAAGTAGAATCTAAACTCTTTAATCATTGTCAAATCACACTTGAGAAGAAATTAAAATTTATTATTATAAAGAAAAAAATAAAATCATTCACATGTTCATTTCTAATTATATATTTAGTTCAACAAAATAGTTCGACTTAAAATAAAAGTTCTCAATTCAAATCATATATTTAGAAATGACTGGTTAAGTTAATTTCTATAAACAATTATTCAATAATCATTTAGTATGTAGCATTGGATTAGACAAGTAGACCAGAGCCGACTCTAGAATAAGGCAACTAAAGCCGTTGCTTTAACCCTATTTAGAAAAGTTCCAAATTTTCAAGAGTCTATTGCAGAAACAATAACCCTAGCTTTTCCAATTCCGGCGGCGGGAAATGAGTAAGATTTGTTCGATTTTTCTTACAATTTCTGGCCAGAGCCATGGCATCTCCTTCAGCGGCTCCAGACACGACTAGTTCACTATGGCTAGCGCCGGCGCCTGGAGATTACGACCAATCCTTTGCCACAACTTTCAAGCTTTCCACTTAGATTTTAGGTCTTATTTTTCGTCTCTGCCTATTCCAATCTTGAACACTATTACTTTTACGATAATCTAACATTTCTTTTAGAATTCACTCATGATTTTTTCTTTAAAATATTATCATAAAAGTAATAGTGTTCAAGATCGGAATTGGTAGAAAAGAAAAAACAGACTTGAAATCCAAGTGAAAAGTTTGAAAGTTGTGGCAAAAGATTGGTCGGAAGCTCGAGAACGAACAGGCGTTGGCGATGGCCTCGGTGAACTAGCCGTGTTCAGGAGCCGGCGAAGAAGATGCCATGACTTCGGCTAAAAGCTGCGAGAAAGATCAGCAGTCGGGCAAATCTCGCTCATTTCCTGAAGCCAGAATTGGAGAAGCTAGGGTTAGAGTTTCTGCAATCGGTGCTGCCAAGGATAATAAAAAAAGAAGAAGAAAAGAGAAGAAACAAGAAAAGAAATGAAGAAGGAAGCACTGCTGCCATCTCCATTTTCCTTTCCATCGTTGCCATTGCAAGCTTTGCCCAGTTTCTTAGTTGCCCTTCAACCGAACAAGTGATACTTTGGACGCTACTTAAGCCTGCAGTCTCCATTGTCCTCTCTATCATTGCTATTGCAGGCTTTGCTCAGTTTCTTAGTTGACCTTCAACAGAACATGTGATACTTCCGATGCTACTCAAGCCATAATGACATATCATAATCTCTCTCATTTATCATGAACATGACCAAGAACTGTGCACATGAAAATAAATATCACATCAAGAATGAAGTTGTGATATGCAAAGGGAGGGGGAGAGAAGGAAAGAGAAGAGGTTTGAAGTGTGAAAATATTATTCTGCTTGTGTATAAAAAGGGGCGAAAGAGGAGAGAAGTGAGGAGAGAGGAGAAAGCTAACAAACCATGTTGAAGATTGCTTGTATAAAAAGGGACGGAAGAGGGAAAGAAAGTGAAGAGAGAGTAAAAAACTCACGATCCATGTGCTTCAATAGAAGGCAAAACGCTCATGATACATCTACTTCAACAGAAGGCAAAAAACACACGATCATTGTGACTCCGCTGCTTGTCTTTCATTGGGTGCATTGAATAAGATACATATCGATACATTTTTTTTTATTTTTTTTAACACGGATATCTCCACTCAAACATTAGAGGGGAGACTAATCTCAAAAGTATGAGTAAATCTCCCAATCTACACACTAAGTAAGTGAGGAGTAGGAGTGACTTAGAGGAATTTGAGTATAAATCAAACCCAAGAACTTCTTTCATGACAGGGAGCTTCTTGACCGTCAGTCTAACCCTCTTTGAATTATTCGTGAATGAAATGTGCACCACATCTAGATGGATTGGGTCGACCGGTTTTGGATTTGATTGAAGTTCACATCAAAAATTTGTCTCATTATTTATTTATTGATTAAATAAATAATTTTTTTTTCAAGTTTATTTAAGATTCAGATCACATAATTTAAAATTCATACTTATATCGGGTCAATTTTGAATTTTGATCCACAACTCTCAACTCTTTACTCATAACTTCTAATAAATAAGATTATTCAATAGAAGGCAAAACGCTCATGATACATCTACTTCAAAAAAAGGCAAAAAGCTCATGATCCAAAACACATGATCATTGAGACTCCGCTGCTTGTCTTCATTGGATGCATTGAATAAGACACAGATCGATACATTTATTTAATTTTTTTTAACATGGATATTTCCGCTCCAACATTAGAGGGGAAACTAATCTTACAAGCATGAGTAAACCTCCCAATCCACACACTAGGTAAGTCGATGAGAAGTAGAAGTGACTCAGAAGGATTTGAACGTAAATCGAACCCAGTACCTTCTTTCATGACGGGGAGCTTCTTGACCATCAGGCCAACCCTCTCTGGATAATTTGTGAATGTAATGTGCACCACATCTACATGGATCGGGTCTGATTGGTTTTGGATTGGATTGGATTTGATTGAAGTTCGCATCAAAAACTTTTATTTATTTATTGATTAAATAGATTAATTCTTTAAAGTTTATTTAAGATTCGGATCACAGAATTTTAAATTCATAGTTAGATCGGGTCAATTTTGAGTTCAGATCCACAATTGCTCAACTCATTACTCTTTTTTTAATAAATAAGTTACTCACTTGGAATATATTTTGAATTCGAATCACAAAATTTTAAACTCATACCCATTTAAAATATTGAATTTTAGCTTGAATAATCGAGTCGGGTCAAATTTTGTCAAATCTAACCTTATTACAGTAAAACCTCTATATTGTAATATGGTTGGGACTTAGGACCATAGTACATATATTACATTATAAAGGTTATTAAATTAGATGGTCTAGCATTATTTCTTTTTAAAAATCTACTTAAAACTCTCATATAGCTTTAAAATGTCCTTTCGGCTTCTCTCTATAGAAACAAATCACTCCATTCATTCTTATACAGTTCTCGTTCATTAATAACAAAGTGCCTACACAGTCCCAAAGAATGAGGAAGTTTATCTGGAAGCCTATCTCAGATTACTTTTCTGGAGTTTAAATGATGTAGTTTATGAGATCTTTAGTCACTTTTGCAGTAATTTTGTATCTAAATGTATGAAATATTAATTTTTTATTTTGTATGTATTGAGTACTGAGTTTAGAGAGATTTATTACATTTTGTATGGGCCCAAAGTCGGGACTAGCTGCCGATATTATTTTATGCATGTTATAATTATATAGAGTACTATATTATAGAGAGTTTACTGTATTTGAAAAGATAATAATAATAAATATATCATCAACATTCAAGAATAAAAATGAGATAATTTGAATTTACTTTAATCTTAATTTTCTAAAATTAAAAGTAAATTATTTAATAATTACTTTTATTTATCATAATCATTCTAACGATAAAAATTCATAAATTAAAACTTATAATTAACTAAAAACTTAGTAAGAAAAATAAATGAACGAATTTGATTCATTGTAAATTGAACCCCTACAAAGGCTATTGTATTTGTATCAATAATTTACTATTGTACCTGAGAAATTGCAATGCAGTTTCTCCTATTTTCATATCTATGATTTATTTTTACTTAAGTAACTTTAGGCTGTATAGCGGTTTTAGACGGGTGTAAAATTTGATGTCGGCAACATTATTCTCTCTCCTCTTTTTTTTAAAACGACCGATATCGGCCGATATGATGCGGTTTCTAAATCGTATTATATTTGCCGATACGATATATATCGGTTGATATTTACACCCTTGGTTTTAGATATCTCTTAAGATAATATCGTGAAAACTAGATATGATACTCGCATGATAATCACCTACTTACTCAACATTCTCATGAAGGAATTGGGCCTAGAGCGCTTTTTTTAGATCTTCGCTAGTATCCACAGAGGTTCATGGACTTGGAAGGAGAAGAAAGCAAAGAGATGAGTAAAGGAGTACTACTGTTAAATAGGGTGCTCCAAGGCCGGGTTAACCCAAGTCAGGCTATGCTCTATAGAAGGCCGAGCCCATTTATATATTTAAAGCTCGAAGGATGGGCCTAACTTTAAGATATAGATTCTAAGTCTTGATTTTGATGCAAATGTAAATGCAAATATCATCGTCATCTAAGCAAGCTATTCATTTCATTAATCTGTGTTGTTGACCTTTTATTTATGAATGTGTAGATATTTGAAACTCACTTTTATTTACTTTCAACTTCTATAAATGTCAATTTATCGACCGACATCAAAATCTATATTTTATATAGGATACATATTTTAATATACCTTATAAATAATTAAATTATATTAATATTAAGTGGGTTTTGGTGAAGTGCAATTCAACCAGTCTTTGTATCTGAATCTTGGACTGGGTGTAACGTGGATTCAATCCAAATTCCAAATTTATTGGCAACCCTAGACAAGAAGAAAGAAAAACCAAAAAAAAGAAGAAAAGAAATAGAGATGCGAATAACAATGAAGCATAAGAGAGATTCAACCCTAAATAATGTGGAATGATCACATATAAATTAACAAATAAAAGAATTACAAATGGTGGCAAATAGAGTGACTGTAACCAGACATGTTAATAACCCATTAAAGAATACCAATAGTAGCAAACAAGTGATTCCTTCCACTTATACAGCAGATATCAGGTTGCTGGAAAGTGATAAAAAGAGAGAGATGAGAGATCAGAAGAAACTCGACGTTGGACATTCCTCCCTTGCCCAGTGATATAGGGAGAGTATCTTCGAATTGCATATCGATAATCGTGGCCACGGCGGATCGTGAATGTCGAGTCGTCGTGATCATGACCATCATCATCACATAAGCTATTTGGCTCTGAAAGTGAACCACTCATCGTGTTATTGGGCTCCAATGAGAACGACACACCAGTAGTAGCACCTGAGGTTGGCAATGCATGAATCCCACCCAATTGCTGTTGGATTTGAGAGCCATTCATTTCATAACCATTTGTAAAATTGTCGGGCTCAGAATCGAAGATAGGGTCATACATATTATTTAATGGCTCTTCTGATGATGTGAAATCTTGAGTGAAACTGGAATTCATGGGTGCTGTTGTGGGGTGGGGATGACCGACATTTGTCGTTGCGAGACGATCAAAGACGAAGGCACCAATGTCGTCGCCGTTGTTTCTATTACCATAGCTGGTGTTGATACCAGGGTGATTCATGGAGGGAGGATGAGGAGGAGCAACAAGATGTGGAGCAAGACAATAGCCAGTGCAGTTGTCATACGTAGATCCGTCCGATGTTCCGCTCGGTTGATAACCAACATATGTTTTTTCTAGAGCACAATCAAAGTAAGAGCCACCAATGTTAATGCCAGCATTGTTGATGGGTTGGGCAGAAGCAGGAGAATTCCAACCAATGGAATTGGCATTCAGGGGATGTTCAAGTGTTGGGAGATGATGAATTGGTGGAGAAAGGTCTAGGGCTTCTGCAACACTAACATGGTTACTCAAGTCTTCTATGGTTGAGTCGCCAGTGCTGCTACCATTCATACAAAGAGGTGCATCTGATGAAGATGGGTCTTCTTTTTTGGTTGAGTTACAGTAGATTCTGCATAAGACCCAAAGATCCGACTGTAAAAAGAAAAGAAAAATGAAGAAATAAACATCGATAGAAAGTAATAAGGAAATTAGGGTTGGTAATGAAGAGATGATAAATTATAGAGGAGGGAGGTAGCATTTAGAATAAATTATTAAGATTTAATGATGGTTAGAAATTAGGATTTTAATAACTAAATAATATTTTATTTAATATTTATATAAATACTTTTTACTTAGTAGTTGCGCCCAAGCCCAAGCCAAGTCGACCCGAGTTCTAAATATTTAGACCGGTCCAAGTCTGTCCAGATTGAGCCTGACCCAATTGGCAACCCTAAATGGTATCTTCTTCCTTACCTCGTTGACCTTATCAGCGCTCGTCTGTGTCTCTTTTTGCATGCTATATTGATGCATAATCCAGTCCGTCTTCTCAAACTCCTTACTTGAGCTTCTCTTCCAATAGCACAGAGCCCTCCTCATGCCTATAGCATTCCCTCCATCATCCACTACTGTTTTAGCTCCTGTTATCTTCCATCTTCCCTCGTTTTTTCCTGTCATGCGATCGGCCTTCGATCCATTCTGGTTGAGTTTGGTGAAGAAGTACCACTTGTTGTCTCCTTCTCCCAAAGGAGAGAAATTCTCTGAAAAAAGAAGAATGGATTCACTCATTCCATTCAAGTACACGCACACGCACTAGGTTTTGCATACCTGTGAGGGACTCGGGATGGCCATGCTTGTAGAGATCAACCTCGTGGATGATGTTGATTGGAAGGTCCTCAGAAAGAATCTTTCCACGGAGATAGTAAAGCAGAAGCTCTTGATCACTGGGACAGAATCTAAATCCTTTGGGGATGGAATACATCTGGTCTACAGGAACCATTGACTTCGACATGGATTCGCAATAATCACTACAAGGAGAGTAACCCAAGAAGAAGAAAACGAAGACAAAGAAAAGATAGTAACCCTAGAAGAAGGAGAAGGCAGAGAAAAGATAGTAACCCTAGAAGAAGGAGAAGATTTGATGAAGAGAAAAGGCAGTGGGTTTCACTGATACTTGTCAAGGGAGTTAGGGATGGTACGACCGTACGAGAGTTATAAATAGAGGCACTCAGATGTTCTATACTACAAAAGTTCTGATCCAACGGTGGTTAAAAATCTGGTGAAAAATTAAAGGAGATGATAAAATAATGATGATAATGATGGAGTTATGAAATCTCAAAGATTTCGATTAGTGAAAGATAAAAGGTTTCCTAACTCTAATGAAATTCCGAAAAGAGTGGATAAATACCGTTAACTCTTCGTTTCTCTCTAAAATTCGGAGTGTAGCCAAATACGGATAGACAAAATACAACTTAGTCCATTCTCACAAATCTTCTTCCTGAGATATTTTCAGATTCTCGAGTTTTATTGGGAATTTTCAAATTCTCGAATTTTATTAGAAATTTAACGGAAAAATCTCACAAAAAATATAATATTTAAAAAATTATAAAAATAAATATAATAAATAAATAATGTGGCCGGAGTTTAAAAATATAGATGATATTTCATAAATAAAAAATGTATATTGGGCTCAAACATTTTTAAAGGTAAAATCTCCCGATTTTAACCGAAATTTACTATTTTTCATGATAAATTAGCACAAAAGTTATTTTGCCGATATTTTTGTGTTGGGGATATTTGTTACATTGGGCCTGAGAAATACATATATTAAATTAAGATATTTGAGGAGTTTGTAAGGTACAATCATCCCATTAGATGTTTGGACCATAAGGCAAAATATCAGCTGATACATATCGTATCGGATTTTTACCTACCGAAAAATATTAGTTGATATGATATATATAGTGGCCCCCACTGAATATCATCGATATGTATTTCATTTCCAAAAAAATAAAATCTACCGATATTTCATAAAAAATCACCAATATTTTTTTTGAAAAAAGAAAAAAAATAAAACTTCTTATTCCGTCAATTTTAAATTTTAGCTCAAATTTAAAATACTGATAAACAAATTTCATTAATAATTTCATGAAATAGGTTTAAAAAACTTTTGACAATCCAATCTTCAAGATTTAAAGTCATAATACTTGAATGATTTAACGAGGTTTAAAATTTAATTTCATCCACTGCTTTTATTTATATTTTACATATTTCATTTATAATATTTGACCCATTACTCGAATGTTAAAGAGTAGCATTGATAAAGGGAGAGACTTAAATTAAATTTTAATCATCATTTTGTATAACCTTTAAAATTTAAATTAGATTCATTCAATAAGTAATTTTCTTATCACATTTAAAGAGAGATTTTTCCCCATGAATCTATCACAGTTCATCTGATCGATCATTCATAAAAAAATATGACTGACGTTTTAGAAAGCAAAATTTATGATTTTTTGAATTTCAAAACTGAATTGGGACAGAACACTAAGAACTTTGATCGTGAAGAATATTGAGACCAAATAACTTGTAATAATCTTATTAATATTGAAACCAAATAACCTGTAAAAATATTATTAATATTGAGACCAAATAACCCATAAACATAAAAACAATTTCGAATCGAGAGTTTCGCCACCTTTAAACCAATGGCTCAGAAGTGGACTTCCTCCTGAAAACTCCCAATCAGGGTCAGGAAATATTTTCAAATTTTCTACAATTTTCGTAATTTTTCATATTTTTTTAAAGGTAAGCAAAGAAGAGTACTTGGCAGTAAGTTTCTCATACCTGTGAGGGACTTGGGATGGCCATGCTCGTAGAGATCAACCTAGTGGATGATATTGATTGGAAGGTCCTTAGAGAGAATCTTTCTATGGAGATAGTAAAGCAGAAGCTCTTGATCAGTGGGACAGAATCTATATCCTTTGGGAATGGAATACATCTGCTCTACAGGAATCATTGATTTTGACATGGTCGCTTGGTGATTCTATACAAAGCCACTCATAACTGAGAGTAACCCAAGAAAAAGTTGCAGACTGTTTTGAAGAGAAGACGAGAAATCATCAGACGTGCATAAAAGATGCGTGAGAGGGTTATATACCCAAAGACTCTAAATGTTTCTCGTTTGTCTGGGAGACATGGGTGTCTTGATCAGTTCGCCTCGCAGATGCAAATATCGGCCGATATAGCGATATCTCGACAGCATTTATATCGGTCGATACCGGCTGTTTTAAAAAAAAAAAAAAAATGAGGAGAGAGAATAATATCGGCTGATACCAAATTTTGCACCCCTGATTGGCCTATTTTTACAGATAAGATGAAAAGGATTTTGATTTATTTTAACTTTAAAAAAAGAGAGTAAAAATAGTGAAGATATTCAAAATAAAAATTAATATCAACAATAAATTCTATTCTCGGTGAAGGAAGAATGGTTAGGGATAAAACTTCATCAATACTTTTAGCTGTTCATCATATCAGCCGTCATCATTAATTTACTAGTTGATTGGCCCATTTTAATCTAGTGGTATACATAATTGCAATATGAGGCCTAAACAAAATAAATTCAATCCATTTTATTATTTATTATGTGGCTTGTGCAAGTTTGGTTGAACCCTAAGTCAATTTGGGTTAGAGCTAGATTGCAAATATAGGGTCCACACTTGAATGGGACCCATTTGGACTCAGAATTATTTGAAATCAGGCTTAAGTTTTAAAAAATAAATAGAAGCCCAAATGGGCTTTCGGATTTTCAGGCCCTTAATCATCTACTATTAGTCTATGTTGTTCATTATTTATTGCACCAAAAGTTTTATTCATGCTACATGATGGCCATCTTAATACAAATATAGAGCTCCATAAAATTAACAACATCCAATCTTAGAAACCATACTTTTTAAGTGCTCACAATTTAGATGATGTATTTATTTTTTCAATATCCAATATTCTTTGACACTTTTTTTTTTTCTTTTAAAAGTTATGAGATAGCCAATATTTACACATTTTTATCCAATATTAATTTATTGATAGGCACATACATATAAATAATAACTTAAATATATGCATAAATTTAAATAAAGTCATATTTTGATCTCATATTTTTATAGTTTATATTTTTATGTATATAAACCGTATAATTTAATTTTAATATATATATAATATCCCTTGATACTATTTTCATAAAGTTGCATGTAAACATGTGTTTACACTAATAAAAGTAATGAAGATAAAGATAGAAGAGGCATATCATTCAGTGTTTAGCACTAGATTGTTTATGATGCCATCAAATCATTTCTCAATACATGAATAATATAAAAAAAATTATAAAGAAATTTATAACTTTTTCCAATATTTATTACAGATACAAAATATTGGTCATCGAAATTTAAGCCATTCAACCTATACTTGTAGAACAAACAGCTACCAAATAATTAAAACATTTAAAGTTTAACTATTTAAAACTTGAAAAGATGAACTAAATTATTCTAAATATGGGTAATTTTGAGAAGTCCCTCTTTTGTATAACAAGTAACAACATCAAAGCGGGAGGTTATGGGTTCAAGCCCCCATGACCTAACTTTAGTTTACCCATAATGGATTCATCCATAGAGATTTTAATAGGATATTGTCTGAATTTCCGACACAATAATAATAATAAAAATAAAAGTAACAGCCTCCGTGGTAGAATTTATGAGTGACATGCTGGAGACCAAATAGCTTTCTCCCATTCATGCAATATGGAATATTTTCCTCACTCCATTATTTTATTTTATTTTTCCCAATATTTACGCAATATCAAAGTTTTAAAACTTATTTAATACGTACTATATCAACCGGTTCGAGAGTAGACTTAATCAAGTGAGTCTCTCATGGACGTTTCAAGTATTTAACTCTACGAAATAAGATTCATTTATTCTTTAAGTCATTTAAATCTATTGATTACTCAACAAAATATAAAGAAACATTTTCATTTTTAATAAATTACAATTACTTATCAAGTCAACCCACTGTAACTCATAATTTTTAAATTAGAATATGTATCATACATAACCTGTAAGACCCTTCCTAGGATTCCATTGAGAGATCTGTGCAGCAAATGGAAGCCATTTAAAGATGGGTGGTGCCTTTTTTTCATGGAGAGAGAGAGAGAGAGAGAAAAGAAATGCATCCTCATGTACGAATTCAAACTTCAAAGTACATTCATGCATAGAGAAGTACAGAGCTTGAAAAAGACCCAAGTACTGTCTTCCCACAAGTGTGACGAAGAGCAGTGACTTGAATCAGACAAGCTATGTTATTCATGCATAGAGAAGTACAAACTTTGAAAAAGATCCAACTGTTGTCTTCCCACAAGTGACTAAGAGCAAGGACTTGAATCAGGCATGCTGGGATAATAGAACCATCAAAGAAAGTTCAAATATTAGCATCCATTGTAGCTGCCGTTTGAACCTTGCTACCTTATAGTGAGGACCTGAAATTTCAGAGGTCTTAGACCCAGCACACTGGTAGGAGCCCTAGACCCTAAGAAAAATGTACGGTGGGAGCCTTAGGCCATTGATCAAATTGGAAGGCTTAGACGGCTGTCTATTTGACCTAAGCCAGGACAGACCTTGCTTATAGCTAAGTGGTCTTGTAAATTGGAGGAGAAAAAGAAGGGAGACCATCATCTCCATCAATGAAGAATTCATATTCATCATCTCGTAGACCATTTGGCACTAATTTTGAATGAACTAATTTATTTTGGGTCCCAATACATGTATGAAAGAGATCATATATGGTGTTCTTGCAAGGGTGGGTGGATATTGGTGCTCACCTCTTTCACATCATCAGCTCTCCCATTGTATATCATCCCGTTGGTCTGCTCAAACTCCTTTGCCCCTTAGATCTTAATGGAAGCACATTCTCATAGCTTACCTCCCATCCATCATAATCGTAGGAGTTGCAGTTATCTTCCACCTTCCCTCGCCTCTTCCCCTTAAACGATTAACCTTTTTCCACTCAGGTATTTCCTTTTGATTTTGGTAAAGAAGTACCACTCTTTATCTCCCTCCCCCACTGGCCGGAAATTCCCTGCAATGAGAATAATGAATTTACGCATTCCATTCAAATTGAGTGAGAGAGAGAAGACGAAAATAAAAGATAGTTGCACTAGGTTGTTTCACATACCTACCTGTGATAGTGGATGGTCATATTTATAGAGAGATCTGTTAGGACCTGAATTTCCAGCTCAAAAGACTAGTCTGATAGGTGGAGTTGCCTAAATTCTTTATAAACCCCTAGATTTCTTTCTACACTTCCAATTTAATATTCGTTCGCAGCAGCGTCAACAATCTCCCATCAAATGAAGCCTTCAGATGGAGAACGATGCCGGCCATCTCATTTGTCAGAGGGATCTCATGAATCCACACGAAGTAGTCTTCTCTGATATCACGTGTTAGGACTTACCCTTCCAATCCACAAAACTAACATTAAATAGAATGATTTAAGTCCTTTATTATAATATTTAGATCTCCCTCTAAACTTTTAATTTAAGATAGTTGACAACATCCCCATCAAGATCTCTCGTTAAAACGTCGACAGAGTGAATCTTTCTTTGGAGAAAATTCCTTGGAGGTAGAAAAGCAAAAGTTCCAAACAAAAAGCAGAAAGTTCGTTGGAGGTAGAAAAGCAAAAGTTCCATTATCAGAGGACCTGAATCGTCGTCTCCAGATGGAGAACACCTGGTCAGCAGAAAACATAGACTTTGACGTTGATATTTGACACGTGTCGTTTAATCTGACCGATCGTTTTACGTGAAGTGGGTTTATCTTTTCCCCATTATCAGTTTCCGACTCTGCCGAACTGATGAACGTACTAATGTAACATGCCTCAGCAAATAATACAAGGCAATTTTCTTGGTACAATGAAAAAAAAAATAGTAAAATAGCAAAATAGCAAAATGATTTTTTCGGTGAAAATTTATATTGCACGGATCATTAACTTTTTTTTAGAAGAATGGAACGATGGCAATTTTTAAGTGAAGAATGGAACGATTCAGTGGGCCCCATTAAATTGAATCTAGAGTTTGTGGAACAATTTAGAATAAAAAAATAAAGATCAAAATTGATAATCAGCCACTTGATGAAGATGTATGACAGTTCATCATCATCTCACCCTAAATTTTGTATTTTAAAATTGCCAAAACTGGCATCATCCAACCATCTATTTTCTACAACCTTGTAAAGTTGGATGCAGATAGGTCTGATCGTCATCATAGATTTGAACATATGACTCACTAAATTCTTAATCTTGTCTATCTAAATAGGCTAGTTTACAGGAAAGCCCTTCGGGTTTTTTGCCCATTTAATCATTATAAACATATGCATAAACTAGATTCATTTTCTTTTTCAAAAATTATTTTTAATTTAATTAAAAAACCAACCATTAAAATTGGAAGTAGATAAAATGATCTATTATACTAAATTTTGGGAACCCATATAGACACTCGGGAATCTTTCTCTACACACTCGTTTACCAAAACTGGATGGAAATTACCTTTTTTGCTCTTTCACTTAAAAACGCCGCATCCTCCGAACGGATGATCCACCGGAAAAATTCGTTCGAATGAATGGGCTGTGAAGTGCGATTTTCAAATGAAGCCATTTCTCGACCTATTTCTACAAACAACGTATCAAAATTCATTTATTCAGAATTTTATGAACTCCAATACTTATTTTAAGTGAAAAATGTATAGTTTTGAACTTCAAAAATTTTCGAGTGTCTCTTAAAAGAGTAGTCAAATGTCTAAATGACCACCCTAAAATATTCTTTTATATTAATCTTTTTATAAGAGAGATAATTACTACTATTTCAAAATGATTTTTTTGTCATTTAAATTAAAATAAAGTAGAGGGAATGTTCTCTTAGAAATCAATTAAAATAAATTGATGGAGTGGATATTAAACTTCAAGTACCATATATCTACGTGACCCCTTTTACATAAAATCAATCCATATGGGGCCCAAAGTCCTTTTAAGTGGGAATCTTAGTTTCAACTCTCAATAGAAATCTCTCTAGGGTTTGCCATGATAAGTGAGACTTCCTCACAGGATCCAAATTTTAAGATATCTTAAGTGGTCACGTAGTCACGTGTTATATATAAAGGAATGTTGTAGTATTATAGGTCTTCAATTCATAATGATTATAAGCCATTAAGTTAGCAATTAAAAAAAAAATGAATGATGTAATAATAAAAAATACGGTGAAACTTCATCCATCATCTATCCATCTAATCTCTCATACATCGCACTCATAATATTTACATTAAGTGATAGATTAAGGAAATTGATTTGGACACCAGTACTTTTATCAACTAACAGTATTTTACCAAATTTATCTTTCATTTTATCAATGGAAAGTGATCTGTGCACCCCCCATTTTACCTATGGTGCACTCCTTCAATTTTTTTTTTTTCAATTTTGCCCTCCACCCACCTTTTCTCCATTTCCATCGCTTTTTGGGTGAGGAGACAAAATTGAAAAAAACAATTGAAGGAGTGCACCATTGGTAAAATAGAGGGTGCACAAATCACTTCCTTTTATCAATTCAGTTCAACTTTCTTTTCTAACAACCACAAATTAAACCCATACAAGAGATCAGAAAAAAAGGTTCTAGGACTCCACCCCCACCCCCACCCCCCATGAATATCTTGCAAGTTGAAAGGCCCCATGAATCAATGTCGTGGCCCACTTCGAAAACGATGTTGGAATTTTTCTTCCTTTTGTCCCTGCTTCATAACCACAGATTATTAATCTACACCTAACATCAAACTTTAATACATGTTTGGGACATCTTTATTTTTTATAAAAAGCAGGACGACTTATTTTTTTCCACTTTTCATCATCTAAATCATTTCTCTTACAAATATAACTTTCTGCAACAAAGGAATTTAGAAGAAAAAAAGTTGGAAAGTGAGATTTTGACAGATTCTACAACCGATCAATGGATTCAATCCTTTAATCGGTGTGTGTTCATGTTGAGTCAATCCCATCAACTTGTCCAACTGAATATATGATGATGGTTAAGATCGATTTTAAGACATATTTATGCCGTCGTACTAAAATAAATTAAACTATAGCAAATCCAGCAGGCATTTCTCTAAGTTGTCTTAAAAAGGCATTCAAACTGAACAGAAGAAAATCCACTTATGAGTGTTATATGGATTCAGACTGATCCAGTAAATGATGTATAAGTAGGGCTGCAACTTGGGTCGGGTTTTGATCCGACCCAATAAATCATGTGGGTAGAGTTGAGAATTTCGGGTCAGCGGGTCGGTCGGGTTGAGAAGACAAAAACTCACATGGAATTCGGGTCGGGTTGAGGATTTTACAAGTTAACCTAACCCGATCTGACCCGGCTAAAATTAGATTAAAATGGATTCAAAATGCGGGTCGGGTTGGATTTTAAAGAACCCGATCTGAGTTGCAGCCCTATGTATAAGTATTATTTTCTAACTCTTGGAGCATTTTTTTATTTTTATCCTGAGGTAATTTTACTTAATTTCATTTATGATCTTTACTTTTTATATTGCATCCTTATGCATTTTCTCACTTTTGCTTTTTCAGGTCTGATTTTGGAAGTCCACCAACAAGTGGACCACATATGATATTTTATTTTAAATGTATTTTTTTATTTAACTATTTGTTTTGTATTAAGGGTAATATGCCCAATTTATTTTGTTTTAGCATTTCGAACTCTAAAATGATCTTGACCGTTGATGTGATCACTCTATCAGTCTCTCACCATTGGATTATTATTTTTATAGTTTTATAATGTTAGATACTTTACTAGTTTTGTAGCATAAAGTGTCAAAAACAAATACTCAAAAGGAATTAATTTTAATTACTTAGATAGTTTTATCTTCACGTTAAAAATGTCAAATGTTTAATACATAGTTCACAAAAAAATATTTTTGTCAAATTAACTAATATTTTTTTAACTATTATAAAGTTAAAAGATTATTAAACAATCAAATTTTATAAAATGTTTCATTGGGCTACAAAAACTTATTGGACCCTTAATGGGCTGCAGATGGTCCAATAAGCTTTTGGAACGTCCAGATCTATGGCTTGCTGGACCCTCTGTTAGTGGGCTCGATCTGGACGGTCCGATAAGACTAATGGGTAGGATCCAAATCCTGACGATTTGGGCCTGATCCGGATCCATTTACAGGCCTAGATTCAGTATATAAAATTGAATAGCATTGACTCATCGAGTCATCTAATTGCTTAATTGGCGCAACTCTATAATTGACTGAATTCTAATTAAAAAACAAAGTAATTAAATTTTTCAAAACTGCCCCATTTCCTCAACCCATGGTAATTAACTCGACTTGATAATTGATTAAATCTTCGTCCTGATTTTTATTCTAATTTGAAAACAATGAAGAGCGGGGTAAAACTCTTAAGTTGATTCATTCTGTTCCAACATCCGAGTAACAATCCACCGGAAGATATCCTTTGTCAAAAGAAGAGAGCAAAATCTCCATACATTCTCTCCAAACAAGCACTTCAAAGGTATCTTCGTTTACACCTTAATGTCACAGACAAAATTATCCCACATCGGAAGTTATTTGGAGATGATCTGAGCTTATAATATGGAGGTGGCACCTCTCTCAATGGTTTTTCGGATGGAAAACTGCCCTCGTGATACTGGTATTAAAACAAACTCAAGCTACTTTCGTGTGGAGTTCGGAGCTCCCTCTGACGCATAGACCCTACACAAAAGAGATGTAGGTCCCCCCCCACAAGGGCATTCGAAATTGGGCCGGAGAGCCTGTCACAGACAAAATTGTCCCACATCGAAAGTTCCTTGAGAATGACCTGAGCTTAAAATGTGGAAATTATCTCAATAGTTAGTCATTTTGGAATGGAAACAGCTGCGGTGACATTAAGCTCAGTTCGCTTAAGCAAAGCTCAAAGCGTATGTACTTACTGATGTATTTTCTATATGTACTTATTAGAGAGACAGAAGATCGCTTAATCTGATGACAATATTACTTTGACAAAGACCTCTTAAGCTTGATTGAGGTTAACACCACTGATCTGAGTAGACCCTTAACTCGGGCAAACCCACTTAGTCCTATTCTCTGCATATCACAACAAGAATTTCTCCACTTGAGCGACTCAAAATCATCCAAATGGATGCAGACACAAGCTCCTCTCATACGCCCTTTTCTAAGATAATGATCAGACTGTAGGGAGCGTTTGGATGGAGAAAATACCTTGCGTGGAGGATTCTCCTCTACAGATAGTAGAACAATAGGATATCACCACATGGGTGGTATAATTAAAAAGATATAAAGTACAGAAATTTAAAAGTGTGGCGTGATGTTATTTAATAGGATTCCTCTGCCTCACCTTACAAAAAGAAAAGAGGGAAAAAAAAAAAAGAACATACAGAAGATGAAACTCCTGGCTTCTGCCATATTCTCCCAGTGCAAACACAACTCATAGATTTCTTGATTGGTTTGTTTTTGGGCTTTGAATGAGGAACACCATCAGAGTTATTCATCTCATATATCTCGAGTTGACACAACTGGGTGTACTAGATGAACGAGCAGTCAAAATAGAATATGTAAGAACCATGGGGTAAGATGATGAATAATATGATGGACCTCTAAGATCCCTTTTTTAAAAAAAAAATGGAGAGTAAATTATTTCATTAAAAAGGTGAGACAGAAAAGTGTAAGCAGCCCTGTATAAAAGAATTATACATCCATTATTACAGAGTAAATGTATACCTGGAAGATAAATGAAAACAAATTAAGATACAAAGCTAAAAACTAGGAATATAGATTTATTGTGAAGGCATCCTAGTGCTTCAGTACAACATTCCAATTCCCTTCTCCATGTTTCCTGATGTGTTCTAGGCATGGCTGTTCAGTTGGTCCCTTCATCTGATGTCTATTCAGATATTGGATTCTTGGATCCCTTTTGGGTGAATTTCCATTCTTAAAAAATTCAGTTATCACTTCAAAAATAAAAATAGGGAAATATGACTTCACTGATGAACCTAGATCAACATGTTCAATAAAAAGAATGAAGAAAAAGGCAGAAGCAGCTTGAAAAAGGGTTTATGAAATAAAAAAACACAACACAAGCAGCTGCATCTGTGTATGTGTAAGAGAGAGAGGGGGATGGATGGAGATCAAAGTTCTCTCTCTCTCTCCCACAAAATGCCCTCTTTCTGAACCAACTAAATTCATCACAGTGAGCACCTCTATTCATGCTGGCATTTGCGAGTGAGATTGACTGTAAAGTAATAGAGTATGCACTAGCATGTTACTGAGACTGTAAGTTTTGAGTGTTGACTGGTTCTTTTCATACTCCTGGATCAATTTCCAAGCACAGTTGCATATTAACCTCACATCGTCACCGTGCACACCATCCATTCAAAATACAATTCTTAGATTGATTTCAAAACACATATTTCTCTTTACATTTGTAGCACCATTATTTGATTTATGTCTTTCCCAAGATTCTGTTTAAGGTATAGGAGTTACAGTAAACATCTTTGCCTAAGGCCAGTCAACAAGATATTACTGTCCTAGTGTGTCCAATCTCTACTAAAGGTGTGTGATGAACACCGTAAAACTATCTTTTTACCCTTTAATATTAGATTAATTAAGTCTTTATTTTATAAATATTAGACATGTTTAATATGTTTTTGAATTTTGTAGAATATTTTAGAAAATACAAGAAATGTGAATAAAAATTGGAGACAATGGACCACAATGTCAAATTTGTAAAGTTTGTAAACTTACATATAATTTTGGAATTCATTGTAATTTTTTTTAATTCAAATCAATTATAAGAATTTGAATTAAAATAATACATTTTTCTATTTTTTTAGAAAAGTCTTTAATTTTTACAAGAACTTGGGGATTAATAAAACAAAACTCTTGATGCCCAAGAGGATGACGTTTCAGTTTGTAGAAGAAGGTAAATGGTCAAAGCAGGAGTCATATGTTTACGACATGAGAAATAAGCTCCATAACAAGTATCAAGAATTTGTTACTGATTCAGAAAGAAATGAATTCTCTGCAAAGCGTCAAGAAGTGAAGGATTAGCTAATGAAGACCTTGGGAATGGTGAAAACATATCTCTTTGAACAGGTAGATGAGTCGAAGGAAGTGGAGTTGTTAGTAACACAAATTGAAGAAGCCACACAATC
Organism: Chimonanthus praecox; assembly: GCA_022113865.1. Lineage (NCBI taxonomy): Eukaryota > Viridiplantae > Streptophyta > Magnoliopsida > Laurales > Calycanthaceae > Chimonanthus > Chimonanthus praecox. Next base: position 68,954,797 of record CM039086.1, on the reverse strand, counting down.
TGAGAAATCATCTTTGGAATCCCCTTGCCTTGCTGATGAAGCAGTTGGAGGGCAATAATGCTTCATTGCGGGAGTCCAAATCTGAGATTGCTTCTCTAAGAGAAAATATTGAATCCTTGGAGATTTCAGTTGGCAGACATAAGGTGGATCTTGAAGAGTGTGATCGGTGACTTGACATGGCAAAGCAAGAGGTAAAGGAAATGGCAAAAACTGCAGAGACTTTAAAGTCTGAGCTTGAAAATGTGAAAGAGAATAAAACACAGGCAGTGAGCAATGAAATGCTTGCACTTTCAAGCGTTGAAAGATTGAAGGAAGAGAAGAGAGAAGCGGCTATGAGATGAAGATAAGGAAGAAGCTGTTTTGATGAGATAAAGATAAGGAATACAGAGAGGGTTTCGGAGATACGAGAAAGATAAGGAAGAGATAAGATTAACTGAGAAGAAGATAGAGATGAGGATAAGAAAGGACAGCCATTTCTTTTCAAGCGGAGAAAAAAAGATAAGATAGGGAAGTGTTTGACTTAAGAACAGAGCAAGTCATAAAAATCCGACTGACGGAGAGAAGATGCTAGTGTTAGCCGATTACAACACGAGACAGAGAGAGAAGATTGGGATAAAAGGCAAGTCTTATACGGCTGAATTTGAATTTAAACGGGTCTATTATATCAGATGAATTTGAAAGGTTCTGTATTTTATCTCTTCTTTTTTGTATATTTATACGTTTGAGAACACTGAAGGTTGAATCGGAAAATACATTGAAGACTGAAGTTGAACAACTAAAGATAGAGAGGAAAAAAATAATTAATTTTTTATAAGTTATTTTATTTTATTTTTATATAATATCCAAAGGGTTGTATTTCATTATGTTCTAATTTTTAAATAAAATGTATGGCAGTTTATTTAGATTTATGGTATTCCCGGTTATTAAATATTTAATAGTGATGGTTTGTTATTTTATTTTAATTCTTTTTATGAATATTATGAAAGAAATTATTTTTAGAATTTTTTTAAGGAAAGTAGAACCCTGTTAGGATCCATGGGACTTGACTGTTTTTCGGTTCTTATCAAGAACAGTTTGTTTTAGATTTGGGAAATGGAAGTTTAAACCCCGCTCAAGCCTAAGACTTGAATTAAAAAATTTTGATTTAATAGACGACGTAAATATTCTAATTAAAATTTTAATAGGTAATAAATTTGAATTATATTTTATAATTCTAGAATATTTCATAGTGTAGGCCATAATTTTATTTTTTAAATTGGATAACATGTTGCCTTCGATATTTGTCTCGATTCCATTGTAAAATATGTAAACAATTTATTATTATTGATTTATTTTATTCTTTCTTAAAAATCCTCAAAACGATTTAACTAGGTTAGAAATACTTTATTTGTTTCTTAAATTTATATTTTAAATTAGATTTAGGTCATTTAAATTTATTCCACCATTTTAATCAAAATTTATGTTAACTACTAAAACTAGATAATTAATTAATTATTGTACTAAATTAAGATTATAACTCCATGTTTTAGAAAATAATTTTATTTAACCACATTATTTTAATAGTGCCATTTTTTATTTCGTACATATATTTTGTTGATTTCCCTTAGTATGACCTCGTACTCATATACTAAACTATTAACTGGCAAAAACTTGTTTAATAGTTTAGTATATGAGTGCGAGGTCGTATCCAAGAGAAATCAACAAAATATATGTACGAAATAAAAAATGACACTATTTAGATAATGTGATTAAATAAAATTATTTTCTAAAACATAGTTATAATATTAATTTAGCACAATAATTAATTAATTATCTAGCTTTAGTAGTTAACATAAATTTTGATTAAAATAGTAGAATAAATTTAAATGACCTAAATCTAATTTAAAATATAAATTTAAGAAACAAATAAAATATTTCTAACCTAATTAAATCGTTTTGAGGATTTTTAAGAAAGAATAAAATAAATCAATAATAATAAATTGTTTATATATTTTACAATAGAATCTGGACAAATATCGAAAGCGCTATGTTATCCTATTTAAAAAATAAAATCATAGCCTCTACTATGAAATATTCTAGAATTATAAAATATAATTCAAATTTATTACCTATTAAAATTCTAATTAGAATATTTACGTCGTCTATTAAATTAGAATTTTTCAATTGAAGCCTTAGACTTGAACGGGGTTTAAACTTCCATTTTCCAAATTTAAAACAAACTGTTCTTAATAAGAACCTTAGAATGGAAAAACGGTCCACTCACACTGATCCTAATAAGGATTCTACTTTCCATGAAAAAATTTTAAAATAATTTTTTTTATAATATTCATAAAAAGAATTAAAATAAAATAACAAATCATCACTATTAAATATTTAATAACTAGGAACACCATAAATCTAAATAAACTGATATGAATTTTATTTAAAAATTGGAACATAATGAAATATAACCCTTTGGACATTATATAAAAATAAAATAAAATAACTTATAAAAAATTAATTATTTTTTTCCTCTATCTTTAGTCATCCAACTTCAGCTCTCAATGCATTGTTCAGTTCAACCTTGGTCTCAAACACATGAATTTATAAAAGAGAATGACGTGATAAGGGGCCCTTCCAACTGGGATAAGAGACATTTAAATTCAAATTCAAATTCGGCCTTCTCTTTTATCCTAATTGTAATCGCCTAACAGTGGTCTCTATCTTATCCTCATCCTCTCTGGATGGGCTAACACAACTTCCCATCTTCTTTTTCTCTATCCTTTCTTATCCTCATCTCTATCTTCTTCTCAGTTAATCTTACCTCTTCCTTATCTTTCCCACATCTCTCTGCAGACCCAACCTCTTCTTGTCTCTATCTTCTTCTATCTCTTCTATCTCTTCTAATTCCGAAACCCTCTCTGTATTCCTTATCTTTATCTCATCAAAACAACTTCTTCCTTATCTTCATCTCATAGCCGCTTCTCTCTTCTCTTCCTTCTATCTTTGAACGGTTGAAAGTGCAAGCACTTCATTGCTCACTGCCTGTGTTTTATTCTCTATCACATTTTCAAGCCCAGACTTTAAAGTCTGCAGTTTTTGCCATTTCCTTTACCTCTTGCTTTGCCATGTCAAGTCACCGATCACTCTTCAAGATCCACCTTATGTCTGCCAACTGAAATCTCCAAGGATTCAATATTTTCTCTTCGAGAAGCAATCTCAGATTTGGACTCCCGCAATGAAGCATTATTGCCCTCCAACTGCTTCATCAGCAAGGCAAGGGGATTCTAAAGATGATTTCTCAGATTGTGTGGCTTCTTCAATTTGTGTTACTAACAACTCCACTTCGTTCGACTCATCTACCTGTTCAAAGAGAGATGTTTTCACCATTCCCAAGGTCTTCATTAGCTAATCCTTCACTTCTTGACGCTTTGCAGAGAATTCATTTCTTTCTGAATCAGTAACAAATTATTGATACTTGTCATGGAGCTTGTTTCTCATGTCGTAAACATATGCCTCCTGCTTTGACCATTTACCTTCTTCTACAAACTGAAACGTCATCCTCTTGGACCTTAAGAGCTTTGTTTTATTAATCCCCAATTTTTTATAAAAATTAACCACTTTTGTAAAAAAATAGAAAAGATATTATTTTAATTCGAAATCTCATAATGGATTTGAATTAAAATAAATTACAATGAATTCCAAAATTATGTGGTAACTTTACAAACTTTACAAAATTGACATTGTGGCCCCTTTTCTCTAATTTTTATTCACATTTTTTTGTATTTTCCAAAATATTCTGCAAAATTCAAAAACATATTAAACATGTCTAATATTTAAAAATAAAGACTAATTAATCTAATATTAAAGGGTAAAAAGGTAGTTTTACAGTGTTCATATGTGTGCACCTGGTCCCGGACAGAAATCCGAATATTACTTGGGAGGCTCATACTACCACTGATTGTGATCCATCAAACTACTAGAAGAAAACCAGGAAAAAAAGGTGGTCTCCTGCTCCTGTTGGGCACTGCTAGAAACACCAATTTGGGCCAGACCAAAAGTACCCAGGGCCAAAGAAACCTGATGCTTCCAAGCTGGCTTCTCATTTCTGAGCTTTTTGAAGAGGAACCAGAAAGATGAAAAAAGACACACCCATGATCGTGCCAGTGCACCATCAGGGTCAAGCACGAGCTTTATCCAATGCAGGTTCAAATGTTCGAGCGTTGGCTGAAGCAGGCATGGCAAACTTGAGCATTGCAACTACCCAAGCGAGGCATCGCAAGGGGGTGGACCAGTGCAGAGCAGCAATGCTGTACTGGTGGACGATCGTGTTCAGTGCAAAGCAAGGTTTGCAACTATTGCAGCTCTTACAGAGCATGTGGAGGGGCTCATGAAGATGGTGGCTAAAACTTATTCAGAGCACCAAGAGAGAAGTTGGATATTTAGAAGGATCCTCTACTTTCACCAGAGAAATGCTCAAACAGGGTAATGCTACACAAAACAAATGCAAGCACAGCCCATTCTGTTCATTCTATAATGGAAGGCTGGAGTCTCCAAGTCTCTAAGACTGATTTGCATAGAAGTAAACAGGTAACAATTTGGACCAATGGAATAGTTTCTATAAATACCATGTCAACACCTATTTCAGAACAAACTGAAACACCAAGAGCAAGACCATGAAAAAGAGTAAACACTTGAAACATCAAACATACTACCAGAGACACAGATATCATTGCAATTAGGAAAGAAACCACATAATTACAGTATATTGTAGAGGACAGTTCTATACGTGTTAAATATATACTGATTGCATCAGGTTCAGAGCATGGTTTTTAGCACTTTGAAAAGTTTCCTGTAAGAAAAAAGCAGTTCCTTATATCACAAAAAAGGAGCTTCCAGCAGTCCCAACAACCTATGAAAGTGGCTTTTTGATACACAGATGGGGAGCAAGATTCACAAATGTGGGCAAGTTTCAATGGAGATAACAAAAGCATGTGTTTCTAAATTAAATATTACGAATGCTTGGTTTCTAAACTGCATAATACACACAAAGATGAACCATTCATGGACATGCAACTAGCCAGAGATTGAAAAGTGAACCCAGAAGTCCAATGTTTGTAATTTGTGATTGGAGCACTAGATAATTTTTCTTCTTTAGTTAAGATATTAACTTAGGACAGGTCTGACAAACGCCCAGGTCAAAAAGCCCAAATGTGACCATGTCAAATAGTGGACTCCACTCAATGATCATAAAAATTATATGGATGATTAAGATATTAACTAAGGGTAGATCTGACAAACGTCCAGATTAAAAAGCCCAAATGTTCTAATGGACCATGTCAAACAGTGGACTCCACTCAATGATCATAATTTTTTTATGGATGAATAGATTATCATAGGACTATCGTGTTGTCAACAATGAGATCCGTTAAGTCATATTTAGTCTTTGATTTTTTTAAATAAAAAATGAATCATTGGACAAATATTTCCAAAACGAATCGGATCTAGTGGGAAGAACGATTATAAAATATCCGAATTCATTTGTTCGTTTTCCTATTATACTCTGCATCTTATCTTCTGTCCATTTCTTGGCCATGGAATTGTAGGAATTCAGATAATTTTGGGCCAATCCCATCAATGGAGATGGTTTCTTCTTCTTCTTCTTTTTTTTTGGATAATATGAGTATCCTTATCCCATATTGGAGGTGAAACTAATCCCACGAATACACGAGACCACCTACAAGCCTCGTGTATCAAGGAAGTTTGAGAGGAGTTGAACCCAAGACCTCTTAGTCAAATCCTAGAAGCTTAAAGCAACTGAACTACCTGTGTAGGTTTAATAGAGACAGTTTCTATTACTGAACCAAAGGCCTCCCACATTAATATGAATCATGTGAGTCAGCAGACGATACACCTGTTGAAAGCTCTCAATACAACAGTTCCCATGTATGTAGAAATGTAATCATTCAAGTTAACAAACATTATGAGTGTTGTCTTAAACCTCATAATAGAATTGTAACAAAGAGAAAAAGCGATAACAAAGACGCAGCTGTGGTTGCAGTAAAGTATGATATACTCACAAAAACCTTGCCAACTATGCGAGTACCCAAAAGTCTTAAAGATAGATAACAAAGTTAAGTACAGTCACATTCTTCTCTATGACAAGCTAAGGGTGTGAACAAATAGAAGTAATTTTGGCAACCCTGAAACTCAGATAACAGGTAATTAATTCATCAACTTATCAGCTGTTGATTGGGGTCCTGTTTTGTTTTTGAATTTTATGACTACACAGGAAAAGGTTGAGTCGGCTTTTATCATAGCTAGAGCAGAGAGACCAACGAGAGGTCTAAGGATTATTGATGCAATCATGTAAAGACTTTGTTGTAATTGATGTCAACTCTGAGTCCCTTAGAAAATCACCCAATGGATCCACATCTCACCGATATAAGGTGCCTGCATGCTGTACAATGATAATCAACCTGATGTGCTTCATTTACTCAAATAAGCAACATAGAATGAAAGTGACCCCCTACCATATTATCATAGCATGAACACACAAGAAAAACATGAATCCCCCAGCTCAGTACAGAAGTCAGCCTGAGAGAAATTCTACTTTGGTGCCAAATCAAGCCACAAACAGTTGACACTACTCATCCCCTCTTCAGTCCTCAATAAGTTGACTCATCCCTTCTTCAGTCCTCTTGCATCATATTCTTTTTCTTTGAATAGCATTACAGAAAATAACAAAAGAAACTAATGTAAAAAGATTTGACCTATCTACTCCAGAAAGTCTTCTCCATTCACGTTGTTACAGATTATAGCTGGCTGGTTTTCAGGCAACATTTATAGCCAATTGAATAGCAATTGTTTCAATACATTTCTTCTTTCGTCTCTTTTTTTTTCTATTTTTTGAAAGTTAACAGTGAATATTAAGTAACATAGATAAAATTACATCAGATGGCAAAGGAGGAAGGGCTTCAAGATGAAAACCTAACCATCAGAAACCAACAGGAGATACATTAGAGTAATAAGGAAACTACAGGAGATGGAGTGAACTGCAGAGAGCAGTTCATCCAGCAGACTAACAGACAGCTTGAGCAAAGAAAATAATTTTCTTCTACTCCGGCAATGCAATACATTGTAGATTGTGTTATTATTTGTAACTGCCCCTATCAAAGGCCAGAACAAGGTCTCCAATCATGCTGATAAGTTTACATGTTCATAGTCCTCAAAATGGGAGGAACACACATTTCACCATTCCTAGCTATTCTTCAGTTCTTTGTCGATCGTAGGTTCTACAGCTTCTAGCCTTAGAAATACAGTAACAGAGCCACATGTTATCAAAATCAGGGTTCAGGTCATGTGTTTCCTTTAAAAAATTAATTCAACCCAACTCAAACTAAATCCTCGTTCGCTTGGCCAGAGGACAACCAACCTGAAACCTACCCGATCCAAATTAAAAGCAACCCATATACGTTCCTTGGCCTTGGCATCTATCTTATCTTCTGTCCATTTGTTGGCCATGGAATTGTAGGAATTCGGACACTTTTGGGTCAATCCCATCAATAAAGACAGTTTCTATTACTGAACCAGAGGCCTCCCACATTAATATGAATCATGTGAGTCACCAAACTATATACCTGTTGACATCTCTATCTACAACAATTCCCATGTATGGAGCAATGTAATCATTCAAGTTAACAAACATTATGAGTGTATTCTTTTTCGAATTATGGAATTCAGGGTATCAAAGAGTAACAGAGAGCAGAATCAATATACTAATGGAAGTCAGAGTCACGATCAACAATCGGAAAAAAATTTGTCGTAGAGGCAGCTGTGGTTGCCCCTCTTGGGGTTCTGAAGGCAAGTTCAGAGAACAGAAAGAGGCAGCAATTGCATATCTTGGAATCCAGAACAAAGAAGTAAGGCCTTCGGCTATTCCTATGAACAAGTCAAACCTGGTAGAGAAAAGGGGAAAATCAGGTAAAATAACTAAGAAGTCCATCAAAGAAACAGGTATCACAATTTCAGGTCCAGAAAACTTATATTGAAGTGGGTAAGGTAAAAATTCATTATCAAAGATAGCAAAACCACATAAACCATCCTCATCTCATCAGATTTTATCTAAATGCTTTCTTGATTGATTCAAATGATAGGTAGTCGACTTTCAATTTTAAATAAGCAAGGCCAAATAACACTATTTTTAATTATAAAGGCCATTAATAGAAACTTCTATTTATAATCAAAGTTTCAGGTCCAGAAAACTTTTATTGAAGTGGGTATGGTAAAAATTCATTATCATAGATAGCAAAACCAGATGAATATCATCTCATCAGATTTTGACTAAAATGCTTTCTTGATTGATTTAAATGATAGATTAGTCGACTTTCAATTTTAAATAAGCAAGCCAAATAACACTATTTTTAATTTTAAGGCCATTAATAGAAGCTTCTATTTATAACCAAAGTTGCCCTCCAATGACAATTCTTGAAAAGATAAATACAGATATGGAATAACAACAAAAAACTTCAAAAAAAATTGGGGGCCATAAGGCCATGGGCCCCCTAGCTAACCCTAATATCTGCCCATACCGGCAGTGAATGGCCATCGCCTACACTGGATCCTGGTAGGACCATGGAAGCAATGGTACAGCAGATCTCTCAATCATTTCTTCGTCATCAATGTCAAATTCACCAGAATCTGCTTCAGACGCCGATGGTTCATCTAGCGATTGTTTAGCCTGGGCCAGTAACTTCTCCCTCTTCTTATTCAAAAGTTTCTGCAGTTGCTCCAATTCATCAAAATCGTCGATGGCTTCAACGTTGATCCCCTTCCCCTTCCCAGTCTCAACCACTTGAGTCCTCTTCTGGGGAACGACATGACCCTCATCGTCTTCAATTTGGGTGGCAAGGTCGGAAAGCAAGACAAGGTTGGAAATGGCAGAATCCGACGACTGGGGTTCGCTGGCGGCAGAAGAAGAATCATCTGTGGCGAGGTAACGGTGAAAGACAGTTTCGGCACTGCTGGGGCCGCTACAGATGTAGGGTTTTCCCGACGCAGAGAAGACAACAATAGCAACTTCGGCATCACATAGGGTTGAAAGCTCTGAGGCTTTCTTGAAAAGCCCCATCCGCCTCTTGCTGAAAGATACATGTCGCTTCTGGCGATCTTCGATCTTCGCGATGTTGATTTTTCTCCTCCCCATCTCTAGATCCAAACCTTTCTCCTCTTCACTCAAAACTTGAATTTTGAATACTTGAACTCGAAGATGAATGGACTTTATTTGGTTTTGGTTCTTGAAACACAAAATAGAAATATATAGAGAGATTAAAGTCGGTGAGGAGTTGTGGGTCCCACGCGCGTTTAGAAAGCCGATGAGGTGGCACGCGTTCTCAAAGAGCCGTTGTAGGGGGCACGTGGCTCTACAGAGCCGTTCGATGTTTAAAATTTGAAACGGATTGCGGCACCTCTATAAATGATACTTTTTACGACCCTCTACAACGGTATGAAATAAAATAATTCTAATTTTTATATATAAAGTTTATTTTGAAATAGTAATATTAATTCATAAAGTAGATGGACAAATTAATTTTTTAATATAACGACGTAGGTGTATACGTATAAATTTTGTAAAAGTAAATAAATAGATTAAATAAACGAGGACTGATAAATTTATTATTTTAATTAATTATTTTTCATTTGATTCATCTAAAAATGAATCTAATAATTTCACAAAATATTTATATATATTTTTTAGTTTAAAATTAATAAATAGATTAAATTTGAGTAAGCGGACTAGTTATATCTTGATAGAGGCTATTTTCAGAAGGGTTAGATCCACTTATAAAATTCAGTTACATAGTATAATTTTTTTTTTAATATCAAGAATAATTTGTCCATAACTTAAAATAGCAAAAGATCCAAGAAAATTCATCGAATTTAATTTTATGTCCTAAGGATTGTTAGGGTAGCGGAGAATTTTAGCAAATTCACCATGAAATTCTGAAGAATTTTATACCAATTAAATATGAGATAATTTTAAATTTTAAATTGATTCGTAACTTTGTATAAGCAAATTTAAGTTCATTGTAAAAGTTTTTAAATAAACTTTTCGATAAATCTAATTTTACGACAACATGACATTATTTGATACATTAAATAAGTCTGTGAAATTACATTATATTTTTTTTAATATTTAAGTATCTAAAATGAAAAAGAAAAATATATATAAAGCAAAAGCAAGTGGTGTGCTCAATCCTTGCTAATGTGAGAGAGAATGTGTAGAGAAAGGTTGTTAAATCAATAAATCTATAGAAGTTTGTTCAAAAGGAAAGGTGGTGAAAAGAAAGTGAATCCGGTCATCATTTCTTGTGCTCCATTTTGGGACCTTTACTTAACCAAACTAAGTCCAAATTTAAAAAACATAAGATCAATCCATAGCTACTAGGCTTGTTCATGATCCCAGCTTTGTCAAAAAAAAGTCCAAGCCGGTACAAAACTCTATCGGGCTTTAAAAGTCAAAGCCTGAGCCCACCATTTCAAACCCATTTATTTTACACCTCTAAAATCACTTTTTTATTTTTCAAAACCTTTTTTTTATTTTGTAACTTAAAATATTAAATGTACATATTAAAATTATACTTAAATACCTATCATCATTTAAATTTTTAGTCGAAAAATCAATTTATAACCACTTGATCTCGAGAGTTAAAGTTGGAGAAATTCTTGAAAAGATGACGTTCAGTAATTTTGACCGTTAAAATTGAATAGTTCAAGTCTAAGAACTTATAAGATACTGGATGACTCCACTTATGAGGCTAGTCTTTTGGGCTGAAAGCTCAATCCCAACACTGAGAACCAGGTTGTTGTAACCTACTACAGGCTCAACAGTGTGGGATTGGTCCAGGTTGGTGTTCATACAGGCAGTCTGCAATTTCCATCTGGCTTCGGTCCATACAGGTAGGGGTTTAAAAAATGATTAAACCGATATATCGACCGATAATTTTCTCTCTCCTTCTATATCGACATTTCTCTCTTCTCCGATATCGGAACCGTGAAAAACCTCAAAAAACCGCAAAAAACTGTAGAGCCCGTGAAAGCCGTAAACCCTGAACTGTTAAAAACTGTCAAGAACCGTGAAAAACCGTGAGAACCCGTGAAAGCCGTAAACCTTGAACCGTTAAAAACCGTCAAGAACCGCGAAAAACCGCTAAAAACCGTAAAAAACTGTGTAAAAACCGTCAAAAACCGTGTCGATGTTTTTTTTAAAATAAAAAATAAAATAAAATACCGATATTTATATATATCATATCGGCCGATATCGTTCAGTATTAAAATACTGATATATCGGCCGATATTTCAACCTTAGCATACAGGTTGGTTTGTATTCAGCCCAACTGCTGAGAAGCGAATGTGTTCATCTGTTGACACTGTGAACGTGTTCTGTTGAGACTGCATCAAACCTGAATACAAATCAGATTTGTCACTACCGTATTGGTGATCTGCCAGCAAGACACCTTGATCTAGGCATTCGTCCCCAAGTCCATAGACCAATAAGATAATTTTAGTGGTTAGCCAATTTAGTTGGTAATAAGTAATGTTATTAGAACTGGACTCTCTAACGAACTATTTTTGAGGCATTTTGGGTTTAACCAAATTCAACAGCGGTCAAAGCAAGTTACATATAACATTAAGACATCTTTTACAAATAATATTAATATAAATATTAAAATAACATTCAAACTCTGAATAATATATTAAAATGGTGAAAGATATGTGATAGAAATGGTAATAAACCTTTATATTTCAAATATATCCATTTTTTAATATTTTGAAAAGGAAAATTTTTTAAAAATATATAAATAAATAAATAAAAATTCAACGGCAACTCACGTTTCTACCTTCAAAATTGCATAAAACCACGGCTCCGACCGATTTTATATGATTTTGACCCAAAACCAGTTCCCAAGATCGAACCGCAGCCACCGCAGTTTCGGTCGAACCGCCGGTTCAATCCAGCTTTGACAACACTGGTAAGAAGTGTTAGTGCTCCTATCTCAGGCCAATGCCCATTCTAATTAGAGCCCGTGTTTATTCCCTAAGATCATCTCAGACCCGATTAAAGTTCGAACTTTTGCAATAGATTCCTCTGGCCTACTCAGTCTACATCAATATTAAAAGTGACGCAGAGGAAGAATCGGGTTGAACATGTTTGAATCATGGCCGATATGAGCTTGGAATGCAATGGAATTTTAACTAAAATGGGTAAAAAGATGGAAATAAGACAAATAAATAACTAAAGCAAAAGATGAGTAAGAAGCAAAGGTTGAAATCAGAACCAAAGCGGGTGTAATGGGCTTAATAAAAAGGTGAGTGGAATTAACGGGTTCTCAATTCTGATGAGATTAAATAATGGAGGAAGGTGGTTATAATTGGAGAATGTAATGGGTGATTTTAATGGATAGGTCACATGGTCAATGAGGTGGTTAAAGGTTTGGTCAAATGGGTTCAAATGAGATAATGGATAATGGTTATGGAATGAGTTAATGTGGGGTGTGTACGGTCAACATGAGAGCCATAGTCAAAGGGTCAAACGAGCTTTCATCCGTGGACAAAAGAGTTGTGGGGTAAATAAAGTAAATGGGTTTCAGGGGAACCTTTGTGAATACTGAATAGGAACGTTTGAACCAAAATGGGTTCGTATGGATTGGTGGCCGGGAATGAGTGGGGTGATTGGGCGGATGCCTCGGTTCTGTGGGTTTACTGAGGAGGCGAAGGACAGGGAGTTGGGATTGTTGCAGAAGGAGGGATGGAGATGGCGTGAAGGAAGAAGAAAAGGAGAGGATGGATTGAAGAGGAGAAAGGGGCGACAGTACCTGAAAGCAGAGGGTTGTGTGTATGGCGAATGGAAGGAAGGTAGTGGCAGCAAGGTGTAGCTGGCGTCGATAGATCTGGTGAATGAGTGGATTGGCAGCAGGCGGAGGAGGGAAGAAGGCTGTGAAGCGGGGCATCACTTGAGAAATAGGCCCGAGCGGACGACCGGGAAAACCCGTTGATGAGTGCAAAATTATTACATATTTTACTCCTAAATTTATAATTGTTAGTATCTCATTTGATTTAATTTTATCTAATTATTATAATTTTGTATTTTACAGGTTTAAAAGTGAAGATGATATAAAACATGCTTAAATGCAAAACCTTGACCCATTAAGAGTTATTTTGGACCTCAAGCTCATTTGCAAAAGCCCATGTTAGAAGCTAAAGCCTAAAGATGCTACTAATTCAAGTTCTCGTGGACCTTCTCTGATGGGCCTGCTTCATTAGAAAGTGCAAACAAAATGTTAAGCATCAGCCACATAGTTGAAAGAATATGAAGATAGATATGAGATCTTGAGAAGAATAAGATCATCTGTTCTCAAACTTCATGAATTCATCAGTGGCAATGATAAGTCTACCCCTTATGACTCACAGTATGAGACCATTACACTAACTTTGGGGATCATATGAATGAGAGAGTTGACCAACCCATAGCTATTGGAGGGGATTTGGAGTGGGTAACGGTAATGTATCAGGCCTTCATCAATCTACTTCAACAAGTACAGAACCATTTACAGAGACAGCTTTACTCTTAGTTGTATATCAGTTTTTAAGTGCTTAATGGCAGGTGTTCGGATGTGGAGAAAATCCAAGGTAATTTTCTATGAAATGTTACCCCAGAGATGAGGAGATATTAGTGAGTGTTTTCACATCAGATCTGTATCAAAACACATAGCAGCAACCCAATCGTTGCTAGGTGATTAAGAAAAGAACAGAGCCAACCACTCTTGCAAAAAGCAAAGCAGAGAAAATGAGAAGTCATTCAGCAGAGAGCAATCAGCTGCCAAGGGAAAAAAGATCAGTTGCAATCATCAATCAAACAGCAAAAGCAGTCTTGTCTTATTCGGACAACAACATCTTCTCAGCCAGACATGGAGAGAGATCTAATCGGCAGCAACCCATTGAGAAAAACAGCCAGCAGGAAGAAGATTTGAAGAGCAATGTGTTGTAATAACCAATATTCGACCCGGACAGCAAAGGCACTACATAGCAGTGCTTCTGAGTTGTTCATAGAAGGTCTTGGGCTGTTTAGACCTTATAAATAGCAACCAAACTTAAGCAGCCAAGTCTGAATGAAAGTGAAGCAGAGAAAAGAAAGTGTTGGCCGACATGGAGAGAAGAAGGGGATAAGATGATAGCAGTAGTTGCAAGTGTGTAAACATGAACAGAGCAGCATCTGTTTGCAAGGTAGGGACGGTGTTTGCTATGCTGCCAATCGTATACAGAGAATAGAATGTAAATAAAATATGCTATCCGCGAAAGAAGGATGAGTTGTCGTTCTTGCATACAGGTGTAGCAGGAAAAGAAAGGAGTGTTCGGCCATTGACATGAACCGACCCCAGCAAGATAAAAATAGAGGACAAAGAAGATTCGGCCAAATCTCTCAATACACAGATGAAAAGGAAAAAGAAGGTGTTTAGAGAGAAGGAGATGCTGGCCGACTAGAAAATAGAAAGAAGAATAAATGAGGAAGGAATGAAAGAAAGGAGTCAACTGTGTACATGTAAAGCATCCGCTGAAGTTGGGTCCCACTTGTATTTCTCAATTTATCTCCTCTTAAATGCTATATATACCAGCCCACTCCAAAGGTACAATTCGAACTAGGCAATCAAGGCTGAGAAGCTAAGGAGTGGAATTTGAAGAGGAGAGGGTCCATTTGAAGTTGGATTTACTAATTTTTTATTCTCTCGTTATTTCTTATTTCAAAATTCTATTGAATTGTAAATTTAATTCATATTTCGATTAATGAAATCAAGATGAGTTGTAGATTTATGATTTTTCAATTCTCAAAATTTGATGATGAAAGTTTGATTTTATTACAAATTCATGTTGGGATTTATCTAAGGTTTTTCAAATTGAATGAGATTTGTTGAGATAGTTGGAACTTAATTTTTCATTCTAAAGCACTCTATTAGAGTGTGAGATTTATTTTAGAATTAAAATTTAAGTATAAAATCTGTCTAGGCCCAAGGTTTAGTTTGATTAATTTATGTTTAATGAAATTCATATGATCTTTAATTTCTGAATTGGAACTATCCTTCTGTATTCTCTCTTTCATTTCTAAAGCTTTCTTGAGATCTTTGCCCAAATTACAAGCCTCAAATATCTCACTCCCTTCACCATAAATCAAATTTATCCCCCACTTCACCTACAATTCACATGCAAAACAATTGAAAAAGAAGCCCATATGAATTTTCAAATTACTTCATATAATAAATACACAACCTCTCCTTAATCAACAGGTGAATTCACT